>CM039509.1:7026445-7626445 GCA_022432975.1 Begonia masoniana
TTACTAGCAAAATTCAAACCTAAATTTAGCCCAGTATTGAGGTACCATGTTCTCGCTTTTTCAACTAGTGACAGCAGAAGAATGTCATAATTCCTTATCATCGAGAAAAGGAAATTATAACATAGAAACATTAATTAAACATAATGAATGTAACAGGGGTTCTATACCTGACCAGTCCTCGCTCGTCCCACTAAATCGTTTCCGTCTAATATAGTATCAAAAGTCATAGCCTGGATCGGAAACAAGGACTCGATACCCTTCTCCTTCAGCTTTTCCCTCAGCGGTTGCGATATCCGAAACTTAGATACTGCATTAAGGTCCTCAACCTTCTCCTCCTCATCCTCACCCTCTTGCGACACCTTCGCTTTCTTCTTCTTCTTACTCTTCTCCTTCGCGTCCTTCATTTCAGAATCAGGTTCAACTAACTCCGAGCTCGTCTCGCTCCTTTCCTCTTCATCATCGGAAGCCTTCCGCTTCTTGCTCTCCTTGTTCTTCTTGGTCTTCTTCCTCTCCGAAAAATTCCCTTCCATTAAAACCGAATCGTCTGCACCAACGGCTTCAATCAGGCTGCTCTTTTTCGGCTTCTTTATCTGCTTGGTAGTCACTGAAGATTCGGCGAGAGCTAAAGAAGGCATGGCTGGCGTAAATTGAATGCAGAATTTGTAAGACTCTGTGCGGACTGCAGAGCAAGTAATACGAAGGGAGCTAGGGTTGGGAAAAGAGAGAATGTTGTCTCTCCTCTCCAAGAGACGTGGAAAGTGGCAAAGGAAAGCCTTATTTGGGTCTTTCATAATTATTCAGACCCAGCCCAAGAGGGTTATATGGGCTTCAAAAATAGGCTATTTTTATTTTAGCACTCATACTATCACTAAATCACGCGCTCAGACAATCACTAGTTCAGATATAGTCGACCAAATATTCAACGATGATATCTTTTTTGTTACGTTGGCATGGCATCTTGATACCGCTAAAAGTAAGATCGCTCGACATTTTTGTTGAATTTATCGTAACAAATATTGACAATCTTAAAACAAATCAAAATCATAATTTACGAAGAGGTTCAATTTAATTTCATAATTTTATTTTATTTTCACTAATTTGTTGTACTTATAATTGTGTTTAAATTATTCTCCCAAATTATTTTTGTCATTAAACTTAACAAAATAGTTCATTTAGATTTTAGTCATCTTTAAATTAAGTTAATTAAAAAATTCTATCTAATTTCTAATACTTAACCTAACACTAATGGACTACTTAGGTTAACATAAATAGGCCGTATATAAGAATTTCATCTCGCACGGCTCAAACAGAAACACCAAAATACTGGTTGTAACAGATATTGAAAAAATGGAGAACTTTTAAAGAAGAAAAAAAATCTTCTTTTGTCTTTTTTTTATAGGCGGGCATCAGCAACACACTACAACATTGAACATAAAAAGTTGTTTTGAGCCGCTTAACCATATCCTTACACCTTTTACAAACAAATAGGTATAAGGATATAGTTAAGCACCTCCCCCAGTAAGAAATCTCTTTTGTGAGACAACCCGAAAGATTTTTTTTTTATCCACTTGCGACTTGAAAACAAAAAAAACTCAAATGAAAAGAGCTGCCCGCTGGAAAGAGCCAAGTACCCACCAAAAGAACGGTTGGGTTAGTCTGGCCACGCACTTAGCTTTGCTTTGGTCGTGTGTTTCTAATAAGTTGTTTAATAGTTGGCGAATCATATACAGAATGGGATGGTTTAGATCGATCCTAAATTATGAATCTCTTTTTATTAATGTATTCACCCAAGATAAAAAATCAAATTGCATACTTGTGCGTGGACAAAAGAAAGTTTTCACGTGACATTATATGTTCAATTAATGAAGAGAAATAAAGAGTGACCATTTACAAATGACATTCAAGTTACAAAGACTTGACCGAAAAAGATTTTTTTACTTATTTCTCATATTATTAATTATTTTGTCAAAAGATTACTTCTAAAAAAATAATCATTACAAATAAGTGTTACCATAATCAATACTTCCAAGTGTTTTTCTCGTACCTTAAAACTTATGAAATTTCGAAAGACATGTCAACTTACAACAGTAAATTATCATGTAAGCAATCGTCGAAGATATCAAAAATTTTGAACCCAAAATAAACGTTCGAGTAATTATTGTTCATCATCTTTGCATCTTCTTTATCGCTAAAGATCATTGCATATTTGATGCTAAGCAAAAGAATCAAGAACAAACATAATTCTTGTGTAAAAGATAGAAGAATCTACACTCGAATAAAGTAACAAGTGCATATCTTGGATGAAAAAATAAAGTTTTTTTTTTCTCCTTTTGAAAATGTATAATTACAAAAAACAGAAATTTAAATTTAGGGTAAAATTCAATTTCACCCTCAAATTATTTTTTTTTTTTATAAAAAACTCTTAAAGTATTAACCCTAACAAATCAAACCTTAAATTATCCAAAACCTAACAATTCAACCCCTGGCGGTCGACCGATAACCTCATGTTTAGAATTTTACACATAGAACGAGGGACCGTTCTAAAAGTGCCACCCCTATTCTGTCAGGGATCTAATTCTACGTCCCCCGCACGTGCCCAACGAGAGACCGTTCTAAAAAGAACGGCCACTCGTTCTATCCGGGGGTCAACTCAGGGGTGTAGAACCCCCTGCGCACGTGCGTTGCATGGAAAAAAGACATGAGGGGCCGTTCATTTTAGCTCGGCCCCTCGTGTTACAAAGCAATTTTAAAACGGGGGGCCACGCTTCAAGACACGGCCTCCCGTGTATTGAACATAGGGGGCCGTGTTCACGACGCGGCCCCCCATGTGTTGAACACGCGTGTCCCCTCGTGTTCAGCCCTAGGGCTGAAAACGAGGGGAGTTCACCCTCAAACGGATGGTCGATCCCCCGTTAGTATATATAATATCGGCCCCTGTGCACTCTTCATTGTCTGAAATAGAGAGAAACATCGTTGAATCCGTGATTTTGGTCGCCGAAAATCCTCAAATCTCAGCCTTCGTCGCCAAAAATTCCAAAATCCAAAGTCTCATTCTCGTGAACCCAAACCCGAGGCCTCCAATGTCGAAAATCAGAAATTGGAGCCTCCTAATCGGTGAAAATCTGAAACCCAAGCCTCCTAATCATCAAAAATCTCAAACCAGAGCCTTCTCATCGTCGAAAATCCTCTAATTCGAGGCTATTTTGCTGAAAATTCCCAAACCCGATCCTATTTTGCTGAAAATGGTCAAAAATTAGAGCCCTGATCTTTGAAATGGCTTCCAAATTTTTTAAAAAAACGAAAGGCTCCCCCCCCCCCCCCCCCCCCCCGACACGAGCTAGCCCATCAAACTGGGCACCTTCGTCATAAGGTGCTCCTGATAAAGTGTCGCGACCACTGCCTGGTTATTTGTCGATGGATCTTCGAAACCAGGGGTGTCTATAACAATTCGAGCTGGATATGTCAATGCGCTCGATTATTTATGGAAAGACTGTCAACTTTAGCGATTGAGAGTCTTTGGAGATTAATGAGATGTTTAACTGCATCTCTTTGCATGAGGTGTACAACATGCTTGGAGACAGCTGCGACAATTCGCTTATTTTAAATGAACTTGGTTGTTATTGAGAGGCAGTGGTGCTTGAAGACGTACCTATTCGGTACAGATATTGTCGTAAGTGCAGGTGATGTCAACGAATTGCTCGAATTTGACACAGAAGACGCGGTCATATACTATCACGCTTCCCGAGAGTGTGATTTTGCCCGATCGGCAGATGGACTACAGTTCCTTAGGCAAATCCACCGCAATTCGGACATTGCAGCATTCGTGAAACCAAAATCGAAGGACTTGAACGTCAAAGCTAGAGTTATTCACAACCTAATCAGCCACAACTTGCTGTCGAGGGATGGACTTAGAGATCTCGTGAGCTGGATGGATCTCTATATCATGAAGAAGCTCTACAATGGTACGATGTTCGATCTGAGATACATGATTTTAGGTCACATGGAAGAGATCGGGCAAACACGTAACAAGAATCTGCCTACGGGACATTGATTTGGAATATGGTGGAGCAATCTCAGGTTCAACTGCCCACTAGAGAGTAATGGAGAGCTCCGAGATCCGCCGATGTATTTGACATACCTCATTTGATTCGGATGTGCCTAGTCAAAGTCGCGGGGTCTTGGATGCTGAAGGGAGATCCTGGGGACTCCACATCTTGGGATGTTCCGATGGAGGATGACGCCACCACTATCGTGCCACCATTAGCCCCCCAGGCGGCTAGTACGTGAGAGTAGATGCAGCAGCTGTATCAAATGTAGCAGCAACTATATCAGATGCAGTAGCAGCATCAGCAGGAGATGCAGTTCCTCGAAGGCAGAGTTGGGGAGCTCCACGTGGGCTAGAGACAGCTGGTTGAGTCCTAGACAGAGCTTGTCATTTCCCAAAATCGCATGGCGAAAACGCTCGATGATTGGATGACGGGGTGAAGACGACGATGTCCCAACCCACCGTAGTGTAATTTATCTTTTCTATTTCACGTTATGTTTTGTAAATTTTATTTACTTTAATTTTATGTCTTGTAGTTTATTTTTGTAACGTAGTATAATGTAGTTTATGTTTGTAACTTTAGTTTAGTTTATACTTGTCATTTAGTATATGTTATTTGGTGGATCTGAGTGTTGGTGATAAAATTGTGATTTTAATTTGCAAGAATTGTTTGAAAATAGCTATGAATGAGTTATAAAACGAACGAAACTCTACCCAATTTTTTTATAAGTAAATTAAAAAATAATAATTCTAATTTGAATAACCTAAAATATATATGTAATTATTTATAATTTATTTAAATATATATTTCTATATAAAACTAATAGGAAAAGGTTCAATTTAGCCCCCAACGTATGGGGTCAGTGGTCATTTAGTCCATAACGTTTATTTTTTATCCAATAAGACCCTATCGTATACACTGTTTGTAATTCAAACCCACCCGTTAAATTTTTCGTTAAATTTGACTTGTGTTCTGCACGTGTCCTGCTAAAACTCCAAAATACCCTCTTTTCCTCCCAAAATCCCTAAAGTAAAAGTTAAATTTGCTGAAATCCCTACCGTAAATTCAAATTGGAATAATGAGAGATAGTTTAACCTTAAAAATATACACTAAATTATCTCTCATTATTCCAATTTGAATTTACGGTAGGAATTTCGGACAAATTTAACTTTTACTTTAGGGATCTCGTGAGGAAATCAGGGTATTTTAGGGTTTTAGCAGCGCACGTGCAGAGCACGTGTCAAATTTAACGGGAGGGTCTGAATTGCAAACGGTGTATACGATATGGTCTGATTGGGTCAAAAATAAATGTTAGTGACCAAATGACCACTGACCTCATAAGTTGAGGGCTAAATTGAACTTTTCCCAAACTAATATAATAATTCACTTTATTATATTATATATATAATTGAATAACGTCGGCAAATAAATAACTATTATTTAAATAAAATAAAATAAATAATTATAATTTGAATCACTTGTAAAATAGTAGTCTACAACTTTTTTTTTAAAAAAAAAGATAAACTTAACGAAAAAAATAATTATAATTTGAATAACCTAAAACAAAAGAAACTTTGCCTATTGTTTTAATTTATTTATTATAATAATTTATTTAAATAAAAGACTGAAATTAATTAATATAATTAATTATTTTTTAAATTAGTTATATTAATTAATGTATTCAAATTATTTTATAGTAGAGTTTTTTTAAGCGAAAGTTTTAATTTGAATAATTATATAAACTAAAAGAAATAAATAATTATAATTTGAATAACCTTTAAAATTACATGACAAACTATGTATGAATCCAAAGTGCTGAATGATTCAAATGCAAAAGAGAAAAATTTAGTGTATGAATTAGAAATATCTTAATTTTTGTCGCGGTCCCGTGTCGAAGATTCCTACACATAATAGAAAATATATTAAAAAGAATGACAGTGTTTTTATGAGCAAAATATGCTAAAATGTATATGTGTCCCGTCAAATGTGTTGAAACTCATAAACGTGTATTGCGAAGCAGCGCCTGAAGTGGATCTCCGGTGAGGACAAGTGCGACTATTATGTGCCTCTGTTGCCAACATATACCACACGACATCTATGAGTTTTTCTTACTAATTGTCAAACTTGACGGCTCATCGACATCTCGCATTCTTGTCTTTTGAGTGGGAGGAGTTCCTTCTTATTTGGCCTTAGTGGCCACATTTGTTGGCTGCTAAGAGGTTGAATAAAGTGTCAGTACATCTGCAGATAAGTCTTCCAGTGATAGTATTAATGCACGTAATTTTCCAGTGTTACTCTCATGAAATGCATACATGGAATGAAATGGACATACGAGATTCCAGTAAGCTACCACCTGTTACAGTTGCACACACCGACATTCATGTCGACAATGTAGTATTCGTTGTCGCTGCTGACATCAAATCATGCAGTTCCCGCAAACATAGCACTCCAATTTCGAGCTGCATTTTCTAGCTTCACAAGCTTTTTCTTTATCTAGGAACACAGGCAATCTGTTGATTGTGATAACTTCTTAGATTTTTTCACAATGCGAGTCATCAAACACTTTCAGATCATCTCGAGCATAGTGAGGATCGATTTGTCCTTGACAGATAATAGAACTGCATTGAATGACTCGCACAAATTATTTAAGCTCATTTTGCACTTGGATATCGAAGAGAAGACATCACTAGCCCAATATCTAGGCTCTTCTTTTAGAAGATATGCGTGGGCATCCGGGCTAATCTAATGTAATTTCCTCATTTCTATCTCGAAATGGAAACTTGTAGTTTCCCTGGCTGCATTCCACATCGCATCTCTATATACCCTTCCCCAAAATTGATTTTTAAATTTGCGTGGATATGCCGGACGCAGTAGCGGTGTTCGACATATTCTAATTGTTCATGCACAGCAATTGACAACCCCTAATATTTGAAAGAAAAACAACGTCAACATAAAATAATATAACTACCACAACGCCTTAATAGTTGAAATAACTATTGGAAATGCAGTATACCTTTTGTCGATCCGAAACAATTGTCCATCTGTATTCTGATCCCATGTTTAGGTCTCGGTTCAAATATGTCAAAAACCAGTTCCATGAGTCCGTACACTCAGATTCAACGTTGGCAACAGCAACATGATATATTTCATTGTTGTCGTCAATACTGACAGCTGTAAGTAGTTGGCCAGGACACAAACCCTTTAGACGACAATCATCCAAACAGATAACAGGTCTATTAAACTGCAACAAACTTGTCTTGCATGCAGTTATGCACATATACATTCTTTGAAATACCAATGAATCAGAGCTCATCTCATAAGCATGTATTTTTAATGTGCTACCAGGATTTGATCTACATATTTAAGTTGCGTACGACCATATTAGCTTATATTGTTCATCTTCATTCCCTTCATTAAGTATTCGAGTTATGCTTCTTGCTCTTCTGGCAAGACTGGGTGTAATGCTGACAGTCAAATTCTTCCTAACTGTCTTGATAATGGAAGAGATTTTCCACGTAGGTTGACTTTTGAACCAATCCAGATAATGATTCGCCACCCATTTTGCTGTAGCGTGTCGATTCTCAATTTTCCTTGAACAACTGTGAGAATCGGTCAAACTTTTTATTTGAAACGTAAGCTCGTTTTGCATCTTCGAAGCATGCAGTCGCCACTCACATCCGTCTTCACACTCAACCGTCAGTCGCCGCTTGTCACTTTTGGTGAATTTGATCCCATAACCTTTGTCAAAGAATAATCGACTATTTCTTCTTTAATTTCCTTTAAATAACTATATTTTTTTCCCAAAAGAAATCGCATTGAGAGTTCTTTTCTTACCGGTATGCTTTCAACCTTATCATCCTCCGAACCGACCGGTGTTTGAAGCTCATCGTCTAGAATCTTGGAGGTCAAATGTACCTTTATTTCTTCATTTTCATATAAATGATCGAATGGTTGATGATCACTATATGCAAGCATGGCGTACGAATACCAATCCATATCGACATTACAAGTTGTTGTCTTGTTTAAATCAACTGATTTACTTGAATAAGAATCCATCGTCGTCACTAATACAAAGAAAATTCTTTAGATCAATGTTATGACCCAATTCCACCCATCGGGCCAGAATTGGGCCCCTACGCGCCACCGACAGGATTCCCGAGGTGGGAACAGAATTCGATTTCACTTTTGCATGGATCCGTTTGTATTTTTATCAATTGCTCATTTCTTGAACCTGGTATCCTAAATTAAGATATTTCCAATAACCTCCAAACAATATTTATACTATACATTCAAATATTTACTTCAAAATTTTTACATTCTCATCAGAGTACTTTACAGAAGCTATTACAGAATAAATAAGTCACAGACACGTGACCATTCAAAAGGAGTTTATGCATAATAAAACTAAAATCCATGTCTCATCTCAAAAAGAAGAGCCATCTACCTCGATGGCTCGCTTAATTCTCTTTATCAACTATATATTGCATTTGCTTTATCGTCACAGTGAACGTTCTCGATATCTGAAAAATATACAATATTCATATAATGAGTTTTACACCTAGCAAATAAATCTATCAGTGAAAATAGCTAACTCAGACTCTATTCACACTATCGGGACCATTCTCCATCCTCCACATAACAGTGATTATTTTGAAATCCAAATTTTAAAACAATCATGCTTTGAAATCCATACCATTTTTATAAAATGTATGCAAGTTTGTATTCTACCTTTTAAAAATCTATCAACCACTGTTCAAAGTCATTTTCAACAATTAAATCAATCAAATGTAAATATAAATAAGTTTGCACGATTTAAAACCATCTTTTTAAGCAAATTTTGTTTTTCTAAAAGCAATTTTTAACATTTAATTGTAAATGTCAAGATGCACTTCACTCTAAACCGACCTTAAATAACCATCACACACCTCTACAAGTTTTCAGGCTTTCTCTGATAGGGCTGTAGAACTCCCTCTTGCATTGCTTCCTCTCGAGATTTAGGGACTTTCAACCCAATGAGAACATATAGTTAATCTCCTACTTAGTTTCATAGTCATAATCATCGCATACGAAGAGGCAAATCCAGCCTATTGGGTTCCTATGTTACCAAGACTTCTAACTTCCCCCTTAAAATGCATGCTTTAAAACATTTATAAAGCAAATGATAAGTAAGTTTAAAATAACGTAACCCACCCATGCAATTGATATTTAAAACCAATATGTTCAATTCAACGTAAACCTCGTTTTCAAAATTTTACGTTTTAATATTTCTATAAAATCATAAATAAATAATTTTCATAATTCATTATCCAATTTGCATAAAAACGATATCAATTAATTACTTCAATCCTCCAATCTTAACCAATTATAATAATTTCTAAACCTATCCAGAATCAAGGCAGAAATTTAAACTATATCCTCCTAATAATGCAATAAAGCCTAAACTAACTATTATAAACGATAGATTTACTTACCTTGTGTCCTTAGCACAATTTATAGCAACTTCAAAACCTATAACACATGCATTATACTATTAACATCCAATTTATAATGGTTTAGAATATAATATAACCAATTAAACCATTTCATATATCAACTTCAGAATATGACCAACATTTTGCATTAACTTCAAAAATTCATAACTCAATGTATACATATCCAATTTGACCGATTTTAGGGGTTACAGTTTTGTTGAAGTGTTTATTATATCCTACTAAAATTGTTTCTCAAGATAAAATCGTGAAAAGGGTCTAAAAACACTAAAACTGTAACATGCCCAGAATACTCTTTACAGTTTTTGCCTCAACGTTGAAAAATCATAACATTAAATATACTTATCCAAATATATCAATTTCAAAGCCCATAGTTGACACAATGAGTCTACTTTAACATGTCAAAACCATTTGATTGAATCAATTTCACCAAACCCGAACTGCCCTGTCCCCCCTCTTCCCCCGATTGAATCAATTTCACCAAACTCGAACTGCCCTGTCCCCCCCCCCCCCCCCAAATTTTTGAACATACTTGTACAATTTGATAATTTCTTCCAGTCTCACAATCAGATTATACATCAAACAAGCTAAGAAGTTGAGCATTGAAACTAAATTTTTCGAGTATCCATTTCAAGTTCATCAATCATCAACAAAATCAACACTCCTTCAACATTTAACTAATAAAACTTCATAAACCTTAATTAAAATCCACCTTACCTTAAATCTTTGGAGGGAGAGAGAGAGAGAGAGAGTTTCGTGGGAAGCTTCAGAGAGGGAACGAGAGAGTGTGTGTGTGATTTTCGTGGGTCTAGGGCATCAGGAAGAGGGAGAGTGAATAAATTGGGTGTTTGGACTTCAATTGACATTTAAATTCAATTAATAAGAATAGTAAGGAGGTAGGTACAAAACTGATATGCCATTGAGCCCCTTTGAACAACACCAAACCGTGAGCAAACACCCTAGCCTTATTGTGACTAATATGTTTGTTCTTCTTATAGGTAGTACTATTTACAAGGTATTTTAGGGAGAAACTAATCCTCAAGGGAAGGAAGATCATCCACCATCAAAAGCTTGGGGCATGCCTTAGAAATTTGAAGTGAAGAAGGAGTTTGTCCTCTTTTGACAATTCATGTAACTCGAGTGACTAACTTTTAATTTCTTGCATAAGACACTTAGATTTATTTTCTTTGCATACATGCATGGCTGAATGTTTAAGTAGGATTAAGACTTCATTTGAAGGGTAAAATTGGAAAATTGGATGTGGGATAGAGGAAGAGCCAAAAGTACACCTTGCACTCAACCAATGGTGGCCGAGCACCTCACCACATTCTAGAGGGTTCTTCATCTTTTTCATGCACAAACCCTAGCCCATCTCTTGGACCATATTTAAGCATATTTTTCTCATTGTAATTGGTAGCTTATTTTTTAATAGAATTTCGTGATTTTTGCTGTTGCAAAATTGCTGCCTTCAGGCGTTCATAGTTCTCCTTTCTCGGTGGGCATATCCGAGCATTGGACACTATCGATTGCTACCAAGTTGGTTTGCTTGATAGCTCTTATTGACACCATCTTTTTCCAGCTCAGATCAGGGATTATGAGCTAAGAAAAGGGGTAGAAAAACTGGACCACTTGATGGAGTCAACCATCTCGTGTGGAGAAAGACATTATCGGAGGTGCATTGAGCCATCCTCTCGGACCAACTGTGGAATTCCTACCATTTCTCAATCGTACCTGCGATTTTTGCTCTAAAAATTTTAGAGCCTATTCTACACACCTCCATGTTCATCGTAGTAAAATTTCATCTAATTTAGTTCAGTCGATTGGGAGATATTTGTTTCACAAATCTAGTATTAATCTGCCCAGAAAAACTTCTTAACCGAGAAGCGGATTTTTCTGTTGTGTTAACAGCATAACTCTTTGGTCTTAACGATTTTGAAGCTAAAAGTTTAGGAGCATATTATATATATTTTTGGAAAAGTTGTGTTAAATTTTCAAGTTATTTGAAATTCACTTGGAGAAGTTATATTTGTTGCATTTGGAGTCTCTTTCGGCCAATAAACACTTGGTGTAAATTCGAGGAGCACCTATTGTTTTTGCAGTGTTGCTTGTAGGTGCCACAAAAACTGATCCTATTGCTCATCAGGTGGTATCAGAGCTAATTTCTCCCTTGGATTTTGCTTTGATCTTACTGAGTTTTGTTGTGGAAAAATGAAGACAACGAGTGGTATGAATACTAGTCAAAATCGAAGCCATCAATGCACCAATGGACCCCCTCCCATGACTTCAAGTCCGAGTCTAGGTGAATCTAGCTACCAAGGGCAGATTGACGATTTAAATAAAAAGGTTGGTGCCATGAATAACAAGCTTGATAGTTTGAGATAAATCATTTTGGAGATGAAGGATGATCAGCCAAGAGTTCATCAAAGTCCCTCACCAAGGGCAAGGGCCAAAACTCTAAGGAGAAGAAACTGACAAGAGTTTGTGGAAGAGTGGCCACCCAAGAATGATGAATTTGGTGATGAGAGGCGCGGCCCTAAAGAAGACTTGAGGCACATTAAGTTGACAATTCCTCCATTTAATGGAGTGAGTAACGATGACGCCTTCTTGGATTGGGTGGACAAGGTGGCAGTCTAAATCGCTGAGAGGAAGAAGTTATGATGCAAGTGGTGGAGGTCGTCAGATGGTCAAAATTGCACCATTTAGAGAATCGTGTCCAAATTGGAAGGACGATATCTCAGTTTATATAGCTCCTCTTGATGCTATTTACAACAACTTCCTCTAGATGCAAAGAATATTTCGTCCAAAATTTGTAGCCGAAATCATTATGGACAAAGATTTATGGATGTAGTAACCAAATTGGTCTAAATAAGTATTAAAATTGCACCTATTAACTTCTATGGCCACCTTTGTAAGAGGGGCACTCCAAATCGAGTTGTTCAAAAGTTTTGTGTTCCTTTACTGGAATATTCTCTACTTAAGAAAGTAGAGAGAAAGGAACAATAGTAGGAGAACTTGATCAAAACAATCAAAAGATCAAATTCAACTTGTTTTACAAAACACAATCGGATATGAATCATTGAAAGGGATTATAAGTTTTTGTATTCAAGGAAAGGGAAAAGCACAAGACTAGTTTTTCAAATTGATTCAATATGATTACAACAATAGCCTAGAGGGCTATCTAATCCCAAAATTTGTAGGTGAGACCTATAGAGAAAGAATTACGAGAAAATCCTTCAAAGGATAAGTGTGTTAGGTGAGAAAGCACTTCTTCAAATGACTCATCTTTCCATGGCACCCATATGGTTTCCCGATGGCCCTCTTTGCCTTCCCAAGGCTTTGACCATCATAAAACATCAGCCCTGGTCGTGCATTGATTGGCTTTTGAAATGCCAAGTACTCTTTGCATGAAAGAGGGACAAATCCAAGTTGGTCTTGGGTTTTGCTTACTTAGGCTTCTCCTTGCACTTTAAGTTTGTTCCTTCTCCAAAGTTGCCATAGACTCCAAACTCAATTCTTATACCATGAGTGATGCTCCATAATGCAAAACTCACACACACACATATATTCACTTGGCCCATTAGGGTAAGCCAAGTTAGAGTTACAATTACATGTGGTTAAATGAAATAAAAACAACATAAACAAAGTCCAAAGTAGCAATGCAACTAAAACATACTTAATAGATAGATTAAAGGTTGGTCTTTAAGCCTCAAAGATGTTATGGATCAACCCAATGTGAACTAGGTGTTTGTGGGTCGGAAGGATTGATCCAATCTCGGCTCCTTCATCGGTTGGGCCTTTTTAAAAGAAATAAGGCCCTCTATAATGGATCTGGTTGACATATCAAACAATGTTCATCTTTGATGACCTACCTCATTCCGGAAATGTTGAGAAGTCAGTTACAATTTTCATGAACACTTTTTGATTTAAGATTGAGAAGACTTTGAAAATAGCCAAAATGTCTTTACGGGCCAGATTCTAGACAGATTTCAACAATTTCTTTGACTTGTGTTTTGTTCTCCATTTGTATTCTACCATGTTGAACTCTCAATCACATTGTTGAAATTTAGGCATTGACCACTCTTTTCCCCTTGATCACCTACAAAATCAATACCAACAATATCATTAGAAATTCTTGATGCTCGAGTGGTAATGGACGAATCTTGTGGCACATCAAGAGCTCATATTCAAGGATAGCCAAAGAACTAAGAAAGTGCAGTCGTAGCATTTTTAGGACTGACGTGCGCCTCTGCAACTATAACTCTTTACCCCTTATGTTTCTTCCTCTTATTCTTAGAGGAAATCTTCACAACATCCAGGGCTTGAGCTGTCAAAATTTCAGTTTTATTGGTACTATATTGACAGAGTTGTGCGTATTGAAAGGTCACCCTATTCTCAGCCAAAACTGTTTTTGCAAACTCAAAGCATTTTTAAGCAACAACTTCCTCCATTTTGTGGCACATCATGTTACTATTCAAGGCTCTCTCTCTCTCTCTCTCTCTCTCTCTCTCTCTCTCTCTTCTTAACCTTATTTTTATCATTTTTAACTTCATTTCATTGCTTTAGACTGTGTATACATAGTGCACAGGGCTCCTATTTATTAAATCCAAACGAATGACTGGGAATGCTTCTCTAACGCCCCATATGGTACTACTTTTACTTCTATCTTTACTTCACTTATTTTATTTAACCGTAAAATCACGTCTTTGAAAAAATATAAATAGAGGAATACTTCTAAAAATTCTAAACTTAAAACTTGAAAATTGATATAAACATATGGTCTTTATTGTCGTTTTGAAAACAAACATTTAAAAAAGCAATTCATGATCAAACTTAGTAAAATAGAAAATTAAAATTAAAAAGTCTTTTTCTGTGAAACTTTATTCTTGAGTCATAACCATTGGTCAGTCTCGCACCAACAACACCACAACCTCTTCCATGGGAGCTCCTCTTCAACTGCATCTTTTATTTGTTTCTATCATCTTTTATGTTAACATTTTATTTACCTACATCATAAAGTTCATCTATGATCGTAACACGCAGTAAGAGATGCATAAGTAACATGAGCATGATAAGCGATTTCGTAAAAATATATGTTTCTTTTCAGTCTTCATTTTTTATTTTCAATTCAGTTTAAGGAGAGGAGATGACACTATTTGATACACCTCATATAAGACAACCAACTCGATTCCTGCCCCACAACAACTATTTATGTACATTTTGTGTTTTAGTCGGTTGTTCAGTCTTTCATTCTTTCTTAATGAAAACACTTTCATGAGGCACGAGACATAAATATAATCGAGCTATGTGAAACATAGAACATAATATCAGTCCACAGTCACAACAAAAAATTCCATTATCATCCAAGAACCATGTCGTTCTATCATTAGTTGAGACAACTAATACAAAGCTAAAAGACAATAGCAGATTCTAGCATCATCAATTCCTCCATTAAGGTGTCACAATCAAAAGCCTATAATATAACATATCCTCGAGCAATATGATCATCAATAAACTTAAGAGTTAACATATTACGTACCATATCCTTGAATAACAACACTTCATCAGTAATCAAAGTCTCGACTAGCACATCATCAATAATAAAATCCTAGAATAACACATTATCAATAATCGAATCGTCGAATAACACATCATCAATAATGAAATCCTCGAATAACACATCATCAATAATCAAATTCTTGAATAATAATGGACGTAATGAGATACCCTAGTACCTTGTGATGTATGCCAAAAGGTCAAACACAAGCAAATATCACTTACCTTGAAGCTTGAGCACGATAAAAGTTGCTTATGACAATTAACCTTCACTTTAGATTAACCTAGCCATAAAGACTTTCACGTATTAGTATATTCTAGAAGAAGAAATCAAATGTCTAACTATTAGAGAGTTGAACATAAAATTCCTACTGTAAACACCAAAAGCGAATTTGAAACTCTAAACAATCCTTACATATTCCTTTATTCAAATCCATAATCAATTGAGGATCATTGCCTATGAAATTTTGGCATGGATTAGGCTTGCCTAGCAAAGACTTGAGAGATGCTAGAGGTGGCTCACGAGTTCAGAGAAAAATAAACATTTTAGAGTTAGAGTTTTTCTTTTATTTTTGCAATTTTACACGTTCTTGGTCTATCACTCATCAAGTTCGATCGACTGAAATCAACTCGAGACATTCAAACGTCAATTTTTTATTTGATTGGTGAACCATTACTTTTCACCGATTATGTAATACTCGGTTCCATCGAACCGATTTTACCTTGTCATCTAATAGTGTAGACTTTATGGATGAAATTGGAAAAAATATTGATTAGGTTAATGAGTGACTAAGTAAAGGCATAATGGTAAATGGAGATTTTTAGTGGATAACGTATTTAAAGGAGAGTTTAATGAGGTTTAGCTGCCACTGTTTTCTCATTTTTCTTTCTCGGCATTTTAGCTCAGCTAGGCAGAGTTCCTCTCGGCGATTTTCCCTCCCATTTTCTCCAAGCTAGGTGAGTTCTACTTCGATTTCTTGTTACATTGTAGCTATCGTTGTTAGAGGGGATTTTAAATGCGAGTTTTGAGAATGCTATAAGTGAGAGTTAGTTCTGGTTCGGGGCTGTGATGACCCAAATATGCACGTATGGGTACGATGGCTGCACGAACCGGAACCCGGATGGCGGTACGTCCGCGCGGGCGAACCGGAAGGTGACAGGTCGTAAAAAGGGGGTCGTCACAATCCCACATCGCTTAGGGAAGTATGTGGAGATGAAACATATGTAAAGAGACCCTCCCAACATAGCAAGACGCGTTTTGGAGCACAATTGGCAACGGATCCCATAAGAACTCCGAAGTTAAAAGTGCTTCGGCGAGAGCAATTTCAGGTTGGGTGACCTTCGGGGAAAATCTTGCCAAAAAAAGCCGTGAGGGGAGGATATTGGGCTACGGCCCAATCCCCAGAGCGGACAATATCTTGCTGGGATAAGGGGTCGTTACAAATGGTATCAGAGCCTGTACCCAACCAGAAATGTGGCCAACGAGGACGTTGGGCCCCCGAGGGGGGGTGATTGTGATGACCCGAATATGCACGTATGGGTACGATGGCTACACGAACCGGAACCCTGATGGCGGTACATCCGCGCAAGCAAACCGGAAGGTGACAGGTCGTAAAAAGGGGGTCGTCACAATCCCACATCGCTTGGGGAAGTATGTGGAGATGAAAAATATGTAAAGAGACCCTCCCAACATAGCAAGACGCGTTTTGGAGCACAATTGGCAATGGATCCCATAAGAACTCTGAAGTTAAAAGTGCTTCGGCGAGAGCAATTCCAGGTTGGGTGACCTTCCGGGAATTTCTTGCCAAACAAAGCCGTGAGGGGAGGATATTGGGCTACGGCCCAATCCCCAGAGCGGACAATATCTTGCTGGGATAAGGGGTCGTTACAGGGGCATATCAGGAATGCTTGATGATCTGAGTTCCCAAATTAGTTTCCTTAGATTTCTAGATGGTTAGAATGCAGTTTAGTGAAGATTTAATTAATGCTCGGTTTATGGTTTTAGGTTTGAGCAAAGCCCGAAGTAGTTTGCAACCAAACTTTTCCAGGAAATCAGGTAAGTAGAGTATGTGTGTGCCTTCGGGTCTACATCACAAAACAGTAGGTTTATGCTTGTTTGAATGTTTTCTGTATGTCATGAATCATGTTTTGGAAAGAACACAAAAATGAATTTACATGTAATGACATGACAAGGTATGAACTGAATGTAATAGATCAGCTGTTAAGGGAACTAATCCGCCCCTTAATTTATGAAGAGGATGTATGACTTTGGAAAAATTGATCCGCTTCCCAATGGAATTTAAGATCAGATCAACTGTTAAGGGAACTAATCCGCCCCTTAATTTATGAAGAGGATGTATAACTTTGGGAAAAATGATCCAACTCTCAATGGAATCGATGGATCAAATCAGAGAAAGAACGTGAATGCAACGGAGATGTTAAAGTAGAAACTGCATGTCTAGGATTTATGTTTTAGCATATCATTTCATTGTTGCTTTACTTACTTAACATTAGGCTAATAGATGAGTTTTGTGATGTAGGTGAAGAAGTTTCAGCAGGTGGGTTCTCTGAGTATGTTGAGGACTAGGCTGGTTGGAGGAGTACATTCATGCATCGACTTGACAATCTGATGAGGCGGTTTAACTAATGTCAGTAGGTGTGAAAGTCTAGTTAACAATTGTTCAGTTTTTGGTATACTAAGAATGTTAATGATAGCAGGAGTTTAATGTTTTTATTAATTTTGGATATTTTCTTATTACGAAAAACACAGTTTGGTTTTAGTTGTAGATTGTTATTGTGGATTTATGTGGTTTTGAATAACTGCTGTTTAAATTTTAAAGTTCTTTTAGTAAGCAAAGTCGTCTGTTTGTTTAGAGTGTTACTGTGCACTGGTGGATGTAGTCTATCGGTGGATGTAGTCTATCGGTGGATGTAATCTATCGGTGGATGTAGTCTATCAGTGGATGTAGTCTATCAGTGGATGTTGTCGAACGGTAGACGTGAGTAATAAGTTTTTGTCGTTTTGTGATCGGTGGATGTGAGTAATAGATTTTGTCATTTTGTGATCGGTGGATGTGAGTAATAAGTTTGTCTTTTTGTGATCGGTGGACGTGAGTAATATAAATTTTGTCGCTTTGTGATCGGTGGATGTGAGCGTAGATGCGAGTAATAGAGTTTGTCGTTTTGTGACCGGTGGACGTGTGTAGTCGACGCGTCGTTCGACTGACGTGACCGCTGGATGTGTGTGGTCGACGTGTCGTTCGACTGACGTGAGCGGTGGGTGTTCGTTAGTAGATGACGCATTTTGTCTCTACGTTCACTGCTGAGATTATTTTGTTTCTGCTTCTGCTGCTAACACTGTTTAGCCGTGGATGTCCTTTGTTTCTATTTCTATCGCTGGAACTGTTCAGCGGTGGACGTGTTCTGTTTTGTTTGTTTTCTTTCAACCAATTGTCTTTAATATTTTAATTAATTAATAAAATTTGTTTCATACAAATGAATTTCCGCTGCAAGTTTTAACATTTTAAGGGTCAAACTTTGACCGTTGAGTGAAATTTTGAAATTTTCTCAGAATGTCATAGTGTGGTTCAGTATTATGTGTAGCGAACCGGGTTTATATAATTCGGGGCGTTACAGTATGGTATCAGAGACATTTAGTTAAACCGTTCCAAAGATTACTCATCAGTGCCAATCGTTGCATGAAAGTATTTCAACAACTGTAAGTGATTATGTTAATCTTAGCTATTAGATATTTAAGAGTGTAATTAACCCTGTACAGGAATCTCGTAAGATGTCTAGACGACCAGGAAGACCAATACCAAGAGAGATACCAAATCCGGGACGTGAGGAGGATCCTATTGTAATTAGGCAGCTGACGGATTTGGTGCGTCAGCAGACCGATTTGGTTCGTCAGCAGTCCGATCAGTTGGGAGTATTGTTAAACCGAGAAGTACAAGAAAGTGCCAACTCGAGTTCCAGCAGTGAGCATTCAGGAGACCGATTTCGGAGGCTACAGCCGCCCACACTTGATGGAAAATCGTCCAATCCGATTGTTGCTGAGGAGTGGCTTAGAAAGATTGAGAGCATGTTCAGATGTGCCAACGTTGGTGAAGGAGACAAAGTCACTCTGGCACGTTCCATTTGGCTGGGGACGCACAACTTTGGTGGGAAACAATAGAGACCACCACTGATATTCTGGTTATGTCCTGGTCACAGTTCAAGGAGATTTTCTATGAGAAATATTTTAATAGCACAGTCTAGGCCGCAAAGAAGGTAGAGTTTCTGAACTTGAAGCAGATAGGGTCTGTGGCAGAGTACAGTAGGCAATTCGAGTCCCTGTCCAGGTTTGCTGGACATTTTATTCACAAGAATGAGGATAAGGTGTTTCAGTTTGTGCATGGACTGAAGCCAGAAATTTACAGAGGAGTCAAATTTTGTGGTATTAAAGGACTGTCATTCAGTGAAGTTGTGTCCATAGCATTGGAGGTGGAAGAAGCTGAAATGAAGTGTTATGGCCTGAAGGAAGCCCTGCAAAAGTTCATCCAACCCCAACAGCAGAGAGGAATGAAGAGGCCCAGTGAAGGCCAAAGTAACCAAGGAACAGGAAGGAAGGTACCAAATACCAAGAAGTTTCCCCAGTGCCTGAAATGTTTGAAGAGTCACCTGGGCAAGTGTAGATTTGGGACGGGAAAATGTTTCAACTGTGAGGAGGTTGGACACACGTACAGAGATTGCCCGAAGCCTAGAATCACCCGATGATTCAACTGTAACAAAGTCGGCCATATCAACAGGGACTGGCCAGCCTTAAAGAATGGCCCTGGTATGTTGAAACCGATGATATTCTCCATGATGGAGTCGGGTGATGAAGACCAGCCTGCTGTGGTGTCAGGTACCATATTGATCAACTCTGCGCCTACTTTTACTTTAATAGATTCTGGTGCAACACATTCCTTTATAGCATCTGCGTTTGCTGTTAAGTTAGACGTACAGTTTACCCCTTCTATGCATGTGTTTAATGTTGCATTACCCTCTGGTGAACGCATGCACTCTAACCAAGTGATGCTTGACAGTGATGTATTAGTAAGGAACGTGAGTCTACCTGCTGATTTTATTATCATGTATATAATGGGATTTGATGTAATCCTAGGAATGGATTGGTTGTTTAAGCATTATGCCACAATAGATTGTAGGACTGGAATAGTTAGCTTCCAACCCCTTGGTGGTTTGAATCATACCTTTCAAGCTCTAAAAAAGAGTAAGGAAATGTCTGTTATAACCTCTGTCAACGCTAGACCTTCTCCATGCGGAGAGTATTTGCGCTTTTTGGCCAGTGTTTTAGACACACAACTAGTAAAAAGAGCAAGTCCTCAGAATGTCTTAGTTGTCCAAGATTTTCTAGAATTATTTCTAGATGACCTTCCTGGCTTGCTGCCAGATAGGGAAATTGAGTTTGTTTTAGATGTTTACTTAGGCGTCGAGCCTGTATCTAAGAATCCCTATAGATTAGCACCCACGGAACTTAAGGAATTAAAGAAACGGTTAGAGGAACTATTGGAGAAATGGTTCATACGCCCAAGCTTTTCACCGTGGGGTGCACCAGTTCTTTTTGTCAAAAAAAAGGATGGATCAATGCGTATGTGCGTGGATTATCGGGAATTGAATAAGTTAACCATCAAGAACAAGTATCCATTGCAAAGGATTGATGATTTATTTGACCAGCTTAACAGTGCACAAGTTTTCTCTAAGATTGACCTTAGGTTCGGTTATTGCCAATTGAAAATCAAATCAGAAGATATTCCTAAGATAGCCTTTTGCACAAGAGATGGACATTATGAGTTTTTGATTATGTCTTTTGGATTGACTAATGCACCAACAACTTTCATGGATCTCATGAATAGAGTGTTTCACGAGTATCTAGATAAATTTGTCATAGTGTTTATTGATGATATTTTAATCTATTCACGTACTAATGATGAGCATGCAAGACACGTGACCTTAGTATTGGGAGTACTAAGGCAACACCAACTTTATGCTAAGTTTTCCAAGTGTGAGTTTTGGTTGGACAGAGTTCACTTTATTGGTCATGTGATCTCTGGTGAAGGAATATCTGTCGATCCATCTAAGGTTCAAGCAGTTAAGGAGTGGCCCCAACCGAAGAATGCCACTGATATTTGGAGTTTCCTTGGATTAGTAGGATATTACAGGAAATTTATTGAAGGATTCTCGAAGATTGCAACACCCCTCACTCGGTTAACAAGGAAAAACATTAGATATGCATGGACAGAGGAATGTGAATCCAGTTTCCTGACTTTGAAACAGAAGTTGACCAATACTCCAGTATTAACACTCCATGTTGAAAATGAAAAGTTTAGCATTTATTGTGATGCGTCCAAAATTGGTCTTGGTTGTGTGTTGATGCAGAATGGAAAGGTAATAGCTTATGCCTCGAGACAGTTGAAAACACATTAGAAGAATTACCCTACACACGATTTAGAATTAGCCGCAGTGGTTTTTGCACTAAAAATTTGGAGACATTACTTGTATGGACAATCTTGTGAAATATTCTCGGACTATAAAAGTCTAAAGTATATTTTCACACAGAAAGAATTAAATATGAGGCAACGTAGATGGTTGGAGTTTGTCAAGGACTATGATTTTGAGATTAAATACCACCCCAGCAAGGCGAATGTAGTGGCTGATACTTTGAGTAGAGCGACAACATCGACTTCTGCATTGATTCTTGACATACCATTAGCCTTAGAGACTGAATTCCAAAGATTTAACCTCGAGGCTGTATCCAGTGTGTCAGCCATGCTCTCTGCCATAACCTTGAAGCCTACTATTTTGGAAATAATAAAGGAAGCACAGGTGATTGATGCTGAGTTCAACAAGTATAATCCATGCATGGATTCTACCGATAAGTCGTATTTCAACTATTCTGTTGATGGAATTCTCAAGTTTCGGAATAGATGGTTTGTTCCAACAAGAACTTCAAAAAGAGATCCTTTCGGAAGCTCATTCCTCTAGACTCTCTGTTCATCCTGGTAGTACAAAAATGTACAGAGACCTTAAGCAACATTATTGGTGGCCAAATATGAAAAGAAGTGTGGCCGAGTACGTAGGATTGTGTTTAGTTTGCCAACAAGTTAAAGTTGAACATCAGAGGCCTGCAGGAGCATTGCAACCTTTACCAGTTCCCGAATGGAAATAGGAACAAATAATGATGGACTTTGTGGTAGGTTTGCCTAGGACAGCAAAGGGACATGATGCAATTTGGGTGATAGTAGATCGTCTAACCAAATCCGCCCATTTTCTACCCATAAAGATGACCTATTCGATGGACCAACTAGCTGAATTGTATGTGCATGAGATTGTTAGAATACATGGAGTTCCAAGCACTATAGTTTCTGACCGAGACTCTAGATTTACGTCGAAGTTTTGGAAGAGTCTGTATAAGGCTATGGGAACACAGCTCAACTTTAGCACAACCTTTCACCCTCAAACAGATGGACAATCTGAAAGGACCATCCAAACGTTGGAGGATATGCTTCGTGCATGCATATTAGATTTTCAAGGATCTTGGAGTAAGTATTTATCGTTGGTGGAATTCTCTTTTAACAACAGTTTTCAGGCAACCATAGGTATGGCACTGTATGAAGCATTGTATGGGCGAAAATGCAGATCTCCTTTCTATTGGGACGAAGTTGGTGAAGCGCAATTGATTGGTCCTGATTTTGTGCAGCAAACAGTGGAGAATATAGCCCTCATCCGACAGAGAATCTTAACAGCTCAAAGCCGACAGAAAAGCTATGTCGATAGAAGACGTAGAGAATTAGAGTTTGAAGTTGGTGATAAAGTTTTTCTTAAGGTATCACCATTCAAGGGAGTTGTGAGATTTGGAAGGAGAGGCAAGTTGAACCCCAGATATATTGGACCATTCTCAATCTTGAAGAGGATTGGGAAGACAGCTTACCAATTACAGTTACCAACTTCTATGGAAGGGATTCACAATGTGTTCCATGTTTCTATGCTAAAGAAGTGTATGCGGGATCCAACTCAGGTTGTGGAATAGCAGAACATCGAAATTCATCTTACTCTTGCTTATGAGGAGAAACCAGTAAATATCCTTGACTATGCTGTGAAGGTGTTGCGCAACAAAGAGGTCCCACTGGTGAAAGTTTTATGGAATAACCGGAGCATAGAGGAGACAACTTGGGAGCGCCAGCAGGACATGATGGACCAACATCCAGAATTATTCAGGTATTGAATTTTGAGGACAAAATTCTTTTAAGGAGGGTAGATTGTAACACCCGGTTCTTTCGAATTGATTTTACCTTGTCATCTAATAGTGTACACTTTATGGATGAAATTGGAAAAAATATTGATTAGGTTAATGAGTGACTAAGTAAGGGCATAATGGTAAATGGAGATTTTTAGTGGATAACGTATTTAAGGGAGGGTTTAATGAGGTTTAGCCGCCACTGTTTTCTCATTTTCCTTTCTCGGCATTCAGCTCAGCTAGGCAGAGTTCCTCTCAGCGATTTTCTCTCCCATTTTCTCCAAGCTAGGTGAGTTCTACTTCAATTTCTTGTTACATTGTAACTATCGTTGTTAGAGGGGATTTTAAATGCGAGTTTTGAGAATGCTATAAGTGGGATTTAGTTCGGGTTCGGGGCATATCAGGAATGCTTGATGATCTGAGTTCCCAAATTAGTTTCCTTAGATTTCTAGATGGTTAGAATGCAGTTTAGTGAAGATTTAATTAATGCTCGGTTTATGGTTTTAGGTTTGAGCAAAGCCCGAAGTAGTTTGCAACCAAACTTTTCCAGGAAATCAGGTAAGTAGAGTATGTGTGTGCCTTCGGGTCTACATCACAAAACAGTAGGTTTATGCTTGTTTGAATATTTTCTATATGTCATGAATCATGTTTTGGAAAGAACACGAAAATGAATTTACATGTAATGGCATGACAAGGTATGAACTGAATGTAATAGATCAGCTGTTAAGGGAACTAATCCGCCCCTTTATTTATGAAGAGGATGTATGACTTTGGGAAAATTGATCCGCTTCCCAATGAAATTTAAGATCAGATCAGCTGTTAAGGGAACTAATCTGCCCCTTAATTTATGAAGAGGATGTATGACTTTGGGAAAAATGATCAAACTCCCAATGGAACCGAGGGATCAAATCGGACAAAGAACGTGAATGCAAAAGAGATGTGAAAATAGAAACTGCATGTCTAGGATTTATGTTTCAGCATATCATTTCATTGTTGCTTTACTTACTTAGCATTAGGCTAATAGATGAGTTTTGTGATGTAGGTGAAGAAGTTTCAGCAGGTGGGTTCTCTGAGTATGTTGAGGACTAGGCTGGTTGGAGGAGTACATTCACGCATCAACTTGACAATCTGATGAGGCGGTTTAACTAATGTTAGTAGGTGTGAAAGTCTAGTTAACAATGGTTCAGTTTTTGGTATACTAAGAATGTTAATGATAGCAGGAGTTTAATGTTTTTATTAATTTTGGAGATTTTCTGATTACGAAAAATACAATTTGGTTTTAGTTGTAGATTGTTATTGTGGATTTATGTGGTTTTTAATAACTGCTGTTGAAATTTTAAAGTTCTTTTAGTAAGCAGAGTCGTCTGTTTGTTTAGAGTGTTACTGTGCACCGGTGGATGTAGTCTATCGGTGGATGTAGTCTATCGGTGGATGTAATCTATCGGTGGATGTAGTCTATCGGTAGATGTAGTCTATCGGTGGATGTAGTCTATCGGTGGATGTTGTCAAACGGTAGACGTGAGTAATAGGTTTTTGTCGTTTTGTGATCTGTGGATGTGAGTAATAAGTTTTGTCGTTTTGTGATCGGTAGTGTGAGTAATAGGTTTGTCTTTTGGTGATCGGTGGACGTGAGTAATAGAAATTTTGTCGCTTTGTGATCGGTGGATGTGAGCGTAGATGCGAGTAATAGAGTTTGTCGTTTTGTGATCGGTAGACGTGTGTAGTCGACGCGTCATTCGACTGACGTGACCGGTGGACGTGTGTAGTCGATGTGTCGTTCAACTGACGTGAGCGGTGTGTGTTCGTTAGTAGATGACGCATTTTGTCTCTACGTTCACTGCTGAGATTATTTTGTTTCTGCTTCTGCCGCTAACACTGTTTAGCCGTGGATGTCTTTTGTTTCTATTTCTATCGCTGGAACTGTTCAGCGGTGGACGTGTTCTGTTTTGTTTGTTTTCTTTCAACCAATTGTCTTTAATATTTTAATTAATTAATAAAAGTCGTTTTATACAAATGAATTTCCGCTGCAAGTTTTAACATTTTAAGGGTCAAACTTTGACCGTTGAGTGAAATTTTAAAATTTTCTCAGAATGTCATAATGTGGTTCAGTATTATGTGTAGCGAACCGAGTTTATATAATTCGGAGCGTTACAGATTAACAATTTATCCCTTGTTTTTCTTCTTGATTTTTCTCACATTGTGCATCTTGCTTGACAAGGGTCAACCGCTCACTTTTCACATGAAAAGCATATCAGTTTTACTAAAACAGTTAAGAACATTATTGCATCCTCGACCTTAATGAAAATAAATTATCTTCTAAAATACTTCATTAATAGAAAGGTAATGATTTAAAACATAAATATGTTTCTATATTATAAGACTATGTTTAATGAAATTTCTAGGTATTACAGCTTCTCTTGTCCTTTGAAATCCAATTTATGCTGATTGTGTTATGCCTCTGGAAAAATTTCAATTTTTCACTTTGTCCATTCTAGTTTTACATTGTATCATGCAAAATCTTTAAATAGAAGAAAAATTTTGGAACCGAAATTGTTTGCCCTGTACTGTTCAACTATGTACACACTTTCAATGATTAATTATATGAATTGTGTGAGGTCAAGTTCCAATATTTGACAATTGTGTTTTCATATTAACTTTCCTCCTAACACGACTAAGGGGTCCGCGATGGAACAAGCAACGATGCGACAGGAAAAGTCTAACCATCTGAGCCCAACAAGAATAAAAAATATTTACAGTAGAAGACTTAATAAAATGAAAGAGTAGCCAGACCCAAAAACATTAGGATGATCCAAATATTTAAGAGTAACATCTAAGTAATTAATAATAAAGGTCTAAAAGTAAACTATTATGCAATAAATAACTCCATAATATGCCCAGTACCTAATACACCACATTGAAAATTTTACAATGAGAAAACAGTTATTTCTCACCACCAAATAACTCATAAGAAATAAACGACTAAAAATAAAAAATAATCACCGAACCAATCCTACATCGGCTAAAGGGGTCTCTCTGACTAAGAACTGAAAGAAATATCGTTGGGGTGAGTCGACTAAACTCAGTAGGTATTCAAGTGTTATATGTAGAGTTTTATAAACATTATAACTGGGCATGCTTAGACGAAATCCTATCTTGAAACTGATCACCAATAGGGCAAAATGTCAAACCATCTGCTATATTGTTGTACATATCAACATAAGCCAATTTTGCGAGGACATAAAGTTTCAGCAAAAATAGAGTCTCTCACGGACTCCGAACATAAGATGCTCCAACATGGGGAAAGACGATTTTTGGAGATTGCAATAGTCAAAGCAATGCTAATCAGGTTTAGGGTTTTGCGCCCACGTGTGTGACACATTTACAATCACTTTATTTAAAAAATATATAATAAGAGATTAAATATAATATTATTATAATCACGTACAAATAAACTCTATATGACTTGGCCCTAGCCCATCATTGCTCTTTTTTGGTAGATGCAGCAGCAAGAGAGATGTTAGGTATCATTTTTATAGAGTAATACTTTCTATGGTCCACATGACATAATTAGGTCATGCGATCGGTTACTATCCTTGATTCACAAGATAAAGTGCTAACGAATAAAGTGATTCCTATTGTGAAGGTCTTATGGAAGAGAAGGGGAGTTGAAAAAGCTACATGGGAACAAGAAAGTGAAATTAGAGAAAAGTATCCCCAACTTTTTTAAAACTAAGTTAGAGATGAATTTCAGGACGAAATTTTATTAACGGGGGAAGAATGTAATGGTTTGAACCTTCAATATTATATTGTCAATAATATATTATGGATATTATTATGGATGATATATGAATATAAATTATGGAAGTTGTATGAAAGAAATGGTACAAAATCCTTGAGAATGCTAAAAATGAAATTGTTTTGTAGGAACAAACTTGGTTATAAGTGTCATAACTTTTGCTGTGATGATTGGATTATTATGAAATTTTACCACTTAAACTAGACATGTAGAGGAAAGAATTCCTTTTGAATGAAAAAATTTGGATATATGTAGAAAAAATTATCTACTTTTTAATCTGATGAATGCAATTTACGTTTTAAACTACACTGTTTTGGTAAGTAGTTTTAAACTTCATCTTAGAGTGGAAATTTGAAAAAAGTTAAAGAAGAAAAAATGTTTCCAACTCTTGTTAGCATGTATCCATGCAATAACATTAGACAATCAATGGAGTTATGACACGTGGCAGTCAGCATATGTTGGATAAGTTGTTTGCTTAAGTGATTAATTAAGTTAATTAAGTATGATTAAAGCTAATTAATCATGATTAATTATGCTAATCATGTTAATTAACTCAAGACTAATCAAAATTAATGAGTTTCAGCTAAGTAAACTTAAGCATAAGTAACCATGGTGCTTTTGCAATTAATCATGCTAAAAAGGGTAAAATAATACTTTTACATGGACAAAAATGATAGAATGGTAAATCTACTTCCAAGATCTCTCTAGAAAAGGCTAGAGAATGCATAGAACTCACTAATTTTGTGCAAGACCAGAGAAGGGAGAAGAAAGAAAAGGAGAAGAAGAAAAAGAGAGAAAGAAGAGAGAAAAAAAGGCTGAAAAAGTTAGATTTTTGATTTGCTCCTCAAATGAAAGTTACTCAGCTTGAGGAGGCGGTTCTATAGGACTTAAAATCAATTCATTATGTTGAAATTTTGTGAGAGAGGAGGAACCTTCAATAGTAAGTAAATCTTACATTTAGAACAGTTAATTTAACTTTTATTGCATTGTTTAGGTGGAGATAGATTTAAATTATGTTCTTGGTTTTGGTTAGTCTTAAAATTTTGATTGTGGATTGAAGTGATTAAATGGATGTTGTTTTGATGTGAATTGAATGATGTTTTATGAAAATTTATATTGTTAAATTGTATTGTGAAGTTAAAAAGGAATGTTTTGAAAACATTATTTTAAATCAATGCGATATTCTGGTTTTCAAAATGATTTGCATGGGTGAGTTGTATGGTTTTAAATGTGCATGACATTGGTTTTATAAAATGTGTTAAAACATGCATTTGAGGAAGAGAGGAAATTGGCAATCTTGGTAAAACATGAACCCAGTGGTTGGACTTGTATCTTCGTGTGCGATGTGTATGACTATGGAAATGAGAAGGAGATCAACTTAATGTCCTCTTTGGGTTGAAAATTCCTAAACCTCGAGAAGAAGCAATGCATAGGGTCTTACAGATCTGCCAGAGAAAGTCTGAAAACGTGTAGGATTGTGTGATGGTTATACATGTTGGGATTAGAGTGTGTTGCATTTTTAACCTAAACATTTGGTTATTAAAAGATGCATTAGAGTTTTCTTTAAAAGATGGTTTTAATCATGTAAAGTTCATTCTATTTGCATTGGATTTATTTGATGAAAATAATTTCAAACAATGGTTGAGTGACGTCAAAATATTGATTTGGAGCATGCATATTTTTATAGCAATTGCATGGCTTTCAAACGAACATGATTGATAAGATTTTCAATGAATCATTGTAGTGGAAGATGGTGATTGATCCTAAATGGTGTTAATGGAATTTCGATTAGTTATTCTATGTGTTACATTTATTTACTTGGCTAAAAGTTCATTATGTGGATAATTCATATTTTTCAGATATTGAGAACGTTCACCGGACGGGAAAACATAAGGCAATATAAATCTTTCGAAGTAGCATAGGTGAACCATCAAGCTAGATGATGTTTTTGTTCGGGTGAGATGTTTGCAAGTGCCACTCTAAAAGCGAGCAGTCTACTCACACTCAATCCTACTCAAAACACAAGTATCTAAAAGTTTGGACAATAATATGCAAAAATCTAACATTTTAGCATAATATGAATGCTAATGTGACATCCCATTGTCCACCACTAATATCATATCATGCATGCTCGTGAACCATACATAAATACCCTAGTACGCTCACACGAACCTTGTAGTGCTTCTAATTATTTGTGATCAAAATTATTTCTTGTGGAACCACACAACAAAAACACTCACAGGTAGCGAGATTTCTTCCACTAGCTGAAGTATCATGAGCCTTGTTTTAATTTTTTTATTGTAGATGACACACTCGTAGCTATATGGGGTTTCTTGGACAAGCTATAGCATCCTGACCTTGCTTTCTCCTGTGGTTTATGCCACCAACCATGAGCATCACAACACCAAATTGGACTCATAACTTTTAGTTGACTTGAGGGTCTAGTTTTGCAGCATTCATGCCTCGATGAAACGACAATCAAAACATAATGCAAATTATTCAACCAAGGATTGGGCATTGTGGAGTCTATGCTTCACCATTGCGATGGCCCAAATAGGTTACAAAAAATTTGTGCCAAGACTCGTTTAGGATTCTTTTATTATTTATGCACATAGAGAACATGGGGCCGGGAGTAGCTTATGAACAATAGACTACCACCCTTCCCATGGAAGCCCCTCAAGATGAAGAGATTGTGTAACAAAAAATTGACCTGGTTATCATTACATTTAAATTATAACCATTCTTAGGAACAATGTGCTATGATTTCATAATCCATGCAATACATTTATAATAATGCTCGCAACATGATAATTCCTGTTTAAATATTACCAACACGGATGGCGAAATCATTTTAATTTTTCATCGAATAATAATCCATGACCTTCACATGCTACGAGGTCACCATATCAATGACCTTCCAACAGAATCATAGTACTTTTATCTAGTAGTAGAGGTGGCTGAATCACAGTGAAGGGGTTGCGCAACAAGAAAATTCTGTTGGTCAAAGTACTGTGGCGCAACCGCAACCTAGAAGAAACTACTTGGGAAAGGCAAGAGTACATGATGCCCCAGTATCTAGAGTTATTCAGTAAGCAAATTTTGAGGACAAAATTTTAATTAAAGAGGTGAAGTGTAACACCCAGGAAACTTATCGTAAAAATTTCTTTAAGCGCATAAACTTTTATGATTTAAGATGTACCAATTACTGAGCGAAGAAAATGATATTGGGCAGTATGAGCCAGCATTGTGAGATTAATTAGGTGATTGGAGTTGATTTGAACGAAACTAAATAGATTACGTATTTTGGTAAGAGGAAAGGAAGGGTAGGTTTGGAAGAAATTAAGGCAGGTGTTGAAGGACCAATGAGAAACTGCCACATCATCTCTCTTAATGGCTTCTCTAGGAAGCCATTGCAAATAAAGAAAAAAACGGGAGAAGGGGAAAACCCCTTCAGTTCACGTCTGCCTCCCTCTCTCTCTCTCTCTCTCTCTTTTTCTGCTGAAGCCTGCTGCGAAGAGGGAGAAACCCTTCTCCCCCTCGCTCACATTTCTCCACGCCAGAAAAACCTCACGCCAGTCCCCTCCCTCCTTGACGTTTTCTTCTCCCCCACCGAAGCTCTCCTCCTCTCTCTCTTGTGTTTCGGTTTTTGAACAACAAACTGACATTTTCTCCAAGCGTTTCTAGGTGAGTTTCGAATTCTCTAGAATAGGTTAAGTGTCTTTTCGCCTATGGACGATAGAAATGCATTAGAGGTTGTCTTGGATTGAATATTTGATGGGTTTTACGAATTGTGAGAATTGTGCACGAAAATTGGAAGTTGGTCGGTCGTTTTTATGTCTCGATTGTCAATATTGGAGCGTAATTTTTATTTGGAATTGGTTAATGTAGAGGAATTGATGAATGTTGGAGTAGTTGAATTGTGCAAAAATCGGACATTTTGAGTATGCTTTAGTTTTGACGTTTGTGGACAAAGCTATTGACTTCCAATTACTAAATTGAATTGGTAGGATATAATAGACTCTTTGAATGATCTTTTGACTTTGGAATCGGGTCGTTTGGTTAAGTGTGCACAAAGTTATGGAATTTTGTAGTTGGCTCAGTTATCGGTTAAAATCCGAGTTTGGTGTTTGTTGTGTTGTTGGATTAATTAGACTTTATGTACTACGATATTGATGTTAGAGTTTAACATGTTATAGGTTGTTAAGTAACCGAGGTTAGCATTCAAGAGCGATAGTTGGCTAAGCACCTCAGGTATGTAGTGTACGCATGTTTTTGCCGTTGGGCTTACATCACAGAATGGTAGGGTTATGTTGTATGTTTATTGCATATTTGTTATCTCATGCATCATGTTTTGAAAAGATACGAAAAATGAATTTGCATATGTTTTATGAAACGGCATGGTACAATATGGAACGAAACGGAACGAAAGGAGCATGAATATTTGAGGGAAGTAATTCGCCCCCCAAATGAGTATGAGAATTAATGATTTGGGAAAAATGATCTGCTTCCCATCTAGTATGAGGATCAAGGTGTGTCTTTGTAGGAAGTAATTCGTTCTCCAAATGAGTATGAGAATTTGACACGTATGATTTGAGAAAAATGATCTGCTTTCCATCTAGTATGAGGATCATATGAAAATGAGTACAAAAACAGAAACGAATACGAAAACGAAAGTGCAACGAACATGTAGAAACAACATATGTTAGGAGATATGTGAACTGTTTTCATTTCATTATTGCACTACCTGGATTGTTACAAGATATCTCCGTTGTTCTGAAAAGACTAAATATTTTATTCCCAAATAAAGAATCGCATCTGAATTTTTCTAATAAAAATAGAAATTAAATTTCGTCTCAATGATGGCACAAAATAAGTGCTTTCCAAATTCAAATAAAAACTGGTTTTCAACAATAATATAAAATTTCTAATAGGCTCAACTTCCAATTATTTATCACAAATGCAAGTCTTTCAGCATCATAAAGCTTTTAGCAACTCAAAGAACAATGTCACTTGTGTGAGTGAGTAGTAGCACTTGAGACTATTCACCAAGTATGTCATGATACATAAATAAAATTACCTAAAAACATGGTTGTAAAGTGTACTTTTCTTCGCAATAAATAAATTTCTTATCTTTATGTTTCTTTAGAGAATGAGCACTCTCTCGGTCTTAATCGCTCAATTCTTTCCTCTTTTTGTACACAACGTGAAATTGTTGTGATTCTGCTCGTTGCTCTAGCTGAGAATAGAACACCATTTTCGAGAAGGTGTATCTCTCTCGTTTGAAATCGGAATGATACGATTCTTGTGTCATATTAAAGCTCTGGGTGTGAGGTTTTTGTGTGTAAAAGAGCTTCCTTAACATATTAAAGTAGACCCTGTTCTATTTTGTTATGATCGGAATCAAACTGGATCTGTATTATAGAATTTATATATTTTTTAAATTTTAGTTTTAAATATGACGAAAAGAACATACCAAACCAAGTCCCAAAATTGAGTCCAAGTCAACTCAAATGGAGTCCAAAAAAAAAATCTAAAAAATCAAAACTATGAAGAAACCAAACCGAGTAAATCCAAAAAAATGAATTTGAAATGGGCAAAGTTTAAAATTCATTTTTTTAAATCCAATATTTAAGTTAAACAAATTCCACAATTCTGATTATTGTAGTCATTCACAACGAAGTTGAGCAAATCCTCAGAATTTAAGTTTAATTTGTAGTTAATAATGTCCATTTTATTTAAATTAGGAAGAACCATTCAATGTGTTAGCCGTTTAAGTGCGATGACGGAAACGAGAGATGAGTTGGATTCCACAATGTCTATCAAATCAAGAATCCAATATGGATATGGATAAAACATGTTTTAATAATCATTTACATAAATTTTGAAGATATACGACATTATTAGGGGTGGGCAGACCCGAAACCGACCCGAGAAACCGAACCGAACCGAGGGTTCGGTTCGGGTACATGAGTGGGTTTTTTGTGTTCGGTTCGGGTTCACTAATAGGCTTTTGGGTTCGGTTCGGGTGGAAGTCAAACCCGAACCGAACCGAAAAACCGAGGGTTGACGTCATTTGCCGGGAATCCTTATTTGTGCGGGTTGCCGACCAAGAATTTGTGCCCTATTCTTTCTTCACCGGCGTCCTCCTCTAATGTCTCTTCGCCAACTTCTCCTCCGGCGATCGCCGCCATTCCAAAGATTCTTAATCCAAACCCAGATACATCATCCTCTCAAACTCATATCCAAAAGAGGCTTACAACAGCAACAATTATAGCTATTGTAGTCGGAGATTTCGTCGGATTTTGTATTCTGTTTCTGATTTTTTTATATGTATACCAATTAAAGAAGAAGAAAAACAGGGTAGAAACGGTAATGAAGAATGACGGTACCATTGTAAAGGAAACCTGGTCATCGGAGCCGAGAAGGTTTAGTAGGTGGGTTTGCTTGAGAAAAAAAGAGAATGAAGAAGAAGTTTCAGAGAGTTTAAGCTCCGAGAGCAAAGAAGAAGACGGTAAAAATGGCGAAACAAATCAATAGCTGAAACTGGATCAGGAGCGGCAGAGCAAAAAAGGAACTCTAGTGACCGTCGACGGCGAAAAAGAGCTAGAACTGGAAACTCTGCTCAAAGCTTCGGCCTACATTCTGGGCGCGACTGGTTCGAGCATAATGTACAAGGCAGTGCTTGAAGACGGAACCGACTTGACCCGAACCGAACCGAACTTTTCGGTCGGGTCTGTTTTAAGTTAATCGGTTTCGGTTTCGGTTTCGGGTTCGAAAACCAGAACCGAAACCGAATAGTTCGGTTCTGTTCGGTCCAAAACCGAACCGAACCGATGATTGCCCACCCCTAGACATTATCTCCAAAATAAATTAATAATAAACCAATATAATGAAAGATTATTTTTACTTTTATTGACAATTATTTTTTATTAAAAAATATTATAATACCCACATAAAAAATATAATATAGGAAAAATAATTAGTTAAAATTTAACTACATAGCAATAAAACCTAAACAAAGGAAACTAAAGGACTACTTTATTCTTGTTTAAAAATAGCTCATCTTCCCAACCCCCTTTTTTCCACTTTCTCCCTCTTAAAAGTGATGAACACAACAAAGAAACTCAGATTCAATCTGGGTTAACCAACAACTAGAAAAGCAATTCAATCATAATGGTAAAACCCGGTATTTTTAAGTATTCTTGTTCAATTTAATGTTCGAGTAAATTTTATAAATTTATAAAATTTTAAGGCAAATTTGTAAATAAAAAAAATATAATTGAAATAGGGTTTGAAAACCTATTTCTTCATTGTGCAGCCGCCACATAGAGGAGAGAGAGAGAATGTGTATTATCCCGTTTGTTCAGTCGTCGTGCTCTAAGGTCAAGAACGTGTTTGTTGGACTCCAAGGATCACATTTTGTGAAATACTTTGATTATTGGCAAGTATTTCCTCTCTATTTTTATGTTTGAAGTTTAGGTTTTACGTTGAGGATAAATTTGAGCAATAGAGCTTGTTTTCATTTGATTTTTCTAGCTATATTAGTGTATTTAGAGTATATGCATGTTTAATCAGTGAGGGATGACGTTTTTCACGACTTCCCATCGCTGGAAATCGTCCGAGTGTCGACCGCTGTGGACACCAGTCGACACTTCAAAACCAACGCTGAAAACAAAAAGCTTCAAGTGTCGACACTTTGAAGGAAGTGTCGACCGCTAGCTTGCTCTGGGCTAAGACCGAGAGAAGGAGGTGTCGACACTTCGAGGAAAGTGTCGACCACCAGTTCATTTCGAGTTGGAATCCGAGAGTTTGGAGGGTCGACACTTCATAAGAAGTGTCGACCAAGCTAATGTCGACACTTGTGGATGAAGTGTCGATCGCTAGTTCATTTTGAGTTTGAACGCGAGAGCTCAAGGGGTTGACCGATAAGATGAAGTGTCGACTGTGATCAACCCGACTGTTTTAAGTGTCGACTGGTGGGTCGACCCCCACTTATAAGTGTCGACCACACAATTTATCTCGTGGCCTTTTATAGTGTTAAGGATTGAGTTCCTAGTCCTAGTTTTGAATTCACCTTAGTGTTGAGTTGGATAGTTCTAACATTGATTTTATTTTAGGCTCAGACGATTTCAAGAACTTCGATTCAGTTGCTGAGGTTGCACCCCGAGTTGAAAGAAGAAGAGTTTGGCGTAGAGGTAGCGGTTTTACATTATCTACAATGCATTGCGTGATTTTTTAAAAAAAACCTATTTTGGTGAGCTATCACTCATAAAAAGCTTACAGAACTTAGTTGCCAGCACGTCAGTCTTTTGTATATATATGTATGATTTATATATTTATCATTGATGCATGATTTTATTATTGTTGTGATAAAGAATGGATCCTCATGATACTTTAGACGTTCTCGATGTCAAAGTATCAGGAGGACATCTTAGTACATCATATGCTGCGTGAAGATTGTCTTATATATTGGTGATATTTTTACATGAGTATGAAAATTTAGAGATGTGGATTAGAAGAAAACAATATGAATTTCTACAAAAAACAACTTCTTTTAAGACACATGAACACACGAAGAACCAGGAATGAAGTCTCTGACAATTGAGATTGACAGATGCTGAGACATTCTGCAAGTATATTTGTAATGGAAAAATGATCATAGAAAGATGCCCATTATTTATCATGGAAATGCTCAAATGAAAAAAAAAAAGTATCCATAATCTATCCGAATTGTTGTAATTTGTTTCTGGGTTAGCATTTCTATGCGGTCAAAACAATTTTCCAGCAACCAAACTAGCCGACTAGAAAAATAGTCAGCTCGAATGATTAAGAGGGTACATTGGGATTGGATTCAGTTGAAAGATAGAGAATTAGAGAGTCTATAACTTACTCCGATACATGAAATAAAATCCGAAATACCGAAGGGGCCGAATGTGAGTAGCTAAAGAGCAGCAGGAAAAGAAACAAGAAAAAAGAAAAATAAAATGGGGGGAGCAGGAAGGAGAGACGTAGTGGTGTTAGTGAGAGGTGGGAGAAAATGAAGAGCGAAGAAGATGAAACAGTAGTTTCGGATTTGAGGTGGTAAAAAGAGCCGAAAGTATCGGCCGATAAATGGGGAAATAAGAGCCGGAGCTGGGATTTCGGTCTTCCATGGTTCCTCACACGTGTGAAGACACAGCTTTTCTTATTTTTATTTTTCAGAAAAATTCATGTAAGAGTAGATGTCTTGCTCTGGCATCGAGGGATCGCTTCCATAATCAAACTTGAAATCAACGATATTATCATTCGTGTAAATGTAAATATTATTGGCATTGAGTTTTTGGCGATGAACAATTAAAGAAACTTGCGATTTATTATATATTCAGCAAAATAATAGTTGGAAAGTTAATTAATGAAGCTTGCAATGCAATGCAATGAATGTGGTTTATTGGAAATCAAGGAATTATCTATTTGAATTTTAAAATGTAGGTTCTTGGAGATCTTGGAAATCAAGAAGATATCCATAGAAGTTAAAATTGGAACCTTTTGAATTTTGAAAGTGTGTTATTTTCAGAAGATCAAATCTTTTTGGAATGATGTTACTTGGAAAATAAGTTATTGTTAACATATTCGACATTATGGGATTCAATGCTATTTTTGAAAGTAGATTTGAAGATTACAAGTTTGTTAAGTTGGATTACAGCGAGATTCAAAATCACAGCATCTAAGGGATTTGATCCCGATTTGTTTGCTCGTTCGTTGCTCGGATTTTCCATGTGTTATTTTCGAAAACCGTTTTTAGAAAGCTGATTTGATAATTGCTTGCTGGATTATAGCAAGATATAGGATCACAATAATTGTGGAATCCATTTCTAATTCGTTGGGATCCATTTCTATTAAGTAGACAACACTTTCCATAAATGTCACACATGATGTCACAGATCTGATTTTCATGGGATTCAGTTTCCTTATTCTGTGCGATCTGATTGGAGAGAATATTAAAAATAAAAAATAGAAATATTCGATGGACAGTATATTATGCATTCTTCCCTCACAATGCAAAGTAAAAACTTCTATTAAATCTGACAAAACACTAACACTTAGAAGTTTGCATTTGGATTCACAAACCACAACATAAAAAATGGAAACAAAATTCAAGGAAATGGGAAGCTCATCATTAAATAAAAATGCTACTTACGGAGCCACATGACTGCTGACAAGTGTAAAATAAATCTTCCAAAATTGTCGTTCCTTCATAATTCGAGGGCATAAATCATATCTTAACCTCGAAATTACCTGAAAAAAAAAAAAGAATAACAACTAAGCAGATGGAAAAGTTTTGCCTTCTTTTTCTAGAACATGACACAGATTTCTCTTAATACATATCTGGAGATAGTTCGTATCTTGGATGCCCCAAACTTATTATGGAGACAATTTTACATCAAAATTGTGCAGTATTACTCAGGGCCTCTTAAAATTTTGGCTACATTGTTAATAAGTATTCCCGATCATTAAGCCGCACTTGGCAATTTTTTTATGTTTAAAACAAGAAAAAGAACAGATTAATCATTATAATAAAGAAAATCATTGGCTATTAAAACATGAAAAACGTTTTTGAAAGTAAAACGCCAGGAGCAGAGGGAACAGATAACACGCAAAAATTAAGAGTGGCAAGCTCAACAATCCAATGGAAGAGATACTATTAGCAGTGAAGTGTAAGGACTACGTAAAGAACTATACTCAGCAAACAATTCCAAGTTTGAGAATTTTCTGATTAATTCGTACGTTAAATTATACTTGAAAAGCACAGAGAACAAAAGAGATTTTCCCTGGATCACAACTAATTAAAATGAAAATTAAATAGCCTCCACTTTTACGGTCAAATAGCATTTAATCTTCAGTATAAGAATGAGGAAGAAATAAAATAAATAAAGCCCCCCCCAAAAAAAAAAGCGATGCAAACAGAAGTTCGAATCGATTTACAAGAAATTAAGACGACAACGAAATATAAATCCAACGTTTGAGTATGTATCAAATTTATGAGAAATTCTAGGAATTAAGTTTACCTTGACAGTGGTGAGAACCAAAGTCGCATGCTTTTCATGCCACTCAGTCAGATCCTTGCGCACATTTGACGATGTACATGACACATCAGCCGACTCTTGTTCATCTGCATTTTTCACCAAAGCCAGATCACATGACCAGTCGATAAGTGCAAAATGTCACAAATCAAAATTTAAGATAATCAACATTCCCAAAGCCTTCAAATACCTTGGATCGGAAAGTTTTGGAAAGTATTGGAAGTGAATCCCTTGACGAACTCTCTGAGATCATCGGTTAGACCAAACTTTACGAGTTCTGATGGAGAATAGGTGGAAGGAACCGGGAAATGGACGACAGGAAGTGATGAGAGTTGCGACGGAATAATGTCGGAGATAGAGAAAGATTTTAACTGATCAGCTTGTTTAATTGCCGTTGATTTAATGAGGTCAGCGGTCCGAGAGGATTCCGTGGCAATCTCCTTAGATTTCTTCGCAGTTTTTGGGACCAAATCAGAGAGTTTGGTGGAGTTTGTTAGGGTTGATCAACTTGTTTAATCGCCGTTGATTTAATGAATTCTACGGTCCGAGAAGCTTCTGTGGCAATCTCCTTAGATTTCTTTGCAGTTTCCGTGACCAATTTGGAAAATCTAGAAAGTTCTCGATCACAGCCAACTCGTCTTGATATAAAAATTCATTTACATCACAAAACTATAAAACTATGAGATTTAACTCAGCAAGCAAAAATATGTGCAAGTGTCAAAATTAACTTTTACCAAATCCTGATTACAGACTAGTTGGTACTCATTTCCCAACCTTAGACTTAGTAATCTCATTGTCGTTCACGCTTTTGTCATCTTACTTTCTATCAAGCTCACCATCTCATTGTTGTTCAAGCTTTTGTTATCAAGTTAGTATTATCGTAATGTTCAAGCTCTCCAGTTCATTGTCGTTCAGGCTTTTGATATCACATATTCTCCGTCAATTCCATCGTATTCATACACATACAATATGTCCTACCAATTTTATCTTTATACTATTCTAAGTCAATATCTAAATATCCATACTCAAATATCAGTAACGTGTAAGTAATTAGTTATAAGAAAATAATATAAACTTTTGTGATGTAGGGTCATAGCCAAAACATTAAAAAATAGTATTTTCACTTACTTGGATTCCGAGCTATTAGGGTTTTGAGATTTTTTCAATATTTTAGTATTCCAACAATATCTTGTTTAAATAAAATCTTAGTATCAATGTCTTCTTAATAAATCCAATTTCGACAGAGTTTGGGCATAATTTCCTTACGTGTGTTCGTAGGTAGGTCGAATCGGTTTGAGTTGGGTCGGTTTGTAGGATTTTTGGGATATTTTTCTGCCTAAATAAAACATTTGACATTAATTCTTACTTCAATAAACAATTTCAAAAAGATTTAGGTAGAAATTTCTTACCGATAAAATCTTAATTCAGTTCGGGACCAATCAGGTTAGTTAAAGTCGATCGGGCCGGTTTGGGTCGATCGGGCCGGTTCAGGTCAACTGGCCCGGTTCGGTTCGACTGGATGGTTCAGGTGAACAGGGCCAGTTTGGGTCAACTGGGTCAGTTCGATTCGACTGAGCCGATTCGGTTCGACTAGACTTAAGTGAACCTGTTCAGTTGGACCACACTTTTGTGAACCAGGTGGTTTTGTTCACTGGTTCTTGGGTTGAGATTAAAACCCATTCTTTCTTTTTCTCTGTTCTTCGTGTTTCCTTCACGAAGTGTAGATCTGTCGAGAGATAGAGTGTGTGTAACGATCCGGGATTTCCTATACTCGAATCCGAGATTTGCCTATACTCGGCTCATCCAAGGTTTGCCCCGCAATCAGAAGTTTGCCCTACAATCGCACTCATGATCTTTTCCCCCATGGAAAGGGAGTTTCACTAGCTCAATTGGTACTAGGTTTCCATGAACGTGGTACTTTAGCTTGGAGGGTTAGGGTTTGAAACCTAGGTAAGACATGAAATTCTCTTTTCAGGGGGAGAAGATCATGAGTGCAGTTGCGGGGCAAACCTTGGGTGAGCCGAGTATAGGCAAATCTCGGATTCGAGTATAGGCAAATCCCGAATCGTTACTGTAACACCCGAAAAATTTTCATAACGTACTTAGCTCTAGTTTAGAGTATGTTATGAGAGTTTAACATGAATTTTAGGGTTAGGTTATATATAATGGAATTTTAAGAGAAATTGAGAGGAAATCCTATGATTTAGTGACTAGGAATTTTGTTAAGATGATTTTTGGTGTAAAAATAAATTAAATAGAAGAGAAGTGGATGAAGAAGGAGTTCACGTTGAAGAGAAGAAAATGTGATAGGAGGGGAGTTTTTATAAATTTAGAAAGATGGGTGGAAAGAATCAAAAGTAGAAAACAAAATTTTTATAAATTTGGTAAAGTGAGGGTTTATGGCATAAAATCTTCCTCCTTTCTCTTCTTCTTCTACACGCCAAGGGCAGCCATTAGAGGCATCTCTCCTCCATTCCCTTCAAAGTTTTGCAAGGGATTTGAGGTAAGAATGAATGGGTTTTGGGTTTAATGCATGAAGATGAAGGTTTTTGTTGTTTTTATTGAGTTTTGTGGAGATTTTTAGGGGGTTTGGAAACCCTAGTTTGGGAACTCCGAAAATTGTGGTTGTTGGCTATTTTTCTTTCTAGATTTAATGTTTTAAATGTTAGATGGATTAGTTTAGGTGATTTATAGAGTTAGATTGAAGTTATGGTGGAGAATAGTTAAAAATCAATTTGGAGAACTTGATGCACCAATTCTGTTTTTGTATTTTCGGGTTGACCAAGTTATTTGGTTGGTTAATTTAAGTATTTCAATGGATACTAGACGTGTAGAGGTTTACGGATTGGGGTGGCACGTCGAAATCCGTTGAAAAACGAATAAGTTATGGCTGTTTGAAGTTGGACGCTGAAAATTGTGGGTAAAATCGGGTTTTAGAGCTTAGAGGGTAAATTGTCTTAAGTGTTGTTTAGTTTTGGGTTAGAAAATCTCTTAGAATTTATTAGTGGCTTTCTAAGCTATTTCCTTATATTTGTTAGGTTGTCGAGCGAGTAATTTTACGGGACGAAGTGAGCAAGCAAGTGCCGAGCAGTCAGGTAAGTGGAGGAATTCTTTTTTTTTGCCTTAGGCCTACACCATGGAAAGGTAGGGTAAACGGTCGGTTTCTTGTTTCGCGTTGTGTAGTGTTGCGTATTCTTCTGGCATGTAACGACCCCAAAGAGATCGTCACATAATCCATATCTTTCTTAATCATTTAATTCTTATTACTTACACATGATTCATTATCAGTAATGTATTATTTTTTTTGAAACATAATCTAACTCAAGATGTCATACGCAATTCATCAGGCCTTATTCGGCAAAGGAAAACATTACACATCTGCCGGCGAGCAGTGCAATGTGTATCGGTTGGTAAGGGAAACTTAAACCTTTAGACTGCATCTACCGATGGAGAACTAAACTTGCACCTGCCGGTCGCTAAACGACAAGCATGGGGTTCACATCTTCCGGTAGAGAAAGATTTCATCATCCGATTCGTCACGTGAAGCTCGCGTGACTCACTTATCACCACCTAACAGAGGACATCTTCCGATGAGCACGAGCTTAGCACATGACCCATTAAAACTTCATTAGATAGGAGATATCATCCGATGGGCACGTGCTTCACTCGTGGTTCATTAACCTTGTTCAGCATCAGCAATACAACACATACCGGTCACTGGGCGATGAAATTAACATTTACATCATCTGGTGAAGAATTACACTTCATCCACCGAATGCTAGACGAAAAAATACCATTTACATCATCCGGTGAAGGAATACACTTCATCCACCGAACGCTAGACGACAAAATATCATTTACATCATCCGGTGAAGGAATACACTTCATCCACCGAACGCTAGACGACAAAATAACATTCTCAGTGTCCGGTGAAGAAATACACTTCACCCACCGAACGCTAGACGACAAATTAACATTTACATCATCCGGCGAGGAAACATACTACATCTTCCGGTGACGTCATCCGGAAGACTCAATCGTTCAACTTCCATCATTTGACATCCGCCGATGACGTCAGCCGGATGATTACCTCATCCAGCTTCTATCATACGGCAGTAAAACACTATAATCATCAAGCAACTTCATCCAACAGAAAATACCACAACTCACCCAAATCTTAACCTGGTAACTATAAACCTTAATGAGTAAGAATCATAGACTCATCCAGAATTCATATAGCAGAAGACTTAAATAAACAGACCATTCGATGATCCTTAAAAATTATCCCAGATTCAAAGATCAACAGACAACTTCAAAGACTGCCAATGTTAGAAGGTAGACTCATCCTACTCAACCTATTATAATCATTCTTAACTAAAATCATAAAACATTAACCCGGGGTCTCATTTGCCATCCAGCCACAAGAATTGCACCCTGAAACCTTCCAGCAACCAAGCTTAGACATCTCATTAACTTTGGAGATCCTCACCTGAAACATCATTCATAATCGTTGATCATATTCATCATTCATAATCGTTGATCATATTCATCATTCATAATCGTTGATCATATTCATCATTCATAATCGTTGATCATATTCATCATTCATAATCGTTGATCATATTCATCATTCATAATCGTTGATCATATTCATCATTCATAATCGTTGATCATATTCATCATTCATAATCGTTGATCATATTCATCATTCATAATCGTTGATCATATTCATCATTCATAATCGTTGATCATATTCATCATTCATAATCGTTGATCATATTCATCATTCATAATCGTTGATCATATTCATCATTCATAATCGTTGATCATATTCATCATTCATAATCGTTGATCATATTCATCATTCATAATCGTTGATCATATTCATCATTCATAATCGTTGATCATATTCATCATTCATAATCGTTGATCATATTCATCATTCATAATCGTTGATCATATTCATCATTCATAATCGTTGATCATATTCATCATTCATAATCGTTGATCATATTCATCATTCATAATCGTTGATCATATTCATCATTCATAATCGTTGATCATATTCATCATTCATAATCGTTGATCATATTCATCATTCATAATCGTTGATCATATTCATCATTCATAATCGTTGATCATATTCATCATTCATAATCGTTGATCATATTCATCATTCATAATCGTTGATCATATTCATCATTTAAGTTGTGTGGATTAAGAGAGGATTTGTGCCGGTAAAGGGGGTTCGACAGTGAGTTTGATCTTGGTCCCTACTGCGGGTCGTATTCATATGTCCCTCTTTTGGACTGTGACATACGCCGAACCGCCCCCAACCATCACTTAGTCCACGTTGCATAAGTTTTATCTTTTTACTTTATTCATGAGAAAACCATGCTCTTAAAACATTTTCATATGCATAAAATAGTCAAGATGCATGTACTTGGAAATTCTTAAATCATCAAGCTACAGAACAGAGCACTAACCAACATGAAACCTTACCATTGAACTAATCATCAACATAAATGCTAGACAGTAACATGAAGGAACTGCTAATCATCGTATGAGTTTCTACCTAGCATCCTTTGATGTAGGGTCCTAATGACCGAGAAACCTATACATTCACTTACCTGGTCTCCTTAGCAATTTGAGCTTCTTTCTCTTCAAACTTCTTCACCTAAAACATTTACATTGCAGTAATTAAAACAAAATTCTATTAGTTCTAATCACAAGTCATCCTAGGGTCTAATAGCTATAGTCACTCCTGAATCCTTAGTATAGTTTCTCTGTGCAGTTTGAAATCCAAAACCCAAAACAGACAGATTCGATTAGCGATAGTTCAGGGTTGGTTGTTTAATGTCCAAAATCGATTCGGAATGACATTACCACTTTCAGATTTTAAAATACCCTTACAATACTCAGCCATTGAAGAACCCAGAACTTCAACACATAGTAGAAAACAGAGCTTAACGACTAAAAGATAGCTACATTGTTAAACTCGTACCTCGAGCACAGAGTAGTCGAGGAGCAGCAAGGAAATCGATCGTCGAAAGAGGGATTCCCAGCTGACAGAGAGCGAGAGCTTGGGAGAGAAGAAATCGCCAAGAGTTGGAGTTGTCGGCTACAGTGGTTTAAATGAGGTTTGAATCCTTTCCTTTTTCCTTAAATACTGGTTTCAATCCTCTATTATTACAACTTTGCCATACAACCTAGTTTAGATCCACATGTAATTAATTAAGCTTGGCATAAAATCCTAAACCGTGAAGATTGAATATTTATGACCGTTAATACAGTTAGGAAGTCACCTGGCTGAAGTTGTCGGGTGTTACATGGCATGCATCACGTTTTAGTTTTGTGCATTGTGAATTGCGAGTGTGAATTGGGCTAGTGTGAATTGTAATAAGATAATAAGAATTGTAAGAACTAGTCTCGAGTAAATTGGCCTTGTCAGGAATAAGTGCTGGAGTGTAGCACCCCGAAGGGATTTTTACGAGATAGTGGTTTGACTAAATTGTAAGAACTGGTCTCGAGTAAATTGGCCTTGTCGGGAATAAGTGCTGGAGTGTAGCACCCCGAGGGAATTTTTATAAGAGAGTGGTTTGGCTAAAAGATTTAAGACATCGTGAGTATGAACTCATAGACAGTCATAGGGTTCTACAATCGATGTGGGTAAAGCAAATCGTGTTTGGCCATCCTAGATAGTTATGGTATGTGTGCTAACCGGTTTTATTTCGTTGGATCAAGGCGTGGCCGTCTTAGACAGTTATGAGATGTGTGCCTACTTGATCCACACAGCTTATGAAAAGATTAATACAACGAACATGTAACGAGCACAACTGAGGGTTAGAAACTGCATGTGATAGGATTGAGTTGCATTGTGTGTTATATGCATTCGTTTATTCCCTACTTACTAAGCATTAGGCTTACTTTTCGTGTTCTATGGTGTAGTACGTCTTTTTTTTTTTTTTTTTTTTTTTTTTTTTTTTTTTTTTTTTTTTTTTTTTTTTTTTTTTTTTTTTTTTTTTTTTTTTTTTTTTTTTTTTTTTTTTTTTTTTTTTTTTTTTTTTTTTTTTTTTTTTTTTTTTTTTTTTTTTTTTTTTTTTTTTTTTTTTTTTTTTTTTTTTTTTTTTTTTTTTTTTTTTTTTTTTTTTTTTTTTTTTTTTTTTTTTTTTTTTTTTTTTTTTTTTTTTTTTTTTTTTTTTTTTTTTTTTTTTTTTTTTTTTTTTTTTTTTTTTTTTTTTTTTTTTTTTTTTTTTTTTTTTTTTTTTTTTTTTTTTTTTTTTTTTTTTTTTTTTTTTTTTTTTTTTTTTTTTTTTTTTTTTTTTTTTTTTTTTTTTTTTTTTTTTTTTTTTTTTTTTTTTTTTTTTTTTTTTTTTTTTTTTTTTTTTTTTTTTTTTTTTTTTTTTTTTTTTTTTTTTTTTTTTTTTTTTTTTTTTTTTTTTTTTTTTTTTTTTTTTTTTTTTTTTTTTTTTTTTTTTTTTTTTTTTTTTTTTTTTTTTTTTTTTTTTTTTTTTTTTTTTTTTTTTTTTTTTTTTTTTTTTTTTTTTTTTTTTTTTTTTTTTTTTTTTTTTTTTTTTTTTTTTTTTTTTTTTTTTTTTTTTTTTTTTTTTTTTTTTTTTTTTTTTTTTTTTTTTTTTTTTTTTTTTTTTTTTTTTTTTTTTTTTTTTTTTTTTTTTTTTTTTTTTTTTTTTTTTTTTTTTTTTTTTTTTTTTTTTTTTTTTTTTTTTTTTTTTTTTTTTTTTTTTTTTTTTTTTTTTTTTTTTTTTTTTTTTTTTTTTTTTTTTTTTTTTTTTTTTTTTTTTTTTTTTTTTTTTTTTTTTTTTTTTTTTTTTTTTTTTTTTTTTTTTTTTTTTTTTTTTTTTTTTTTTTTTTTTTTTTTTTTTTTTTTTTTTTTTTTTTTTTTTTTTTTTTTTTTTTTTTTTTTTTTTTTTTTTTTTTTTTTTTTTTTTTTTTTTTTTTTTTTTTTTTTTTTTTTTTTTTTTTTTTTTTTTTTTTTTTTTTTTTTTTTTTTTTTTTTTTTTTTTTTTTTTTTTTTTTTTTTTTTTTTTTTTTTTTTTTTTTTTTTTTTTTTTTTTTTTTTTTTTTTTTTTTTTTTTTTTTTTTTTTTTTTTTTTTTTTTTTTTTTTTTTTTTTTTTTTTTTTTTTTTTTTTTTTTTTTTTTTTTTTTTTTTTTTTTTTTTTTTTTTTTTTTTTTTTTTTTTTTTTTTTTTTTTTTTTTTTTTTTTTTTTTTTTTTTTTTTTTTTTTTTTTTTTTTTTTTTTTTTTTTTTTTTTTTTTTTTTTTTTTTTTTTTTTTTTTTTTTTTTTTTTTTTTTTTTTTTTTTTTTTTTTTTTTTTTTTTTTTTTTTTTTTTTTTTTTTTTTTTTTTTTTTTTTTTTTTTTTTTTTTTTTTTTTTTTTTTTTTTTTTTTTTTTTTTTTTTTTTTTTTTTTTTTTTTTTTTTTTTTTTTTTTTTTTGCGGTTTTTTTTGAAAATTTTCAGTTTTCCAAATTGTTTTAACCCGACATTTTTTGACGTATTTTAAACGTATTTTAGGCACATTTTCCAACCATTTTTTAGGGTCCAAAAAACCCAAAAATCGAGTAAAAAATTTATCAAAAATTATTTTAAATTTCGTTTTAAACGCAGGATTTTTTTGCAAAGTAATGCACCGAGCTGGGGCGGGTTCGGGGGCGTGACAGTTACAAGGGGTCCATTGGAATTCTCTACCCTTTTTAGTGCAATCTGTGATGGGTGATACGATGGAGCTAAAATCCATAATAAACCTCCTATAGAATGAGGCTGAGCTGTGGAAGCTACATACTTCCGTGATTGACTTAGAAGTAGGCTAGTCCATAATGACCTTAATCTTGTCTTCATCAGTCTCTATTCCATTCTTTGTAATGATAAATCCTAGAAAGTACACTTTATCTTGTCCAAAAGAACACTTCTTAAGATTGCCGAATAATTTGAGATTTTTAAGGGTCGTGAATAAAATTCTTAAGTGGTCTAAGTGAGTGGAAAGGTCTGTACTGTATACTAATATATCATCAAAATACACGACAATGAACTTTCCTAAAAACTCCTTAAGTACATGGTGCATGAGATGCATGAAAGTACTAGGTTCATTAGTCAATCCAAAAGGCATGACCATCCATTTAAACAACATGTACTTAGTTTTGAAGGTTGTCTTCCATTCATCACCCTCTTTTATTGGAATTTGATGGTATCCACTCTTAAGGTCCACCTTTGAAAACATAGTTGCCTCTACAAGCTCGTCCAACATATCCTCGAGCCTTGGTAAAGGAAATCTATACTTAATCGTAATTTGGTTAATAGTTTGGCTGTCTGCACACATTCTTATTGTTCCATCCTTTTTGGGGACTAATAATGTTGGCACGACACATGGTCTCATGGACTCACTAATATAGCCCTTGTCCATCAATTTGTGCACTTGACTTTGTAATTCCTTGGTTTTCTCGGGATTCATTCTATAAGCCGGGCGGTTTGGTAACATAGTCCCTTGTTGCAAGTTTATCTGGTGTTCTATACCATGTAAAGGCGGTAATCCTGGTGATATTTCCTCAGGGAACACATCTTGAAATTGTTTAAGCAGTTCTAGATGGGAATAGGTGTTTCTCTTATTTCCAAAACTCTATCTATAAACAAAACTAGGATAAGGGGGTCTCCCTTAAGCATAGATGTTTCTAGAGTCCATTTGGTTAAGAAGAGACTAGATTTGTTTTTCTCTTCCTTTCTACCTGCATCGTCCCTGACTATTTGTTCAGGCGTCATGGGTGCCAGTTTAATTGATTTTCCTCCATGTTCCAAGGAATAACAGTTTGAAAATCCATCATAGTTTACCTTTCGGTCATATTGCCATGATCGGCCTAAAAATAGGTGGCTCGCACTCATTGGCACTATGTCACAGAGAACAGAATCCTTATATTTAGTCATAGTGATCTCGATTTTTACTTGTTTGGTGACCTTCACGTTATCCATATCATCTAACCATCTTAGTTTGTAGGGGTGGGGATGTGTACTAGTTTCTAGTCTTAATTGAGTAACCATATCCTGGAAAGCTACATTGGCACAGCTCCCTCCATCAATAATTAATTAACATACATTGTCCTTGACTAGACATTGACTGTGAAATATGTTCTCACGTTAACAGTCTTCATTTGCAGTTTGGACCCGACGGATGACCATTAGTAGAGGTCCCTTTTATACATGTACAACTTCATCCTTCTATTCACTTTCCTTGACAACTTCTTCTTCATGCTCTTCCTTGCTAACAATTTCTCTAGTAATATCCTTGATTACCATCGCACGCCGGTACGGACACTGAGACATATAATGTCTTGATCCTAAACACTTGAAACACTTGATTTCATGTGATTTGGGTCTGTTGGTAACTTCCCCGACACTTTTACTACTAGTATCCTTAGGAGGTCAATTACGAGAAAAAGTCTTCTTTCCCTCAACTTTAGTAGTAGTCTTGTTGGTTTCTAATGGTTTAGAGGTAAACTTGATGGTGTATTGGGCTTTTCTTTTCCTACTAAGTTGTCTTTTAACCTTTAATGCTAACTGCACCACCATTTCCAAATGCTCTAGTGGGTGTAATTCCACTGTGTATCCAATGTCACGGTTTAGTCCTTGTATAAACTTAACCCTAACCTGTTCTTCAGGTTCTTCCTGTAACATCCCGTACTTTTTCTTTTAAATTTTTATGTCATATTTTTTTTCAACTTTATTTAACTTTAAAACGACTTTAAACTTTTAAAAAAAACTCTAAACAAAAATCTTCATATAAACTCTTAAAGTCTAAAGCGTTTAAAACTGTGTTTTTTTTTTTTTTTTTTTTTTTTTTTTTTTTTTTTTTTTTTTTTTTTTTTTTTTTTTTTTTTTTTTTTTTTTTTTTTTTTTTTTTTTTTTTTTTTTTTTTTTTTTTTTTTTTTTTTTTTTTTTTTTTTTTTTTTTTTTTTTTTTTTTTTTTTTTTTTTTTTTTTTTTTTTTTTTTTTTTTTTTTTTTTTTTTTTTTTTTTTTTTTTTTTTTTTTTTTTTTTTTTTTTTTTTTTTTTTTTTTTTTTTTTTTTTTTTTTTTTTTTTTTTTTTTTTTTTTTTTTTTTTTTTTTTTTTTTTTTTTTTTTTTTTTTTTTTTTTTTTTTTTTTTTTTTTTTTTTTTTTTTTTTTTTTTTTTTTTTTTTTTTTTTTTTTTTTTTTTTTTTTTTTTTTTTTTTTTTTTTTTTTTTTTTTTTTTTTTTTTTTTTTTTTTTTTTTTTTTTTTTTTTTTTTTTTTTTTTTTTTTTTTTTTTTTTTTTTTTTTTTTTTTTTTTTTTTTTTTTTTTTTTTTTTTTTTTTTTTTTTTTTTTTTTTTTTTTTTTTTTTTTTTTTTTTTTTTTTTTTTTTTTTTTTTTTTTTTTTTTTTTTTTTTTTTTTTTTTTTTTTTTTTTTTTTTTTTTTTTTTTTTTTTTTTTTTTTTTTTTTTTTTTTTTTTTTTTTTTTTTTTTTTTTTTTTTTTTTTTTTTTTTTTTTTTTTTTTTTTTTTTTTTTTTTTTTTTTTTTTTTTTTTTTTTTTTTTTTTTTTTTTTTTTTTTTTTTTTTTTTTTTTTTTTTTTTTTTTTTTTTTTTTTTTTTTTTTTTTTTTTTTTTTTTTTTTTTTTTTTTTTTTTTTTTTTTTTTTTTTTTTTTTTTTTTTTTTTTTTTTTTTTTTTTTTTTTTTTTTTTTTTTTTTTTTTTTTTTTTTTTTTTTTTTTTTTTTTTTTTTTTTTTTTTTTTTTTTTTTTTTTTTTTTTTTTTTTTTTTTTTTTTTTTTTTTTTTTTTTTTTTTTTTTTTTTTTTTTTTTTTTTTTTTTTTTTTTTTTTTTTTTTTTTTTTTTTTTTTTTTTTTTTTTTTTTTTTTTTTTTTTTTTTTTTTTTTTTTTTTTTTTTTTTTTTTTTTTTTTTTTTTTTTTTTTTTTTTTTTTTTTTTTTTTTTTTTTTTTTTTTTTTTTTTTTTTTTTTTTTTTTTTTTTTTTTTTTTTTTTTTTTTTTTTTTTTTTTTTTTTTTTTTTTTTTTTTTTTTTTTTTTTTTTTTTTTTTTTTTTTTTTTTTTTTTTTTTTTTTTTTTTTTTTTTTTTTTTTTTTTTTTTTTTTTTTTTTTTTTTTTTTTTTTTTTTTTTTTTTTTTTTTTTTTTTTTTTTTTTTTTTTTTTTTTTTTTTTTTTTTTTTTTTTTTTTTTTTTTTTTTTTTTTTTTTTTTTTTTTTTTTTTTTTTTTTTTTTTTTTTTTTTTTTTTTTTTTTTTTTTTTTTTTTTTTTTTTTTTTTTTTTTTTTTTTTTTTTTTTTTTTTTTTTTTTTTTTTTTTTTTTTTTTTTTTTTTTTTTTTTTTTTTTTTTTTTTTTTTTTTTTTTTTTTTTTTTTTTTTTTTTTTTTTTTTTTTTTTTTTTTTTTTTTTTTTTTTTTTTTTTTTTTTTTTTTTTTTTTTTTTTTTTTTTTTTTTTTTTTTTTTTTTTTTTTTTTTTTTTTTTTTTTTTTTTTTTTTTTTTTTTTTTTTTTTTTTTTTTTTTTTTTTTTTTTTTTTTTTTTTTTTTTTTTTTTTTTTTTTTTTTTTTTTTTTTTTTTTTTTTTTTTTTTTTTTTTTTTTTTTTTTTTTTTTTTTTTTTTTTTTTTTTTTTTTTTTTTTTTTTTTTTTTTTTTTTTTTTTTTTTTTTTTTTTTTTTTTTTTTTTTTTTTTTTTTTTTTTTTTTTTTTTTTTTTTTTTTTTTTTTTTTTTTTTTTTTTTTTTTTTTTTTTTTTTTTTTTTTTTTTTTTTTTTTTTTTTTTTTTTTTTTTTTTTTTTTTTTTTTTTTTTTTTTTTTTTTTTTTTTTTTTTTTTTTTTTTTTTTTTTTTTTTTTTTTTTTTTTTTTTTTTTTTTTTTTTTTTTTTTTTTTTTTTTTTTTTTTTTTTTTTTTTTTTTTTTTTTTTTTTTTTTTTTTTTTTTTTTTTTTTTTTTTTTTTTTTTTTTTTTTTTTTTTTTTTTTTTTTTTTTTTTTTTTTTTTTTTTTTTTTTTTTTTTTTTTTTTTTTTTTTTTTTTTTTTTTTTTTTTTTTTTTTTTTTTTTTTTTTTTTTTTTTTTTTTTTTTTTTTTTTTTTTTTTTTTTTTTTTTAATGAAAGATAAGGTTTCAGAATGAAACCTTATCGTTTCATTCTGTCGACAGAAACACCAGAGAGAAAAGGAGAGAGAGAGAGAGCCGCGAGGGAGAGAATTGCCGACGCCTGAACGACCTCCATTCGGCGAGATCTTGGTGTCAAAATGTTCGTCTCGAGGTGTAGATCAACGTTGACGAAGAGGGTTTTCGAAGGTAAGTCCTCTATCTCTTGCCCAAGAAGTTTCGGGTTTTTATGTTGTGCTAGATCTGAGTTTTTGGGGTCGATTTCTTGGTGTTTTTGGCAGGGAGTGACTCGAAAAGTGGTTAGAAACGCGTTGGAAACGAATTTCGGCAAAAAACAGGTTAGAAATTCGATTTTTTCGCTGCGGGTAGGTCGTCGGTTGGTCGCCGGAGCTTCGTCGGCGTTCGACGATCGACGGTCGAGTCAACTCTGTAGGATCGAGATTTGTCTAAGAGGGGGGGTGAATTAGACTTTTTAAAACTTAATTTGATAAACAATATAATTTCTCTCGATTTGGTTAAATGCTTACAGCAGACAAACAAATAAAGTAAAGAGTAAGAGAGAAATTAACACCAGAGTTTTAACGTGGTTCGGCTCAACCCAGCCTACATCCACGCTTCAAGGTTCACCCCTTGAAGATCCTTAACCTTCTCCTCGAGATTAACCTGATCGGAATTTCGGGCTCCGATCAACTGCCTTTACACTTCAGGATTATACTTCACGGGCGATAATCCACAGCCTTTACAGATGATTTGAGTTTGTAAAAATATAAAGCTCAGACTACAATCTCACAAAAGTGAATCTCAAGTTAGGATTGAGAGATGTAGAGAGGAATACAGAGTGTGCAATAACTTTCGCAGCTAGGGCTCAGAATTCAAATTTGGCAAAAGTTAGTCTTCGAGCCTTTTCTTCTGCTTATATACTCTGTATAAATTTGCTTCATAAAATTGAATGTTTCTTTCTTCAAAATGGAGAAAAGTTACCGTTGGGAAGCATCCGTACTGAAGCAGCTATCCGTTGCGTCTGAAATTGTTGTTCGTCGTCGCCATTAAAGGTCTGGAGTTAATGCTGAAAACGACGTCACTGTAGCTTCGCGGCTAACTTTGAATTCTGGCGGAAGATTACCGGAAGATGTAGCTTCAAACACTTGACACGTCATCGGAATGAGTATGCTTCAAAACGTCACCAGCATAAGTGTCTGGAAGCTTCATCGGCAGGCGCAACGTGAAAATCCGTCGGCAGATGCATCGAAGTCCATCGGCATGTGCAGCTTAAAAGCTATCGGCAAGTGTAGGCGCTGAATTCCATCGGCAGACGCATCCTTAAATTTCACCGGCACAGACAATCTTCAAAGCCATCGGTAGATGTTTCTTAAAAGCGCCATCGCAGAAGTCTCTTTAAAAACCATCGGCAGATGAACTCATGAAAATTGTCGTCTAGTGATCGGCATGAGCAAGCTTGAACGTCATCGGTGTGAGTAGCGTCAAATGCTATCGGTAGATCCATCTTGACACGTCATCGGCATCTGTCTTCAGAAACGGCTATCGGCAGAGAAAACATGTACTGACTTGACACGTCATCGGCAGATATCTTCAAAAACAGCAGGCCTGGAAAGGGGAAGAAGCAAATCTTCAAAAACAGCAGGCCTGGAAAGGGGAAGAAGCAAATCTTCAAAAACAGCAGGCCTGGAAAGGGGAAGAAGCAAATCTTCAAAAACAGCAGGCCTGGAAAGGGGAAGAAGCAAATCTTCAAAAACAGCAGGCCTGGAAAGGGGAAGAAGCAAATCTTCAAAAACAGCAGGCCTGGAAAGGGGAAGAAGCAAATCTTCAAAAACAGCAGGCCTGGAAAGGGGAAGAAGCAAATCTTCAAAAACAGCAGGCCTGGAAAGGGGAAGAAGCAAATCTTCAAAAACAGCAGGCCTGGAAAGGGGAAGAAGCAAATCTTCAAAAACAGCAGGCCTGGAAAGGGGAAGAAGCAAATCTTCAAAAACAGCAGGCCTGGAAAGGGGAAGAAGCAAATCTTCAAAAACAGCAGGCCTGGAAAGGGGAAGAAGCAAATCTTCAAAAACAGCAGGCCTGGAAAGGGGAAGAAGCAAATCTTCAAAAACAGCAGGCCTGGAAAGGGGAAGAAGCAAATCTTCAAAAACAGCAGGCCTGGAAAGGGGAAGAAGCAAATCTTCAAAAACAGCAGGCCTGGAAAGGGGAAGAAGCAAATCTTCAAAAACAGCAGGCCTGGAAAGGGGAAGAAGCAAATCTTCAAAAACAGCAGGCCTGGAAAGGGGAAGAAGCAAATCTTCAAAAACAGCAGGCCTGGAAAGGGGAAGAAGCAAATCTTCAAAAACAGCAGGCCTGGAAAGGGGAAGAAGCAAATCTTCAAAAACAGCAGGCCTGGAAAGGGGAAGAAGCAAATCTTCAAAAACAGCAGGCCTGGAAAGGGGAAGAAGCAAATCTTCAAAAACAGCAGGCCTGGAAAGGGGAAGAAGCAAATCTTCAAAAACAGCAGGCCTGGAAAGGGGAAGAAGCAAATCTTCAAAAACAGCAGGCCTGGAAAGGGGAAGAAGCAAATCTTCAAAAACAGCAGGCCTGGAAAGGGGAAGAAGCAAATCTTCAAAAACAGCAGGCCTGGAAAGGGGAAGAAGCAAATCTTCAAAAACAGCAGGCCTGGAAAGGGGAAGAAGCAAATCTTCAAAAACAGCAGGCCTGGAAAGGGGAAGAAGCAAATCTTCAAAGCAGGCCTCGGGATTATTGAGACCAGAGCATGATGGTTCGGGTTCAGGCTCAGGTTCAGGTGTCAACGCGGCAATGGACAATTGGAGTTTCTCAAGTTCTCTGACAACCATTCGCCTATCACCATCAATCTTTGTAGACAGCAGGCCAAGACCAGTATCCAGAGCAACGCCCATGTCCTGATGATTCTTATCAATTTTACTTTGGAGAGTACTGAGGGCAGTGCCAAGGTTGGTAATCGAGGCTTGCATCTCATTGTACTGAGCCTCTGTTAAGGAAAATCGCCTGTGATATGTTATGGGAGTTGCAGGAGTTGCAGGAGTTGCAGGAGTTGCAGGAGTTGCAGGAGTTGCAGGAGTTGCAGGAGTATTGGAGAGAGGTGGTTGGACTGGAACTGGAGGAGCCGTAGGTGGTAAGGAAAGAGTAGGTGGAGAGGGAGGTGCGGAAGGTTCATGGTTTGGAGATGCTGAAGGTGGTTGAGCTGGAACTGGAGGAGCCGTAGGTGGTAAGGAAAGAGTAGGTGGAGAGGGAGGTGGAGGAACTGGAGATGGTAGAGCTGGAGGACCATGAGTGAAAATTGAAGAAATAGCTCGAATTACCGGAGAGATGGAAGGAAAAGCAGGCTGAGAAGGTAATACGAGAGAAGGTGGAGGTGAACGAGGAGGTTCAGGTAAAGGTAGGGACACAGAAGAGGGAGCAGAGGTGGCCTCTGAAATAGGTTCCAAGGAGGAGGGAGCAATCCTACGCTTACGCACTAAAGGAGAAGGTGGGGGACTTGAATCCTGAGAATGACTGACAGTGTCATCTCCTCCTTCAGCAGTTGACTCCTCAGGCAGGATAAGCTTGCGTTTACCACGCCTGACAGGAACTGCCTTAGAAACCTTTTGCTTAGCCTTCTTCAAGGCAGGCTCTCCTTGTTCGATTCTTTTTAATCCCATCTTGTTGAGAGTGACTTGGGAGTAATAATTGGAGGGCAGAAGTCTCACAGGCTCTTCCTCCTCAGGAAGGACAACCTCAAGATGAGCAAATAACCGCATAAGAAGCAAATTATACGGTAAGGATGTAGCCTTAGAGGATACTGCTAAAATCATCCTTCGAACCACAATGTACCCAACATTGAAGGGTGTCTTGAAATAGAGAGCAAACAGAACAAATAGCTCCATTGCGCTCACCTCATCATAATGTCCACCCTTGGGAACAATATTGAAATCTATCATATGACGAAAAACTTTGGCCCTTGGGGTCAAATGTCTGCCCTTTAACTGATCAGGAGAAGAATTAGGGTCCAAAGCAATTTCCCTTAAGAACTGAAAACCATCTTCTGTTCCAAAGAAGGGTAGATCAGGGCCAGTCACATACTTGTAGGGGCAGTTATCCAAATGAGGAGCTTTCAGAAGAGCATTTATGGACTGCGGGGTTATTTCTATGCATTTGTTATATACATAGCTCTTAATGGAAGAAAAATCAGAGGTAAAGCTAAGATTAGCATAAAACATCCGGATAGCTTCCGGGTAGAAGAAGGATTCGGTTTCAAACAGTCCAATTAACCCAAGATCCGTCAAGGGTTCTATAATGTCCATCCCAGCTAAAGTTTCAAAATCAATACCTTTACTGAGAATTAACGATCTGAACTGGTAATCGTCATGAAACTTTTTCTCGGCAGCTTTAGTGAGAAAGTAGAAAGATGGAAACTCATTCGCCCTTGGAATCTCACGAGGAGGGCAAGCAGAAACCTTAGCCTTTTTCTTGGCCTGAACGGAAATGGCTTGAGACGTAGAACCGGTATGCTCCATTGAAAGACTAGGAGTCGAGAAAGAGGGTTGGTAGGGCAGGGGAATTTTGCAGAAAGAGCGCGAAAGATGAAGAGTTTCAGCGAAGAAGGATGAATTTAAAAGAAATAGATTGACGCCCGACGAAGAAATCACACGTGTACCACCGATATCTTCCGATGGGATACACGTGTCGGCAGATTAAAAAAAAAAAAAAAAAAAAAAAAAAAAAAAAAAAAAAAAAAAAAAAAAAAAAAAAAAAAAAAAAAAAAAAAAAAAAAAAAAAAAAAAAAAAAAAAAAAAAAAAAAAAAAAAAAAAAAAAAAAAAAAAAAAAAAAAAAAAAAAAAAAAAAAAAAAAAAAAAAAAAAAAAAAAAAAAAAAAAAAAAAAAAAAAAAAAAAAAAAAAAAAAAAAAAAAAAAAAAAAAAAAAAAAAAAAAAAAAAAAAAAAAAAAAAAAAAAAAAAAAAAAAAAAAAAAAAAAAAAAAAAAAAAAAAAAAAAAAAAAAAAAAAAAAAAAAAAAAAAAAAAAAAAAAAAAAAAAAAAAAAAAAAAAAAAAAAAAAAAAAAAAAAAAAAAAAAAAAAAAAAAAAAAAAAAAAAAAAAAAAAAAAAAAAAAAAAAAAAAAAAAAAAAAAAAAAAAAAAAAAAAAAAAAAAAAAAAAAAAAAAAAAAAAAAAAAAAAAAAAAAAAAAAAAAAAAAAAAAAAAAAAAAAAAAAAAAAAAAAAAAAAAAAAAAAAAAAAAAAAAAAAAAAAAAAAAAAAAAAAAAAAAAAAAAAAAAAAAAAAAAAAAAAAAAAAAAAAAAAAAAAAAAAAAAAAAAAAAAAAAAAAAAAAAAAAAAAAAAAAAAAAAAAAAAAAAAAAAAAAAAAAAAAAAAAAAAAAAAAAAAAAAAAAAAAAAAAAAAAAAAAAAAAAAAAAAAAAAAAAAAAAAAAAAAAAAAAAAAAAAAAAAAAAAAAAAAAAAAAAAAAAAAAAAAAAAAAAAAAAAAAAAAAAAAAAAAAAAAAAAAAAAAAAAAAAAAAAAAAAAAAAAAAAAAAAAAAAAAAAAAAAAAAAAAAAAAAAAAAAAAAAAAAAAAAAAAAAAAAAAAAAAAAAAAAAAAAAAAAAAAAAAAAAAAAAAAAAAAAAAAAAAAAAAAAAAAAAAAAAAAAAAAAAAAAAAAAAAAAAAAAAAAAAAAAAAAAAAAAAAAAAAAAAAAAAAAAAAAAAAAAAAAAAAAAAAAAAAAAAAAAAAAAAAAAAAATACATCTTCCGATGCTTAGAGAAAAAATCAGCATCTACCGATGCATTCACAACACGGAATAGCTAACTCTTGGGAATTTTCCAAACAGAGACAGAATCATTTTCTATCAATCCTAATGAGACCTAACCTTATTCTTATATTGTTGAATGTCTTCTCATCCAAGGGCTTGGTAAAGATGTCTGCAAGTTGATCTACAGAATTGACAAACTCTAAAGAAACATCTCCTCTTTGAACATGATCTCTAATGAAATGATATCTGACATCTATATGCTTTGTTCTAGAGTGTTGAATAGGATTTTTAGAGATGTTTATGGCACTGGTGTTATCACACCGAATAGGAATCCTGTCATAAAATAGATTATAATCTTCCAAAGTTTGCTTCATCCATAACATTTGTGCACAGCAACTGCCAGCAGCAATATATTCACTTTCAGCAGTTGATAGTGCGACAGAATTTTGTTTCTTAGAATACCAGGAAACTAGAGATTCACCAAGGAATTGACATGTTCCACTGGTGCTTTTCCTATCCACTAGACTACCTGCATAATCAGAATCTGAGTAGCCAATCAGATCGAAAGAAGTTCCTTGATGTATTTTTCTTGACAGAAGAAAATTCCAAGATCGGATTTGGAATCGAATTTTCCTAGATTATCCTTAGTATTGAGGATGAAACATTTGCTTCCAAAGGCTCTAAAATACTTAAAGATTCTTTTGACAGCAGTTAAGTGAGATCCTTAGGAGCAGCCTGAAATCTAGCACAGAGACACACACTGAAAAGAATATCTGGTCTGCTTGCAGTCAGATATAGCAAAGATCCAATCATACCACGATATTTCTTAATGTCTACACTGATTCCTTTTTCATCTTTATCCAACTTAGTAGTGGTGCTCATAGGAGTCTTGGAAGACTTAACAGATTCTAATCCGAATTTCTTAAGAAGTTCCTTGATGTATTTTTCTTGACAGAAGAAAATTCCATCAGGGGATTGACAGATCTGAAATCCTAAGAAAAACTTTAACTCCCCCATCATACTCATTTCAAATTCACTCTTCATGAGGGAAGAAAACTCATTACACATATTGACATTAGTTGAGCCAAAAATAATGTCATCGACATAAATTTGAACCAACAGAATGTCCTTCTCCTTTTGCATGGTAAACAGAGTTGAATCGGAGTTACCCTTTTTGAAATTCCTTTCCTCAAGGAAATTCTTCAATCTGTCATACCAAGCTCTAGGAGCCTGCTTAAGTCCATACAGAGCTTTCCTAAGCTTGTACACAAGATCGGATTTGGAATCGAATTTTCCTAGATTATCCTTAGTATTGAGGATGAAACATTTGCTTCCAAAGCTCATAGGGAGTTTTCTCAAGAATAGGTCTTATGGAGACCCGATTGAGAACATAGCAAGCTGTAGCAACAGCTTCAGCCCAGAAGTATTTAGGAAGGGAATTTTCATTAAGCATAGTCCTAGCTAACTCCTGGAGAGATCTATTCTTCCTCTCAACAACACCATTTTGCTGAGGAGTCCTAGGAGAAGAGAAGTTGTGCTCAATTCCATGTTTGAGACACAAAAGTTCAAATTTCTCATTTTCGAATTCTCCACCATGATCACTACGAATAGTAACAATGGTGAGCTCCTTTTCATTTTGAACTCTTTTCCTAAAACTAGAAAAGGTTTCAAAAGTCTCATCCTTAGACTTCAGAAAAAATACCCAGGTAAATCTAGAAAAATTCCAAGATCGGATTTGGAATCGAATTTTCCTAGATTATCCTTAGTATTGAGGATGAAACATTTGCTTCCAAAGCTCATAGGGAGTTTTCTCAAGAATAGGTCTTATGGAGACCCGATTGAGAACATAGCAAGCTGTAGCAACAGCTTCAGCCCAGAAGTATTTAGGAAGGGAATTTTCATTAAGCATGGTCCTAGCTAACTCCTGGAGAGATCTATTCTTCCTCTCAACAACACCATTTTGCTGAGGAGTCCTAGGAGAAGAGAAGTTGTGCTCAATTCCATGTTTGAGACACAAAAGTTCAAATTTCTCATTTTCGAATTCTCCACCATGATCACTACGAATAGTAACAATGGTGAGCTCCTTTTCATTTTGAACTCTTTTCCTAAAACTAGAAAAGGTTTCAAAAGTCTCATCCTTAGACTTCAGAAAAAATACCCAGGTAAATCTAGAAAAATTCCAAGATCGGATTTGGAATCGAATTTTCCTAGATTATCCTTAGTATTGAGGATGAAACATTTGCTTCCAAAGGCTCTAAAATACTTAACAGTAGGAGTTTTGCCATTCCAAAGCTCATAGGGAGTTTTCTCAAGAATAGGTCTTATGGAGACCCGATTGAGAACATAGCAAGCTGTAGCAACAGCTTCAGCCCAGAAGTATTTAGGAAGGGAATTTTCATTAAGCATGGTCCTAGCTAACTCCTGGAGAGATCTATTCTTCCTCTCAACAACACCATTTTGCTGAGGAGTCCTAGGAGAAGAGAAGTTGTGCTCTATTCCATGTTTGAGACACAAAAGTTCAAATTTCTCATTTTCGAATTCTCCACCATGATCACTACGAATAGTAACAATGGTGAGCTCCTTTTCATTTTGAACTCTTTTCCTAAAACTAGAAAAGGTTTCAAAAGTCTCATCCTTAGACTTCAGAAAAAATACCCAGGTAAATCTAGAAAAATTCCAAGATCGGATTTGGAATCGAATTTTCCTAGATTATCCTTAGTATTGAGGATGAAACATTTGCTTCCAAAGCTCATAGGGAGTTTTCTCAAGAATAGGTCTTATGGAGACCCGATTGAGAACATAGCAAGCTGTAGCAACAGCTTCAGCCCAGAAGTATTTAGGAAGGGAATTTTCATTAAGCATGGTCCTAGCTAACTCCTGGAGAGATCTATTCTTCCTCTCAACAACACCATTTTGCTGAGGAGTCCTAGGAGAAGAGAAGTTGTGCTCTATTCCATGTTTGAGACACAAAAGTTCAAATTTCTCATTTTCGAATTCTCCACCATGATCACTACGAATAGTAACAATGGTGAGCTCCTTTTCATTTTGAACTCTTTTCCTAAAACTAGAAAAGGTTTCAAAAGTCTCATCCTTAGACTTCAGAAAAAATACCCAGGTAAATCTAGAAAAATTCCAAGATCGGATTTGGAATCGAATTTTCCTAGATTATCCTTAGTATTGAGGATGAAACATTTGCTTCCAAAGGCTCTAAAATACTTAACAGTAGGAGTTTTGCCATTCCAAAGCTCATAGGGAGTTTTCTCAAGAATAGGTCTTATGGAGACCCGATTGAGAACATAGCAAGCTGTAGCAACAGCTTCAGCCCAGAAGTATTTAGGAAGGGAATTTTCATTAAGCATGGTCCTAGCTAACTCCTGGAGAGATCTATTCTTCCTCTCAACAACACCATTTTGCTGAGGAGTCCTAGGAGAAGAGAAGTTGTGCTCTATTCCATGTTTGAGACACAAAAGTTCAAATTTCTCATTTTCGAATTCTCCACCATGATCACTACGAATAGTAACAATGGTGAGCTCCTTTTCATTTTGAACTCTTTTCCTAAAACTAGAAAAGGTTTCAAAAGTCTCATCCTTAGACTTCAGAAAAAATACCCAGGTAAATCTAGAAAAATCATCAACAATGACAAAGGCATAGAATTTGCCTCCTAAGCTTGCTGTATTAGAAGGACCGAAGAGGTCCATGTGAAGGAGTTGAAGTGGCTTAGAAGTGGAGATTGCATTCTTTGATGCAAAAGATCTTTTGATCTGCTTGCCCATTTGACAAGCTTCACAGACTTTATCCTTCTCAAAGGATATCTTAGGAATCCCTCTAACTAAATTCTCCTTTTTCAACAGATTGTATTTATTTTTCAGCATGCCAAATGTTTAATAAAGCATTCTCAATAATAGGATTAAAACTGTTAACTAAGTCATTAAAAACATCAATTAGTTCACCTTCTTCATTGTCACTTTCACTGTCACTTAAAACACTTGAAGGGGTAGACCTATCTGGTGCCATAAAGCACAGATTGCAACTTCCTCATCTTCTGAAGATGAAGTGTCACCTTCACTGTCATCCCAAGTGGCCTTCATAGCCTTTTTCTGAATTTCTTGGGACCTTTAGCTTGTGGACAGTCAGCCTTCATGTGGCCTGGCTTTCCACATCCAAAACAGGTAAACTCCTTGTCTTTGGATTGCTTTTCATTCTTGGGAAACCTTCTTCCCTGCAGCTTCTTCCTTCGAAGGAACTTGCTGAATCTCCTGGTGATGAGTGCAATGTCCTCATCCTCTTCTTCTTCTTCATCCTCTGAGACTTCACATTTACTTGAAGAGGCTTTCATAGCAATATCTTTTCTTTTGGAGGTCTCTTTTTCCTTAAGATCTTCTTTCTCGTTTGACCTCATTGTGATATCATGTGTCATGAGAGATCCAATGAGCTCTTCAAGCTTTAGAGCTTTAAGATCCTTTGCTTCCTGAATTGCAGTCACCTTTGGCTGCCGCTTCTGGAAAGACACCTGAGGATCTTCCTGACCTGTTCTTCACTAGAATAAGGTTTACCAAGAGCTTTTAAACCATTAGTAATATTAGTAAATCTTGTAAACATGGAGGAGACAGACTCATCTTTGGGCATAGAAATACTTAAACCGTGACAGGGAGCTATTAAGGTTTTGTTTGCCTCCTTAACTTGATTTGTGCCCTCGGGGACCTCTAATAGGTGCCAAATCTCTTGGGCACTCTCACACCCTTGTACTCTATTGAATTCGTCTCTATTCAGAGCACAGTACAGAGTGTTTATAGCCTTTGCATTTAGGCTCAAATTCTTTTTATCTGCTTCATTTAATTCTTGTGAGTTTTTGGGGATCCTAATACCATTCTCTGTTTTGAAGGCTATATATGGACCATTTCTATGTTATTCCATATGTCATAGTCTATAGCCTGAACATAAATTCTCATTCTAGATTTCCAGTACACATAATCAATGCCATCGAAGAATGGAGGTCTAGTGGTAGACTGACCTTCCATTTGTGCAGAGTGTGTATTGAATGCCATTTCAAATAACACAATATATCTTAGATAAACAACTTAGAAAAAATATAAACCTGGCTCTGATACCAATTGTAGGATCGAGATTTGTCTAAGAGGGGGGGTGAATTAGACTTTTAAAACTTAATTTGATAAACAATATAATTTCTCTCGATTGGTTAAATGCTTACAGCAGACAAAACAAATAAAGTAAAGAGTAAGAGAGAAATTAACACCAGAGTTTTAACGTGGTTCGGCTCACCCAGCCTACATCCACGCTTCAAGGTTCACCCCTTGAAGATCCTTAACCTTCTCCTCGAGATTAACCTGATCGGAATTTCGGGCTCCGATCAACTCTGCCTTTACACTTCAGGATTATACTTCACGGGGCGATAATCCACAGCCTTACAGATGATTTGAGTTTGTAAAAATATAAAGCTCAGACTACAATCTCACAAAAGTGAATCCTCAAGTTAGGATTGAGAGATGTAGAGAGGAATACAGAGTGTGCAATAACTTTCGCAGCTAGGGCTCAGAATTCAAATTTGGCAAAAGTTAGTCTTCGAGCCTTTTCTTCTGCTTATATACTCTGTATAAATTTGCTTCATAAAATTGAATGTTTCTTTCTTCAAAATGGAGAAAAGTTACCGTTGGGAAGCATCCGTACTGAAGCAGCTATCCGTTGCGTCTGAAATTGTTGTTCGTCGTCGCCATTAAAGGTCTGGAGTTAATGCTGAAAACGACGTCACTGTAGCTTCGCGGCTAACTTTGAATTCTGGCGGAAGATTACCGGAAGATGTAGCTTCAAAACACTTGACACGTCATCGGAATGAGTATGCTTCAAAACGTCACCAGCATAAGTGTCTGGAAGCTTCATCGGCAGGCGCAACGTGAAAATCCGTCGGCAGATGCATCGAAGTCCATCGGCATGTGCAGCTTAAAAGCTATCGGCAAGTGTAGGCGCTGAATTCCATCGGCAGACGCATCCTTAAATTTCACCGGCACAGACAATCTTCAAAGCCATCGGTAGATGTTTCTTTAAAAGCGCCATCGGCAGAAGTCTCTTTAAAAACCATCGGCAGATGAACTCATGAAAATTGTCGTCTAGTGATCGGCATGAGCAAGCTTGAACGTCATCGGTGTGAGTAGCGTCAAATGCTATCGGTAGATCCATCTTGACACGTCATCGGCATCTGTCTTCAGAAACGGCTATCGGCAGAGAAACATGTACTGACTTGACACGTCATCGGCATATGTCTTCAAAGATCATCGGCAGATGTAGCATATGAGACTTTGACACGTCATCGGCATCTGTCTTCAGAAACAGCTATCGGCAGAGAAAACATGTACTGACTTGACACGTCATCGGATATGTCTTCAAAGACGCTTTCGGCAGATGATAACTTCTAAACGGCATCTTCTTCTGTTTAGCAATCGGCAGAGGCTTCCACTTTTTTATGTATAGTCATCGGTAGAAGCACGCGTTTTACAGCCCTGTTTTTCTGTTCTGCTCTGTATACTCAAACCGATTTTATTAGACAACTAAAATACCCTTGTTCAGGATATTGTCAACCAAACATGTATTGATAATTCTTATTTAAATACACATAATCAAATTGTATACTTAATACACAAATACATAATCAAAAACAAATTATGACTTAAACACTCTATAAGTCGACAATCTCCCCCTTTTTGATTATGACAATATAAATTTGATTAGCTTTGATACTCTCCCATAATTCTAGCCGCTCCCCCATAGTATATGCATTTGATTAGAATAACCATTCATAGCAATTCCAAAATCACAGTGTACAGTGTATATCCAAGGAATAGACTCAATCAAATATAGTATTCTCAATCAAATATAGTATTCTCAATCAAATATAGTATTCTCCCCCATTGACATTATCAAAAAAATAGTGCATTTAACATTAGAGTATATGTTGTAAACTAAAGATAGTCATTGAAAAGAACAGCAAAAAGAATCACTATCTGAAGCGATCTAAATGACGATTCCAAAAAGCTCTCTGAACATAAGAGGGCACGTCACGGTGGGGATTGAAAAATCCATCCACCAGAGCTTGAAGGAAAGCATGATCTCTTGGAAGAGGCGATTGATAGACCACCATTGCCAGACAGGGATCAGGAGATGGAGAAGGCTCCCGGGATACTTCCACGGCCAAGCAAGGAGGAGACTCTACAGAAGGACCAGAGCACACATCCATACTTGGTGGAGGAGAAGCTTCCATTGGACAGGCTGGAGGAGAGGAAGATTCAGGAGCTGAAAAAAAAAAAAAAAAAAAAAAAAAAAAAAAAAAAAAAAAAAAAAAAAAAAAAAAAAAAAAAAAAAAAAAAAAAAAAAAAAAAAAAAAAAAAAAAAAAAAAAAAAAAAAAAAAAAAAAAAAAAAAAAAAAAAAAAAAAAAAAAAAAAAAAAAAAAAAAAAAAAAAAAAAAAAAAAAAAAAAAAAAAAAAAAAAAAAAAAAAAAAAAAAAAAAAAAAAAAAAAAAAAAAAAAAAAAAAAAAAAAAAAAAAAAAAAAAAAAAAAAAAAAAAAAAAAAAAAAAAAAAAAAAAAAAAAAAAAAAAAAAAAAAAAAAAAAAAAAAAAAAAAAAAAAAAAAAAAAAAAAAAAAAAAAAAAAAAAAAAAAAAAAAAAAAAAAAAAAAAAAAAAAAAAAAAAAAAAAAAAAAAAAAAAAAAAAAAAAAAAAAAAAAAAAAAAAAAAAAAAAAAAAAAAAAAAAAAAAAAAAAAAAAAAAAAAAAAAAAAAAAAAAAAAAAAAAAAAAAAAAAAAAAAAAAAAAAAAAAAAAAAAAAAAAAAAAAAAAAAAAAAAAAAAAAAAAAAAAAAAAAAAAAAAAAAAAAAAAAAAAAAAAAAAAAAAAAAAAAAAAAAAAAAAAAAAAAAAAAAAAAAAAAAAAAAAAAAAAAAAAAAAAAAAAAAAAAAAAAAAAAAAAAAAAAAAAAAAAAAAAAAAAAAAAAAAAAAAAAAAAAATACCTATCTGAAGCGATCTAAATGACGATTCCAAAAAGCTCTCTGAACATAAGAGGGCACGTCACGGTGGGGATTGAAAAATCCATCCACCAGAGCTTGAAGGAAAGCATGATCTCTTGGAAGAGGCGATTGATAGACCACCATTGCCAGACAGGGATCAGGAGATGGAGAAGGCTCCCGGGATACTTCCACGGCCAAGCAAGGAGGAGACTCTACAGAAGGACCAGAGCACACATCCATACTTGGTGGAGGAGAAGCTTCCATTGGACAGGCTGGAGGAGAGGAAGATTCAGGAGCTGAGGAAGATGTAGGAAGAGTGAACTTGAGCTCAGCCTCATGAAGATCTAGGGGCATGAGACGCACATCTTCAAAAACAGCAGGCCTGGAAAGGGGAAGAAGCAAATCTTCAAAGCAGGCCTCGGGATTATTGAGACCAGAGCATGATGGTTCGGGTTCAGGCTCAGGTTCAGGTGTCAACGCGGCAATGGACAATTGGAGTTTCTCAAGTTCTCTGACAACCATTCGCCTATTACCATCATCTTTGTAGACAGCAGGCCAAGACCAGTATCCAGAGCAACGCCATGTCCTGATGATTCTTATCAATTTTACTTTGGAGAGTACTGAGGGCAAGTGCCAAGGTTGGTAATCAAGGCTTGCCATCTCATTGTACTGAGCCTCTGTTAAGGAAAATCGCCTGTGATATGTTATGGGAGTTGCAGGAGTTGCAGGAGTTTCAGGAGTATTGGAGAGAGGTGGTTGGACTGGCAGAGCAATTGGAGCTGGTTGGACAGGTGATGGAGGGTGCACCTCTTGCTGATCGGGAGATGGATGAGGTGAAGGTTCATGAGTTGGAGATGGAGGTGCGGAAGGTTCATGGTTGGAGAGGCTGAAGGTGGTTGAGCTGGAACTGGAGGAGCCGTAGGTGGTAAGGAAAGAGTAGGTGGAGAGGGAGGTGGAGGAACTGGAGATGGTAGAGCTGGAGGACCATGAGTGAAAATTGAAGAAATAGCTCGAATTACCGGAGAGATGGAAGGAAAAGCAGGCTGAGAAGGTAATACGAGAGAAGGTGGAGGAGAAGGAGGCTGTTCAGGAATAGGAAGAGATACAGAGGAGGAGCAGAGGTGGCCTCTGAAATGGGTGCCATGGAGGAGGGAGCAATCCTACGCCTACGCACTAAAGGAGAAGGTGGGGGGCTTGAATCCTGAGATTGACATACAGTGTCATCTCCTCCTTCAGCAGTTGACTGCTCAGGCAGGAATAAGCTTGCGTTTACCACGCCTGACAGGAACTGCCTTAGAAACCTTTTGCTTAGCCTATTCAAAGAAGGCTCTCCTTGTCCGATTCTTTTTAGTCCCATCTTGTTGAGAGAGGCTTGGGAATAATAATTGGAGGGCAGAAGTCTCACAGGCTCTTCCTCTCAGGAAGGACAACCTCAAGATGAGCAAATAACCGCATAAGAAGCAATTATACGGTAAGGATGTAGCCTTAGAGGATACTGCTAAAATCATCCTTCGAACCACAATGTACCCAACATTGAAGGGTGTCTTGAAATAGAGAGCAAACAGAACAATAGCTCCATTGCGCTCACCTCATCATAATGTCCACCCTTGGGAACAATATTGAAATCTATCATATACGAAAAAATTTGCCCTTGGGGTCAAAGGTCTGCCCTTTAACTGATCAGGAGAAGAATTAGGGTCCAAAGCAATTTCCCTTAAGAACTGAAAACCATCTTCTGTTCCAAAGAAGGGTAGATCAGGGCCAGTCACATACTTGTAGGGGCAGTTATCCAAATGAGGAGCTTTCGGAAGAGCATTATGGACTGCGGGGTTATTTCTATGCATTTGTTATATACATAGCTCTTAATGGAAGAAAAATCAGAGGTAAAGCTAAGATTAGCATAAAACATCCGGATAGCTTCCTGGTAGAAGAAGGATTCGGTTTCAAACAGTCCAATTACCCAAGATCCGTCAAGGGTTCTATAATGTCCATCCCAGCTAAAGTTTCAAAATCAATACCTTTACTGAGAATTAACGATCTGAACTGGTAATCGTCATGAAACTTTTCTCGGCAGCTTTAGTGAGAAAGTAGAAAGATGGAAACTCATTCGCCCTTGGAATCTCACGAGGAGGGCAAGCAGAAACCTTAGCCTTTTTCTTGGCCTGAACGGAATGGCTTGAGACGTAGAACCGGTATGCTCCATTGAAAGACTAGGAGTCAGAAAGAGGGTTGGTAGGGCAGGGGAATTTTGTAGAAAGAGCGCGAAAGATGAAGAGTTTCAGTGAAGAAGGATGATTTAAAAGAAATAGATTGACCGCCCGACGAAGAATCACACGTGTCACCAAAAAAAAAAAAAAAAAAAAAAAAAAAAAAAAAAAAAAAAAAAAAAAAAAAAAAAAAAAAAAAAAAAAAAAAAAAAAAAAAAAAAAAAAAAAAAAAAAAAAAAAAAAAAAAAAAAAAAAAAAAAAAAAAAAAAAAAAAAAAAAAAAAAAAAAAAAAAAAAAAAAAAAAAAAAAAAAAAAAAAAAAAAAAAAAAAAAAAAAAAAAAAAAAAAAAAAAAAAAAAAAAAAAAAAAAAAAAAAAAAAAAAAAAAAAAAAAAAAAAAAAAAAAAAAAAAAAAAAAAAAAAAAAAAAAAAAAAAAAAAAAAAAAAAAAAAAAAAAAAAAAAAAAAAAAAAAAAAAAAAAAAAAAAAAAAAAAAAAAAAAAAAAAAAAAAAAAAAAAAAAAAAAAAAAAAAAAAAAAAAAAAAAAAAAAAAAAAAAAAAAAAAAAAAAAAAAAAAAAAAAAAAAAAAAAAAAAAAAAAAAAAAAAAAAAAAAAAAAAAAAAAAAAAAAAAAAAAAAAAAAAAAAAAAAAAAAAAAAAAAAAAAAAAAAAAAAAAAAAAAAAAAAAAAAAAAAAAAAAAAAAAAAAAAAAAAAAAAAAAAAAAAAAAAAAAAAAAAAAAAAAAAAAAAAAAAAAAAAAAAAAAAAAAAAAAAAAAAAAAAAAAAAAAAAAAAAAAAAAAAAAAAAAAAAAAAAAAAAAAAAAAAAAAAAAAAAAAAAAAAAAAAAAAAAAAAAAAAAAAAAAAAAAAAAAAAAAAAAAAAAAAAAAAAAAAAAAAAAAAAAAAAAAAAAAAAAAAAAAAAAAAAAAAAAAAAAAAAAAAAAAAAAAAAAAAAAAAAAAAAAAAAAAAAAAAAAAAAAAAAAAAAAAAAAAAAAAAAAAAAAAAAAAAAAAAAAAAAAAAAAAAAAAAAAAAATACATCTTCCGATGCCTTTGGAAAACATGCATCTGCCGATACCTACCGGTAGAAATGCATCTTCCGATGCTTAGAGAAAAAATCAGCATCTACCGATGCATTCACAACACGGAATAGCTAACTCTTGGGAATTTTCCAAACAGAGACAGAATCATTTTCTATCAACCCTAATGAGACCTAACCTTATTCTTATATTGTTGAATGTCTTCTCATCCAAGGGCTTGGTAAAGATGTCTGCAAGTTGATCTATAGAATTGACAAACTCTAAAGAAACATCTCCTCTTGAACATATCTCTAATGAAAATGATATCTGACATCTATATGCTTTGTTCTAGAGTGTTGAATAGGATTTTAGAGATGTTTATGGCACTGGTGTTATCACACCGAATAGGAATCCTGTCATAAAATAGATTATAATCTTCCAAAGTTTGCTTCATCCATAACATTTGTGCACAGCAACTGCCAGCAGCAATATATTCACTTTCAGCAGTTGATAGTGCGACAGAATTTTGTTTCTTAGAATACCAGGAAACTAGAGATTCACCAAGGAATTGACATGTTCCACTGGTGCTTTTCCTATCCACCAGACTACCTGCATAATCAGAATCTGAGTAGCCAATCAGATCGAAGAAGTACCTTTGGATACCATAATCCTAAGTCAGAGTTCCACTTAAATACTAAAGATTCTTTTGACAGCAGTTAAGTGAGTTCCTTAGGAGCAACCTGAAATCTAGCACAGAGACACACACTGAAAGAATATCTGGTCTGCTTGCAGTCAGATATAGCAAAGATCCAATCATACCACGATATTTCTTAATGTCTACACTGATTCCTTTTTCATCTTTATCCAACTTAGTAGTGATGCTCATAGGAGTCTTGGAAGACTTAACAGATTCTAATCCGAATTTCTTAAGAAGTTCCTTGATGTATTTTTCTTGACAGAAGAAAATTCCATCAGGGGATTGACAGATCTGAATCCTAAGAAAAACTTTAACTCCCCCATCATACTCATTTCAAATTCACTCTTCATGAGGGAAGAAAAACTCATTACACATATTGACATTAGTTGAGCCAAAAATAATGTCATCGACATAAATTTGAACCAACAGAATGTCCTTCTCCTTTTGCATGGTAAACAGAGTTGAATCGGAGTTACCCTTTTTGAAATTCCTTTCCTCAAGGAAATTCTTCAATCTGTCATACCAAGCTCTAGGAGCCTGCTTAAGTCCATACAGAGCTTTCCTAAGCTTGTACACATGATCGGGTTTGTCAAAAGATTCAAACCCTAAGGGTTGCTCAACAAAACTTCTTCATTTATGAAACCATTTAAAAATGCACTCTTTACATCCATTTGAAAGAGTGTGAAGTTCTTGTAGCAGGCAAAAGCTAGAAGCATCCTAATTGATTCCAGTCTAGCTACAGGGGCAAAAGATTCCTCAAAATCAATACCCTCTTCTTGAGAGTACCCCTTAGCGACCAGTCTAGCCTTGTTCCTTATAACAATCTCATTTTCATCCAATTTATTCTTAAAGACCCACTTAGTTCCAATAATGGGATGATCCATAGGCCTCGGAACAAGTTCCCATACCTTGCTCCTTTCAAATTGATTTAGCTCCTCTTGCATAGCTAAAATCCAATACTCATCATTCTCGGCCTCTTTAAACTTCTTAGGCTCTACTTGAGAGATAAATGCCACATTGGCACAAAGATTCCTAAGAGAGGATCTAGTCTTAACACCTAGTGATGGATCACCTAAGATTTCCTCTATTGAATGATTTCTAATATATTTCCAATCTCTAGGAAGATCTGCAGATTCAGCTTTGACAGGGACTATCTCAAGAGAACTAGAGGATGGTTCTAAAGATTTTTCTATTTGAAGAGAATCACTAGGCTTTTCTAAAGAAAGAGAATCCAATTGTTTCTCCAAACCATCATCCTCATCCACATTAATTGATGGTTGAGGAGTCTCATCAAAATTGATATGAACAGATTCTTCAACAACTAGAGTTCTCTTATTGAATACCCTATATGCTTTGCTGGTAAGAGAATATCCTAGAAAAATTCCAAGATCGGATTTGGAATCGAATTTTCCTAGATTATCCTTAGTATTGAGGATGAAACATTTGCTTCCAAAGGCTCTAAAATACTTAACAGTAGGAGTTTTGCCATTCCAAAGCTCATAGGGAGTTTTCTCAAGCATAGGTCTTATGGAGACCCGATTGAGAACATAGCAAGCTGTAGCAACAGCTTCAGCCCAGAAGTATTTAGGAAGGGAATTTTCATTAAGCATAGTCCTAGCTAACTCCTGGAGAGATCTATTCTTCCTCTCAACAACACCATTTTGCTGAGGAGTCCTAGGAGAAGAGAAGTTGTGCTCAATTCCATGTTTGAGACACAAAAGTTCAAATTTCTCATTTTCAAATTCTCCACCATGATCACTACGAATAGTAACAATGGTGAGCTCCTTTTCATTTTGAACTCTTTTCCTAAAACTAGAAAAGGTTTCAAAAGTCTCATCCTTAGACTTCAGAAAAAATACCCAGGTAAATCTAGAAAAATCATCAACAATGACAAAGGCATAGAATTTGCCTCCTAAGCTTGCTGTATTAGAAGGACCGAAGAGGTCCATGTGAAGGAGTTGAAGTGGCTTAGAAGTGGAGATTGCATTCTTTGATGCAAAAAATCTTTTGATCTGCTTGCCCATTTGACAAGCTTCACAGACTTTATCCTTCTCAAAGGATATCTTAGGAATCCCTCTAACTAAATTCTCCTTAGTAATCTTAGCTAAGGTATCCATTCCTACGTGACCTAATCTCCTATGCCAAGTCCAGCAGTCATTAGAAGAATTCACAGCAAAACATTTTTCATCAGATACAGTAATATCATCTAAGTCAATAGTATAGATGTTATCTTTCCTATAACCAGTGAACAGGGTTTTGTCATTAGATGCATCTTTAATTATACATGAGTTTGATTTAAAAATCACCTCATATCCTTTATCACATAACTGGCTAATACTAAGCAGATTATGCTTTAATCCATATACTAATAAAGCATTCTCAATAATAGGATTAAAGCTGTTACCTATGTTGCCAATGCCAACAATTTTACCTTTTTGGTTTCCACCAAAAGTAACACTTCCTTTCTTCTTGTTGACAACTGCAAACTTGGTTGAGTCTCCTGTCATATGCCTCGAACATCCACTGTCGAGATACCATTGATTTCTCCCAGGAGAACAGTCAACCTGCAAAACAAAGATCAGGTTGTCTTCTTAGGTACCCAAATCTTTTGGGTCCTAGTGTTAGGCCTGGTTCCCTTAGGAACCCATTGTAATTTGTTACCTGATTTCATACTGTTTGTTTTTAAAGGACATAAAAAAGACTTATGTCCTACTTCATTACACATGTGGCACACAGTAGATTTAACGAAGAAATTTTTAAAGACTTTCTTTTTATTAATCTTGTCATAGCCTAAACCAGTTCTGTCAAAGTTCGCTCTCTGACCTGCTATGACCATCTTAAATAGTTTTTCGCCCTTAGTGAAGTTCAGAATAATATTATTCAAATCTTCGTTTTTGCTTTTAAGCTTATCAATTTCCTTGACATGCAAGTCTACATCTTTAGTATGCTTTTCTAAAAAATCTGCATTCTCCTTTTTCAACAGATTGTATTTATTTTTCAGCATGCCAAACTGTTTAACTAAGTCATTAAAAACATCAATTAGTTCACCTTCTTCATTGTCACTTTCACTGTCACTTAAAACACTTGAAGGAGTACTAACCTTATCCTCGTGTGCCATAAAGCACAGATTTGCAACTTCCTCATCTTCTGAAGATGAAGTGTCACCTTCACTGTCATCCCAAGTGGCCTTCATAGCCTTTTTCCTGAATTTCTTGGGACCTTTAGCTTGTGGACAGTCAGCCTTCATGTGGCCTGGCTTTCCACATCCAAAACAGGTAAACTCCTTGTCTTTGGATTGCTTTTCATTCTTGGGAAACCTTCTTCCCTGCAGCTTCTTCCTTCGAAGGAACTTGCTGAATCTCCTGGTGATGAGTGCAATGTCCTCATCCTCTTCTTCTTCTTCATCCTCTGAGACTTCACATTTACTTGAAGAGGCTTTCATAGCAATATCTTTTCTTTTGGAGGTCTCTTTTTCCTTAAGATCTTCTTTCTCGTTTGACCTCATTGTGATCTCATGTGTCATGAGAGATCCAATGAGCTCTTCAAGCTTTAGAGCTTTAAGATCATTTGCTTCCTGAATTGCAGTCACCTTTGGCTGCCAGCTTCTTGGAAGACACCTGAGGATCTTCCTGACCTGTTCTTCACTAGAATAAGGTTTACCAAGAGCTTTTAAACCATTAGTAATATTAGTAAATCTTGTAAACATGGAGGAGACAGACTCATCTTTGGGCATAGAAAATAATTCATACTCGTGAATGAGCATATTCAGTTTGCTCTCCTTAACTTGATTTGTGCCCTCGTGTGTGACCTCTAATAGGTGCCAAATCTCTTGGGCACTCTCACACCCTTGTACTCTATTGAATTCGTCTCTATTCAGAGCACAGTACAGAGTGTTTATAGCCTTTGCATTTAGGCTCAAATTCTTTTTATCTGCTTCATTTAATTCTTGTGAGTTTTTGGGGATCCTAATACCATTCTCTGTTTTGAAGGCTATATATGGACCATTTTCTATGTTATTCCATATGTCATAGTCTATAGCCTGAACATAAATTCTCATTCTAGATTTCCAGTACACATAGTCAATGCCATCGAAGAATGGAGGTCTAGTGGTAGACTGACCTTCCATTTGTGCAGAGTGTGTATTGAATGCCATTTCAAATAACACAATATATCTTAGATAAACAACTTAGACAATATATATAAACCTTGCTCTGATACCAATTGTAGGATCGAGATTTGTCTAAGAGGGGGGGGTGAATTAGACTTTTTAAAACTTAATTTGATAAACAATATAATTTCTCTCGATTTGGTTAAATGCTTACAGCAGACAAACAAATAAAGTAAAGAGTAAGAGAGAAATTAACACCAGAGTTTTAACGTGGTTCGGCTCAACCCAGCCTACATCCACGCTTCAAGGTTCACCCCTTGAAGATCCTTAACCTTCTCCTCGAGAATAACCTGATCAGAATTTCGGGCTCCGATCAACTGCCTTTACACTTCAGGATTATACTTCACGGGCGATAATCCACAGCCTTTACAGATGATTTGAGTTTGTAAAAATATAAAGCTCAGACTACAATCTCACAAAAGTGAATCTCAAGTTAGGATTGAGAGATGTAGAGAGGAATACAGAGTGTGCAATAACTTTCGCAGCTAGGGCTCAGAATTCAAATTTGGAAAAAGTTAGTCTTCGAGCCTTTTCTTCTGCTTATATACTCTGTATGAATTTGCTTCATAAAATTGAATGCTTCTTTCTTCAAAATGGAGAAAAGTTACCGTTGGGAAGCATCAGTACTGAAGCAGCTATCCGTTGCGTCTGAAATTGTTGTTCGTCGTCGCCATTAAAGGTCTGGAGTTAATGCTGAAAACGACGTCACTGTAGCTTCGCGGCTAACTTTGAATTCTGGCGGAAGATTACCGGAAGATGTAGCTTCAAAACACTTGACACATCATCGGAATGAGTAAGCTTCAAAACGTCACCGGCATAAGTGTCTGGAAGCTTCATCGGCAGGCGCAACGTGAAAATCCGTCGGCAGATGCATCGAAGTCCATCGGCATGTGCAGCTTAAAAGCTATTGGCAGGTGTAGGCGCTGAATTCCATCGGCAGACGCATCCTTAAATTTCACCGGCACAGACAATCTTCAAAGCCATCGGTAGATGTTTCTTTAAAAGCGCCATCGGCAGAAGTCTCTTTAAAAACCATCGGCAGATGAACTCATGAAAATTGTCGTCTAGTGATCGGCATGAGCAAGCTTGAACGTCATCGGTGTGAGTAGCGTCAAATGCTATCGGTAGATCCATCTTGACACGTCATCGGCATCTGTCTTCAGAAACGGCTATCGGCAGAGAAAACATGTACTGACTTGACACGTCATCGGCATATGTCTTCAAAGATCATCGGCAGATGTAGCATATGAGAACTTTGACACGTCATCGGCATCTGTCTTCAGAAACAGCTATCGGCAGAGAAAACATGTACTGACTTGACACGTCATCGGCATATGTCTTCAAAGACGCTTTCGGCAGATGATAACTTCTAAACGGCGTCTTCTTCTGTTTAGCAATCGGCAGAGGCTTCCACTTTTTTATGTATAGTCATCGGTAGAAGCACGCGTTTTACAGCCCTATTTTTCTGTTCTGCTCTGTATACTCAAACCGATTTTATTAGACAACTAAAATACCCTTGTTCAGGGTATTGTCAACCAAACATGTATTGATAATTCTTATTTAAATACACATAATCAAATTGTATACTTAATACACAAATACATAATCAAAAACAAATTATGACTTAAACACTCTATAAGTCAACAAACTCGACCGTGGGCTGAGTCAACTCGGGCTTTGGGCCAAGTTGACCCTGGCCCTGGACCGAGTTGGGCCCGACTGGGTTTGGCCAAGCCCAATCCGGCTTCGGGCCAGGCTAGGCCAGACCCATGGTCTTCTGGGCCGGGTTGGACTTAGGTCCATCAGACCGAGCCTGACCCAGCCCATTTGGCCGGGTCAGCTTAGCCCTCCCGGACTGAACCCGATTTGGTCCGACCCGACCGGACCCGACCGATTTGGGTTCAACTCAACCCGAACCAGTCTTGAACCGAACCGGTCCTACCCCACCTGAACTGGTCCTGTCAGTCAAAGTCAACAATTGATCGTTGACCATTGACTTTGATCGTTTGACCGTTGACTTTGACCAAAAGTCAACCCGAGCCGTTTTGGCCCGTTTTCGCCCCGGTTCGTAGTTTATATCGTTTCTAAACCTGATTGGACCTCAACGGGGTTTATTCCTTGTGTTGTATCACAGATTCAGAGGATTTTGCTGAGTTTGAAACCATTCTTGAGGAGCCACGGTTCACTAAGATAGGGGGACTCGCCATAGAGGTACGAGTTATTCTCTTACTACGTACTACTTAGACCCCCTGCTAATAGGTGAAGGGTACACCCCCTGCTAATAGGTGAAGGGTACACCCCCTGCTAATAGGTGAAGGGTACACCCCCTGCTAATAGGTGAAGGGATTCACCCCCTGCGAATAGGTGAAGGGTACACCCCCTGCTAATAGGTGAAGGGTACACCCCCTGCTAATAGGTGAAGGGTACACCCCCTGCTAATAGGTGAAGGGTACACCCCCTGCTAATAGGTGAAGGGTACACCCCCTGCTAATAGGTGAAGGGTACACCCCCTGCTAATAGGTGAAGGGTACACCCCCTGCTAATAGGTGAAGGGTACACCCCCTGCTAATAGGTGAAGGGTACACCCCCTGCTAATAGGTGAAGGGTACACCCCCTGCTAATAGGTGAAGGGTACACCCCCTGCTAATAGGTGAAGGGTACACCCCCTGCTAATAGGTGAAGGGTACACCCCCTGCTAATAGGTGAAGGGTACACCCCCTGCTAATAGGTGAAGGGTACACCCCCTGCTAATAGGTGAAGGGTACACCCCCTGCTAATAGGTGAAGGGTACACCCCCTGCTAATAGGTGAAGGGTACACCCCCTGCTAATAGGTGAAGGGTACACCCCCTGCTAATAGGTGAAGGGTACACCCCCTGCTAATAGGTGAAGGGTACACCCCCTGCTAATAGGTGAAGGGTACACCCCCTGCTAATAGGTGAAGGGATTCACCCCCTGCGAATAGGTGAAGGGTACACCCCCTGCTAATAGGTGAAGGGTACACCCCCTGCTAATAGGTGAAGGGTACACCCCCTGCTAATAGGTGAAGGGTACACCCCCTGCTAATAGGTGAAGGGTACACCCCCTGCTAATAGGTGAAGGGTACACCCCCTGCTAATAGGTGAAGGGTACACCCCCTGCTAATAGGTGAAGGGTACACCCCCTGCTAATAGGTGAAGGGTACACCCCCTGCTAATAGGTGAAGGGTACACCCCCTGCTAATAGGTGAAGGGTACACCCCCTGCTAATAGGTGAAGGGATTCACCCCCTGCGAATAGGTGAAGGGTACACCCCCTGCTAATAGGTGAAGGGTACACCCCCTGCTAATAGGTGAAGGGTACACCCCCTGCTAATAGGTGAAGGGTACACCCCCTGCTAATAGGTGAAGGGTACACCCCCTGCTAATAGGTGAAGGGTACACCCCCTGCTAATAGGTGAAGGGTACACCCCCTGCTAATAGGTGAAGGGTACACCCCCTGCTAATAGGTGAAGGGTACACCCCCTGCTAATAGGTGAAGGGTACACCCCCTGCTAATAGGTGAAGGGATTCACCCCCTGCGAATAGGTGAAGGGTACACCCCCTGCTAATAGGTGAAGGGTACACCCCCTGCTAATAGGTGAAGGGTACACCCCCTGCTAATAGGTGAAGGGTACACCCCCTGCTAATAGGTGAAGGGATTCACCCCCTGCGAATAGGTGAAGGGTACACCCCCTGCTAATAGGTGAAGGGTACACCCCCTGCTAATAGGTGAAGGGTACACCCCCTGCTAATAGGTGAAGGGTACACCCCCTGCTAATAGGTGAAGGGTACACCCCCTGCTAATAGGTGAAGGGTACACCCCCTGCTAATAGGTGAAGGGTACACCCCCTGCTAATAGGTGAAGGGTACACCCCCTGCTAATAGGTGAAGGGTACACCCCCTGCTAATAGGTGAAGGGTACACCCCCTGCTAATAGGTGAAGGGTACACCCCCTGCTAATAGGTGAAGGGTACACCCCCTGCTAATAGGTGAAGGGTACACCCCCTGCTAATAGGTGAAGGGTACACCCCCTGCTAATAGGTGAAGGGTACACCCCCTGCTAATAGGTGAAGGGTACACCCCCTGCTAATAGGTGAAGGGTACACCCCCTGCTAATAGGTGAAGGGTACACCCCCTGCTAATAGGTGAAGGGTACACCCCCTGCTAATAGGTGAAGGGATTCACCCCCTGCGAATAGGTGAAGGGATTCACCCCCTGCGAATAGGTGATGAAGGGATTCACCCCCTGCTAATGGTGAAATGGTACACCCCCTTCGAATAGGTGGAATGTGTGGTGTGCCCCATAGACGGCGAGAGTGACTCTGAGCTCGGCTAGTCCTATTAGCTGATCTAGCCAGTTTCTTATCGTCGTTAGCACCAACAATCGTTCTAAATGGGAATGAGAAGATACCTAATAATACTGAAACTGGCATGCATGTTTTGATAGTGATATGTGTACCATCTTATTTTGAGTTTGTCACTCACTCAACGATTTTCTTTATTATTATTCTTTTCAGGTAAAGGAAAGAAGGATAAGAAGTGAACCTGATCTGAGTTGGATTTTCCTTGGGTTGCATCTTTGTGTTCCCTCTACTTTGTACTCTTATGTAAGAACCTATCCGAGATTGTACAGTACTTTGGCATGTAAATAAAATTAAATTCGTTTATCTTGTATTTCTACAATTGTTTGTACTCCCTTATGTTTGTTGCTTCGAGGAGGTCCTGGATCAGTGTTAAACTTCCGCATTTAGCCTTAGGTTAGACGGTGGACCTCTCCGAGGTTGATCGTTTAACCTGACGTTTCTGTTAGGCCCCTTCTCGGGTTTGGGCAGAAATTTATTGGTATCAGAGCGCAAGGTTCAATGACCTCTTAGTGACAAATGTTTGAGGGCTACTATGAGCAGTTAGTAAAATACGAAGGATAAATGATAAAAGAAAAATGCTAATGTAATACAATCTCATGTTTTCAGAATTGTCACGATGCCACCCAAGAGGAGAGTTCCTCGGAGTTTTGATCAAGATCCTAGCACTATTTCCTCTCTACTGGAGGCTTTGCGGAACCTGGTTAGCGGTGCCCAGACTCCACCCCTTGCTCCAGTCGCCACCCCTAATCCGACCCCTACTTCGACTACCTCCCGTGGGATACATTTCCGAGATTTTAGCCAGGTCAACCATCCAACTTTTGTAGGAGGTACTGACACGGCAGAAGCGGAGAACTGGCTTGAGGTCATGGAGCTCAACTTTGAGACTCTCCAGACCCCGATTGAGTTCAGAGTCCAATAGCTGCTCATTTTCTGAGGGAATCAGCTAGGCGTTGGTGGACTTCTCTCCGGAGGCAGTATAATGCTGAGGCCATAGGGTGGGACGAGTTTACTTATGTGTTCAGGGACCAGTTCAGTAGCAGAGAGTACAAGAGTGCCATGACCAGAGCATACTTCGAGTTGGTTCAGGGGTCCATGACGGTGACGGATTATTATAATCGTTTTGTTCATTTGTTGCCCTATTCCGGTGGAACCGACGTGGAGGCCCAGGTTCTCAAGTTTCTTCAGGGCTTAAAATTTGGCATAAAATGAATTGTGGCAGTGAACCAGTATGATAGCTTGCTCAGGGCGTACGAGGCCGCTTTGATGATAGAGAAACTGTGCTCATCAGGGGATAGCCCCCCTCAGCATGAGTCTGGTAGCCGGTCTTCAGGGGGAAAGATAATCAGGAAGGGCCAGCGACAGGTGTCAGATCAGGGTGTCGGTGCGAGTCGCTCCTCTGGATCTAGTAGTGAATCGTCAGGGAGCAATAGATATTTCCCCTACACTTGTCATACCTGTGGCCAATCGGGTCATTTCTGGAGACACTGCCCGTTACAGCAGCAGCCTCAGGAGCAGCCGCGACGACACTCTTTCCATATCCCCTCGGCTACTGAGTCATTCTTCCCTTCGGGCCAGCATCAGGGACAGACCTGACCCTCTTTTCAGCAGGCTCAGTTTCAGACTCCTCAGCGCCAAGCAGATGAAAGGCCCGTCTTTGATACTCTTTACCGACCGATTGGGCAACCCTTTGCTAGTGGATCCCTTCCTGTTCAGCAGCTGAGAACAGCTGTATTTCGTGGATCTACTTCCAGAGCCAGCGGCCGTGGTCGCGATCAGAAGGATAAGGGAGTTGCTAGTCAGTCATATGCAGTAGACCGGGCCAAGTACTTTCCTATGCCTGATCAGCCGGCAGTTATGGATGGTACGATTCTTATCTTTCATACTTTTGCTCGGGTGTTGTTTGATACTGGGACGTCGCATTCATTTATTTCTGCTGTGTTTGCCGAGGAGTTGGGTTTGACCATCGAGGAGATGGAGAACTCTTTCTTTTTAATACCCCGCTGGGCGACAGGAGTGGAGAGATACCCCAACCTTTTCTATAATGTGTAGTTGTGGCGAATTTCGGGGACGAAATTCATAAAAAGGGAGAAAATATGTTTTTTTTTTTAATTTTCGAATAAATTTTTTGCGAATTTTAAAAGGTAAATTGAGGTCAATTTAAGGAAGTTATTCGGTAAGAAATTAAATCAGGAAACCGAACTTTAACGAAATTGAATTAAATTTAAAGAATTAATTGAATCAAAAGAATAAATAAATAAATAAAATATTTATTTATTTATTTATTTTTTTTTAATGAAAAGATAAGGTTTCAGAATGAAACCTTATCGTTTCATTCTGTCGACAGAAACACCAGAGAGAAAAGGGGAGAGAGAGAGAGCCGCGAGGGAGAGAATCGCCGACGCCTGAACGACCTCCGTTCGACGAGATCTTGGTGTCAAAACGTTCGTCTCAAGGTGTAGATCAACGTTGGCGAAGAGGGTTTTCGAAGCTAAGTCCTCTATCTCTCGATTTATGCCCGAGAAGTTTTGGTTTTTATGTTGTGCTAGATCTGAGTTTTTGGGGTCGATTTCTTGGTGTTTTTGGCAGGGAGTGACTCGAAAAGTGGTTAGAAACGCGTTGGAAACGAATTTCGACGAAAAACAGGTTAGAAATTCGATTTTTTTGCCACGGGTAGGTTGTCGGTTGGTCACCGGAGCTTCGTCAGCGTTCGACGATCGACGGTCGAGTCAACTCGACCGTGGGCTAAGTCAACTCGGGCTTTGGGACAAGTTGACTCTGGCCCAAGACCGAGTTAGTCCCGACTGGGTTTGGCCAAGCTCGATCCGGCTTCGGGCCAGGCTAGGCCAGACCCATGGTCTTCTGGGCCGGGTTGGACTTGGGTCCATCAGACTGAGCCCGACCCAGCCCATTTGGCCGGGTCAGCTCAGCCCTCCCGGACCGAACCCGATTTGGTCCGACCCCACCGGACCCGATCGATTTGGGTTCAACTCAACCCGAACCAGTCTTGAACCGAACCGGTCCGGCCCAACCTGAACCGGTCCGGTCAGTCAAAGTCAACAATTGACCGTTGACCATTGACTTTGACCGTTTGACCGTTGACTTTGACCAGAAGTAAACCCGAGCCGTTTTGGCCCGTTTTCGCCCCTGTTCGTAGTTTATATCGTTTCTAAACCTGATTGGACCTTAACGGGGTTCATTCCCTGTGTTGTATCACAGATTCAGAGGATTTTGCTGAGTTTGAAACCATTCTTGAGGAGCCACGGTTCACTAAGGATAGGGGGACTCGCCATAGAGGTACGAGTTATTCTACTTACTACGTATTACTTAGACTTGCATATAGATATATCTTTGACTGATTTATACTGCCTACCAAACTCTAGATGCCATGTTTTATGCAACTTTGCCAACGGGCTGTATTGAGATTTTCAGGGGAGTTAACCTGTTTGGCATGCAGATGTTATACATGCATTTTTTATTTTTGTCCATGCATTGGTTTTCGCTGTGCCATTTGGGGTATGATACTGGAGTGAAGGGTACATCCCTTGCTAATAGGTGAAGGGTACACCATTTGCGAATAGGTGAAGGGTACACCCCCTGCTAATAGGTGAAGGGATTCACCCCCTGCGAATAGGTGAAGGGATTCACCCCCTGCGAATAGGTGAAGGGTTCACCCTTTGCTAATAGGTGAAGGGATTCACCCCTTGCGAATAGGTGAGGGGATTCACCCCTGCGAATAGGTGAAGGGTACACCCCTTGCTAATAGGTGAAGGGATTCACCCCTGCTAATAGGTGAAGGGATTCACCCCCCGCGAATAGGTGAGGGGATTCACCCCCTGCGAATAGGTGAAGGGTACATCCCCCGCTAATAGGTGAAGGGATTCACTCCCTGCTAATAGGTGAGGGGATTCACCCTTGCGAATAGGTAGGGGATTCACCCCTGCTAATAGGTGAAGGGTACACCCCCTGCTAATAGGTGAAGGGATCACCCCCTGCTAATAGGTGAAGGATACACCCCCTGCGAATAGGTGGAATGTATGGTGTGCCCCACGGACGGCGAGAGTGACTCTTAGCTAGGCTAGTCCTATTAGCTGATCTAGCCAGTGTCTAGTCGTCGTTAGCACCAACAATCGTTCTAAATGGGAATGAGAAGATACCTAATAATACTGAAACTGGCATGCATGTTTTGATAGTGATATGTGTACCATCTCATTTTGAGTTTGTCACTCACCCAACGATTTTCTTTATTATTATTCTTTTCAGGTAAAGGAAAGAATGGTAAGAAGTGAACCTGATCTGAGTCGAATTTTCCTTGGGTCGCATCTTTGTGTTCCCTCTACTTTGTACTCTTATGTAAGAACCTATCTGAGATTGTACAGTACTTTGGCATGTAAATAAAATTAAATTCGTTTATCTTGTATTTCTACGATTGTTTGTACCCCCTTATGTTTGTTACTTCGAGAAGGTCCTGGATCAGTGTTAAACTTCCGCATTTAGCCTTAGGTTAGACGGTGGACCTCTCCGAAGTTGATCGTTTAACCTGGTGTTTCTGTTAGGCCCCTTCTCGGGTTGTGACAAGTGTCATTACACTTTTTAACTATTCTACGACATGCTTGTAGCTATTGAATCCAGCAGAGCTCGCTAAACTTGTTCAAATTACGCAAAGATGCTAGCGTTGATTGTACATCTATTTCATGTTCCTAAACTTGTTTACGCCTACATTTCATTGCTCTTTTTCACATCAAATACCAGTACCACATGAACCATATACAGGCAAAGCAAATTGAAAGTTAAATAGTTAATGTAAATTCAAAACTATCATCTTCAATTCAGAAAGTGGAAATAGGCAGTTAATAAACTGAAATTAAATAGGATTTTGTGTAAATTTCCGTGTCTTAAAACCCTCTTATGAAAAGTTATGTGGAATCATTTTCAAGAATGCCCAGACACATAGATCTGATTAAAGGTAAAAATGAGTAACAAATAAACACAGAACAAAGCATTCCTCAAAGTATATATTGATTTTTTGAAATACCATTGATTCAAGTTACAACTTTAAAAACAACACGAGATACTAGCAAAAGAAAACGACTCACGAATGCTGCTGCGGCCGAGTCTTTGATCGGTCAGCAACTGACACCTCCAAGAAAGAAAAACAGTAGACTCCTTAATAGTCTCATTTTCATCTCATTATGAGCAAAAAAACGTCTAAATAGATACTTCGCAAGAAAGAATAATAACATAAAAAGAAAAGAATTTCGTCATTTAAACCAACATTGAATGGAAATATCATGCACAGTGTATAAGAATAGAAGATTGATCCAAAGTATCTGGATCTTAGATTTTTTTTAAATAGTAAGAGTGGATGGTAGATTATGAGAAAAGAATATGAAATTAAACTTTCTAAACAGAATTTCTATTTTTTCAGCAGTATCGAAAAAGAGGTGTTTGCAGGAGACGCAACTTAACAAAAATAAAACAATGCAATTTAATATTTTAAAAGTTGCTAGGCATTGAATTGGGATATCTATAACTGAAGCTAAAAGTCAATGCACATCAGTGCAGAATCAATAATACAAGTCAATATGACATTATAACTCGAGGAACACACTTATTCCTATATATCTAACCTTAAATGTGTCAAACTTCACATGTAAGAGTGATAGATTGTACATGCAGCATAATTGTGAAATACAAGCACTAGCATAACAGGATGAAATGGAACTAAAAAAAACGAAATTGAACCGTATCTCTCAATGAGAACAACTATATTATTTAAAGATAATTGATCATATAAAAGAAATAATATAGACCTTATGGGTATTATTTTCGGAGTAATAAGAGTCCACTGTGCAATAATTAAAACTACAAAGAAGAAGAAAACTGTTAGATTTCAAGGAAAAACTAAGAAGAATCTAGTTCATTCAATCAAAATTCCTCTCACCTTTCATTAATAAGAGAAAACAATTTGATTCGTTGCTCAATTGGAGGCCACTGTTCAACTTGGATTTCCTGCACCACCCAATATAATAATTCAAGAGAGGAGTTCAAAACAAGCAAAATAATTTCCTTTTCCAAATAAGAGAAAAGGATAATCATTCAGAGGAAAGATTTTGTTACCTTAAAGGTGCAGGGGTGCATTGCAAAATTCAAGATGCAATGCATAATGTTTAACTTTTCATTAAACTTTCGCCCCTTGGTTGGAGGCATGCTACTAGGCGTCAATTGAAGAAACAAGAAAATTTTCAAAAGAGAAATTAACGAGCTGCTGGTACATGAAAATAATCAAAAGAAAGTTTTCAGAACATACTAGTGATATACGAGAATGAAACATTCTAATTATTCTTTTAATAAAGGATTCATCAAAAGTGGGCTGAGCAAGACACCTCGAATTAGCCTGCCAAAGATAATAAAGACATCATGTACTGGACATGGAATTGAGACTTACCATTTCTTTAGGAGGTTGAGCAGAAATTTGGAAAATCTTACTTTGTAAAATGATGATGGTGGTAAAATTTGCCCAAGGGCACGAGAGGAGGAAACATAAGAACTCAAGGCAGTTTCAAAGGAGAAGCCTGTTGGAAGCATAAATGAAGTGTGAAGACAACAAAGGCTAATGTCTCTGCCGTTGGGTATCCCATCGACTGATTGCAGGAAAGATCGGACATCGACCAATCGCAGGAAAGATCGGACATCGACTGATCGCAGGAAATATCGGACATCGACCGATCGCAGGAAATATCGGACATCGACCGATCGCAGGAAAGATCGGACATCGACCGATCGCAGGAAAGATCGGACGTCGACTGATCGCAGGAAAGATCAGACATCGACCGATCGCAGGAAAGATAGGACATCAACTGATTGCAAGAAGGATCGGTGAGGGGATTATGTCTCTGGCGAAAGGCAGAGTCATCGACCGATCGTAGGAAGTTTGCGATCGATCGGCTCTGCCTTTGTTCTGTGAAAGCACCACACTAATAAAATCAAATATTATGAAACCCAAACGTCAAGAATAAAACCCATGTGATGTGGCCGTATGTGTTCAAATCCTATTGGTTTAAATTTTGTTTTGCTTGATTAATTGATGGATATTGATCAAGAATGAAGACATATTTTTGCTTGATTAATTGATGGATATTGATCAAGAATGAAGACATATAAGGAATGGTCCTCTCTCTGCCAAAATACACGATAGTTTTTCCATCAAACTATCACTAAAGAAAGAAAGTTAAGGGAAAGAGAGAGAAACCAAAATCCTTTCAAGAAAATTCAATTCCTTTCATTATAGCATGGATTCAGGTAAATTTCTTTCTCTATAAAATGAAGTATTGAAAATCAAATATGTTCAAGATCCTGAAATTTCTTCTATGAGGAAAATAAGAGAAAATTAAGCAAACATGTGGTATCAGAGCATGGTTTAGAACAGTTGATTTTCCAATTACGAATCATATATTTATCCGCTGCTGAATAATTGTTTCAGTCAAAATAAGCATGAATCACTTGTGAGATTGAAGGAATTATGCTTAGAACTGTTTATTTATGAATATTAAGCTCGCAGTTAATGTCTACGTTGTAAAGAATGAAACAATTTTGATGTTTGGTTGATGATGTTTACTGGTACATATAAAGTTTCATATTTAATTTGATATCTAAATTATGTTTAATTCCTTAGTCACCCAAGTGGCCGAATTATAAAGATTTTTGCAGATATCAAATTTACTAAAGTCAATTACTCATGTTTTATGTGATGCTCGATAATGAAATGACATGATGAGAATTATGATTTTAACATGAGTATATTGATTTTCATGATTATAAAATATGTAAAATCACTCAAAGGTGGATTGATTATTTTATAATTATGAATATGAATGTGGTAAATTGATATACTTTGGTTAGGTGTGTTTAGTATATCCAAAGATAACAAACATGTCTATATCGAGTATGTTGATTACTAATTATGTGAATTTAAGTTGAGCATCAATTATGTTTATGATTATATATATTGTTGTGTCACCCAAAGAAGAACTTCAATATATTTTAATGATTGTCTGATTGCCTTATGACTCAAAGCATTGAAGTATGAGCATGTTTTATATTTACAGAATCTATTCCTGTTGCTCTTCATTTGCAAGCCACGTCTGTTGTAAAGTTTTTTGGACTAAATTTCTCTGAATGGTGCAAACAAGTTCAGTTTTACCTTGGTGTTCTGGATCTTGATTTGGCACTTCTTACTGACAAACCAGCTGCTATTACTGTATCTAGTAGCGCTGATCAGAGATCTTCCTATAATGCTGGGGAAAGATCAAACAGACTAAGCCTAATGTTTATGCTGATGACAATAGCCAACAACATCAAGTCCACATTTTCGAAAACTAAAAGTGCTAAGGAATTTATGAAATTTGTGGAAGAATGTTCTCAGTCTGAATCGACTGATAAATCACTTGCTGGAACACTGATGGGTACTTTGACCACCATGAAGTTTGATGGTTCTCTTACCATGTATGGGGATGTTGTCGAAATGACAAACATGGCAGTAAGATTAAAGTCCATGGTAATGGAAGTGAATAAAAACTTCCTTGTGACGTTTATACTGAACTCCTTGCCTCTTCAATATGACCCATTTCATATGAGCTATAATACTATGAGGACTAAATAGAATGTGCATGAATTACAAAGTATGCTCATTAAAGAAGAAGCAAGGCTTAAGAAACTAGAAACTCAAGCTGTCAATCTCATAAATTATGAAGGAGCTGGAAAGAAACCAGGAAAGAAAAGTGGAAAGGGTAAGAAAGGACTATTATCGGTAGCTCAGTCCTTTTTCCAAATCCACAAGAAGGAACAACAGAAAGTTAAGTGTCATTTATGTGGAAAACAAGGACACTATCAGAAAGATTGCCTAAAACGTAAGACATGGTTCAAAAAGAAAGATAAGCCTAGTATTTTTGTATGTTTCGAATCAAATTTAACTGAAGTTCCTTGTAACACTTGGTGGATTGATTCTAGCTATACTACTCACGTTTCTAATACGATGCAGGGATTCCTTACGACCCAAACCATAGGCCCAAATGAAATATACATCTTTATGGGCAATCAGGTAAAAGTTCCAGTTGAACCTATTGGAACTTACCATTTAATGTTAGACATTGGACATCAATTAGATCTTTTTCAAACTGCTTATTTTCCATTTGTTTCTCGGAATTTGGTATCATTGTCCAAACTTGATACAACTGGATATTCTTTATGTTTGGGAATGAATGTTTCAGTTTGTATAAAGATAATGTTCTTATTGGCTCTGGTGTTCATTATGATGGTTTGTATAAATTAAAGCTTGATTATTGTTTTGCTGAAACCTTTTTAACTGTGCATCATAATGTTGGAACGAAATGTGGTTTAATGAATGAATGTTCCACTAATTTGTGGCATAAACGATTAGGTCATATATCCAAAGAAAGAATGGAAAGATTGATAAAGAATCAAATCCTTCCACATTTAGATTTTACTGATCTTGGTATGTGTGTTGATTGTATTAAAAGAAAACAAACAAGAAACACAATTAAGAAAGCAGCCACAAGAAGCAGACAGCTCCTTGAAATTATACACACTGATATATGTGGTCCTTTTGATGTTCCATCTTTTGGTAAAGAAAGGTATTTTATCATCTTTATTGATGATTTTTCACGTTATGGATATATCTATCTACTGAATGAAAAATCTCAATCAATAAATGCTCTCGAAGTGTTTATTACTGTGGTTGAAAGACAATTAGATAAAAAGTGAAAATTATTAGATCTGATAGAGGTGATGAATATTATGGAAGTTATGATAAAAATGTACAACATCCAGGTCCATTTGATAAATTCCTTGAAAGTCATGGTATTTGTGCGCAATACACAATGCCAGGAACACCAGAACATTATGGTGTTACAGAAAATCGTAATCGTACTTTAATGGATATGGTTAGGAGTATGTTAAGTAATTCTTCTTTACCCTTGTCATTGTGGATGCATGCCTTAAAGACTACTGTATACTTGTTAAACAGGTGATACGGGGTCCCTTAGAAAAAGGGGCCCGTGTACAACCAACAAATAATCAAGAGAGGTGCTCGCTTGTGTGTATGTGAAAGATATTGAAATAAAAGAAGGAAAAGACTAAAATAAAATGCAAGAAAATAACACTAAGCTACAATGATATGGCCGAATATAAGATGGTGATTAATAGCGATAAAATATAAGAGAAATAAGAAGAAGAAGATGTTAGGGATGAATAGAAAATGAAATGCACTAAGAATAAGAAAATGACATAAAATAAAAGTGAGTGTGTGGATATTATGGAGCTGAAATTTAAAGGTGGATTTGTGTGCAAGGTGAAGACAATAAAAATAAAGAAATACCCTTGGAGGTTTCTTAGAGAGATCTTACGGGTTAGGCTCAAGGATAAATGTTTTCCGGGAGGAAAACGACCACCGTAGGCCGGGGATTTTCGTTCTCGATCCAACTCCCAATAGAGAAGGTGAGGGAATGAATAAGAGCTAACCTAGCAACCCAAGCTAGGCTAGCAATGGAGGCTAACTCCTCTTGGTTCAAAGAACCAAGGAAAAATCACCTAAGGAATTTGGGAGATTTAGGGAAATAGTAGTATATTGATTTGGCAAAAAGTTGTCTACAATCACTAATACCATGCATTTATAGAAGTCCTAGGTGGATTAGGGCCCTTGGATCAAAAAGGATGGATGGCCAAGATCAAGGCAAACAAGCACACATCCTAGGGAGGAGATGAATGCCATGTCTAAATGGATCAATGGAGGGAATCTTGCCACATCATCAATCCATGTTGCCACTAACTTTTGTACTTGTAAAATTATACCTTTTTTTGTGGGCTCTTTTTTGGGCCAAGGCTTCCATTGGGCTCCATTTATTGTAGGGCCTTTTCCTTTGAATATTTTGTTGAACTTCCTCCAACCCAAATCCACCACCATACATCTAATCCTAACCACACAATCTAATGCATGAAATGCAATTATAAAATCCTTACAATAAAGGCGAATGTATGCCAATGAGTTTTAAAAATTAAAAATTACAAATTAAGGCCCGGGAAGACAAATTCCCATGGGGCTATCAGCAAGCTCCGTGCGAATGCTCCAATGAATGACATGGTAAGGCTTCTCCTCATCCTCCTTAGTCGGCTCCCAAGTGAAGTCCATGAGTGAATCGAAACCTGCAAAAAGAGACAAGTCGTTAGAACATTGAACAGTTAAATTTTGTGCCCAGGTTTGTGATCTAGTAACGGGCCTACGAGGCACGTCAACAGGGTTCCTAGTAAGTCAGTCTCAAATACTCCATTTGAACTGTGGACAGGAAAGAAACCCAGTTTAAGGCACCTGCATGTTTGGGGTTGCCCAGCAGAAGTAAGAATTTATAATCCACATGAAAAGAAACTAGATTCAAGAACAACCAGTGGTTTCTTCATTGGTTATCCAGAAAATCTAAAGGGTAGAGATTTTACTGTCTAACCATAGTACGAGAATAATTGAAACTGGAAATGCTAGGTTCATTGAAAGTGGTGAGATCAGTGGGAGTTTGGAACCACGTAAAGTGGAAATTCAAGAAGTTAAGATGCAAGTTCCAATACCTATAACTTCTACTCAAGTTGTTGTTCCAACGGTTGTTGATCGTGTCAGTGACTTACACGAACAACAAATTAATGATCAAACTCCACATAATGAGGTTGTCATGAATAAACCTATAATAGATGAACCACTAGAAATACCATTACAGAGATCTGTAAGAAAAAGAAAATCTGCTATTTCTAATGATTATGTGGTTTATCTTTGAGAGCCCGAATGTGATTTAGGACTTGATGATGATCCAGTTTCGTTTTCACAAACCATGGAAAGTGAAAATTCTTATAAATGGTTGGATGCCATGAAAGATGAGTTAAAATCAATAGAACAAAATGAAGTTTGAGAACTCATCGAATTGCCTGAAGGTTGTAAAAGAGTTGGGTGTAAATGGGTCTTTAAGACCAAACGCGACTCTAATGACAATATCAAACAAAATAAAGCCAGACTCGTTGCCAAAAGTTTTACTCAGAAAGATGGCATTGATTACAAAGAAACCTTTTCTCTCATTTTGAAAAATGATTCTTTCAGAATTATTATGGCAATGGTAGCTCATTATGATTTAGAGCTCCAACAAATGGATGTGAAAACTGCCTTTTTAAATGAGAATTTCGATGATGAAGTTTATATGGACCAACCTGAAAGTTTTGTCGTTAAAGGACAAGAACACATGGTGTGTAAACTAAAGAAGTCAATATACGGACTTAAACAAGCTTCCCGACAATGATATCTTAAGTTTAACGATACCATCACCTCCCTTGGATTGATCGGTGTATATATCTAAAAGTCAGTGAAAGTAAGTTTATATTTCTGATTCTGTATGTTGATGATATCTTACTGGCTACCAATGATCTTGACTTAATGTACGAAACCAAGAAATATCTCGATATGAACTTTGAAATGAAAAATATAGGAGAGGCATCCTTTGTGATTGGAATTGAAATATTCCGGAATAGATCACAAGGATTGTTGAAATTGTCTCAGAAAGCCTATATTAATAAAGTTCTAGAGAGATTTAGAATGGAAAAATATTCTACAAGTGTTGTTCCAATTCAGAAATGAGATAAATTCAATCTCAATCAATGTCCAAAGAATGAATTGGAACGCACACAAATGAAAGATATTCCTTATGCTTCTATTGTGGGCAGCTTGATGTATGCACAAACTTGTACCAGACCCGACATTAGTTTTGTTGTTGGAATGCTGGGACGGTATCAAAGTAATCCAAGCATAAAGCATTGGAAAGCTGTAAAGAAAGTCCTCAGGTATTTACAAGGAACGAAAGAAAGCATGCTCACTTATAGATGATCTGATCATCTTGAAGTGATTGGATATTCAGATTCTGATTATGCTGGATGTGTGGATACAAGAAAATCCACTTTTGGCTATTTGTTCCTTTTAGTCAATGGTGCAATCTCATGGAAGAGTGCGAAGCAGTCTGTCACTGCTACGTCCACTATGAAAGCTGAGTTTGTGGCATGAATTGAGGCCACAATTCAGGATTTATGGCTGCGGAACTTTATTTCAGGACTTGGAATTGTTAACAGTATCGCCAAGCCGCTGAAAATTTATTGTGACAATTCCGCAGCAATCTTCTTTTCTAAAAACGACAAGTATTCCAAAGGTGCTAAACACATAGAATTGAAATACTTGGCTATTAAAGAAGAAGTTCAGAAACGTAGAGTATCAATTGAGCACATAAGCACCAACCTTGTGATTGCGGATCCGTTAACAAAAGGTTTGCCACCTAAGACATTTACAGAACATGTCGAATGAATGGGCATTACCGGATGTTAACTTTATGTTTATGTTTTTGTTCTTTATGTAATTGACAATTTTGAGCTCCTTATTAATAGTTTCTGATATATACTTATGAATCCTGTTTGATTATGTAAAATGCATTCATAATGATATTATGAACTAATGAAATTATAAACAGGATTTGTCTTTGAGAAAGACACTAATATGAACCATTATGGTATTCCTGCTTATAGATCATATTGAGTATATAATTGATAATGTGATATATGGAAGGAACTGTGTCGATATAATGACATACGACCGCTATGATCCATATTAGTTGTATACTCAATAGTGATATGTTGTTTGATCAATATCATGACGGATTTGATAATGTCATGTGGGGCAAGTGGAAGAATGTTGGAACCATAAATGAAGTATGAAGACAACAAAGGCTAATGTCTCTGTCGTTGGGTATCCCATCGATCGATTGCAGGAAAGATCAGACATCGACCGATCGCAGGAAAGATTAGACATCGACCGATCGCAGGAAAGATCAGACATCGACCGATCGCAGGAAGGATTGGTGAGGGGATTATGTCTCTGTCGAAAGGCAGACATCGACCGATCGCAGGAAGTTTGTGATCGATCGGCTCTGCCTTTGTTCTGTGAAAGAACCACACTAATAAAGCCAAATATTATGAAACCCAAACGTCAAGAATAAAATCCATGTGATGTGGCCCTATGTGTTCAAATCCTATTGGTTTAAATTTTATTTAACTTGATTAATTGATGGATATTGATCAATAATGAAGACATATAAGGAATGATCCTCTCTCTACCAAAATACACAATAGTTTTTCCATCAAACTATCACTAAAGAAAGAAAGTTAAGAGAAATAGAGAGAAACCAAAATCCTTTCAAGAAAATTCAATTCCTTTCATTACAGCATGGATTCAAGTAAATTTCTTTCTCTAGAAAATGAAGTATGTGAAAATCAAATATGTTCAAGATCCTGAAATTTCTTCTATGAGGAAAATAAGAGAAAATTAAGCAAACAAAGCCAACGTCTGCTAGAATGTGTAGGTTCTGTATAATATTCCTTTTTCTATAAACGTGATATGATTAAGGAAAGTCCATGAAGAAAAGATGCAGTAACTGAATTCCTTACAGAAATTCTTTGGAAATCCACCACATCCTTAGGCATATTAATGGCACGAAAAAATACTATACAAATATAATGCAGAATCGGTAAGAACATCCAATTTTTCATCCGTTGTGCCTCTGTTGACCAAGATGCACAGTACGAAAAAAAGCGAACTGCAAAGAAAATATAATACAAGCCGAAGAAGTATTTAATAGTTATATGTTACATCCATCACTTGGTCCCAGAATCCTTTACGTGACAATAACATTTACTTGAAAAACCTAGCAAATAATTCTTCATTTTGACAATTTATTGAAGGGAACCCCACATCATGACCTAGAAGATAGATCAAATACACCACTATATATGCAGGACAAGAAGTTAATGATCCTCCTTGCACCACAAATGTTTGGTGGATTGGTGCTTTCCTAATGTAATCTTTGATAAACTCTGCCATATATTTGATTGACTACAATGAAAGCGTCAGCTAATAATATTTCATTAAACATTAAAAAAAAGATATTTTTGAATGGTATTCCAACATAATACTCATAAACATTACATACATCATTTTTCAGGTTATTCGGGCAATCCAAGATAGACAGTGCATAAGCACAAGCATATCTATTAGGGATAGCATGCTCCTTCAATAGTTTGTGTGTCTTATCGATAAATAAGCTTCTAACAAAAGAAGACTCCTAAGAAGCAATAGCACAAGAAAGATAAATGTCCAAAGTCTAATTGCAGGATCCCACATACTACATTTAAGATGTCTTATTAAAAAAAATAACTCCTTGAACCAATTAGCAAGAAGCAAATTACTAACAAGCATGAATGAGACCAGTCGGCCAAAAACGATGTATCATAATAAAAAAATTAGCATATTTAGTAAACTGGCGGACAATTTGAAACTCCAATAAACCTTTTAGTACCTCAGGGGAGATCGTTTCTTTTAGTCAATTGTACTTGTCAAATGCCAAACATAACAACAAAACCAATAATTATACATTTGCCATAAAAATTGTTGAGGAAAATATTTGTGGAGAAATGTATAAATCTCATCTTCTTAATAACAGAAGAACAGACTTTGCAGCAGCTAATCTGATATGACTCTTGTCACTTTCACTACAAAAGAGTGACAATGATCAAACCAATAACAGTACCTCATAATCAAATGTTTTTTATGCAGAAAAAAGAGAGTAAAACTCAAAATTGCAAATACATAAATAAAGGCTGAAACTCATTTTCAGTTCTCTATTTCTTCTACATTGGAAAATTAGACTACAAAATAGAGAAGCAAAATGATAACGATTAAAAACTCAAATCAAAAAGTAAAAAGAATCGAGAAAGTGAACCCAGATTATTAAAGACATCCAAAGTCATACCAGGAGAAGTTGTCCACAAAAAATTCTCCTCCATTTAGGATTTTTAACAAATAGTCTAGGAACTCATAAATCTTTTTAGTGACACGACTTCCTTGATGTGGTAAATAACTCTTGACTAAAGTTTTCAGTCCAAAAATCTGCAAAGATAAAATTAAATAAAATCATTGGCTAGCAAAATAACTGTTGTCAAACTGTCATTAAAAGGCTAATGATCAAAATACTACCACTTTATTCTTAATAATCCCACCAAGGAGATAAATAAAAAAAAATATCTTTGAACCCGTACATAGTATAATATCAATCTCATTCAAACTTATGCAGTCTAACTGTAACACCCGAGAGTTTTCCTCAATGTGTATTGCTTTAGATTTAATTAAGTTATGGATCTTAGAGTTATTTAAATTATTAAGGAAGGATTGGAGAATAAATTTATAGGAATTTAACGGTCGAAGAATGAGAATTTAACGAGTTATTTAGTTTATTAAAACTTGGGATTTTATTTGGAAGAGGATTTCTAAATTTTAGGTCGAGTGGACGCGAACTTAATGAAAATACGGAAGTTCTAACATGTGAGGGCAAATTAGTAATTTAGTTTAAAAATTAAAAAAAATAATAAAAAAAATGTATAGAAACAGAATGGCTTCACGAAGAAGCCATTCTGCTTCTCTGTAACCCCAAGCCCCGACGAGTGGAGCCGAGCGACATCCCTCCGACGGCGACCACGGCTCCGGCCACCGTTCAGACGTGCAGACGCTGGCGAGCTGAAGCCAGAGCTCGGTTCGGCTTTTTCCGCGCCTGACCCGACCGAAAACAGGTAGCTCCTCCTCCCTGCTTTCTCTTTGTTGCTCGGCCGTGGAGTGGCCTGCGGGTTGGGTCGTTTTCTTGGTGGTTTTGTGATGAAAATTTGAAGGATTTAGGGGTGTGCGAGGGGCGATCCACGGAGGGCTGGAGTACCCTGTTTTCAGAGTGAAACCGTGAGGTGTGTGCTGTGCATTTCGGGCTTCTGAATTTGGAAGCCCTAATAGGTTAGAATATGATATATTAGTGAGGTATTGGATGAGAATTGATGAAAAACTAGAAAAGGGAAATTTTCGATTTAGGGCAGAATCGGGTTTTTGCCATTTTGACCTAGCTACGGTCGTTTGTTTTTAAAATTCCTTTTGGCAGGTTAAAATAGGTTATTAGAGGAGTACGTGGCCGCTGGAATCGTTCGATTTCGATAACCGACGTGAAAGTTACGCGCGTTCGAAGTTTTAAGTCGGTTTTTACCGAACCCAAATTAGTGGCCCGTTTAGTTAGGTTTTAATTGGATTAGGCTAGAAATAGTAGTTTGAGAGTAATTGGTGAATGTAGGCTTGATTATAATGAAGCTTGAATATTTGTCATAGGTCGAGCCATATGTGACGTGTGGTGCCAATCCCAGCGAGCTACAGACGACAGGTAAGTTCTTGTGACTTGCTGTGGCCGATAGGCCTACACCATATGTTGTGTTTCGTTGTCGAGGATATTTGGAGTTATGTGTGATTATTCGCTTTGGTTGGGTAGTTTAGGGTTAGGCCTTTTATAGGTTATGCTTGTATTGTTTGATGGTATGTACGCTGTATGTCTATGTTATGCTTGTATTGTCATGCATCATTGTTTTATAAACGTCATGAAAACGAATTTATGCATAGATTTCATGGAAGAAAAAGAAATGTGATGAACTGAAATGAGATGACTATCTGATAAATGACTGAAAGTAAAGTGAAATGTAAACGAAATGAGACGACTAGGATGACTAAAATGAGACGACTATGACGACAAAAATTAGACGACTATGACGACTGAAATGAGAAGACTAAAATAAGATGACTATGATGACTGACATGAGAAGACTTATATGAGACGACTTACATGAGATGACTATATGATAAATGAATGCATGATATGATAAATGAATGTATGACATGATAAATGAAATGAATGCATGATATGATAAATGAATGTATGACATGATAAATGAAATGAATGCACGATATGATAAATGAAATGAATGCACAGGAACTTATGAAAATTGCATATACATGTTCATGCATTGTCATTTACGTAGAATTTACTGAGATTTATTCTCATAGGCGTCCTTATGGTGTAGGTGAACCTGAAGCAGGTGAGGAAGACGTTCCTCTGTTAGATGATCACGCTGGTTGAACAAGGATGCCCGTGGGAGTGCGCTAGCGCAGTTGGTGCGATTTTGACCCTTGGGGACGTAGGTAAATGTTTTGGGAAAAATTGATAGATATGAAAATTGTACAGATAGAACATATTAGGATGTTTGGTTCTGGATAGTTAAGTGTTTGATGTTTTGATGTTTTGATAAATTGTTTTGAAAAGTATTTTATTGAAGATATCTGGACTGCTTGGTGATTCTAAACTCGTAGGGATTATTCGGCTTTCAAACGGATCCATGCAGTTCGTCTTTATGAAGTACAACTATGTTTTCTATTATGTTATGATTAGGTTTGGTGGCTGAGGAATTAAAGAATGAATGATGTTAAGAGTGATTTATGATGAAGTGTTTAAGTGTGTTTAAGTGTTTAGGTGTAGTTGAAGTGAGAAAAGGAAAAGAAAGAAGAAAGAGGAAGAAAAGAAAAAGAAGAAGAGACAGAGAAACAGTCCTCTGGAAATCGGATTCCAGAGGACATGCCATTCGATCGCCATCGATCGGCATGATCGATCGCCCCTCTCTCTTTTGTCAGGCTTGGCGATTTTACCCCTGGCCGATTGTTTCTTCTCTGCATTTAATTGTTTAATAGTTTAATTGTTTTAAATTTCATTTCAATTGTTTTAAGTTAAATGTTTTCAAAGAAGTTTTCGAGTGAATTTAATAGTTTAGTCTACGGTTTAAATTCCGCTTAGAGTTCATTTAAAAGTTATAAATGAAAAAGAAAAATTTATACGGAAAATAATTAGGAATGGGTAAGGGTCGTTACAATTTATGGTATCAAAGCTCCCGGTTTTTAAAATCGGTTCTGTAGACTGCTCGATTGCGCAAGCTACTACACGGACATGCTTCCTCAACTGTAAGTACGTTTAAATGCTTTCTGTGATTTTAATTTTTTAGGATTATTTGTTTTAACCCTTATAGGAATTATAAAATGGTCCGAGGTAGAGACGCCAGGGACGAAGCCCTAGATAGACTGATGGAGTTACTGGACCGTCAGGCCCGACATGTGGACAGGCAGGCGCAGCAAATTGAGAGCCTAGTGAACTGTGTGAATTGGATAGCCCAAGATATAGTCGTTCCAAACAATAGCTGTATGGAGAGGTTCCAGATGTTGCGACCTCCGGTTTTTTACGGGCAGTCTTCGGACCCCTCTATTGCTGAGGAGTGGGTTCAGACTATGGAAGACATGTTGGCGTATGCAAAAATAGAGAACAAGGATAAAGTCGCGTGCGTCACCTTCCATTTGGCGTTGGATGCTCGGTTTTGGTGGGACTCCATCAAGGTAACAACCGACATGACGTTGATGAGTTGGGAGAGATTCAGAACTGTGTTTTACGAAAAGTACTTCAGCCGTACAGTACGGGAGGCTAAGATAATGGAGTTCATGCAGATGTGGCAGACTGGTTCAGTTGCCGAATATGTCAGGAGGTTTGAGGCCCTATCTCGGTTCGCACCACGCATGGTGAGCGATAACGAGGACAAGGTGCGTCGATTTGTGCAAGGACTAAATCATGAAATCCGGAAAAACATCGTCATATCAGGGATGTGGAATGTGCCCTATACGGAGATTGTGGCTAGGGCTTTGGAATTTGAAGCAGCGGAGTAAGATTTTGTCAGATCGAGGGAGCCTGCTAGGGGGTCATTTCGAGAAATCCTGCCTCGACCTCAGAACTTGGGCTGGCAGCCAAGGGGACAACAACAACAACAAAGTGGCGTTAAGAGGCCTTATGACGAAATGAGTGACCAGAGGAAAGGAAAGCAAATTCGGGGGACTACTGAGAGGCCCGTATGTCCGAAGTGCTAGAAGGCCCATTTTGGCACGTGTAGATTGGGGACAGACCGATGTTTTAGATGTGGCGAGGTGGGCCACTACGCCAATAATTGTCCAAAGACGGTTACTGATCAGAAGAGGGTTGCCCCGAGGATGTTCGCTTTCATTGAGCAGGGTAACGTTGAGGATGAGGCCAGGTCTTCAGCTATTCCAGGTATGGTATTATGTCAATTGTTAATGAAATGAAAAACAAGAGAATAGAGGTGTAGTGTAGAGGGAGGATTTGAGTGTAATAATGGTGCGATAGATAAAGGTAGGTTTGAAAATAGAGAGGTAAGAGAATAGTGGGTTAGATATAGAATGATATAGACCTTGTAGAAAGAGAGTTATACGTTAATAGGGTTAATCCGACTTAACCGTGAGGAGATGTTCACTTAGAATTTAGTTACCATTAGAGGGGTACAATTTATGAGATGTGAGATTTGAGTAGATAGGAACTAACCCTAATTGATAAGCTCTCGGAGTTTTAGAATATGACGCTTCCGAGAGAAATTAAAAACTTAGTTGTGAAAACTTATTGAGGAATATCCTGGATTGTCGAAGTACAATGGTACTTCTAAGTGAATAGAGGACCCAGTAAGAACCTGTATAATTTAGATCCGCGGGGGATTGAAAATATTAAGACGAAAACAATATTTGAAGGAGAAGTGACACTTACTCCAAAATTTTAGGAAGTGTGAATGACCAATGCGGAGTTGTAGATGAAGGTAGGACAGTTTTAGAAACCCAAATGTTTTAGTTAATCGAAGAAGAGCTTAGCACCTTAAATTTAAAAGTCATGTTTAAAGTTTAGGTGTGACGCGTGTATCGTTAGGAGAAATAGCGAATCGATAAGAGTTATTATCACTTGTAAAGTGACAAAGTAAGAAATTGTTATGGGCCTATAGTTAGTACAGTTCAAGTTAAGGATCACAGTTTGAGGCTTACCTTCGGGATGGTAGTAGAAACATCTGCGCTCGAGGAACTAGGAGGATAAACCTTAACGAAGAGATGTTTTTATCTCCCTTTAGAACATAGAAGAGTAAGATATGGGAACTTGAGGAAATTTGGATTAAGGACGTAAACTAACCTACAACAAGTTTTCAAACAAGAAGACTGTGGGATGAATCATTTCACGAGAGTCGGATAATATATCTAGAACCCGACTTGGAGGAACGAAAGAGGGTAAATCATTTTGTAGCTTCGAAGAAATCCTTAAGAGATGTCAGGACTAAGTGAAAGAAATTGTGGTATCAAGTGAAGAATTTTGGACGTCTAGATCGGTACTACACGACAAACGATTTGTAAGATTTAGCGTTGGAATAAGTAATTTAAGAAGGCTTTGAGGGCGTAAAGTGGTTAGGTGCATATTCGATAGACATGGGATTAAGAAAGATAGGAACTAAAGGAACTCAATTCGAGGAATTTAGGTTAAATAAAGGGGAGTTTGGATTACAAGCTGGATGTCGTTAGGAATCCTTGAACGGTAGTCAACCCAAATAACATTGGAAGTTGATATTATTTCGAGGATTGAGAATAGAGGTAATCTTTAGTGGAAACTAATGTGTGTGTAAATTATTTACGTGCATATCAATGCAGTTGGGTTATTAAAATTTGAGACGTGAGAATTACTAGCACGTGGTGTACAACCGAAGACTTAGTTAATCAAATCAAACGCAGTAGACGTGATTAGGAGGTTAACGATGCGTCATTTGGTTTTAGGGATTCTGGTCTAGAACCATGGAGATTGACCCTAAGTATGGGGGTTGTGTTGGAATAACTAATGAAATGTCATGATTGTTCGAGGTATAAATTGTCTTGATTGGCTAATATAAGTAAGTGTAAGAGATAGGAGTGATAAGTAGGAGTGAGATGGTAGAGTAGAAAGAAAGTTAAGACTTAAGGATTTAGGGAAAGTGTTTAGGTACTGAGTTCTTAGTGTTACGCTATTGAGATGACTTTGGAGATTTGAGATTGTTTGATGGATACGTGTCTGAATTAGAAAAGTAAGTGACTAGGTGAACTTAGTTAGGAAGATTTGGGGCTGTGGATTACACGTTAGGTATTTCAGCCAAATGATGTTAACTAATAGGATGAGTAAGTTTGCTCTGTCGTGAGAAATTTACTAGGTGACCAAGGATATAAATAGAGACTTATAGTGGTTTGTACGTGTTTATTAGATACGGGAGGATAAAGTGAGGAAGTTAGATGAACTGAGATAGAGAAAAGTTAGAGTTGGAACTAAGGTTAGAAAGGTTTAAGATTAGAAGTGATGAATGCTTAGGTTAAAGCCAAAGAACGTGTGAGTATTCGAGCTAGAGAGTGCAGAGTTAGGTGAAGTCGGAACTTTGGGAATGTAGCACCCGATAGGTGAGTAGGGTATTGGGTAGTTGAGTTGAGTAAATTGAGAAATAACAAGACCACAAATTTTGAGGACAAAATTTTTGTAAGGAGGGTAGATTGTAACACCCGAGAGTTTTCCTCAATGTGTATTGCTTTAGATTTAATTAAGTTATGGATCTTAGAGTTATTTAAATTATTAAGGAAGGATTGAAGAGTAAATTTATAGGAATTTAACGGTCGAAGAATGAGAATTTAACGAGTTATTTAGTTTATTAAAACTTGGGATTTTATTTGGAAGAGGATTTCTAAATTTTAGGTCGAGTGGACGCGAACTTAACGAAAATACGGAAGTTCTAACATGTGAGGGCAAATTAGTAATTTAGTTTAAAAATTAAAAAAATAATAATAAAAAAAAATGTATAGAAACAGAATGGCTTCACGAAGAAGCCATTCTGCTTCTCTGTAACCCGAGCCCCGACGAGTGGAGCCGAGCGACATCCCTCCGACGGCGACCACGGCTCTGGCCACAGTTCAGACGTGCAGACGCCGACGAGCTGAAGCCAGAGCTCGGTTCGGCTTTTTCCTCGCCTGACCCGACCAAAAACAGGTAGCTCCTCCTCCCTGCTTTCTCTCTATTGCTCGGCCGTGGAGTGGCCTGCGGGTTGGGTCATTTTCTTGGTGGTTTTGTGACGAAAATTTGGAGGATTTAGGGGTGTGCGAGGGGCGATCCACGGAGGGCTGGAGTACCCTGTTTTCAGAGTGAAACCGTGAGGTGTGTGCTGTGCATTTCGGGCTTCTAAATTTGGAAGCCCTAATTTGTGTTAAATTATGCTTAATAGGTTAGAATATGATAGATTAGTGAGGTATTGGATGAGAATTGATGAAAAACTAGAAAAGGGAAATTTTTGATTTAGGGAAGAATTGGGTTTTTGCCATTTTGACCTAGCTACGATCGTTTGTTTTTAAAATTCCTTTTGGCAGGTTAAAATAGATTATTAGAGGAGTACGTAGCCGCTGGAATCGTTTGATTCTGTTAACTGATGCGAAAGTTACGCGCGTTCGAAGTTTTAGATCGGTTTTTACCGAACCCAAATTAGTAGCCCGTTTAGTTAGGTTTTAATTGGATTAGGCTAGAAATAGTAGTTTGAGAGTAATTGGTGAATGTAGGCTTGATTATAATGAAGCTTGAATATTTGTCATAGGTCGAGCCATATGTGACGTGTGGTGCCAATCCCAGCGAGCTACAGACGACAGGTAAGTTCTCGTGACTTGCTGTGGCCGATAGGCCTACACCATATGTCGTGTTTCGTTGTCGAGGATATTTGGAGTTATGTGTGATTATTCGCTTTGGTTGGGTAGTTTAGGGTTAGGCCTTTTATAGGTTATGCTTGTATTGTTTGATGGTATGTACGCTGTATGTCTATGTTATGCTTGTATTGTCACGCATCACTATTTTATAAACGTCATGAAAACGAATTTATGCATAGATTTCATTAAAGAAAAAGAAATGTGATGAACTGAAATGAGATGACTATCTGATAAATGAATGAAAGTAAAGTGAAATGTAAACGAAATGAGACGACTAGGATGACTAAAATGAGACGACTATGACGACAAAAATTAGACGACTATGACGACTGAAATGAGAAGACTAAAATAAGATGACTATGATGACTGACATGAGAAGACTTATATGAGACGACTTACATGAGATGACTATATGATAAATGAATGCATGATATGATAAATGAATGTATGACATGATAAATGAAATGAATGCATGATATGATAAATGAATGTATGACATGATAAATGAAATGAATGCACGATATGATAAATGAAATGAATGCACAGGAACTTATGAAATTATACTCTAGAATTATGTTTATGTATAACGTTGGAAATTTTACATGAATAGGAGGCATGTCTATGCCTCCTAGGTAACTACAGTAAGAAAAGATACAATTAACTGTTTAAGTAAAAAGGTATCACAGTTTTGAACAATCATTTTAAATATTGTAGTCAGTATATATAAGGCAATCTCCCCATATTGAGACTCAAATGTTGGAACAGGATATTGTGCAATACAGCCAAGAGATTGCAATACTGTGGGTAGGTTCCTCCCTCTACACGGAGAATCCACAAGCTCCTGAAAAAAAAAAAGGTTATCAAGCTTGGAGATGAAACAGACAAAGTACTTATAGACTGGAAAACTCTATTAGCTACAGACAGCAATGGAGAACTTGTTCAATCAATGCAAATAGTATTTTTATCAACATATTCGTAGATCTACTAAGATAATTGCTGAAATAAAAATTTTTCTCCTTATATTTAAGTCAAAAATAGAAATATGAACATAAAAATGACGGAAAAAGATTCAATTGAAATACAAATCCATTCCAGTAACAGTAAAAGGAACAAAGCAAGAGTCCAAATGGCTTCCATGGGTTAAGTGAAATTGAACTTTTCTATTATAAATGCAGCTTAATCACTGGTAGACCTAGCATAACATGGCATTTTCTAGTTTCCTTCAAAGAAAACTAAATACACATTAATTAAAAAAAAATGAAAAACAACTATGCTTTCAAAAAATGGGGACATTTTACATATACATAAGAAAATATCTTCACTCCAGATATTTGAGTACCTTGCATAATTTTAAGAAAATTAATTGCTCATGGTCATTTACTAAAGCCCCAATTGCAAAGACAGCAAACTTGGCCTGCGCACATGTTCCCTCTAGACATAACCTCTTCAACAATAGGTAAACATCCCTATGAAAAGAAATACACAATTTCCAGCTAATTCAAAAGAAGGTGAAAATAATATATTTATTCATGTATACTTAAATAAAATCAGAATTTTCTTCACATAAAACAGCTCGAAAAAACAGAAACAGAAAAAGCATATAAGTTCGCCGTTAAGCCTCCCATTAAGTTTCATTATAAGAAGAGGTGTCGTTGAAGGATAATGTCATATTCTGGTATTTAGTAGTTATTGTTCTAGATTAAAAAAAATGATGAACTGAAAAACACTAAAATGTTTTTCCTCAAAAAAAAAAAAAAAAACAAAACAAAACAAAACTTGGAACTACATTGATCTTACCTATATGGCTATGTCCACAGGCTTCAAACTTATAACTAGTGGACCTTCAAGAGCCTTAGTACATGAGGAATTTGAATTGTTACATAAATATTCAATACCTCTGATATTTTTTTAGAACTCAATTATCATGTCTGATCAATATTCTAGCCAATGAGATTTGAATCTCATCCGGCTTGCACAGCTATAGCACCATATAGATTTCCAAACACATCGTCATCTCAAACTATTTTAAATCACTCTTGCAAAAGTCTTAGCTTTCGCACTTGAGAAGCATGGAACTTATGAATCCCTTTCAATGTAGACTATGACCATAACTCTATTGATGTAGCTTCAAGTTTTTTCAATAAAGGATGAGGTAAAACAAATAAAAAGTACACCAAGAAAACAAGAACTGAGTACTAGAACAGTAGGTCGAGTTCTACTCAAGCAACACAGCATGGAATGTTTATATGCAACTGGAAGACCACCAAGAGAAATAGTTGGTATGCAATAGGCTTTATGAGGACAATGATACAAAAAGTTTAATAAAAAAAATATATGAATATGACTAATATACACAGAACATTTTGCATGACTAATAATATACACAGAACATTTTATTCAAGTTATCTAACAAAAGCTTCCAACAAAAACTTTCTATACGACTCCTAGAAAATATTGTGGAAACTCTAGATTTGAATTGAAACTCACAGCAATTGGGAAGAGAAACATTATAAAAATGCATAGAAGGAAGTGATGGAAATAAGGAACACCCCAACTTTTTGTTAGGATTAGTTGCCATAATCCACCTGTAATGAACGATCGAGAAATCGAAAAAGAAACAACACACAGATTTATAGTGGTTCACTCTTGTTGTGAGAGCTACGTCCACTGGCCGTTGACAGATTTCACTAAGAAGAAAAACGAGTTATAACAGTTTTGCCTCACACTCTCAGTTACTCTCTCTTACACTCGATAACCTAAATACGTCTTTATATACTAGACAATTTAGGGTTACAGAATAACAGGGTACATAATGACCAAAATACCCACAAAACTAAATTAGGCTCCATAACTCAACACTTTTATCATAAAAGCTAGACATTACCTGAGTTTCATAGATGTATAAGCACCTGTAGTTGCCAATACTTCAATCAAGTTATCATCAATTGGAGTACCCTCTTCTAAAAATGTAAGAAATTGTCCTTCAGAGCCCCTCAGAAGTGAGGGGAAAGTGCCAGTAATAGTCTACAATGAAATAGCATAGTGTGAATATGAATACTTCCAACTTTAGTTCAACTAAGCATAGTATGCCACTATGTTGTGAACTGTAAATCATTAGGATATATAAAACTTCTTAAAACTTCTTAATGCAAAGTAATTCGATCACAGAAAGCACTGCTTTCAGGTCCATAGCTGTACAATTCCTTTAAAACTTCGTTTTCCTTTTCTTCCGCCACCCTATAACCAAAAGTTAATTTTACATTTTAGCCTAAGTTTTAAGATCATTGTCAATAACAACCTCCAAGATTCGAAAATATAGTGTACTCTTTACTCACGGCAAGAGAAAAAACAAGTGCTTCATTGCAACTTTAACTTACTTGTAGAAGTTGGATAGACCTAACTTCTAAGTTTTTATTCCTAAATCTGTGAATAGAAATATGATTTAATATAGAAGTGATGTGCTCAGCACCAAATATATTATATGAGCACTTTGAAATGACATGTCCCACAAATGAGGTTTCCATATGATATGTTTCTTCATCTTGTACCCACAATTTGAGCTCACTTCTTTGAATGTCAATTAATGCTCTTCTAGTTTCTAAGAACGGTAGGCCTAAAATAATGGGGATGTCATGATCTTCTTCCATATCAAGAACCACAAAATCAGCGAAGAAAATAAACTTGTCCACTTTGACAAGGACATCTTCAATCACCCCATATGGATGCTTGATAGAGCGATAAGCCATCTGTAGAACTACTCTCGTGGACTTTGCTTCACCAAGACCAAGCTTATGAAATATAGATAACGGTATTAAATTTATACTAGCACCCAAATCACACAATACCTGCTCAAAAATGGACTCCCCAATTGCACATGGGATGGTGAAACTGTAACACCCAAGAAATTTTTCTCAACATGAGTTACCTTAGATTAATGACGTTAAGATAGCATAAACATGAGTGTAGAGTTATTTAGAGTATGTGAGTTAAAGTGTGTGAGTAGAAAGAGAGAATTGTAGAGAGATGTGTAGAATAGTGTAGTATTCGTTTAAATTAAATAAAGGAAAAATTTGATAGAAGAAAGAGTGGAATGAGAGAAGTTTTCCACATTGGAATTGAGAAAAACTAAAGGGATAGGTTACTTTAAAAATTATAAAAGTTGGTGGTTAAAAAATTAAAAGGTGAAAGTGAGGTTTTTAAATATTGTAAGGCTAAGGGTTAAAGACCAAAAATTTGGTCTTTCTCCTTCTCTTCTTCAACGTGAGTGAGGCAGCCATTGGAGAGAGCTTCTCCTCCTTGTGTTCTTCAATTTCTCCAATATTTAAGGTAAGTTTTAATGAGTTTTGGTTATGGATGATCATTGATGAGGGTTTTAGGTGTTTTGTTAGAGTTTTATTGGGTTTTTGGAAACCCTAAATTTAGAGTCCGAAAATTCTCTTCCATGGCTATATTTTCTTGTCAATTTGGTTGTTTAAACCTTGGATAGGATGATTTAGGTTAATTTTAGGGATAGATTAGAGTTTTAGTTGATTTAGTTGAAAAACCAGTTTTTGACACATTGGTTATCGATTCTGTTTTTAAGATTTTCGATTGGCCAAGTTGTTTGGTTGTTAAATTTAATTGTTTCAATGGATAGTAGACGTATAGAGGTTTACAGAATGGGGTGGAACGTCTAAATCCGTTTAGAAACGAGTAAGTTATGGCCGATTGAAGTTTGGACAGTGAAAAATGGTGAAATTCGAGATTTGAGTTTAGAGTTTTGATATTGGCTTGGTTTATTGCTAGAAATAGATTAGATGTCATTGAGGTTTAGTTATATGCTTATTAAGTGAGTTTTCCCTTAATGTGTTAGGTTAACGAGTGAACGATTGGAGCAACTGAGTGAGCAAATACGAACACGGACGGAGTTTCCAGGTAAGTAGAGGTTGTTTGTGATTGTGCCTTCGGGCCTACACCATGGAATGGTAGGGATTGTTTGATTGTTTGTTTGTTATGTTTTATTTTGTGTCGAGCATATGTGTGACATGCATCATTGTTTTCCAACTACGAAAAATGAGTTTTGAGCATGGTTTTGAATAGTGAGTAGGAAACATATAGAGATTGTGTGGTGCCATCCTTGGAGCTGGTCTCGGATGTGTGCCTGGGGATTGGGTAGTGCCATCCTTGGAGCTAGACTCGGATGGAAATGCATCCTTTGAGCTAGTCTCGGATGTGTGCCTGGTCCCATCCTTGGAGCTGGACTCGGATGAGAATGCATCCTTAGAGCTGGACTCGGATGTATGCCAGGAGTTTGGGTAATGTCATCCTTGGAGCTGGACTCAGATGGAAACACATCCTTGGAGCTAGTCTCGGATGTGTGTTAAGAGATCGGGTATGGTCATTCTTGGAGCTGGACTTGGATGTGCCCCTCCGATCGTGCATTGTTGGGTCAAAGTGGGGCCGTCCTATATGATATAGAATGTGTGTCTACTTGATCCACTCTGCTATGTAATAGATTAATAAAACGAATACGAAGTGAGAACAATAGAGCGAGTAGAAACTGCATATGTTAGGGGTTGAGCATGTATTGTTTTGAATTGCATTATTCCCTACTTGCTAAGCATTAGACATACGTTTTGTGTTATGTGATGTAGGTAACGACGAGATTCTCTGGTGAGCTTTTGAGTGAGCCCTGGACTAGGGAGCAGTCGGCGACGTACGTGGCATATCAGTGCGGGCAGTTGTCGGGACGTCTTGACCATAAGATTTCTGGGAGGTGTGGGTTATGGTAGTCCAATTTAGTTTTTGTTTGTGTAAATGACGGGAAATTTTACTATTTTGGTTGGTGTTTTGGAAAGTGTTGTATAGATATTTGTTTTACTGTTTTGGGATTTATAAAAATTAAACGTTATGCTGCTCAATTTTTCATAGAGTAAACGACGTTTATTTTTAACTATTTTCACGTTTTCACTGACGTTTTAGAGTCGGGTTTTCTGAGATTTTCACTTGTCGAGAAGTGGGAAATATCAAGAAAAGTTTTGGTAAGTTTTAGGTGTTTTGGTTGGTGAAAATGTGAAGAAAATTGAGGAAAAGGTGGGAGGTGTGCTGTGGCCGAGTGTGGCGCGCAGCAGGCACAAGGGCACCGAGCGGGGCACGCTCAACAGGCGCGAGGGGCGCTGCTGTTGGGGCGCGCATCGCCCTGCGCCGATCGATCGGCAGTTGCATGTTAAAATCGATCGCCAACCCAAGAGGTTGCCGATCGATCGACAGTTGCATGTTAAAATCGATCGCCAACCCAAGAGGTTGCCGATCGATCGGCACCTGGGCGATCGTGGCAGCGCGCGCTGCTGAGGTGCGTGTGTGGCGCCTCTCTTGAGCCACTCCGAAATATTTTTTAAAAATTCTCCTATTTCAACTATGTTTTAACCCGATCTTTTCCGACACATTTGGCACGTATTTTACGCACATTTTCTAACTGTTTTTTAGGGTTCAAAAAACCTGAAAATCGAGTAATAATTTTATCAAAAATTATTTTAAACTTGGTTTTAAATGTTGTAAGTGTGAGCCAAGTAGCGCACCGAGCCGGGGTGGGTTCGGAGGCATTATAGAAACTTCCTGGATCTTTCAATTTTTATGGAAGCTTTCGTTGAATAATCACGCTACATTTTTCGGTCAAAGCAATCATGGAATAGAGATCCAGGAACCTAATGCATCTCCAGCAGCTGAAATTAGAGGCGGAGAAACCGATCATCTTCCAAAAATGGCAGCACCTGGCCGCTCCTTTCTGCTACGAACCAGCGCCGAGAGTAGTCCCCTTTGTACCTATATAGACGATATTTAACAACGTATATGAATCTGTAATCAGAAATTGTATGCTGTTTCACAACTGTACACATAATTTTCTCTTCTTCTTGCCTCCCATCTGTGTTTCCAGCTGATTTACTGATTCCATGTATATGAGATTGCACATAACTTTTGAGCAGATCGTAGTTGGTGTAAAAAGTAGATCTTGCTGACTATTAATTCTTTTGTTTTATTTGTTTTCTTGATTTTCGTATTGGGTGAAGAGAGTATCAAGGAAATATTCCCAAATGAACAGATACTGAAATTGGATGTATCTCCAGTGCCATGGTATACAGATTTCGTCAACTATATTGTGAGTGATATCATCCCTCTCGACATAGATTATCAGCAGAAAAGAAAGTTATTAAAAGACGTGAAACAATATTTTTGGAATGAATTATTCCTCTTCAAACAATGCGCGGACCAGTTGTTGAGAAGATGTAAACCAGAAGTAGAAATGGAGCCAGTGCTGCAGCAATGTCATACAGCATCATACAGAGGTTATTATGGAGGAACACATACAGCCTCGAAAATTCTGCAATCAGATTTGTACTGGCCTACCCTTTTTAAAGACGCTAATAACTTTGTGAAAAGTTGTGATAGGTGCCAAAGGGTATGAAACATCGCAAGAAAACATGAGTTGCCACTCACTAACATCATAGAGATCGAAGTCTTTGATGTTTGGGGATTGACTTTATGGAACCCTTCCCAACATCTTTTGGGAACCAATGCATCCTCTTAGTAGTAGATTATGTTTCTAAATAGGTAGAAGCTGTAGCATTGCCAAACAATGAAGGGAAGAGTGTGTTAAAATTTTTGCAGAAAAATATCTTCACAAAGTTTGGAACTCCCAGAACGATTATTAGTGATGGAGGATCTCATTTTTATAACAGATCATTCACTGGGTTATTAAGTAATATATTGAATTTTGGTTGATTGAAGGCATAAAAGTGATTTATTTTGGTAAGTTGAGTGTTCAATTGATAATGGTTCCATCATATATATAAATTGCATAATTGGGAAAGCATTAATGGAATATAATGCTTGATTTTAGTTAAGATAGAGCAAAATTATTTATTTGGAGGACTATATATCGTGATTATGGTCTTAAATGGATTTGAGAATGGAAAAATATGTCGAAGTTATGAAACTTGAGAAAAGTTTTTCAAGGGTGGGCTTCTTGTGTTTAGTGTGGTTTCCCATATAAATAACAATGAGAAAAATATCTCAGGAGTGGACACCGAAAGTTAAAGGTGGGCATTTGAAAAAGTAATAATGATAAAATTGCCTTAAGACCAGGCTCTCGAAGTCCAAGGGGAATGTTTGGATAAGGAAAAATGACTCGAGAGCTGGTTTCTAGGGTTTGCAGCGGATGCTTGGAATAGAAAACTCAAAGAAAGGACTAAGCAAATGCCCACGAATGAAGAGAGGTTGCCCAGATAGACATATAAAAATGCGTTTTCTAGTAATTTACTTAGCGGGTTCCGTGAAATTTGAGACATGATTAGATGATATCTAGATAGATGTATGGTCATCATTCATGTATCATATTGCTCATTAAATAATAAGATTTGTAGATAATAAGATTTGTAAATTACCTATTGATTGAATTTCATAATTTATGTTGCTCACTTATGTGTATGGTTAACGAATTGTATATTCTTCCCATGAGTTATAATGGACATATTTGCATCCGATAATGAAAGGAGCTAGTAATATAGTGAAAGCTAGAGGTGATAAGAAAGCATACCGAGCTTAGCCTAATGAGCTAAGTCTAATGAGTCGCCTAATTAATATTTCAACCTGAACCGGTTCGCGAGCCACGACTTAAACGAGCTTAACGAGTCGTGGTTATATAAATCTTTTAAATTTATGTCAATAAAAAGTATATTTTTTAAAATTTAGTTATTTAAATTATAATAATTAATCGTTTCAGTAAAAAAATTATTTTTTTAATATATAAATAACATGTATTTTAGGAAGAAAATATTCAAGACGATGCAATAATAAAATACATTACACAAATATCATAACAAATATTTAACAGTTGCATCACTATAAATTAAATACATCCCAATAAAATTGACACACATCTAGTTGTCAGTTGTTTTCAACATGTCAAAAAAATTACTTCAAATTATAATGTAAAAAAAAAAAAAAAAAACAAGATCTAGTCTTCAAGATTTAAATTTCTAAATTTTTCAAATATTTCATCACCGCATTGTTGATCTCTCATTTTGACATTGTTTTAATCTTTAACGTAAATGAGTTTTTTAAGGAGGTGAAGTGGAAGCCATCATCTTCCAACTGTTGAGCTCCATTAGTTGCTAAAGCGATTGAGTATTAAATTCTAAGTTAGTTTGGGGTCATTTATGATTATGCAGAAATAACTGTGCTTAAGGGACTAATCAGGCCTTGATTAAGTGTTGTAGGTGAAGGAAGTTGGTTTTCATTTTGACCCAGCCCAAATCCAAACTTGCTCTAATCTTAATATTTGCTCCTTCTCCATCAAGCTGTCGCCTCCCCAACTTCCTTCCTACGTCGATGACCCTATAGATTTCATCGTGATTTTACAATCATCTCCCTCTGCTATCGATCTTTCGCACTTCACGCTGCCGATTTCATCATTTTCGATAAACCGGGATGGCAAGACATGGGTTTTACATTGATCGTTTTTGTAAGAAGTGCGATGCTTACCAATAGCTTGAGCGTGGCTAGCTAGCCGCTATCGTCTCCCTCCGCTGTGAGTCCTTCTTAATGGGTGCTTCTCATGTCGCAAGTACACACTATCATGGATACTATCCTATCAGGGTGGTCGGGCTCCGCAATCCTGGCTCGTCTAGCCAACGAGCAGGCCAGCAGGTCGTTCTGCTAGGTCGACCCGTCTGGCCAAGTCCTAGGCGGACATGACAGTGTAGTGGGCCATTTGCCCGTTTAACACCTGCAATGAAATCAGAGAATGAGTGGAGCTTACATAGGTTTACGTGCAGTGGATGTAGTCCAAAACAAGCAAGCCCATGAATGGATTTGAACCGAGAATATCATATTACAAATGACTATTACAATAGTAATACAATAATACGGCATGTTACAAACAAACTTAAAAAGTCCAACCACAAAATTGGGAAGATAAGGAGGAAGAGGATTATACAAATGACTTTTTTACGAAGAACAAATCTAGAATGACGTTTATTTACTAATAATTTCATTGAAGTGTCAAAAATGGAGGAGTACAATGATCCCATAAACCCACTTTTAACCTAATTCTTCTTTTTTCCCTTTTTAGGTAAGCCATAGACAAAAATTCTTTATAGAACAAGTTTCTCATGTAAATACACTCCCTCTTTCATCACAAATCACAAAAAAGAAGACTAGCATACTTAGCTTGAAAGCTTCTTCTTTCCTGGTCTCTAACAATGGCCTTTTCCAAGACAACAATGCTGCTCATTTGCGTAGCAGTTACTTTACTGCTCAGCAATAAAATGGCGATCGGAAATGCAACAGTAGTACCAAAGTACGATGTCTATGAAGCTATAAAAAAAGCCAACGGCCTTCCATGCACCCTAACCAATCCACCAAGCTGCAAACAAAGAGTAAAAGGTGACTACAATGGTCTCTCTAGAGAGAGAGAGATACTGTTTCTCTTGGTTGTTATCTATTTGTTGCTGGATCAATATTTGTATTTAGTGCTATTTTTCCTCTAAAAGATCTATACTCGTAGGAAAGACCATTGCATGCGTAAAAAGTCATAAAATAGAAAGGTTTGAAACAGCCATGCAAAGCACCCTGATTTATTGGCTTCTGAATATCTGTCACTTTAGTCCAGTTTAGGTATTCAACATTTGAAACAAACATTATTTCAGAAAATGTTTTGCATTATAAATTAATAATCTCAATACAACATAAACAAACCTGAACAACAACATAAAGAGCAATGGCTCTTTCGAAAAGCATAATGCTACTCGCTTGCATGCTAGTTGCTATCTTCTGTAGTATGAACATGGCGGGAAATGCAGGTAGCCCTCCAATCGACTATGATGCACTAAAGAAGAACGTCGTTATAGGTTGTTCCCTTGTTTATCGGCAAAACTGTGATGACAGGAGAAAAAGGGGAAGCTCCTAATGGAAATCCGAAATTCAGTAAGAGATGAATAAACTATCATGAACATGTATGCTGATGTAATTTTTGTAATCTTGACTCAGCTCGTTTAACTTTGTTTCACGAGTTGGCTCGAGTTGAAAATTTTTTTGGACTGACTCGTTAGGTTTTACTCGTTTAACTCGTTTTACTCAGTGAACTAAACTTTTTTAGGGTTGGCTCGCCTTGCCTCGGTCAACTAGTTTGTCACCCTCATCCTAATTAGTATGTATATAATTTGTCGTGATTCAAGTGTCAAATATTTATAATGATATTTGTATGATATTTTTTTACTAGATCATCTTAAATCATTTTTTTTAAAATATATGTCATTTTATATATTAATAAAATAATTTTAATAAATAATTTTTTTAAAAATATACGTTACATTTATATAAATTGAAAACATTTATATATGTTTGGTTCGTCAGGCTCTGCTCGTTTAACATTGAGTGCGAGCCGGCTCGGGCAAAGATTTTTTTTGCCAAACTCGTTAGGCTTGACTTGTTTAAACTCGGCTGAATTGTTTTTCATCTCTACTAATTGGTACCACTATGACTCAGATATTCAATATATATTTATATATATATGGGTCCATGACAAAGACTTGTTTGTATTACTCCCATTAGAGAATATATATATATATATGGATCCATGACAAAGACTTGTTTGTATTACTCCCATTAGAGAATTTTTGAAGTTTTGATTCCTAGCGTCTCTAAGATTTGCAAGGATACTAGCATTTAAACCAGGAAGTGTTAAAGGTTTAAAAGCAATTTGAATTAATCCGATGTGGATATATTTATATTTTTGAAAATATTTTTGAATATCTTTTAAACTGAGAAGTTTAATAGTTTTATCAATTGAATCTAAACAAAGAGTTTGTTTAGATATTTTTATTGCATGTTTGAAAAGGAATTTAAAAGTTCATAGTTTGTAAATATCTTTAGCATCAACTTCAGGAATAGTCCATTGATTAAGTTGAGATTTTTGAGAGATTTCGATAATTTGTTCATTTTTAGTAGAAAGATTTGAAAATTTTTCCAATAGATTCATTTTTTAGAAAATGTTAATCCATTCATGAATAAGTCTAACAGGTTCAAAGACTAATCTTACAAAAGTAAATTGAAATAAGAGAGTACACCTTATTGGTAACCATTTTTCTTCGTATTGATATCATTGATTATACCTTATTGATAGAGTGATCACACCTTATTGTTGATCTAATTTATTCTCTGTCAGTTTGTGATTTACCCAAAGAAACACAACCATCTCAAAGAGATAATTTCATAATACTATAGAACCCTAGTCTCCTTTGATCACGTAATATGGGCATAAACGCCTAACGCCAACCACGGCTCAACGGCAACAACCCCGACGTAATCTCGGAAGACCTAGATCCATAGTATTATCAAACTTAGTGTTAATATGGTACACGAACTTTCAAAGCCATCATTAGAAAAACTTATTGGAGAAATCACAATATCGTATTGGTAAACCAAATCATCGTATTGAAGAAAATAAGTTATCTTATTGGTGATTCTTCATATCAATTTACATTAATAAGATTATTCTAATAACCTGTAAAATCTTATTCACTCTATGAATTAACAAATTTCTAGCCTATCATTTGGCTCTGATACCAAATCCAGCGGAAGAGAGCGAACAAGGAACAACAGAAGTAGAAGAAGAAATATTCAGAGTTTAATATTAAACAAGAGTAAACTTACAAGTAGAGGGAGAGCAAGCAAACTAGAGTTTTTACAGGAGATATATATATATATATATATATATATATATATATATATATATATATATATATTGGTGCATGGACCTTTAAACTTACCTGTATATTAATAAATAATTGAAGCACCATTTGGTATTTAAATTGTAGACTGAAGCATAAATTTTAGGAGAATAACGTTATATTTATTCTCTTATACTACTCTTTTAAAATAGTTGATGGTTTGTCAATCAGGTATTGGTACATATTAATGTAATAAATTAACTATTTATATTTTATTATATAAGAAGAGAATAAATATATCGTTATTGTGATGACCCGGATGTGTACGTATGTGTACGATGGCTGCACGAACCGAAACCCGGATGGCGGTACGTCCGCGCGGGCGAACCGGAAGGTGACAGGTCGTAAAGAGGGGGTCGTCACAATCTCACATCGCTTGGGGAAGTATGTGGAAATGAAACATATGTAAGAGATCCCTCCCAAGATAGCAAGACACGTTTTGGAGCACGATTGGCAACGGATCCCATAAGAACTCCGAAGTTAAAAGTGCTTCGGCGAGAGCAATTCCAGGTTGGGTGACCTACCGGGAAGTTCTCGCCAAACAAAGCCGTGAGGGGAGGATATTGTGCTACAGCCCAATCCCCAGAGCGGACAATATCTTGCTGGGAAACGGGGTCGTTACAAATGGTATCAGAGCCTGTACCCAACCGAAAATGTGGCCAACGAGGACGTTGAGCCCCCGAGGGGGGGTGATTGTGATGACCCGGATGTGTACGTATGTGTACGATGGCTGCACGAACCGGAACCCGGATGGCGGTACGTCCGCGCGGGCGAACCGGAAGGTGACAGGTCGTAAAGAGGGGGTCGTCACAATCTCACATCGCTTGGGGAAGTATGTGGAAATGAAACATATGTAAGAGATCCCTCCCAAGATAGCAAGACACGTTTTGGAGCACGATTGGCAACGGATCCCATAAGAACTCCGAAGTTAAAAGTGTTTCGGCGAGAGCAATTCCAGGTTGGGTGACCTACCGGGAAGTTCTCGCCAAACAAAGCCGTGAGGGGAGGATATTGTGCTACAGCCCAATCCCCAGAGCGGACAATATCTTGCTGGGAAACGGGGTCGTTACAGTTACTTTTTTAGCTTACTTTTAGACAAAATAAATCTCAATCAATTATTGAAATTAATAAAAAAAAAAATTGATTGCGAGAGAAATGATTTGTTAGGACTGAGAACAATGAACATATGTGATTTGATTTAATAATTCAATCAATTAAAATGATATTAAATGACATTTTTGATAGTTCAAAACAAGAAAAACAAACACCATCTCTAGCACAGACTAACAACCGATCAAACCTACTGTTGACAAATTGAATCTTCATGCATCTGACAAATGTATTTTTGAAGGTAAAAAAAAGGCCAGTACAGTCAACAAAAAAAAAATGACGCATCCACAAACAAGAAAAGTCGATTGTTCGAGAAGATATATCATAGGAGGAAGACCAAAGTACCAATAAGCAGATGATATATCAAATTTCGTTAATAGTCTAAAGTTATTTTGACAGAGATGGGAGAATATTCTATGATTTTCTATAACGATACAGTTTTTTCTACAAATTTGTGACTGTATTAGCTTAACATTTTACTAATAGATTGTTTAATTTTATCTATGATTTCGTGCCTACCATTGTTTTTTGTATCTAACTGTCACGTGTTGATAAGGTGTCATGAGCTACACAATGACAACTCTTGTTGGCTGAAAAGTTTTTGCATCTTTTATTATATGTGCCGCAGACGGCGACGTTTGAAATTTTCAAACGTTCTATTCTACCCATCTCATGTCTCTTTTCAAGATTTAGGATGCTACAAGTTGTCTTTTATCACTGGAAGACTTATCTGCAGATGTACTCACACTTTATTCAACCTTTTAGCAGCCAACAAATGTAGCCGCTAAGGCCAAATAAGAAGAAAATCCTCCCACTTAGAAGAAAAACCAACTTGGTAGGCCGAAGAAGACAAGAGTGAGAGATGTCGATGAGCTGTCAAGTTCGACAATTAGTAAGAAAAAATCACAGATGTCTTGTGGTATATGTCGGCAACAGAGGCATAATAGTCGCACTTGTCCTCATTGGGATCCACTTCAGGCGCTGCTTCGCAATACACGTTTATGAGTTTCAACACATTTGACGGGACGCAGGTACATTTCAACACATTTCACTCATAAACACACTGTCATTCTTTTTTAATATATTTTCTATTATGTGCAGGAATCTTCGACATGGGGCCGCGACAGAAATTAAGATCTCTCCAATTCATACACTGAATTGTTCTCTTTTGCATCTGAATCATTCGGCACTTTAGATTCATACATAGTTTGCCATGTAATTTTAAAGGTTATTCAAATTATATTTATTTATTTTAGTTTATTTAAATAATATTTATTTATTTTAGGTTATTCAAAATTATAATTATATATTTCTTTTATTTTATATAATTATTCAAATTAAAACTTTCGCTTAAAAAAAAAAAAACTCGACTATAAAATAATTTGAATACATTAATTAATATAACTAATTTAAAAAATAATTAATTATATTAATTAATTTCAGTCTTTTATTTAAATAAATTATTATAATAAATAAATTAAAACAATAGGCATAGTTTCTTTTATTTTAGGTTATTCAAATTATAATTATTTTTTTCGTTAATTTTATCTTTTTTTTAAAAAAAAAGTTGTAAACTATTATTTTACAGGTCATTTAAATTATAATTATTTATTTAAATAATAGTTATTTATTTGCCGACGTTATTCAATTATATATTTAATATAATAAAATGAATTATTATGTTAGTTTTATATAGAAATATATATTTAAATAAATTATAAATAATTACATATATATTTTAAGTTATTCAAATTAGAATTATTATTTTTAAATTTACTTATAAAAAAATTGGGCAGAGTTTCGTTTGTTTTATAATTCATTCATAGATATCTTCAAAATGTATCTTCCATGTTAGCCCAATCTCTTCCATGTGACCTAAACTCATGTATCCCGAATCGAATATTGTGCCGTTGTAGAGCTTCTCCATGACATAGAGATCCATCCAGCTCACGAGATCTCTAAGTCCATCCCTCGACAGCAGATTGTGGCTGATCAGGTTGTGAATAACCCTAACTTTGACGTTCAAGTCCTTCGATTTTGGTTTCACAAATGCTGCAATATCTGAATTTCGGTGGATTTGCCTAAGGAACTGTAGTCCATCTATAGATCGGGCAAAATCACATTCTCGGAAGCGTGATAGTATATGACCACATCTTCTGTGGCAAATCTGAGCAATTCGTTGACATCACATGCACTTACGACAATATCTGTACCGAATAGGTACGTCTTCAAGTACCACTGCATCTCGATAACAACTAAGTTCGTTTAAAATAAGCGAACAATTTTGTCGCAGCTGTCTCCAAGCATGTTGTACACTTCGTGCAAAGAGATGCAGTCAAACATTTCATTGATCTCCAAAGACTCCTAACCACTAAAGTTGAAAGTCTTCCCATAAATAATCGAGTGCATTGACATATCCAGCTCGAACTACTGTAGACACCCATAGTTTCAAAATTCCATCGACAAATAATCAGGCGGTGGTCGTGACACTTTATCTGGAGCACCTTGTGACGAAGGTGCCCGGTTTGATGGGCTAGCTCGTGTTAGGGAGGGGGGGAACCTTTCATTTTTTTAAAAAATTTGGGATCCATTTAAAAGATTAGGGCTCCAATTTTTGGCAATTTTCAGCAAAATTGTAACACCCGGCATTTTTTGCTAGAAAATTATTCCTCGAATTATCGAACGGGATTAGGTTTATATTAATATAATGAATGTTTTGGTCAAATTTGTTGGGATGTTTAGTGGAAAACTAAACAAAAGTGTAACAAAAAAAAATCATTTAGTTAGAAAACCAATGAAGGGGCAGTTTAGGTAGGAATTTAGGGTTGGTGGGAGGAAGCCAATGGATGAGAGCCAAGTGTCCAGGCTTGTTGAAGAAGCCAAGCCCCCCTCTATCTTTCTCTTTTCTACGTGAAACCCTCTTCATTTCTCTTCTCTGTTTCTCTCCACTCCTCTTTGCATTCTCTCTCCCAGACGACGAACGACCATCGAAGCTCCTCCGATCTCCCCAGTTTCTTTCTATTTCGCTGCCTAAGGTAGTCATCTACTAAAGTTAACGAGTTTGGACAAGTTAAACGTTAGTTTTCTTGAAGTTTTAGGGTTAATGTCCGATCGTGCATGATGTAGATCCATGGATCGCTGAGGACTTACGATCAATGTTGCAACTCACGGACAACAGGTAAGTTCATACCCGTATGTTTCCCCTTAAGGCCCTACATCACAGAGATACTAGGCTAAAAATGTCGTAGGGATTATCGTTGGGTAGTTAGGTCGATGATTCAGCCATAAGTAAGTTTAACGCCATGCTCAATGCATGGTTTAGATTTCCTGTTATTCATGTGTGTTCTGATCTATTTTTCCAAAATGTTAAGTCTGTGCACAATGAATGTTCATGCATAAACGTTTTTCCCGAAAGTCATGCAAATGTTTTCTACACACGGTTTGAAGTTAAGAAAGATAAAACCTGTGTGTAATGTTTGGTTAAGTGTGGGACGGGGACTGGCCCCTGCTCTGTATATCTGTACTGTATCACTGTAATGTGCCTGAAAGTGCACCCTCTGCTATGTCAGTTCCCCTATAAGCCCCACTTATACCCCCTTGACAGATAAAAGTAATGTAATGTGATGTCACTTTATTTCGAAAGTTTATGCATAGCATATGCACCACTGCATTTTTATGTTCTTACTGAGTTTTAGGCTCATAGATGAACTCCCTGATGTAGGTACGGAACCTGTGATAGCCCAAAACCGAACCCGATCGGAGTCCGGGATCGGAGCCATCACTCCGGGACAGTTAACGGAAAACGGGGACTATTTTATTTGAATATAAACATAACAGACAGCGTTACAGGAACAACTTATGAAAGCCAACTAAACTTTTAAAACTTTAACGGGAAACAAAATCGAGTGACAGAAGAAAAGCAGGGAAAGACAGATACAGAAATGGGTGGCTAAAATGGAGAAACATAATTAAACAGGAGAACAGGGAGAATTTCAATAAACTGGGGCAGAAGAAGCAATTTAACACTGGGCGGAAGATGTCGAATAAGACAAAACAGATGACGTCAGCCGGAAGATGGATGACATCAACCGGAAGATACAGACAGCAACGTAACCGGCAGAAGGTGATAACGTCATCAGAAGATGGATGACGTCAATCGGAAGGAACGGGCAGTAAACGGAATCGGCAGGAGAAAAAAAAACATAGAACAGAACTACTGTTTGGCGGTAGATGCAGATACGACAACAGTTGAACAGTGATAACCAGTGGATGTGAACTACAAACAGAATTGAGTTCGCCGGTGGATGTAGTAAGACAGAATAGATGACGTCAGTCGGCAGATGTGGATGACGTCATCGGAAGGTGAAGGCAGCAGGTGAAGTCGGAATGGGTGATGACGTCATCGGAAGATGTGATGACGTCATCGGCAGATACAGGTAGTAAACGTAATCGGCAGAAGGTGATGACGTCAGCCGGAAGATGTTCTGACATCATCGGCAGATATAGATAGTAAACGTAATCGGCAGAAGGTGATGACGTCAGCCGGAAGATGTTCTGACGTCATCGGAAGATGCAGATAGCAATTGAAATCAGAAGATGAAAACTTAAGGCAGTAACACTGTTTGGCGGTATATGCGAATAGGACAAAATGTGAACAGTGACTATCGGTGGATATACACTTAAAACAGCAGTGAACATGACTGGAAGATGCAGTTTAAAAGGGGCAGGAATTTGGCAACTTCACACTTCAAGAAAACAAAACACTTCACAGCATGATTTTGAACATATCAGAAAACACAACAGAAAACATGTCAGAAGTTTTAAAGAATTTCTCTCTACATAGAAAGCTCTAAAAACCAGAGGCCATTCGTGTACAGACTACAGAGAATGTTCCAAACCATTTCAGAACATTTAGAACAAGAATTCAACTGTCAAATACAGTAGTTTTTAAAACTTAGACATCAAAATCTGTACATTGTTTTTAAAAATCTAGGATTAGTACAGAACCTAACATATATTTACAGAATTTTCCCAAAACAGAAGTTTTTACAACAAAACCAAGATTTCCAGAAAACTTTACAGATATAGACTATACTTCAGAAATCTAAACCTCGGGACAGAATTTGTCTGGCTGCAGTAACCACCCCCGAGAGTTCGAGCCACTAGCCATCTACTCGTCAGATTGAGGCACAAAGTCCTCATGTTCGGGTTCAGTACCTACATCAGAGAGTTCACCTATGAGTCTAAAACTCAGTAAGAACATAATCAGTATGCAGTGATGCAAAATGCTATGCATGCAGTTTTCAGAATACAGTAACAGTACAGAGCATTTAGTTACAGTGGCAGTAGAATTAAGTGGAGCTTATAGGGGAACTGGCAAACAGTGGGGGAGGGGGAGGGTGCACTGTCAGGCACATTCAAGGAAACAGTACAGTAAACAGTTCTGGGGCCAGTCCCCGTCTCGCACTTAACCTGGTACATTTCAGTCGGATTTTATCTTATTAGTTTCAAACCGTGTACAGAAATCAGTTTTGCATGGATTTTCAGTAAAACGTGTATGCATGACTTTGTCAGTGCTTGAACCTATAACAGCAGACATCAGAAATAACAGGGTGTATTGTGAAGCAGAACACAGACATCTCAGAACATAAACTGAACAGACAACTCGGAACACAAACTGCACAGAAGTTATAACACTTCTACCCAAAACTACCCGACAGAACAGAAAACCTAGTACCTCCGTGATGTAGGGCTTAAGGGCCAACCTACGGTTATGAACTTACCTGTTTGCTGCGGTGTCCGATGCTCGAATGTCCCTGGAATGCTCGGATCTATAGTATGCATGAAGAGGTATTAAACAGCTGCAAATGCTAACAAATAAGTTAGATGAATTTGTTCCAAATTCATACAAACCCATAGAAAACAAACCGGTGTGTTTTCATCCAAAGACAGTGAGTTTTTCATCAAATACCATAACCTTAAACCTCGGTAAAAACTCGCATTTAACTTGTCCAAACTTGTTAGCATTAAAAGATGCTTACCCTAGCGAAGAAACATAGAGGAACTGAGGAGATCGAAGTAGCTTCAATGGTTGTTTTGTTGACTGGAAGAAAGAATGTAGAGAGGAATACAGAGAAGGAGAAACGCATATGAATGTTTACATAGAAGGAAGGAGAATAGGTAGGTTTCTCAGCAAGTTATTGCCACTTGGCAATCATCCATTGGTTATCTCCCACCAACCTTAATTTCTTCCCAATTTACCCTTCCATCCATTACCAACTAACTTGTTTGTTTAGTTACACCTTTGTTTAGTTTTCATCTCATTATCTAATTCAATATAAACTCATTCGTTTTGGTTTCCAACAAAACATACATTGTATTAATATTGAACTAATCCCACTTAATAATTCGGGAAATAATTACATGGCAAAAATGCCGGGTGTTACATTCCACCCACCTTAACAGAAATTTTGTCCCCAAAATTTGCCTAAGCGAATAACTCCGGATATTGGGCTCTAACATCTTCTTGTCTTTCCCACGTGGCTTCCTCCACATTATGATTTCGCCACAAAACTTTCACCAATGGGACCACTCGATTACGCAACACTTTGAGTGACATATCTAATATCTGTATAGGCCTTTCCTCATAGGTCAGCGTCGGCATGATATCGAAGTCCACATGTTCTACTATCTGGGTTGGATCTCGTACGCACTTTCTCAGCATTGACACATGGAAAACATTGTGGACCCCATCCATCGATGCTGGCAACTGTAGTTCATAAGCCATGTTTCCCACACGCTTCAGGATGGGAAAAGGGCCAATGAACCGTGGGCTGAGCTTTCCTTTCTTACCGAACCTCATTACGCCCTTAAAAGGCGACACCTTCAGGAATACCTCATCGCCCACAGCGAATTCTAAGTCTCTTCTTCTATTGTCCGCATAACTCTTCTGTCGACTTTGAGCAATTTTTATTCGTTGTTTGATAGCAGCTATCACCTCGGACATCTGCTGTAATATCTCAGGGCCGATAAGCCTGGTTTCTCCGACTTCGTCCCAACACAACGGGGACCTACACTTTCTGCCGTACAGAGCTTCATAAGGAGCCATGCCAATTGTTGCCTGATAGCTATTGTTGTAGGCAAACTCCACGAGTGGCAAATATCTACTCCAAGGAGCATGAAATTCCAGCACGCACGACCTTAGCATATCCTCCAGTATTTGGATTGTTCTCTCAGATTGTCTGTCAGTCTGTGGATGAAATGCCGTGCTGAAGTCCAATCTAGTGCCCAAGGAGCTCTGCAAACTTTTCCAAAACCTGGAAGTAAATCTAGGATCCCGTTCCGAAACAATTGACACCGGAATACCATGCAACTTGACAATCTCACTAATATATAGCTCTGCGTACTGATCCATGGAGTACGTTGTCTTTACAGGTAGAAAGTGGGCTGACTTCGTCAATCTGTCCACTATGACCCAAATGCTATTGTGGCCTTTTGCTGTTCTTGGAAGGCCAACAACAAAGTCCATTGTGATGTTCTCCCACTTCCATTCGGGGATCGGGAGAGGCTGAAGCATTCCACTTGGTCGTTGATGTTCAGCTTTGACCTGTTGACATATCATACAAGACTCCACATACTTGGCCACTTCATTCTTCATATTCGGCCACCAGAAGTGAAGTTTCAAGTCTTGATACATCTTCGTGCCACCAGGATGCACAGAGAAAGAAGATGAGTGGGCTTCCGACAAGATGTGCTTCCGTAGCTCTTCATCCTTCGGAACATACCATCTATCCCTGAACTTCAAAATACCATCTCTCGAATAGCTGAACTCTGAAGATGCCGTAGGTATCTTGCTTACTATATCGGCCATCTCCTTTGAATTAGTCTTCTGGGCCTCCTTAATTCGGTCCAGAATGGTCGGCCGCAACGTTAGATTCGCCAGTACTGCCGATAGTTTAGAAACTATCACCAGTTCAAACCTCTGAATTTCTGTCCTCAAAGGCAGTGAGATGGTAGCCAAGGCCGGTTGTATCGCAGACGGCATCCTGCTCAACGCATCGGCTACCACATTGGCCTTCCCCGGGTGGTATTTAATCTCAACATCGTAATCTTTCACAAATTCTAACCACCGCCTTTGTCTCATATTCAACTCCTTCTGAGTAAAGAGGTACTTTAAACTCTTGTGATCAGAGAACACCTCATATGACTGTCCATAAAGGTGGTGTCTCCATACTTTCAACGCAAATACAACTGCCGCTAACTCAAGGTCGTGAGTAGGGTAGTTTTCCTCATGGCTCTTCAATTGTCTGGATGCGTATGCCACAACCTTTCCCTCTTGTATTAATACACATCCCAAGCTAACCTTTGACGCATCACAGTATACACTGAATTTTCCATCTTCAACTGGCAATACTAGTAGAGGAGCCGTGGTTAACTTTTGCTTGAGTGTCTGAAAGCTCCCTTCACATGCTTCAGACCACCTGAACTTGATGTCTTTCTTTGTTAAGCTGGTCATAGGCTTCGCTATTACAGAAAATCCCTTGATGAATTTCCTGTAATAACCAGCTAGTCCAATAAAGCTTCGTACTTCACTTGCATTTCTCGGCCTGGGCCAATCCTTCACAGCCTGAATTTTGGCCGGGTCCACCGAAACTCCTTTTGCAGACACCACGTGGCCTAGAAAATTAATCCTGCTCAACCAGAATTCACACTTTGATAGTTTGGCAAATAATTGACGCTGTTTTAAAGTTGACAGCACAATAGCTAAGTGTTCCTCATGCTCGGCCTCACTCTTGGAGTAAACCAGGATGTCGTCGATGAAAACAATCACAAACTTGTCTAATACATCCTGGAATATCCTGTTCATCAGGTCCATAAAAGCCGCCGGAGCATTAGTTAACCCGAACGACATCACTAAGAACTCGTAATGCCCGTACCGGGTTCTGAAGGCGGTCTTTGGAACATCTTCAGCCCTGACTTTCAACTGGTAATAACCTGAGCGTAAGTCGATCTTTGAGAATACCCGAGCCCCCTGTAACAGATCAAACAAATCATCGATTCTTGGCAACGGGTACTTATTCTTGATAGTCAACTTGTTCAACTCACGGTAGTCAATACACATCCGTAGAGTCCCATCTTTCTTCTTGACAAACAAGACGGGAGCACCCCACGGAGAAAAACTAGGGCACACAAAGCCCTTATCCACCAATTCTTCCAGCTGAGCCTTCAATTCCTTCAGCTCAATTGGTGCCATGCGGTACGGATTCTTCGATACTGGTTCCGCACCTGGATATACATCGATCTCAAACTCTATCTCACGATCCGGTGGCAATCCCGGTAGGTCATCTAAGAAAACTTCAGGGAAGTCTCGAACCACCGGAATATTCTGAAGTTCGACCTCACCTTGCCTCCGAACATCTACTACGTGGGCAAGAAATCCGACACATCCTGACCTCATTAGCTGTTGAGCTTTCAAGGAGGATATAACAGGCGTACCATGTTTCTTCGGTACGGCCTGATAGGAGAACTCTACTTCGTTTGGGCGCTTAAAAGTCACGAGCCCAGACCTACAGTCGATGGTGGCATGATGTCTAAATAGCCAGTCCATCCCCAGAATCACTTCGTATCCTTTCATCCCGATGACGATAAGATTGGCATACAACTTCTGGTCTCCAACTGACACTATATCACCCCGCACTGTTTGCTCGGAGTGTATAAACTCTCCGGACGGTAGCATGACACTGTAGGGCTGATCGGACGGTGCAAGGCACAAGTTCTTTCTACCCGTAAAATCCATAGCCACAAATGAATAAGTGGCCCCCGTGTCTAACAAAGTATATGCAGGTATGTTACACACCAAAATTGTACCTGTAATTGCTGTGTGCAGATCAGCATCATCAACGTCCTCCATCATTGCAAAGACCCTTGGCACGGCCTGATTTTGTCTCGTGTCGGGTATCGGGCAATCACGGACATGATGGCCTCCTTTGCCATATCAGAAACAAGCGCCAGTAATAAGCCTGCATTCGCCCTGGTGGCTTCTCTGGCACCGTGGACATATAGTGGGCTGAGGAGCTCCCATCGATCTCTTTCCTTTGTCTGGGTAAGCGATGGTCTCATTGAGCCTCTTAATGCCCCTGTTTTGTTGCTGTTGAGGTTGCAGGTTTTGACCCCTTGGTTGTTGCTGTTGTTGCTGAGGAACATTTCGAATAATCCCTCTTGGTAAATCTCTTTGTCTTTGGGACTTTATCTCTAAGGCCTCCAACTGATAAGCCTTGGCCACCACCTTCACATACGGTGCCTCATCGAATCCTCTGGTTGTGATCCCTCGTAGAAGGTCCATCTTTAACCCTTGAATGAATTGGTGCACCTTGTTCTCATCGGTGGCCACCATATGTGTTGCATATCGGGACAGTGACTCGAATTTCTGAACATATTCAGCCACTGACCCATATTGTCGCAGCCGAGAGAACTTAAGCAACTTTTCCTTCCTCACTCCCCGGTCAAAGTACTTCTCGTAGAAGATCTTCGGGAATCCTTCCCAGCTTAATGCCACTGTAGTTGACTGCACTGTGTCCCACCAAAATCCCGCACTTTCGGTGAGATAGAACGTGGCGCAAATAACTTTCTTGTTGTCTTCTACTTCTGCATATCCAAACATTTTCTCCATTGTTCGAATCCAGGTTTCAGCACGGGTCGGGTCTGTAGACAGTCCATCAAATGAAGGCGGCTGGAGTTGCCGGAATCTGTCTCCACTGTTGTCTCGCGGCGCATTATCACGATTGTTATTCCCATGATTATTGTTTCTATCGTCTTCTCTGGCCATCATGCGTTCAACCATGCGTGACTGTGCACCCACAAGTTCTGTTAGTCGGTCAATGGCTCGAGAGCTTTCGCTTGACTCTTCTTGATGTCCTCTCACCATTTCTAATAAATCCTATAAACAGAATAACCTAATTTAATAACAGAACTTTTACAGAAATTTTAAACACTTACAGTTGGTGGAGCGATCTCACGTGGCGGGTTGCGCAGTCAGACATTTCACAAAATCGGTTTTAAAACCTTGTCTCTCTGATACCACAACTGTGACAGCCCGAAACCGAACCCGATTGGAGTCCGGGATCGGAGCCATCACTCCGGGACATTTAACGGAAAACGGGGACTATTTTTTTTTTAACATAAACAGAACAGACAGCGTTACAGGAACAACTTATGAAAGCCAACTAAACTTTTAAAACTTTAACGGGAAACAGAATCGAGTGACAGAAGAAAAGTAGGGAAAGACAGATACAGAAATGGGTGGCTAAAATGGAGAAACAGAATTAAACAGGAGAACAGAGAGAATTTCAATAAACTGGGGCAGAAGAAGCAATTTAACACTGGGCGGAAGATGTCGAATAAAACAAAACAGATGACGTCAGCTGGAAGATGGATGACGTCAACCTAAGATACAGACAGCAACGTAACCGGCAGAAGGTGATGACATCATCAGAAGATGGATGACGTCAATCGGAAGGAACGGGCAGTAAACGGAATCGGCAGGAGAAAAAAAAAACATAGAACAGAACTACTGTTTGGCGGTAGATGCAGATACGACAACAGTTGAACAGTGATAACTAGTGGGTGTGAACTACAAACAGAATTGAGTTCGCCGGTGGATGTAGTAAGACAGAATAGATGACGTCAGTCGGCAGATGTGGATGACGTCATCGGAAGGAGAAGGCAGCAGGTGAAGTCGGAATGGGTGATAACGTCATCGGAAGATGTGATGACATCATCGGCAGATACAGGTAGTAAACGTAATCGGCAGAAGGTGATGACGTCAGCCAGAAGATGTTCTGACGTCTTCGGCAGATACAGATAGTAAACGTAATTGGCAGAAGGTGATGACGTCAACCAGAAGATGTTCTGACGTCATCGGAAGATGCAGATAGCAATTGAAATCAGAAGATGAAAACTTAAGGCAGTAACACTGTTTGGCGGTAGATGCGAATAGGACAAAATGTGAACAGTGACTATCGGTGGATATACACTTAAAACAGCAGTGAACATGACTGGAAGATGCAGTTTAAAAGGGGCAGGAATTTGGCAACTTCACACTTCAAGAAAACAAAACACTTCACAGCATGATTTTGAACATATCAGAAAACACAACAGAAAACATGGCAGAAGTTTTAAAGAATTTCACTCTACATAGAAAGCTCTAAAAACCAGAGGCCATTCGTGTACAGACTACAGAGAATGTTCCAAACCATTTCAGAACATTTAGAACAAGAATTCAACTGTCAAATACAGTAGTTTTTAAAACTTAGACATCAAAATCTGTACATTGTTTTTAAAAATCTAGGATCAGTACAGAACCTAACATATATTTACAGAATTTTCCCAAAACAGAAGTTTTTACAACAAAACCAAGATTTCCAGAAAACTTTACAGATATAGACTATACTTTAGAAATCTAAACCTCGGGACGGAATTTGTCTGGCTGCAGCAACCACCCCCGAGAGTTCGAGCCACCAGCCATCTACTCGTCAGATTGAGGCATAAATTCCTCATGTTCGGGTTCAGTACCTACATCAAAGAGTTCACCTATGAGTCTAAAACTAAGTAAGAACATAATCAGTATGCAGTGATGCAAAATGCTATGCATGCAGTTTTCAGAATACAGTGACAGTACAGAGCATTTAGTTACAGTGGCAGTAGAATTAAGTGGAGCTTATAGGGGAACTGGAAAACAGTGGGGGAGGGGGAGGGTGCACTATCAGGCACATTCAAGGAAACAGTACAGTAAACAGTTCTGGGGCCAGTCCCCGTCTCGCACTTAACCTGGTACATTTCAGTCGGATTTTATCTTATTAGTTTCAAACCGTGTACAGAAATCAGTTTTGCATGGATTTTCAGTAAAACGTGTATGCATGACATTGTCAGTGCCTGAACCTATAACAGCAGACATCAGAAATAACAGGGTGGATTGTGAAGCAGAACACAGACATCTCAGAACATAAACTGAACAGACAACTCGGAACACAAACTGCACAAAAGTTATAACACTTCTACCCAAAACTACCCGACAGAACAGAAAACCTAGTACCTCCGTGATGTAGGGCCTTAAGGGCCAACCTACAGTTATGAACTTATCTGTTTGCTGCGGTGTCCGATGCTCGAATGTCCATGGAATGCTCGGATCTGTAGTATGCATGAAGAGGTATTAAACAGCTGCAAATGCTAATAAATAAGTTAGATGAATTTGTTCTAAATTCATACAAACCCATAGAAAACAAACCGGTGTGTTTTCATCCAAAGACAGTGAGTTTTTCATCAAATACCATAACCTTAAACCTCGGTAAAAACTCGCATTTAACTTGTCCAAACTTGTTAGCATTAAAAGATGCTTACCCTAGCGAAGAAACAGAGAGGAACTGAGGAGATCGAAGTAGCTTCAATGGTTGTTTTGTCGACTGGAAGAAAGAATGTAGAGAGGAATACAGAGAAGGAGAAACGCATATGAATGTTTACGTAGAAGGAAGGAGAATAGGTAGGTTTCTCAGCAAGTTATTGCCACTTGACAATCATCCATTGGTTATCTCCCACCAACCTTAATTTCTTCCCAATTTACCCTTCCATCCATTACCAACTAACTTGTTTGTTTAGTTACACCTTTGTTTAGTTTTCATCTCATTATCCAATTCAATATAAACTCATTCGTTTTGGTTTCCAACAAAACATACATTGTATTAATATTGAACTAATCCCACTTAATAATTCGAGAAATAATTACATGGCAAAAATGCCGGGTGTTACAAAACCCGTGGATGATGATTTTGTGCCTCAGACCGACGAATAGGTGGTTGGTGGCTCGAGCTTTCGGGGGTGGTTGTGGCAGCCAGACATATTTCTGACCCGAGAGTGAAATTCTTTTTAAATGAATATCATGTCTGTATAGTCTATGTGGGAATTCTGTTGGGATTTTTATAATGTATAAGTTTTGGTGTTTAAGTTTTTAAACCTCTGTATTTGACAGTTGTATATGTAACGACCATTTCCCGTATCCTAATTTTTACCGAATTATTACATATATTTTTTTTTATCCTTAATAAACTTTATAACAATCGAGCGAAATTTAAATCAAAGGCTAAATCGTTAAAATAAACTTATTCATATCTAATTTAAAACCAATAAAAAAAACATAACTATTTAACTGAACTTAAATCAATTAAATAAAACTTAAAATAATAATTTAAAACAATTAAATTAAATAAAAACATCGGCAGGGACAAAAAAGGGACGTTTGTCCCAAAAGTGAGGGGCGACCGATCTCCCAAAACCTGCGATCGATCGCCCTTCGGCGATCGCATAACGGCGAGCGATCGCCCTTTGGCGATCGCGTAGTTTTGCCAGCAATCGCCAGCGAGGCGATCGCTGCATATGAGGGGCGATCGATCGCCATCTGAGGCGATCGATTGCCATCTGAGGCGATCGATCGCCATCTGAGGCGATCGATCGCCATCTGAGGCGATCGATCGCCATGCTCTCTGGAATTTTCCAGAGAGCACGACCATGAGGGGCAACCGATCGCCCCTCCTTGGGGATCGATCGCCACCCACTATGCCTCCCTCCTTTGCTTTTTCTGTTTCTTCCTTCATCCTCTGCATACCAAAACTTAACACTCAACCATTTTCCTCATTCATCTTCCATACATTTTGTAAAAAAAAACTTCTATACAGTAACGCTACCGTCCATATACATTTCACTCGCTACCTATCACCCGTTTGTAGGATCGAGATTGTCTAAGAGAGGGGGGGGGGGGGTGAATTAGACATTTTTAAAATTTCTTAAACTAACAGCAAACAAACAACCAGTAAAAGAGAGATAGAGAGAAAATTCAACACACGGGTTTTTACGTGGTTTGGCCAAAACCTGCCTACATCCACGCTTCAAGGTTTCCCCCTTGAAGATCTTTAACCTTCTTCTCACGAGAATAAACATATCGAAATTTCGGGCTCCGATCTACTGCCTTTTACAGATCTGGATTGTTCTTCACGGGCGACAATCCACTGCTTTATACAGATTTTTGAGTTTGTAAATTGCAAGCTCAGACTACACTCTCACAAGGATTAAATCTCAAGTTAAAAATGAGAGGTGTAGAAGAAATACAGAGTATGATAAATTTCGCAGGTTAGGGCTCAAGGATAAAATTCGCAAAAAGTTGTTTCTTCGAGCTTTTTCTTCGGCTTAAATACTCTGTCTAATTTCTGCTTCACAGTATTGAATGCTTCTTTCTACCTATGGAAAAATGTTACTGTTGGGAAGCATCCGTACTCAAGCAGATATCCGTTGCATCTGAAATTTCTGTTCGTCGTCTCCATTAATGTTCTGGAGTTAAGGCTGAAAACGACGTCACTGTAGCTTCACGGTTTTTTTGAATTCTGGCGGAAGACAATGTTGCTTTATAGTCTTGAACCGCCATCGGTGGATGCAGCTTTATAAGCTTGAACCGGAATCGGCAGATGAAACAATATAACGCTGAACCGCCATCGGAATATGTTGCTTTAAAGAACTGAACCGGTATCGGATGATGTATTCCTAGACGTCTTCCGCCTTTGTCGTTTAGTGAGCGGAGAAGTTCTTCTTTGAAGTCATCCGCCTTTGTCGTTTTCCCCTCGGATGAAGCAATCTTTAAAACGACTTCGGTTTTATCGTTTTCCCATCGGATGATGCAGTCTCTGAACGACTTCGATTTTTTTCGTTTTCCTATCGGATGATGCAGTCTCTGAACGACTTCGATTTTTGTCATTTTCCTATCAGATGATGTAGTTCTTTTCTTCAACCGGTGGATATCAAAAATTGTTCTGCTAACAGTGGATATGAAATTCTTAGCCCTGTTTAACTATCTCACCTAGAACACTTAACCAGATTCATTAAATAACTAAAATATCATTTTCAAGGGTATTTCCAACAGATTAATCTCAAATGCATATTCATTATTCTCATTCAATAAACATAATCAAATTACAATAATAACCATACAAACACATCATTAAAAACATATTTAGATTTAAACATCATTTAAGTCAACACCGTTCACCGACCCAAAACGCATGAAAAATATAACCAGATTCCATAAAAACGAACCGTGTGGTTCCGTTTAAAAGTTTACAATTCCTCCTATTTTAATCACTAACAATTCCAATGAAAACTTTCCAAAAGAAATTTATAAAACGAGTTTCCAAGACATTTAAAAACCTCAAGATATAACCTATCAACTATCCAGATTCTCAAACATCCTAAAATGTCAACTATACATTTCTCCTATTCTTTTTATCCATCAAATCCCAAAACATTTACCTATGTCCCCACGGGTCAAAATCACGCACCGACTGCCAGCGCACTCCCACGGGCCATCCTCCCTCAACATGTTCATACTTCAGGCGGAGGGACGTCTTCATCACCTGTCTCAAAATCACCTACACCATAGAATTAAATACGTGAGCTAGAGGCTCAGTAAATCTAAGTGAATGCACGTGAATGCTAATGCTATGCATGTACAGTTCATAAATCATGCGTCCTATCTTTTCGCTAATCATTTCATTTCATTTACGTCACCGGGGCTTCTCTCTCGCTAGATAGGAGTGGCACAACCGGCGATTGGATAGCCCCTCGTATCTAACCGGGGGAAAACATGCTTCATCTGACAGCCATGTCTGAACCACCGCCACCGACGTGACCATCATTACAGTCATTACCTTTTCGTTATCGTTTTCCTTTTCATGAAAATATGCATAGAAAACTCATTTTCATGCCGTTCGAAAACAATGATGCGTGAACAGATATTATGCCATGAACGAAATAGAAACAAACAGAACATACAAACGACAAACTAACAATTAACAACCTAACAAAACATAAATCTAACTACCCGTTCTAATTACCCCCAAACACTACATATCTCCAATTTCTCAATTTAACATATATTCTTATGGTGTAGGCCAAGATGGCCAAATAAATCATAGAGACTTACCTCGCGTCCATTGAAATTCACGCTCCGTCCACGAGCGTTGTTCACCTAGGGCAAAACACAACATTTGTCATTTAAACAAATTTTAAACTATAGAGTTTAGAAAATTGCAAACTCCTAGTTAAAGAAAATCTCCTAAACTCTATTCTAACTCATTGAGGCATTTTATCGAGCAATTTGCGCTCGTGAATTTCCAAACCTCCATTAATGGAGTTTTCAAACTCCAAACCAACCAAAACTCTAATATTAACCAATAAATCGATTAACTACATCAAATAAACTCCAATACATCGATTATAGGCATAACTACGCTAAACCTATCAATTCCAAACTCTATTTCACGTTTTCAACGAAAACCCTAACGAACCCTAATCATTTTAAACCCTAGAAATCGAAATCTAACACTTCAACAGCTTAGAGTCTTACCTAAAGAGCGAAGACGGAGGAGAAAAGCAAAGGATCGATTGCCGGAGAACAAGCTTCGGTCGCCGGAAGAAAGAAACGCCACGAGAGGGAGGAGAAATCGTCGAGAGGTGAGGGAGAGAAAATGGCAAAGTGAAAATCATAGGAGGGGATAGGAGGGTAAATGTAAATTTTATAAAATTGACTTGGTTAATTACCCTATTGCCCTTCTATTGAATTCCTATTTGTTTCTCCACAAATTTCGTTATTTAACTAACAATTCATTTTCTCCAAATTTTCATATTTCACCCTAAATTCCAATTTATTATCACGGCTTCATTAAAACTTTCCGTTCGTAAAACAGACTTAATTTGACATATTTACGAAAATGCCGTTTATATTTGAATAAAATCAAATCCCATAAAGCCGGGTGTTACAGTATATATGTTCTGAACGTTCTGGAACTGTTCGGAGTTTTTCCTTTTAGGTTGTACATAGATTGTCTCAAGTCTTTGAACTATCCATGTAGTTTGATTTCTTGAATTCTGTCATGTTTTCCAACTTCTGTCGTGTTTTCTAGCATGTTTTGAAACTGTGTTTTGAATCAGGTTTTGGGGGGTTTTGATGCTTTTGTGTCAAAAGATGTAAGTTGTCAAACAGAGAGGTAGCCGATCGATCGCTTGGGGTAACCGATCGATCGGCGGAATATATGTTTATGTCTTTCCAGTCTTCAAGTTTTTCAAATGAAAACAGTCGTCCACGCCTTCTGTAAAACAGTCATCCACGCCTTCTGTAAAATTGTTGTTCATTTTGCTTTGTGAACAATCGTCCACGCCTTCTGTAAAACAATCGTCCACGCCTTCTATAAAAGAGTTTTTCATTTTGTTCTGTGAACAGTCGTCCATGCTGCCCTTTGAAAATAATCATCCACGTTGTTCCTTAAAACAGTAGTCCAGTTCTGCAGTTGTCCACAATACTCGCCCGTCGAGTAATTGTTTCAAGTATTTGGCTAAGTGTTAGTCGTCCATTCTATCTTTTAATTCTGTCATCCATTCTGCCTGTTATTTTTAAATGTCCAAAGTCCATTCTGTCTTTCAATTCTGTCGTCTATTCTGCCGTCTATTTTAAACGTCCAAAGTCCATTCTGCCTTTTATTTCAAACGTCCACGGCTTCTGTTGTCCACAGATTTTGCCTTTCATTTCAAACGTCCACGGTTACTGCCTTTTATTTTAAACGTCCACAGGCTTCTATTGTCTATTGTTTTGTTTTGCCTTTGATTTCAAACGTCCACAGTTTCTGTCATCAGTTTCTGTCGTCCACAACCTCTGTTGTCTTCTGTCGTCCACGACTTCTGTCGTCCACAGCTTCTGTCATCAGTTTCTGTCGTTCACAACCTTTGTTGTCTTCTGTCGTCCACGACTTCTGTCGTCTACAGTAAGTCTTCCACTGCACGACTTCCAGTTTATGTTTCCCATTTTAATAAGTCCCCCACTGCATGTCTGTCGTCCATTCTGCCATCTGTTTTCTATCGTCCATTCTGCTCTTTATTTTAAACATCCAATGTAACGACCCTTATTCCCAGCAAGATATTGTCCGCTCTGGAGATTGGGCCGCAGCCCAATATCCTCCCCTCACGGCTTTGTTTGGCGAGGACTTCCCAGTCGGTCACCCAACCTGGTACTACTCTCACCGAAGCACTTTTAACTTCAGAGTTCTTATGGGATCTGTTGTCAATTGTGCTCCAAAATGCGTCTTGCTATTTTGGGAGGGTCTCTTTACATATGTTTCATTTCCACATACTTCCCCAAGCGATGTGGGATTGTGACGACCCCCCTTTCTACGACCGAACCCTCCGGCGAAACCCTCTGGGATCCGCAGAGTTTTAACCCACCTCCGGCCCCAACCGGGCCGTAGCCTCTAAGGATCCGCGGAGCATGGGTGGTTCCACCACATACGTGTCAAGTCGGGTCATCACAATCACCCCCCCTCAGGGGCCCAACGTCCTCGTTGGCCACATTTTCGGTTGGGTACAAGCTCTGATACCATTTGTAACTACCCTTATTCCCAGCAAGATATTGTCCGCTCTGGGGATTGGACCGCAGCCCAATATCCTCCCCTCACGGCTTTGTTTAGCGAGGACTTCCCAATCGGTCACCCAACCTGGTACTACTCTCGCCGAAGCACTTTTAACTTCAGAGTTCTTATGAGATCCGTTGTCAATTGTGCTCCAAAACACGTCTTGCTATTTTGGGAGGGTCTCTTTAAATATGTTTCATTTCCACATACTTCCCCAAGCGATGTGGGATTGTGACGACCCCCCTTTCTACGACCGAACCCTCCGACCCAACCCTCTGGGATCGGCAGAGTTTTAACCCACCTCCGGCCCCAACCGGGCCGTAGCCTCTGAGGATCCGCGGAGCATGGGTAGTTCCACCACATACGTGTCAAGTCGGGTCATCGTATCCAAAGTATTCTGTTTTTCCTTTTTTCATTTCTCCCTGTCTTCCTGCTCTCGTCCAGAGTACTCATTCAAGTTTTTAATATTCCTGTCTTCCTGTTTTTCTTCTGCCATTTATTTCTGAAGTCCGACTTTAAATATGTTTTCCAATCTTCAATTCCAGAAAAGGCTTTCTCTGTGTTTATGTCTTATATCTTCCAACTTCCCTGTCTTTCTGCTCTCGTCCAGAGTACTCATTCAAGTTTTTAATATTCCTGTCTTCCTATTTTTTTCTACCATTTATTTCTGAAGTCCGACTTTAAATATGTTTTCCAGTCTTCAATTCCAGAGAAGGCTTCTCGTCCGACTTTTACCATTTGAGTCGACTTAAATATGTTTCCAGTCTTCAATTCCAGAGAAGCTTTCTCTGTGTTTATGTCTTATATCTTCCAACTTCTGTTTCCCCTGAACATCATGGTCTGTCGATTTCTTGTCTTCCAATTTTATATCTTCTGACTTATGTTTTTCCCCGAACGTTAAGACTTTTGATTTCTTGTCTTCCAAAGTTGAAGTCTTTCCAGTTTATGTCATCCGAAATGGTGCCTTCAATTTTATGTCTTGCCATATTAAATGTTCCAGAGTTTTAGAAAGTCGAAAAATTTCTCGTCCAAAATGTGAAAGTCAAACTCAACGTTAGGTTGAGTGTCGTGGTGGCCCTAGGTGGTTTGGGGTCGTTACAAAAATGGGATCGAGTTTGGGTGATTTCACAAAATGGGATCGGGTTTGGGAATTTCAGCAAAATGGCCTCGAATTCGATTCTCACACACTTTTCTCTTTTGCAGGAAATGAATTATATAAAGACTTGAAGCACACCGTTGGAGACTTAAAGTGGGAGGTTGAAGCTAAAGACAAGGACCAACCAAGGCACATCATTGCAAGGAAGACAAGGATGGAAGATCAAGAAGCTCATTTGAGAATTTGTCTTCCCGAGCATGAAATTATGTAACCTTTTATTTTGAACACTTATTTGGCAAACATTGGCCATATTGTAACTTTATTAATGACATGCATCTTTAGGCATTAGGAATTGATGTATGATAGTTTAGATGATGGTTTAGAGTTGGTTTCAATCACACATGCATGGAATGCATGGAAGATGTTTCGGCCATAAAGAAAACTCTTCCCTTTTGGCGCCAACTTTGGAGTGGGGACCATTACCCCTTTTGGCCGAGCCAAGTGCTGCTAAATGAAGATGTTTGTTGAACTTTCCATTTTTGATCAAGGACATGGATTGGTAACATGGCTGCCCTCAACCCTTGGATCAAATGGAGCAACCAATTCTCGGCCATCCAAGGAAGCATGAAGACCATTTTGAAGCTCCTTCCAACGGCTCTTTGTGGCCTAAAGCTTAACCTAATCTCCAGCCATCCTTAAGGCTATAAATCATGGCTATTGGTGGTTGTATTTTAGTTGTTGAAGAAATGAAATGAACCCTTTTTCTTTATGAGAAAACCGAATGGAGCAAGAAGCTACCAAGGTAAGTTTCGGTTGCTAAACCGAAGGAGTTGCGCCTCCATTTCCTTCAAGCGTGGTTGCTTGCAAGGATCTCATCTTTCCACTTTCCCTCTCCACTCTTTAAAGAGTTGGAAACAAGTAGGGAGTGGCCAAACCGGTTCCTCCAAGTCAGGATTCTTTCCTCGGAAAGAATGTTTTGCTAGAAGCATCAAAACATTGCTTATCGGCCGACTTGAGTTTTTATTGCACATTTTCTTTTCCACAAACTATTTCGATCACATCTTCCATAGTCACACACCTTACTCACAACACATGCATCACGTTAACTTTCGCTTCATTTAACGCTATTTTGCTTGTTCAACTTTGACCATCATTTGAGGTCTCCTCGGCTTGGCTGAGCACCAAAGGAACTAACGATCTTTTCTTGTGTTCTAGTGACTTTTCTGGGCTAGACCATAACAACTTGTGAACCCTATTGAACTACTATTTTTTTTTATTACACTATTATATCTGTAGTCACTGTATGGATCTTGGAATTCGATTAAATGTTCAAGTCTTCTGCTGCAAACTAAGACATGGGTTAGGTGAACGGATCCTCTCCGAGAATCGAGTCGCCCGACCTGACATTCTGTTAGGCCCGCCTCCAGGTCGTGACAATTTTTAACACAAATTGGAAGCAGACCAAGATAGAAACGATGGATTGAATGACTCGTTCCTCAGAAAGGACTCAGCCATCTTGCCCAAGGCATGGTCTCTGGTTCACAGCTGAAGACTTAAAACAAATTTGAAAGCCATAATAGCACGGAAAGGATCAAAATCTACATAGCAATCACAAAATATGAGCTCGTCTATGAAAATAAAATTCCAGTGTAGGAAGAAAATGTGCCACACCTTGATATAGTTATAAAGACCCAAATAGAAAGGACCCAATAAAATGAGTACTCACCCAATAAAATAAAAGACAACACTCTTAATTAAATGAATATAAACATGGAAAATCCACAAAGTAGCCATTACTGATCACCACATATCTTATATGAGAAAAATAAATATTCTTTTGAAATGGGCGACTAAACTCAGTAGAGGTCTTAGCACTATACCTAATGCATGTAAAAATTAATTTTGTTTTTCATCAATGAAAAACATAAGCGGGTGAAATATGCAGAGATGGATTCAAAATTTTTTACCATTTTAAATTTTTTTTTTACCATTTTAAAACAAGTTTCATGAGCTATCGTGGGGTACGTTTCAAAAACAATGCTACATAGTTGAGTGTAACTACATAGAAAATAATGCCACCACTTTTGTCCGTAGAAAACAATCCTAGTAAAAATAAGGTGATTCATAGACTTTGCATAACGACATCTTCAGATGCGCAAGAAAGAAGATTGACTGTCGGGAGACTAGTCACAAAATAGGCAAAAGCCCTCATCAGGTTTGAGATTTACACTCAAGGACCGACATTGGAATCTAGCTCAATTCAATATCACGCTTAACAAACAAACACCTATAGAAGATGCACAACAAACAAATGGCCTGGATCAAGAGCCCAAAAAACCTAAAAATTGGTTGGAATACTAGATTAAATATCATGAACATTTAATGTAAAAGTGTAAATCTTGCATACATATAGTATAAAAATAAAAATGTTGTAAAACAGAACATGTGGTGTTTCCATCCCACTAATACAAAATAAAGTTTTAAAAATCATGATGCATGTGCGAATATAGTCAAAGAAATTCCTACCTTGACTATGGTGATTCTTCTTACCACTGGGAATGATATTTCTAAGAATATGTTTGAAGTCATCAAACTCATTTGAACCTACAACAATATTGATGTCACAATCTCTTTTAGAGCTCTAGGGATAACGGTCTTGTCCTACGCACATAATAAGAACCCAAACTAGAAGAACTAAACAAATTGTCCTAAACTTCACCACAGTAGCAAAGCTTAAGCTGAAAGAACGACCTAAGTAATGACCAAAGGTCGTCCCAAGAGTAGGCACCAAAATTGGTCCAAAATGGACATGAAGGGAATCAACACCACAATGCCCAAGTCTAGTGTAAAATCCACATGTCTATCAATTTCTTGACTTCCAATGATGTCGAACCCACCGCATACTAATACAAATCCATTTTCGGCCAACATAATAAAAAATTAACCAAGGATTTGGAGCTTTTAAGCTCGAAAGTGAATTTTTGACAAAAAAAAAACACCAAAACTGACAAAAACTAACTAAATAGAGGTTTGGATTTATTGTAACATTGACAAAACTAAAACTCCACAAAGTAGCCATTACTGATCACCACAGATCTTTTATGAGAAAAATAAATATTCTTTTGAAATGGGCGACTAAACTCAGTAAAGGTCTTAGCACTATACCAAATGCATGTAAAAATTAATTTTTTTTCATCAATAAAAAATATAAGCAGGTGAAATATGCAGAGATGAATTCAAAATTTTTTGCCATTTAAAAAAAAAAAATTACCATTTTAAAAACATGTTTCATGAGCTATCGTGGGGTACGTTTCAAAAACAATGCTACATAGTTCAATGTAACTACATAGAAAATAATGCCACCACTTTTGTCCGTAGAAAACAATCCTAGTAAAAATAAGGTGATTCATAGACTTTGCCTAACGACATCTTCAGATGCGCAAGAAAAAAGATTGACTGTCGGGAGACTAGTCACAACATAGGCAAAAGCCCTCATCAGGTTTGAGATTTACACTCAAGGACCAGCGTTGGAATCTAACTCAATACGATATCACGCTTAACAAACAAACACCTTCTCGCAATAGAAGATATACATCAAACAAATGGCCTAGATCAGGAGCCCAAAATAACTAAAAATTGGCTGGAATACCAGATTAAATATCATGCACGTTTAATGTAAAAGTGTAAATCTTGCATACATATAGTATAAAAATAAACATGTTGTAAAATAGAATATGTGGTGTTTCCATGCTATCTAGTACAAAATAAGGTTTTACAATTTTAGAGGCACTGATACAGCTGACACTGCTAGCTACATCGTAGCCGACATTCTGCTCAATGTGTTGACAACAACATTAGCTTTCCCGGGGTGGCAATTAATTTCGATGTCATAATCCTTCACAAATTCTAACCACCTCCTCTGCCTCATGTTCAATTCCTTCTAAGTAAAGATGTATTTCAGACTTTTGTTATCTGAAAACACTTCACATTGTTGTCCATATAGGTAGTGTCTCCATATTTTCAGTGCAAAAATAACTGCTGTCAACTCGAGATCGTGAGTAGGATAATTCTACTCATAACTCTTTAGTTGTCTAGAAGCGTAAGCTATCACCTTTCCATCTTGCATTAATACACATCTCAAACCTATCTTTGAAGCATCACAGTATACACTGAATTTGCCAGCCTCAACCGGTAATATTAACAATGGAGCCGTAGTCAACTTCTGTTTCAGTGTCTGAAAACTCTTTTCGCAAGCTCCAGACCTCTTGTACTTGATATCTTTCTTCGTTAAGCTGGTCAAAGACTTTGCTATCACAGAAAATCCCTCAATAAATTTCCTGTAATAGCTAGCTAACCCAATAAAACTCCGTATTTCACTGGCATTCCTCGGTCGTGGCCATTCCTTTACAGCCTGAATCTTAGCTAGGTCTACTGAAACACCATCTTAATAAACAACGTGGCTTAGAAAATTAATTCTATCCAGCCAGAACCCACACTTCGACAGCTTGGCATATAGCTGATGCTGCTTTAAAGTTGATAGCACTACATTCAGGTGTTCCTTATGATTCTCTTCATCCCGAGAATAGACCAGAATATCGTCAATGAAAACGATTACAAACTTGTCAAGAAAATCCTGGAATATCCTAATCATCAGGTCCATAAACGCAGCCAAGGCATTCGTCAATCCAAACAACATCACCAAGAATTTATAATGCCCATAGCAGGTCCTGAAGACGGTCTTTGGAATATCCTCTGCCTTGACCTTCTACTTTCAAATATTTTCCGTTTTGAACCACGTAAGACATGTATGGATTTGTTCCTAAATATCACCCTAGATTATGTAGTGACTTCCTCTACCTTTTCTAAATGATGTAAAGTTATGCAACTCTTTGATAATGGCTTGGCCCTGGACCTCATATTATGGGTTTGTCATAAAAAGTCTATAAAAATGACTCAAAATTGATGTAATGTGGCTTCGACTTTTGAAATTGAAAATTGATGAATCCGAGGAAGAGGATTGGACACAATCGATTGCTACCAAGTTGGTTTGCCTGATAGTTCTTATTGACACCATCTTTCTCCAGCTCAGATGTTGTGAAAATTATTTTGCAAGTGTACGAGTCGCAACAAGTAATAAAATGATAGGTACAGTGTCGAACCCACGAGGACTTGTTAATTAATAATTGAATTTATTAATCTTAATTATAAATTGAACACACGTTTTATGATTTCAAGAATTTAAATTAAGTTAAACAATCAAAACAAGTAAAACAAACTAATGTGAAATAACGAAATAAATAAATGAGATTAAATTTAATTAATAAAAGCCTAGATACTACGATTTTACCAAGATAACATTTATTTCATTCCTTCCTAATTATATTCATAAGTATTTTCTCTATGTTGATGATCGATTTCGCTAAATTCTAATACAATCTCTCTCGAGCATTGTCTAGTTTATCTGATTAATGGGTTATCACTTCTCAGTCTCAAATTCTACATTAATCAAATACAATTAAATTAAGAAATCACAATGATCACATCAATACCGTAACTATCTCTAGCCTACGCATATTTATGACATTAATTTTAGTGCTCGGGTGTTTATCACTTCTCAGTCTCAAAACACCCCAAAAATCAAGTAAACATTGGCCAGAAATTTACAAGCTTTAAGAACAGAAATTAAATGCGTCAACAATATTAGAAGAAATACTTATTGAATTTAATTAAACAAAGAAATAGAAAATAAACATCGTCTGGCTACATCGTAGCCCTAGAAGAGAAATTTAGTTCATGCTAGAAGAAAAGGAAACAATAAGAACAATTAAAGATGTTTATAGTTCAGAAGAGAAAGGGAAATAAAAAGTATGCTGAAATTCAGTTCTCGAAGCTCTCGCTCCGTTCCGGTCTCCGTCTCGCTAGAGCTTCTCTCAATGATAGTCTCCCTCTCTCGTCAGGGCTCGTTCTGAATGATGCTCCTCCATAGTTAGTTAACCTAATTCTTAATTAATCTGAAGCCCACAAATCTAAAGCCCACAATCAATCTCAACGGTTGAGATTAAAATAGATTAAAACAATTAAAATAGCCGAACAGTTGGGATTCTTTCTACTTTCCTTAAAATCCCGCTTCAGCCGATCGATCGCCTAAAGTAGCCGATTGATCGGTAACTCCTTTGTCTTTCTTTCCGATTGATTTCACTAAAAACCTGTACTTTTCTAATTTTTCTGCGCAATTACACAAAACATATCATAATCTTTCATATACTTGAGTAAAACTTATCAATTCAAATATTAAAAAGTACAATAAAGTGTGTAAAATACACACTTATCATCAGACCAGGGATTATGAGCTAAGGAAAGGGGTGGAAAAAACCATATCGTGTGGAGAAAGACATTGTCAGAGGTGCATTGGGCCATCCTCTCGGACCAGCTGTGGAATTCCTACCATTGCTCAGTTGTACCAGTGATTTTTGCTCTGAAAATTTTAGAGACTATTCTACACACCTCCAGGTTCATCGTATTAAAATTTCATCCAATTTGGTTGAGTCGGTTAGGAGATATTTGTTTCAAAAATTGAGTATTAATCTACCCAGAAAAACTGCTTAATCGAGAATCAGATTTTTTTGTTGTGTTAGCAGCATAACTCTTTTATCTTAACGATTTTGAAGCTAAAATTTTAGGAGCATATTATATATATTTTTAGAAAAGTTGTGTTAAATTTTCAAGTTATTTGAAATTCACTTGGAGAAGTTATATTTGTTGCATTTGAAGCCTCTTTCGGCCAAGAAACACTTGGTGTAAATTCTAGGAGCACCTATTGTTTTTGTGGTGTTGTTGTAGGTGCCACAAAAACCGATCCTATTGCTCATCAAGTGGTATCAGTGCTTATTTCTCCCTTGGATTTTGCTTTGATCTTGCTGAATTTTGTTGTGGAAAAATGAAGACAAGGAGTGGTATGAATACTAGCCAAAACCAAAGCCCTCAATGCACCTATGCACCCCCTCCCATGACTTCAAGTCCGAGTCTAGGTGAATCTAGCTACCAAGGGTAGATTGACAATTTAAATAAAAAGGTTGGTGCCATGAATAACAAGCTTGATAGTTTGAGACAAATCATTTTGGAGATGAGGGATGATCGGCCAAGAGTTCATCAAAGTCCCTCACCAAAGGAAAGGGCCGAAACTCTAAGGAGAAGAAATTGACAAGAGTTTGTAGAAGAGTGGCCACCCAAGAATGATGAATTTGGTGATGAGAGGCGCGGCCCTAAAGAAGACTTGAGGCAAATTAAGTTGACAATTCCTCCAATTAATGGAGTGAGTAACTGTGACGCCTTCTTGGGTTGGGTGGACAAGGTGGAGAAGATTTTTGAATACTGCAACTATTTCGAGAAGGTTAAGATACAATTGGTGACATTGAATTGACCGGTTATGTGAGCTTGTGGTTGGAGAATTTGAAGGCCCAAAAGAGGAGAGAAGAGGATGAACCTATAGCCACTTGGAGGGTCTTGAAGACCTTAATGCGGATGAGATTCGTGCCTAACCATTATAGGCAAGAGCTGTTTTTACAAATGCAAGGACTGAAGCAAGGAATTCAATCGATTGAGGAGTACTCAATCGAATTTGAAACCTTACGGATTAAGTGTTGCTTGGAGGAACCCGAGGAGCAAATCATCGCTAGGTTCATTAGAGGATTAAAGCGGGAAATCTAAGATACCGTGGAGCTTCAAACCTTGGAGACAATGGATAATGTAGTCCAACTCTCCTTGCAAGTTGAAAGGCAAATAAAGAGGAGGGAAAAATGAGTGATGGATTGGCCCCCTTCAAAATCTGAGGCGTCCAACCCAACCACCAACTACTTTTGATGATAAGAAGCCGATTGTGAAGAATTGACAATCTACGGAGATATTTGAAAAGAAAACGATGGAAGGAACAACTCACTCGAGGACAAGGGAAATCAAGTGCTTGGGGATGGGACACTATGCCTCACAATGTCCCAATAAAAGGGTGATGATACTTAAGAAGGACACTGGGGAATTGATTAGCGAAGATGAGCTCAAGGAGCCCTCTAAAAAGGTTGTTGAGGTTGAAGACAAAGTCTGTTATGCTCAAGAGGGATCAAAGCTAATGGTTCTTCGAAGACTTCTCACCACTCAAGCCGAGAAGGAAGGAGACCAAATCTTTTTCACAGTAGGTGTTTGATTAAAGGCAAGGTGTGCTCCTTAATCATTGACAGAGGAAGTTGCGCCAACGTTGCCTCTCTTTAATTGTTGAACAAGCTTGGATTAGAGACCATTAGTCACCCAAAGCCATACCGACTGAGTTAGATCAATGATGGGAAAGACATCCAAGTCTCCAATCAGGTAAGCATCGAGTTCTCTATTGGAAGTAGTGCCTATGGAAGCTAGTAATCTTCTATTGAGGAGGCCTTAGCAATTTTATAGCAGAGCAATTCACGAGGGGTACACAAACTCCTACTCTTTCAAGTTCGAGAACAAAACCATTAAATTGGTACCCTTCCAACCGAGCCAAATGTCTAATAGTTCCACCAAAGATAAGAGAATAAGGAAAGCAAGGAGATTTTAATTATCTCAAGGAAGCCAATGGGAGAGATCAATTCGGATTGGTTGCAAATGAATGGTTGAAGCTTTTCGCCCTTCCCTTTGAAGACTCCTTACATACAGTTTGACTCCTTAGGGTGCTTCATGAGTAAGGAACTTCATAATACCTCGAATCCTTGGCTGGCTCGCAAAAGATATTCGAAATTCAAGCCTCTAGGTCACTATAAGCATGCTACCACTATGGTTTGGCAACCAATACTCTTACAACCAAGGAAAGGCTGTGAACTTGGTGGATCAATTTTGGATTTGTGGGCAAATCCTCTCAAACCTGGAGGGGATGATATGTCATGGAGCCCCTTTGAACAACACCAAATCGTGAGCAAACACTCTAGTCTTTTTTGTGACTAATATGTTTGTTCTTCTTGTAGGTGGTACTCTTTACAAGGTATTTAAGGGAGAAACTAATCATTAAGGGAAGGAAGAACATCCACCATTTAAAGCTTGGAGCATGCCTCCGAAATTTGAAGTGAAGAAGGAGTTTGTCCTCCTTTGACAATTTAAGTAACTTGAGAGACTAACTTTTAATTTCTTGCATAAGACACTTAGATTTATTTTCTTTACATGCATGCATGGCTGAATGTTTAAGTAGGATTAAGAATTCATTTGAAGGGTAAAATTGGAAGCTTGGACGTGGGAGAGAGGAAGAGCCAAAAGTACACCTTGCACTCAACCAATGGTGGCCGAGCACCTCACCACATTCTAGAGGGTACTTCATCTTTTTCATGCACAAACCCTAGGCCATCTTTTGGACCATATTTAAGCATATTTTTCTCATTGTAATAAAAACTTATTTTTTAATAGAATTTGGTGGTTTTTTCTGTTGCAAAATCGCTGCCTTCAGGCTTTCATAGTTCTCCTTTCTCGGTGAGCATATCCGACCATTAGACACTATTCATTGCTACCAAGTTGGTTTGCTTGATAGCTCTTATCAACACCATTTTTCCCCAGCTCAGACCAGGGATTAGGAGCTAAGGAAAGGGGTGGAAAAATCAGGCCACTTGCCAATCAACCATTTCGTTTGAAGAAAGACATTGCTGGAGGTGCATTGAGCCATCCTCTCAGACCAGCTGTGGAATTCCTACCATTGCTCAGTCGTACTTGTGATTTTTGCTCTGAAAAGTTTAGAGCCTATTATATACACCTTTAGGTTCATCGTATTAAAATTTCATCCAATTTGGTTCAGTTGATTGGGATATATTCGTTTCACAAATGGAGTATTAATCTGCCCAGAAAAACTGGTTAACCGAGAAGCAGATTTTTCTGTTGTGTTAGCAGCATAACTCTTTGGTTTTAACGATTTTGAAGCTAAAATTTTAGGAGCATACTATATATATTTTTGGCAAAGTTGTGTTAAATTTTCAAGTTTTTGTGGTGTTGCTTGTAGGTGCCACAAAAATCGATCATATAGCTCATCAAAAACTCATAAGGTGTCATCACATGAGTTAAAGTAATTTTCACTTATCTCTTTCCTAACTAATGGTTAATCCCATTTGCTTTTTCCCTTAAGTTGACTTTTCAATTTCTCATCTAATTAACTACACTATAATAAAATTCTTACTAGTAATAATCAATCATAATTTAGTATAAATTATTATGTACTTAAAATAAATTGTATGTTAAATTTTTGGGAAAAGTTCAATTTAGTCCCCAACGTATGGGGTCAATGGTCAATTAGCCTCTAACGTTTATTTTTTACCCAATCAGCTCCTATTGTATACAACGTTTGCAATTCGACCCCTCCCGTCAATTTTTCCGTTAAATTTGACACGTTTTTCCCCCGTGACTTTTAAAATTCCCTAATTGTCCTCTCTCTCTCCCCTTTTCTTCAATTGGCTTTTCCGCCATTGATCCTCTGCAATTCCTCAACAACGCCGACCTCATCGTCTTCTTCCACCTCGTGAACAGCCGGGTTCGTCCCCACTTCATCTTCATCTTCTTCCATTAACAACTGGATGTGTACCCAATCCATTCTTCTTCTTTAAAGTTCAGAGCCCACCCTCCATGGATATAATGCTTTCCTGGCCAGTACACAGTCCTCTTCTTCCCTCTTCTTCTTAGATTTCTCTGTTGAATTCTAAGTTTGGCCATATCCCTCTCCCTCTCCCTCTCCCTCTTCCTTCCGCTCCCGCTCCCTCTTCTCTCTCTCTCTCTCTCTGTAACACCCGACATTTTTGGCTGTATAAATTATCCCTTGAGTTATGGAATGAGATTAAATTGCCATTAATGTTATAAATATTTTATTGGAATTGTGGGACGTTTTATGGAGAAAGAGGATGTCGAGAAAACTGAATTGACGAACCAAATAACAAATCGATTAGAAACCAAATCGACGGAGTTCATGTTGAATTGAATAATGGCATAAAAACCAAACTAATGTGTAACTAAACAAAACCATTAGTTAGAGATGCATGGAGGGGCAGTTTGGGAAGGAATTAAGGTTGGTGGGAGGGAGCTAATGGTTAGATGCCAAATGTCCAAAACTTACTGAGAAAACCTACCTCTTATCTTCTCTTCTATGTAAACCTACCTCTTATCTTCTCTCTTCCAGGCGACCAACGGCGATTTTAACCTCAACCTTTTTCCTGTTTTCTCCATTTTTCTCCACCTAAGGTGATCTTCTAAGCTAGTTAGTAAGTATGGACAAGTTGAACGTTAGTTTTTTTTGTTGAAGTTTAGGGTTAATATCCGATTACACACAAATACAGGTTTGTGAATCACCAAAGACTTACGTGCGAAGCTTTCAACTCTACAGCAACAGGTAAGTTCATGCGTAGGTTTGGTCCTTAAGGCCCTACATCATGGAGATACTAGATTTTTCATTTATGTCAAGTTGTTGTTGGGTAGATAAGTCATAGATTATGTTCTGAGTTATCTGTGTTTTGCTTTACGTCTGCTGTGTTATTTCTGTCGCCTGTTTGTATTAAGTTTAAGCACTGTAAATGCTCATGCATATACGTTTTTCCCCGAAAGTCATGCAAATATTTTCTGCACACGGTTGGAAGTTAAGAAAGATAAAACCTGTAATGTAATGTTCGGTTTAGTGTGGGACGGGGACTGGCCCCCTGCTTTGACTGGTGTAATGTGCCTGAAAGTGCATTGTGCCTGAAAGTGCACCCTCTGCTGCACCAGTTCCCCTATAAGCCCCACTTATACTCCCCTGACAGATAAAAGCAATGTACTGGAATGTCATTGTATTTCAAAAGTTCATGCATAGCATATGCATCACTGTATTTTAACATGTTCTTACTGAGCTCTAGGCTCATAGTTGAACTCGCTGATGTAGGTACGGAACCCGTGGATGAGAATCTTGTGCCTCAGTCCGACGAATAGGTGATTGGTGGCACGAGCTTTCGGGGGTGGTTGCGGCAGCCAGACACATTTCTGACACGAGAGAGTGAAGTTTAAAAGTGAAGGTCGTGTGTGTAGACTCTGTGTAAATGTTTTTAAAACCTCTGTATTTGACAGTAGTAAATATATTTTGAAGTATTCTGGAACTGCTTGGAGTTCTTCTTTTAGGTTCTGCATGGATTGTCTTGAGTTTTAGAGCTATCCATGATGTTTGTTTCTTGAAACTCCTGTCATGTTTTTCTAAACTTCTGACGCGTTTTCTGGTATGTGTTAAAATTATGTTTTAAATCGGGTTTCTGGAGTTTTGATGTTTTTGTGTCAAATGAAGTAAGTCGTCAAACAGAGGGGTAGCCGATCGATCGCCTGGGATAGCCGATCGATCGGCAGAGCAAATGTTATGTCTTCAAGTCTTCAAGTTTTCCTTCTGTAAAATAGTCGTCAATGCCTTCTGTAAAACAGCCGTCCACGCTGTTCTGTAAAACAATCGTCCATTCCTTCTGTAAAACAGTCGTCCACTCCTTCTATAGAACAGTCGTCCACGCCTTCTGTAGAACAGTTGTCCATTTTGCCTCTGATTTTAAACGTCCACGGCTTCTGTTTGTACACAGATTTTGTCTTTGATTTTAAACGTCCACGGATTCTGTTGTCCACAGAGTCTGCCCTTTTATTTCAAACATCTACAGCTCTTATCGTCCACAGATTCTGTCTTTTATTTCAAACGTCCACAACTACTGTCGTCCACGGACTCTGTCTTTCATTGTAAACGTCCACAGCTTCTGTCGTCCATAGATTCTGCCTTTTATTTTCAACGTCCACAGGCCTTTGTTGTCCACTGTTTTTGCCTTCTATTTCAAACGTCCACGACTTTTTTCACCCACAGTAAGTCTTCCACGGCATGACTTCCAGTTTCTGTTTTCCCATATTATTAAGTCTTCCACTGCATGTCTGTCGTCCATTCTACCTTCCAGTTTCTGTCCTCCATTTCTGTTTGTTTCTCCCTGCTCTCGTCCATAGTACTCATCCAAGTTTTTAATATCCCGGTCTTCCTGTTTTTCTTCTGCCATGTATTTCTGTAATTTGATTTCAATATGTCTTCGCCTTCTGTCTCCCTGTTTTTCTTCTGCTATTTATTTCTGAAGTCCAACTTCTAATATGTTTTCCAGTCTAAATTTCCAGAGAAGGTTTTCCCTGCCTTCTGTCTTCTTGGTTTTCTTCTGCCATTTATAACCGTCGTCCAGATTTTTTTATATGTCTTCCTATTTTCTTTTGTTATTCACTGTAGTCTTCCAATCTTCAATTCCAGAGAAGGCTTTCTCTGTGTTTATGTATTATATCTTCCAACTTCTGTTTCCTGAACATCATGTCTGCCGATTTCCTGTCTTCCAATTTATATCTTCTGACTTATGTTTTTCCCGAATGTTAAGACTTCTGATTTCTTGTCTTCCAAAGTTGAAGTCTTCCATTTTATGTCATCCGAAATTGTGCCTTCAATTTTATATCTTATCATATTAAATGTTCCAGAGTTTTAGAAAGTCGAAAAATTTTCCGTCCAAAATGTGAAAGTCAAACTCAACGTTAGGTTGAGTGTCGTGGCGGCCCTAGGTGGTTTGGGGTGGTTACACACTCTCTCTCTCTCCCTGCAAAAATGCATCAAGCGATTCCATACAGATCATGGCTTCCTCACCGGCCTCAACCCACAAGTCCCTCCAATTACCCAATTATACCTTACGAGAAGACTCTGGCGGCAGTTGCAGAAGCGTCCTGAAGGGGAAGACGACGGGGGGTTGAAAAAGAAGACGTCAAGAGCACGGTTTCGGAGAGCGCTGTAATAGTATTTGCGATGAGAGGCTGCTGCATGAGCCACGTGGTGAGGCGGCTGCTTCTAGGACTGGGGACAAACCCGACTGTTCACGAGGTGGAAGAAGATGATGAGGTCGGCGTTGTTGAGTAATTACAGAGGATCAATGGCGGAAAAGCCAATTGAAGAAAAAAAGAGAGAGAGAGAGCGGGAAATTAGGAAATTTTAAAAGTCACGTGGCAAATTTAACGAAAAAATTGACGGGAGGGGTCGAATTGCAAACGTTGTATACGATAGGGGCTGATTGGGTCAAAAATAAACGTTAGAGGCCAATTGACCATTGACCCCATACGTTGAGGGATAAATTGAACTTTTCCCTAAATTTTTCCTCTTGATGTATCATTTCTTCAATACAACTTATATTTACTTATTTTTTTTCATATAAAATATCTTTTATTACATCATTAATCAAAATATAATAAAAGTTCGAATCATTACAAGCAAGATAATAGTAGAGATGTTTTAGAGTTTTCGTGAAGTGGGAGGTGAGGATGGAGGGCGATGGGTGGTTTCTTAAATAGGACGGGAGAACAAGGGACCGTTAGAATGGACCGTTCTCCTATAGCCCGTGATCAGACAATAATGTGATCACGGGCTGCGGGAGAATGGGGGGCCGAGCTAAAATGAATGGTTTCGCGTGTCTTTTCCACATGCAATGCATGTACGCAGGGGGTTCTACACCCCCGCGTCGACCCCCGGATAAACGTTCTTTTTAGATCGGTCCCCCGTTGTGCACGTGCGGGAGACGTGGAATTAGATCCCCGACAGAACTAGAGGCCGCACTTTTAGAACGATCCCCCGTTCTGTGTGTAAAAAATGCAAAATGAGGGATTGTCGGTCGAACGCCAGGGGTTGATTGTTAGGTATTTTATAGTTTAAAGTTTAATTTGTCAAGACTAATACTTAATGGAAAAATAATAATAATTTGAGGGTGAAATTGGATTTTACCCTATTAGAATTGAAAAAAGGATATTAGACTTTCAACTCCGTGTATTTATTTTTTCAATAAATTGTTTTTTTTAGTGTAAAAAATCATAATAATAAAAAGCCATAATAATAATAATAATAATAATAATAATGACTACATATGCTTGATCATGCCTTTCTCAAGGAATTAAATGGAATATTTTGTACCCAAAAATGCAAAATAATTGAGAGAAAATCATTTGCATTTCATAAAAAATTAATTAAAGGGAAAAGTTCAATTTAGACCCCAACGTATGGGGTCAGTGGCCATTTAGTACCTAACGTTTTTTTTTTGTACCCAATCAAACCCTATCGTATAAAACATTTGCAACTCAAACCCTCCTATCAATTTTTCAGTTAAATTTGACAGATGAACTCTGAAAATTACTAAACTGTCCTCTCTCTCTCTCTCTCTCTCTCTCTCTCTCCCTCCCCGTCAACGGCGGAGAGTTTTCTCTCTAGATTCATTGCGACTGTGTCTTCTTCCTCATTCATTTTCTGAGAGCCGAACACGTCCAGTGATTTTCGCGAGTCTTGATCTTCATCTTCTGCCATTTTTGCATCCCTCTCGTGTGATTTTGTAGCAAAATGATGTTTTTCTCTCATCAATACTCCAGAATTCCGCCTGGTTTCCGCCATTGTTGTACTGGTATGAAGCTTCTTTTTTCCATCAAGAAATTGGGTCCAGATATCCAGTTTCTGCAGATGAAACTCTTTTGGGACATTATCCAAACATTTGATAGACAAGAAAAAAGGAAGTAAGACAGCTGGAGATTCATTCAAAGCTGCTGTTAAACCCTTTAGATATGGCAATGGATCCACTAATCTCAACTGAAACTAGTAAATCTAAACTCTAAATTATATCTGTTAGAAAACCCAAGATTACCATTTCTACAAAGAACAGCAGAGAAAACAGAGAATGACGGTGAAGAAGAAGCATTGCAACAATTCATGGCTTTTTTTTCATTCAAACACGAGATAAACACAAAATAACTGGTTATAATAGATATTTACCTCAATTCCTTGATATCCAACGAGGGAAGGAGTAGAAATGGGGTTGTCTTAAAATGAAAATAATTCCCAGTTTGATGGGCAGTTGATAACTCGCTCGTCTAGCTACCAGTGGGGTTAGCTTATAATTGAGACAGCCTTACATTGCTTAATTCCTATCACAAATGACAGAACTTGACGCTTGCAAACCCAAAACTTAAATGATGATTGCTTTGGGTTTCCATGGAGTTATATAAAGAACGAAGCAGTTGGGGGGGGGGGGGGGGGGAGAGGGAGAGAGAGAGAGGACAGTTTAGTAATTTTCAGAGGTCATCTGTCAAATTTAACTGAAAAATTGATGGGAGAGTTTGAGTTGCAAACGTTTTATACGATATGATTTGATTGGGTACAAAAAAAATGTTAGGTACCAAATGGCCACTGACCCCATACGTTAGGGTCTAAATTGAACTTTTTCCTTAATTAAATGACTACAGATGTGTTTGACTTTCGAAGGTTTGAATGAATGAAATGGACAATTCTAAAACGCATAGAGTTGGCAAGAGATGCACGCACTCAATTCCATTATATAAACTACGTTGAGAGTGAGAGAGAGTACTGCCCATTTGCTTGGATTACAATTAATAGATCATTGTTATGTTGTCTGTAATTGAATAATATTTTAATGATGATTACAAATGTACTAAACACACACATAATATATATGTAGAGTACATGGGAAATCTTAAAATATTTTAAAAAATTGCAACAATACAAGTTTGATAAAATAAATTATGAAATATTTTTCAAAAAAATAGCCATTACTTTCCGTGCAGCTTTTTAAAAAAAAAGTTCACTATCGGATAAAACGTGTTTGCACAACTCATTTACAACATAAAAAATCGTCATGGTTTATAAAATATATTTAAATTAAAGAAGTCATACACTATAATTAATTATTTTCACGTGCAAAAATCTTATTTTATGCTAACTTTTCTGCTTGAGTTTACTATAATTTAAGACATATTAAGTGACAAGTCTCTCGCCCTCACATGTCTGTTAATTTTCACGATGATGAAACTCGTTGGATATGTTAGCACATTCAAAGAGAAGTTCATGAACTTATTGAATACGTCGATATCTCGTACTTTTGTCTTCTTCGACCTACCAGGTTGACCTTTCTTCTGAGCAGGAGTTCCTTCTTATTTGGCCTTAGCGGCCATATTTGTTGGCTGCTAAGGGGTAGAATAAAGTGTGAGTACATCTGCAGATAAATCTCCCAATAATAGTATTGATGCACGTAATTTTTCGGTGCTACTTTCTTGAAATGCATGCATAGAATGAAATGGACACATGAAATTCTAGTAAACTCTCACATGTTACAATTGCACACATCAGCATTCATGTCGACAACGTATTATTCGTTGTCGTTGCTGGCCTCAAATCGTGCAGCTCCCGCAAACACAGCACTCCAATTTCGAGTTGTACTTTCTAGCTTCACAAGCTTTTTCCTTATTTGGGGACACAGATGTGTTAACTTAAAATGTGTTTAAGTCTAACTATATTTTTTATGATTGTGTTTAATGTGAAATATATAAAAATAAAAGGATTGTAAGAAATGAATGTTATTAATAGTTGCAGTTAATTGGGAATGCCCTTTTAAAAAGGGTATTATGTTTTCTAATGTTTTTGATTTAAGTGTTGGTAGACAAGACTAGAGTATGCATAATGCCAACTAGACGTTTAAGTCGTCTGCCAAAATTGAACATCGACCGCTGTCAAAGCAGATTTGGAAGTCATCTGCCAGATATATCAACTGGACAAAGCAAAGTCGACCGATGGCAGAACCAATTGATTATCGACCGAAGTCTTCCGTGAAAATTACATCGACCAGACTCTGAAGTCTACTGAAATCAACAACGACCAAAACCAAGTCGACCAGATTTTGAAGTCTACCGAAATCAATGACGAACAAAGTCGAGTCGACCAAATTATGACGTCTACCGAAATCATTGTCGACCAAAACCAATAAAGAAGTCGAACGAATAACAAAGTCGACCGAACAAAGATTTCATCTACTAGGATAACATCATTCGAATCAAGAAGACTTCCGCCGCGAGTAATATTGACTGCAGACCACAACGGCTAGAATTCTACGTACGGACTCTTCACAACGGTCATCTTTTAGTACGGAAACAAGGAGTCTTCCGAATGTGAAGCAGATTACAAACAATAGTATAAATAGACGATTGAAGCTTGGGAGAACAACTTTTGCCAATTTGATTAATTTTCTCTCAACTCTCACGAGCTCACAAGACAATCCTTGTTTACACTTCTCTACATCTAAACTTTAGATTTTGACTTTTGAGAGAGTGTAGTTTTTGTGCTCTACTATTTTAAACTTGTAAAAACTTGAAGGCAGTGGTTTGACACCCGTGAAGTTCAATCCAAAGTTGTAAAGTAGTAGATCGATGCCCGTGAAGTTCGATCAATAAATCTTGTTGAGGAGAAGATAAGGATCTTCAAGGGAGAAACCTTGAAGCGTGGACGTAGGCAAGGTTGGCCGAACCACGTAAAAATATCGGTGTCAATCTTTTTCTCTCACTCTTACTTTTAAGTGTTTAGTAATGATTGCTGTTTTTAGGATAATTGCATCAAAAAGTGAGAAGATAAGATAAAGCGAGTTTGCATTGCTAAAAGCGATTAGCTTAAGAAATTTCTAATTCACACCCCCCTCCCCCTCTTAGACAATCACGATCTTACAAGACGGTCTGTTGATTGTGCCAACTTCTCAATTTTTTTGACAATGCGAGTCATCAAGCACTTTCTGTAATACCCGGCTTGTACGGAATATTAATATTATATTATATGATTATATTTTTGTAAATATGTCAAATCATGTCAGTTTTATGAAAAGAAAGCGTTATTAGAATCCTAACGATTAATGAGAATTTTAAGAAATTTACGAGATTTTTCGGAGTAATAACGCTATATTTCGAGAAATTTCGTTCAACGTAATATAAAGGACATTATGGTAAAAATAGTAAACAAGGTCCGAATTACGAACGGACAGTTTTAATTGAACCCTGGCGATAAATTGGGTTTATTGGTGAAATAAGAAAATTTGGGATACCCGAATCACTAGCCAATTAATGAAACGAATGACGAAACTAATATAAAAACAATGCAAGGGCAAAAACGATAATTTGCCAAATCAATATTATTAAAAATCAAATTTCATTTTCTTCTCCTCACTTCTTCCCTGCCCGCGAGAAAACCAGAGAGCTCTGGCGATTCTCCTTCTCGGCCGATTCCAATCCGACCTCCGTTTCTCCTCCGATTGACTAGTTTCTTCCGTGCCTTCTCCTCCTCTAGCAATCCTAGGTAAGATTCTATGCTTTTGGAGCGTTATAGTTCAGTTTTCACAAAGTTTAACGTTTAGGGTTTCGTATAGATTTTCGTTAAAACGTGATTTAGGGTTCGTAATCGATAGGTTAGTCGTAGTTTTGAATATAATGAACGTATTAAACATTATTGGATAAATTTAATCGATTTAGGACGAATGTTAGAGATTTGACAATTTCCGAGTTTTGGGGAAAAACTCGTCAGTGTTTATTTTGAGGTGTTGAACGTTATTTCATGGATAAAAATGCCTCATGCAGCTAAGTTGGAATTTTAAGAGAATTTCCTTAGTTAAGGTTTCGTCAAATTTGGATGTTTAATAGTTTAAACTCGTTTTAACGATAATTTGGTGAAATTGCCTAGGTGAACGCTCGTGGATGGAGCTTGGATTGCAGCGTGCACGAGGTAAGTTCTCGTGAATTGCTTTGACCGATTGGTCTACACCGTACGTCGAGGTCATTTCGAGGAATTTGGCGACGTGTTTGTTTATTTGTTTTGGATGGGTAGTTAGGATTAGTTATTTTGTAGATTATGTTGTTATCGTCCTGATGGTATATATGTGCTTGTTTACGTTTATATTGAACTGTTCATACATCACGTGTTTTAAAAAAACATAGAAAATGAATTTCTACACGATGTTTAAAGAAAATGGCGATGTGGCCTGGAGAGGGGCACGACCTATTGTGAAGATCGATTACGGGTTTGTCACAATACCACATCTATTATGTACTCATGTGGCCTGGAGAGAGGCTTGACCTATTGTGAAGATCGGTTACGGGTTTGTCACAATACCACATTTATTATGTACTCATACAGTTATAGGTCATGCGAGATGGGGCTCAGGCACGACTATACGTGTTGTAAGCGTGTACCCCCCCCCCCCCATCTAGCTAGAAAGAGTAGTCTGACCACTGGATGTGCTCTCTCCTGTTAGGAGGCTGAGATCTCGGTGACACCCACAGAGTAAAGATAAAGAAAACGCTGCATGATTTCTGAATTCATATGCACAGCATGCATTTACATTTATGAGAGCTTGCTGAGATTTTTATCTCATAGGTGTCTGTATGGTGTAGGTGATTACGAGGAGACAGGTGAGGACGAGATCCTCCACCTGTTGAGTAACGCAGTTGACGGAGGATGGCTTGCGGTGGTGTGTTGCGCAGTCGACGCTTACATGACCCGTGGGGATGTACGTATAGGTTTTTGGGTTTTTGGGATGTTTTGGATTGATGATTGTATAGACATTTTAGGATGTTTGGATATGATAGTGGATAGGTTTACTTTTGAGGTTTTAAACGCTTTGAAAACCTGTTTATAAACTGATTTGGTAAAGTTTTATTTGAATTATAGGTGATTTAAAAATAGGAGGATTTGTTTAGGTTTTAAACGTATCCACGCAGTTCAATTTCCTGAAAATGTACTTTGTATTAAATACGTTTGGAGTCGTTATTAAGGGTGATTCGGTGAACGTGAAAAGGATGAGGATATGAGTGAGTTTTTATTTGATGTTATTGTGTTGGTTGGGTGTGTGTATAAGTTGCATTGTGTAGTTGGCGCATGAGAAAAAAAAAGAGAGAACGAAAAAGTGTGGGAGGCAGTGAGGGTGGCGATTGATCGCCTGAGGAGGGGATCAATCGCCCCTCTTGGATCGCCACTCCCTGGAATTCCAGGGAGTGTGGCGATTTGCAACAGGCGACTATTCGCCTGTTGCAATCGCCGAAGGGCGATTGATCGCCATGATCAATCGCCCCTGCATTCCCTTCCTGCCCTTCCCCTTTTATGTTTTAAATTTATTTATTTTAATTGTTTTAAATTGTTTTTAATTTCAATTGTTTTAGTATTTATTTTAAACGACTTACTAAACGAATTTCGATTCCGATTTAAAAGGTTTTAATTCCGCTCACACGAACGAGATTGTAAAAAAAAATGTACGGGAAACTGGGTACAGTGTTAGGGTCGTGACAGTTTATGGTATCAGAGCCCCCGGGTTTTAAAATCGGTTCTGTAGACTGCTCGACTGCACAACCACTACGCGGACATCCTTCCTCAACTGTAAGTACGTTTATAGCTTTATTTGATTTCTAGTTTCTTAGAGTATTGTGTTTTAACTTTTGTATAGGAATTTTATAAATTATGGTGCGTCGAGGAAACGATCGAGATGACCGAGACGATACGATAGACACTCTTAAGGATTTTATAGCCCAACAGTCCCAACATATGGAGCGTCAGGCCCAACAAATGGAGAGACAATCCCAGCAACTTGGCACCCTGATAGACCGAGAGGGCATTAGGGCTCAGGAGGCAGCCATTCCGAGTAACCGTGGGATGGAGAGATTTCAGAAGCTCCAGCCCCCCATATTTAACGGACAGTCTACGGATCCCTCTTCAGCTGAGGAGTGGATTCGCACCATGGAGGACATGCTGGCCTATGCTAGCATTGAGGACGGAGAGAAGGTTGCATTGGTGACCTACCACTTAGCACTGGACGCTCGGTTTTGAAGGGATTCCATCAAGACGACCACCGATGTGACTATTATGAGCTGGGAGAGATTCAGAGAGTTATTTTATGACAAGTACTTCAGCCATACCGTACGGGAGGCGAAGATGGTTGAGTTTATGCAGTTACGGCAGGTCAGTTCTATTGCCGAGTACGTGAGGAAGTTTGAAGCCCTTTCTCGATTCGCGCCGTGTCAGGTCAGCGTTAACGAGGACAAGGTGCGCCGATTTTTACAAGGACTTAGCCAGGAACTCCGGATGCGCCTTACTATATCTGAGGTACGGAATGTATCCTATGACGAGATTGTAGCCAGGGTGCTTGATATTGAGGCAGTTGATCAGAGTTCTGCCAAACCGAGAGAGCCATCTAAGGGTTTCTTCCGAGAGATACGTCCTCAGTCTCTGAACCGAGGTTGGCAGCCTAGAGCACAGCCTCAGCAGCAACAGAGGGGTGTCAAGAGACCTCTTGAAGGAGGTAATGATCGGGGTAAGGGGAAGCAAGTACAAGGGGCTTCTCAGATACCTGTTTGCCCCAAATGCCAGAAGGAGCACAGTGGCCAGTGCAGATTGGGCACGAGTGTGTGCTATCGGTGTGGAGATGCGGGCCATTTCGTCAGAGATTGTTCTAAGCCCGGTCGAGATCAGTCAGGCAGTAATCAGAGGAGAATTATGCCGAGGATCTTCGCATTTATTGAGCCTGGTGATATCGATAACGAGGATCAACCTGCCGTGATAGCAGGTACTATATTGATTATGGGCATAGCTATGTTTTCTTTGTTAGACACGGGGGCTACGCACTCTTTTATTTCCACTGCTTGTGTGTCTAGATTGAAGCTTGCGCCTGAGTTAGCAGAATGCGAATATAGTGTGATGCTACCTTCAGGAGAGCGTATGCAGTCAGGTCATGTTGTCCAGGGCAATATTATCTCAATTGGGGACAGTACCCTCTATGCTCGCCTTATTGTTATGGGCATCGAGCATTATGATCTTATCTTAGGGATGGATTGGCTTTCACAGCACTTCGCCACCATCGATTGTCGATCCGGGATTGTCACCTTTCGACCCCTGGGTAAAGCCGAGTTTTCTTATCAGGCGATGAACAGATTGAGTAGCTCACCTATTTCTTATTCTATGAAGGTCAACGAGCAGTTTAAAGGTGCGTGCTCTATTTACTTGGCCTCAGTATTTGATATTCAGTTGCTCATCGGAATGAAGCCGAGCGACATTCCTATAGTCAGAGAGTTCTCTGGTATATTCCTCGATGATCTTCCTGGGTTACCGCCAGACCGGGAGATTGAATTTACTATTGATGTTTATCCAAATGCCGAGCCAAGGTTTAAGAATCCTTATCGGTTGGCACCAGCCGAGTTAAAGGAGCTGAGGACTCAGCTTGACGAGTTGTTAGAGAAAGGTTTTATCCGACCCAGTGTTTCCCTGGGGTGCGCCTGTTTTGTTTGTCAAGAAAAAAGACAGGACCCTCAGGATGTGCAGCGATTACAGAGAGTTGAATAAGCTTACAGTGAAGAATATGTATCCACTGCCCCGGATTGATGATTTATTTGATCAGCTGCAAGGTGCCCGAGTATTCTCGAGGATTGATCTACGCTCGGGTTACAATCAGTTGAAGGTCCGGAAGGATGATATACCGAAAATGGCATTCCGAACGAGGTATGGGCATTACGAGTTCCTTGTCATGTCTTTTGGACTTACTAATGCCCCTGCAGCGTTTATGGATTTGATGAACCGTGTCTTCAAGGAGTATCTGGACAAGTTCGTGGTGGTTTTCATCGACGATATCCTGATTTACTCTAAGAAGAAGGAAGAACACGAGGAGCACTTGAGAATAGTCCTAAGGATTCTATGCCAGCACCAGTTGTATCCAAAGTTCTCTAAGTGCGAGTTCTGGCTGGATCGAGTCAATTTTCTTGGCCACATTATATCAGAAGAAGGGGTTTCCGTGGATCCGAGAAAAATTCAAGTGGTCAGAGATTGGCCACAGCCGAAGAACGTACGTGAGGTGCGTGGATTTCTCGGATTAGCCAGTTATTACCGGAAGTTTATAGAGGGATTCTCGAAGATCGCACTTCCACTTTCAAGATTGACTCGGAAGAACGAGATATTTATATGGTCAGCTGCTTGTGACAGCAGTTTTATGGAGTTAAAGCAGAGATTGACCACTGCCCCAGTATTGGCGCTACCTGTTGAAGGTGACAAGTATAGCATTTATTGCAATGCGTCAGGAGTTGGACTAGGTTGTGTGTTGATGCAGGAGGGGAGAGTTATTGCTTATGCTTCTCGGCAGCTGAAGCCGTACGAGCTGAACTACCCTACGCACGACCTTGAGTTAGCAGCTGTGGTCTTCGCACTGAAGATATGGAGACATTGTTTATATGGGCAGCAGTGCGAGATATTTTCTGACCACAAGAGCCTGAAGTATCTATTTCCGCAAAAGGAGCTGAATATGCGACAGAGAAGGTGGCTTGAGTTCGTCAAAGACTACGATTTTGATATCAAGTACCATCCAAGAAAGGCGAACAAGGTTGCTGATGCCTTGAGTAGGGTGCCTTCTATGAGTTAGCCTTCACTAGCAGCAATGTCAGTTACGCTGTGGTCTGAGATTGAGAGGTTCGATGTGGAGATAGTGGCAGAATTGTCCAGTATGTTCACCAACATTTGTCTCAGGCCGACTATTTTGGATAAGATACGCGAAGCTCACTAGAATGATACGGAGTGTGAGGAGCTTCGATCGAGTATAACGTTGGGTGACTCGTTGGATATTCACTTATCAGATGATGGTATTCTGAAGTTCAGGCATAGGTGGTACATGCCTAACGACGAGGATCTGAAGAAAGAGATATTGGTCGAGGCACATTCTTCGGCTTATTCTGTGCACCCGGGAAGTACCAAGATGTACCGGGATTTGAAACAACATTTCTGGTGGCCTAACATGAAACGAGAAGTTGCAAAATATGTAGAAAATTGCCTGGTTTGTCAACAGGTAAAGGCAGAACATCAGAGGCCGGCAGGAACACTACAGCCACTGCCTATTCCGGAGTGGAAATGGGAGCAGATCTCCATGGATTTTGTTGTGGGGCTCTCGAGGACGACGAAGGGCCATGATGGTGTTTAGGTGATCGTGGACCGATTGACAAAGTCGGCCCACTTCTTATCTGTGAAGATGGCATCTTCTATGGACCAGCTCGCTAAGCTTTATGTGCAGGAGATTGTTAGACTGCACGGAGTGCCAGTTTCTATAGTCTCAGATCGTGATCCGAGATTTACTTCAAAGTTCTGGAAGAGTTTGCACAGAGCTATGGGGACTCAGCTCAATTTATGCACGGCATTTCATCCTCAGACTGATGGACAGACAAAGAGGACTAATCAGATTCTTGAAGATATGCTCAGAGCTTGTGTGCTTGAGTTTCAGGGCTCGTGGAGCCGATATTTTCCCCTGGTTGAGTTCTCGTACAACAACAGCTTCTAGGCTACGATTGGCATGGCTCCATATGAGGCGCTGTATGGTCGGAAGTGTAGGTCTCCGTTATATTGGGACGAGGTTGGCGAAGCCAGCAACGTTGGTCCTGAGATTCTACAACAAACGGCAGAGAAGATTGCCATTATCCGACAACGTATTGAGGTATCTCAGAGCAGACAGAAGAGCTATGCTGACACACGACGGAGAGAGCTAGAGTTCGAAGAAGGTGATGAGGTTTACCTTAAAGTTTCTCCGTTTAAAGGCGTCATGAGATTCGGAAGGAGGGGCAAGTTAAACCCTCGGTATGTGGGGCCCTTTCCTATTCTGAAGAGGATCAAGAAGTTGGCGTATAGACTACAGCTTCCGGTTTCTATGGAGGGTATTCATGATGTATTTCACGTATCTATGCTCCGGAAATGTTTGCGTGATCCATCACATGCCGTGGAGGCAACAGAGATCGAGATACAGCCTACCTTGACTTACGAGGAGAGGCCGGTGCGTATTTTGGAGACTTCCATCAAAGTTTTGCACAACAAAGAGATTTCGCTAGTCAAAGTCTTATGGCGGAACCACGAGGTTGAAGAGGCTACTTGGGAACGACAGCAGGATATGATGACTAAGTATCCTGAGTTGTTTGTATGATTTAATTTTGTGGAGAAAATTCTAAATAAAGTGGGTGGAATGTAATACCTGGCTTGTACGAAATATTAATATTATATTATATGATGACATTTTTGTAAATATGTCAAATCATGTCAGTTTTATGAAAAGAAAGCGTCATTAGAATCCTAACGATTAATGGGAATTTTAAGGAATTTACGGGATTTTTCGGAGTAATAACGCTATATTTCGAGAAATTTCGTTCAACGTAATATAAAGGACATTATGGTAAAAATAGTAAACAAGGTCCGAATTACGAACAGACAGTTTTAATTGAACCCTGGCGATAAATTGGGTTTATTGGTGAAATAAGGAAATTTGGGATACCCGAATCGCTAGCCACTTAACGAAACGAATGACGAAACTAATATAAAAACAATGCAAGGGCAAAACGGTAATTTACCAAATCAATATTATTAAAAATCAAATTTCATTTTCTTCTCCTCACTTCTTCCCTGCCCGTGAGAAAACCAGAGAGCTCTGGCGATTCTCCTTCTCGGCCGATTCCAATTCGACCTCCGTTTCTCCTCTGATTGACTCATTTCTTCCATGCTTTCTCCTCCTCTCGCAATCCTAGGTAAGATTCTATGCTTTTGGAGCGTTATGGTTCAGTTTTCACGAAGTTTAACGTTTAGGGTTTCGTATAGATTTTCGTTAAAACGTGATTTAGGGTTCGTAATCGATAGGTTAGCCATAGTTTTGAATATAATGAACGTATTAAACGTTATTGGATAAAGTTAATCGATTTAGGACGAATGTTAGAGATTTGACAATTTCTGAGTTTTGGGGAAAAACTCGTCGGTGTTGATTTTGAGGTGTTGAACGTTATTTGATGGATGAAAATGCCTCATGGAGCTAAGTTAGAATTTTAAGAGAATTTCCATGTTAAGCTTTCGTCAAATTTGGATGTTTAATAGTTTAAACTCGTTTTAACGATAATTTGGTGAAATTGCCTAGGTGAACGCTCGTGGACGAAGCTTGGATTGTTGCGTGCACGAGGTAAGTTCTCGTGAATTGCTTTGACCGATTGGTCTACACCGTACGTCGAGGTCGTTTCGAGGAATTTGGCGACGTGTTTGTTTATTTGTTTTGGATGGAGAGTTGGGATTAGTTATTTTGTAGATTATGTTGTTATCGTCCTGATGGTATATATGTGCTTGTTTACGTTTATATTGAACTGTTCATGCATCACGTATTTTAAACGAACATAGAAAATGAATTTCTGCACGATGTTTAAAGAAAATGACGATGTGGCCTGGAGAGGGGCACGACCTATTGTGAAGATCGATTACGGGTTTGTCATAATACCACATCTATTATGTACTCATGTGGCCTGGAGAGGGGCTTGACCTATTGTGAAGATCGGTTACGGGTTTGTCACAATACCACATTTATTATGTACTCATACAGTTATAGGTCATGCGAGATGGGGCTCAGGCACGGCTGTACGTGTTGTAAGCGTGTACCCCCCCATCTAGCTGGAAAGAGTAGTCTGACCACTGGATGTGCTCTCTCCGGTTAGGAGGCTGAGATCTCGGTGACACCCACAGAGTAAAGATAAAGAAAACGCTGCATGATTTCTGAATTCATATACACAGCATGCATTTACTTTATGAGAGCTTGCTGAGATTTTTATCTCATAGGTGTCTGTATGGTGTAGGTGATTACGAGGAGACAGGTGAGGACGAGATCCCTCCACCTGTTGAGTAACTCAGTTGACGGAGGATGGCTTGCGGTGGTGTGTTGCGCAGTCGATGCTTACATGACCCGTGGGGATGTACGTATAGGTTTTTGGGTTTTTGGGATGTTTTGGATTGATGATTGTATAGACATTTTAGGATGTTTGGATATGATAGTGGATAGGTTTACTTTTGAGGTTTTAAACGCTTTGAAAACCTGTTTATAAACTGATTTGGTAAAGTTTTATTTGAAATATAGGTGATTTAAAAATAGGAGGATTTGTTTAGGTTTTAAACGTATCCACGCAGTTCAATTTCCTGAAAATGTACTTTGTATTAAATACGTTTGGAGTCGTTATTAAGGGTGATTCGGTGAACGTGAAAAGGATGAGGATATGAATGAGTTTTTATTTGATGTTATTGTGTTGGTTGGGTGTGTGTATAAGTTGCATTGTGTAGTTGGCGCAGGAGAAAAAAAAAGAGAGAACAAAAAAGTGTGGCAGGCAGTGAGGGTGGCAATTGATCGCCTGAGGAGGGGATCAATCGCCCCTCTTGGATCGCCACTCCCTGGAATTCTAGGGAGTGTGGCGATTTGCAACAGGCGACTATTCGCCTGTTGCAATCGCCGAAGGGCGATTGATAGCCATGATCAATCGCCGAAGGGCGATTGATCGCCATGATCAATCGCCCCTGCATTCCCTTCTTGCCCCTCCCCTTTTATGTTTTAAATTTATTTATTTTAATTGTTTTAAATTGTTTTTAATTTCAATTGTTTTAGTATTTATTTTAAACGACTTACTAAACGAATTTCGATTCCGATTTAAAAGGTTTTCATTCTGCTCACACGAACGAGATTGTAAAAAAAAAAAATGTACGGGAAACTGGGTACAGTATTAGGGTCGTGACACTTTCAGATCATCTCGAACATGGTGAGGATCGATTTTTCCGTAGTAGGCAATAAAATTGCATTGAATGACTCGCACAAATTATTTAAGCCCATTTCGCACTTGGAAATCGAAGAGAATGCATGACTAGTTCAATATCTATGCTCTTCTTCTGGAAAATATGGTTAGACATCTGGGCTAATCTGATATAATTTCTTTATTTTTATCTCGAAATGAAACCTTGTGGTTGTCTTGGCCACATTCCACATCGCATCTTTGTATACTCTGTCTCAAAATTGATTTTTGAAATTTGCGTACATATGTCGGAGGCAGTAGCAGTGTTCGGCTTGTCCTAATTGTTCATGCACAGAAGTTGACAACCCCTGATATTTGAAAGAAAAACAGTGTCAACATAAAACAATATAACTACCATAACGCCCTAATAGTTGAAATAACTATTGGAAATGTATTATATCTTTTTTCGATCCGAAATAATTATTCCTCCGTATCCCGATCCCATGTTTAGGTCTCACTTCAAATATGTCAAAAACCACTTCCATGAGTCCGTAAACTCGGATTCAATGTTGGCAACAACAACATGATATATTTCATCATTGCCGTCAATATTGGCGGCTGTGAGTAGTTGGCCGAGACACAAGCCCTTCAGACGACAACCATCCAAACAGATAACAAGTCTATCGAACTGCAACAAATCTGTCTTGCACACAGCCATGCACATATACATTCTTTGAAATACCAATGAATCAGAGCCCATCTCGTAAGCATGTATTTTTAATGTGCTACCCGAATTTAATCTACATATTTCAGCTGCGTACGACCACAGTAGCTTGTATTGTTCGTCATCATTCCCTTCATTAAGTGTTCGAGCTACGCTTCTTACTCTTCTAGCAAGACTGAGTGTAATGCTGACAGTCAAATTCTTCCTTACTGTCTCGATAATGGATGAGATTTCCCACGTAGGTTGATTTTTGAACCAATCCAGATAATGATTCGCCACCCATTTTGCTGTAGCGTGTCGATTCTTAATTTTCCTTGAACAGCTGTGAGAATCGGTCAAACTTTTTATTTGAAATGTAAGCTCGTTTTACATCTTCGAATCATGCAGTCACCACTCACATCCGTCTTCACACTTAGCCATTAGTCGCCGCTTGTCACTTTTGGTGAATTTGATCTCATAACCATTTGTCAAAGAATATTTGACTATTTCTTCTTTAATTTCCTTTAAATAACTATACTTTTTTCCAAAAAAAAAATTCATTGAGAGTTCTTCTCTTACCGGTATGCTTTCAATCTCATCATCTTCCGAACCGACCAGTGTTCGAAGCTCGTCGTCTAGAGTTTTAGAGGTCGAATGCACCTCTATTTCTTCATTTCCATATAAGTGATCGAATGCTCAAAGATCACCATATGCAGACGTGACGTACGAATACCAATCCATATTGGCACCACAAGTTGTTGTCTCGTCTAAATCAACTGATTTACTTGAATCAAAATCCATCGTCGTCGTTAATACAAAGAAAATTCTCCAGAGCAAGATAATAGTGGAGAGGTTTTAGAGTTTTCGCAAAGTGGAAGGTGAGAATTGAGACCGATGGATGGTTCCTTAAATAGATCAAGAGAATAGGGGACCGCTCTCCCATGATGGTGCCCCGTTCTCCCACCCGTGATAGCCAATAATTGGTCACGGGCTGCAGGAGAACCGGGGGCTGAGCTAAAATGAGCAGCCCCTCGTGTCTTTTCCACATGCAACGCATGTGCGAAGAGTTCTACACCCCTGCATCGACCCCCGGATAGAACGAGAGGCCGTTCTTTTTAGATCGGTCTCATGTTGTGCATGTGCGAGGGATGTGAAATTAGATCTTCGACAGAACGGGAGGCTTCTGTATGTAAAATGCAGAACAGAGGGTTATTGGTCGATCGTCAAGAGTTGAATTATTATGTTTTGGATAATTTAAGGTTTGATTTGTTAAGATTAATACTTAGGGTTTTAAAAAAAAAAAAACAATAGTTTGAGGGTGAAATTAGATTTTACCCTTAAATTTATTTGAAAAAAAACAATAGAGCTTGATGTATTATTGTTACTGGTTTCCCGCAACTGACAGAAAATGACCTAAAAAGAAGAAGTTGAAAGAATTGTCAAGGTTTTTCATATATCCTTCTTTATTACAAATGTCTTGTATTTATACTAATCTACCGGTAGTTATTCTGTTACACAAATTCACTAAGCTCTTAGGTTTACTAACCTCTCTGCTACACCTAGAAGTATCTAGAATATGCCACACTGTTAGTTGCACCTCCACTTGTATCTTTATTCGCACATCGTAGATGTCTTATTCTCTAACATTATCTTTCATATTTAAAGAAAAGTCTCACAATAAATAAAGTTGTTAAATTATTTATTTCTCTTTCATGTCAATAAGAAGTCTTGAAAACATCGCTTTTGAGGCCCCAAACTCATCCGAGGATCAATAAAGAAACTGAACAATAACACATCAACCACAGACCAACTGTTGTCACATGAACTTTGTCAATCAATTACGAACCTTCCTATCAATTTTAATTAGTTCCAGCTGATCGAAAGTAACACATACAACACTTTCTAACCACAAGTGCGACACATATTGCTCACCAAAAACAAACCAAACACATCAGTGCATCGAAAATGTGACACATAAAAGCAAGGACTACCCCATGACCAGGACAGGTTGAACAATACATGTTCACTATCGACTCACAGATTAAACAACACACAAGCTACCAAATGTTAGAAACGAAACGATCATACATACATATGCACAAGCTTGTTCTTTAATCGAATTACATATAAAAAGACAAAGAAAAATGTCAATTTTTACAGGACAAGTGCACATGCTTTAATGGAAACCATTCAATTAAAATCAGGTCTATTGCTTTGCCTTCATGCAATTACATTCCACTAGCTAGGGTTTGGGTCCCCCACTATGGAAACCCATCTTCTACTTTCTCAAAATTTTGAACCCACCACTAAGTTTTTACCCTAGAAACCCTAATTATTTTACTCTACAAAAAGCATCGTTAAAGCAAAGTTTACAATCATTGACTAAATTATAAAAATTAAGGCTTTTAATTGATTGGAGCACGGAGCACGTAGCACGGAGCACGGAGCACGGAGCACGGAGCACGCCCTTTTGAAGATGAGATTTTAATTGAATATTTTTCATTAGGTTAAAATTAATTGGAACCCTAAACAATGTATTTAATTTAAAACATCCCCTAAACTAAAAAATTTAACAATTAAAATCTTAAAATATAAAAAATATAATAGATCAAACCCTAGCGGGTGGCCGATCATGTAACAACCCCAGTAGGGACGAGACCAAACCATGACTCTTTTAGACTTGTCCAACATAACTTGGCTCAAGACATCATTCGTGAATCATTAAACATAGCTCAGTAAAGAAATATATTACGCATCTGCCGGCAAGCAGTGCAAGGTACCTCAGCCGGTGAACGGGTACTTCAACTCTTAAATTATGTCAGCCAGTAGAGAAATAAGGTCACATCGACCAGTGATAAATCACACTTCAGTTCCCGCATCACCCGGGCACTAGACGACAAAATATATATGTATATCTCCTACGCCGATCGCTAAACGACAAGCAATGAGCTCGCTTCAGCCGATAGTGTAAATCTACATCATCCGATATTTGAAATACACTATATCACCCGGTCACTAGACGACAAGACTACGTTTATATCATCCGATAGACATGTGCATCTCACGTGACTACCTAGCATCGCCAGTAAGAGGCATCATCCGGTGGGCAACAATCGTCCCCATCCACCGATGACATCAGCCGGATGATGTCCTCATTCAACAGAGGCATCATCCGGTAAGCATGTGCAACACACGTGACTCACTTACCTCAACCGATAAGAGACATCGCCCGGTGAACAACAAACGTTCGCCATCCACCTGTGACGTCAGCCGGATGATTCACCCATCCAGCTTCTATCATTTAACTCACACCAGTGACGTCAGCCGGATGATGTATTCATCCAACTTCTATCACACAGCAGTAAAATACAGAAAACTTCAACAACTCATATCGACGGAAAGATAATCTGACCTTCACAGATCTCATACTCGTAGACATAAACATAGGCAGACATGAAACATGGACTCATCTAGGATACATGTAGCGGAAGACTTAATTAAAACAGATCATTCTATATCCTTATAATCATCCCCAAATTTTGGTAACCAAACTAGACCATCACAGAATCCAATATTCTAAAGAAAATCTCATTCTACTTAAATATCAGTTCATCATAAATCTTATTGACACATTATGAGCATAACTACGGGTCATATTCGCCTGCCAGCCACAGATTTCCACCCTAAGCACCATCCTACAACCAGCCTTAGACATCATCACTGAATTTGGAATCCTCACCTGCTAAATCTTCACCTACATCATAAGGTTTAAACTATAAGCCTAATGCTTAGTAAGGAATGCAATACTAACAAGTATGCATGAATGCTCATTTTAAGAAATAAATGCTCATGAATCTTTTCTTGTTCATATTCATACTCAAGGTCTTCATTCTTGTTCATCGTTCGTATTCATTGTTCATAATCATCATTCATGCTCGTCATTCATATTCATCATTCATGTTCATCAATCATATTCTTCGTTCATGTTGTGTGGATTAAGAGAGGATTTGTGCCGGTAAAGGGGGTTGATAGTGAGAGTGTACATAATCCATTGCGGGTCGTAATCATGGTCCTTCCTTTTGGACAGTGACATACGCCAAACCGCCCCCAACCCTCGCTTAATTCACGTTGCATAAGTTTTATATTCTTATCTTGTTCATGAGGAAAACATGCTCTTAAAACATTTTCATTTTCACATTTTCATATGCATGAACATGAGAACTCTTAACTCATCAAGCTACAGAATAGTGCATTCATCCGACGTGAAATCATACCATTAAGTCAAACATCAACATAAGTAATAGACAGTAGCTTAAATAATTTCTAATCATCGTATCAGTTTCTACCTAGCATCCTTGTGATGTAGGGCTCTAATGGCCCGGAATCCTACACATTCACTTACCTGGTTTCCTTAGCAACTTGAACTTCTTTTATTCAGACTTCTTCACCTAAAACATTTACATTGCAGTAGTTAAAATGAAAATCCTAATAGTCCTAATCACAAGTCATCCTAGAATCTAATAACTAAAGTCATTCCCGAATCCCTTAATCTAGTTCTCTGTGTGCAGTCTAAAATCCAAAACCAAAACAGCTAGGTTCAATTATCGATTAATCAGGATCGGTTATATTAAATGTCTAGAATCGATTCGGAAATGGTATTACCAAACACCGATTATAAATGCTCCTATTATTCGGCCATTGAAGAATCTTGAAACATTGGGTTCTAGTTGAAAACAGAGTTCCAAATAACTACACGGAAACTACATTGACTAAATCTTACCTCGAACTTAGGTTATCAGAGTGGAGGTTGGAGGAATCGATCGTCAAAGAGAGAGTCGCTGGCGGAGAGGGAGACAGCTCGGGGAAATGAGATAATGCAGAAGGGAATGTCGGCTACAGTGAGGTTTAAAAGTTTCAATTTCCTATTTATACTTAACCCAACCATTCTTAATTACAAATCCTGCCACCCAACCTAATTTATGACACATGCACATTAATTAAGCCTTGGCATAAAATTCCAAACCAAAAAGATCAAAATAAACATGGCCGTTAAAACAGTTAAGAAAGTCACCTGGTCAAACTCGTCGGGTGTTACAGATCACCTACCATTCTGAATTTACGCCTAGAATGGGGAGCCGATCACACCCCGTTCTGAATTAATGCCGAGAACAGGGGACCGATCTCCCCCTCTTCTGTCCAATGCTTACGTAAGACTGGACGTATTAGGTCGGGGGGTTGATGTGGGGGGCGAGGACCCTCCGTCCAAAGTGCACCGCACGTGATTAGAGAATGGGGGGTCCCCGCCCTTCAACGGACCCATGTTCATGCCTCCCCATTTTAGAGGTATTATTTCGGAACGGTGGGTCACCGCCCCGAAATGACCCCCCGTTCTCAAGAACAATATTTACGAACGGGGGTTGTGACCCCCCATTCTCCCCCCCCCCCCCCCCAAAATATTAGGGGGTGAGTATGAGGGTCATGGCCCCGAAACCACCCCCATTATCAAAATTAGGGCTGGAGAACAGGGGACAGATGGGGGGGGGGGCTGATTGGGGGGGGGGAGGGGGGGCGATGACTCCCGTTCTTAAATTTAGAGCTGAGAACGGGGAGTCATTGCCTAACAACGGGGGCATGATCCCTGACAGTATATAAAAAATCCCCTCTCCACCCTCCATTGCTGAAAAATATGATTTCCTCTCGGTCTCAATCACAATTCTAACACAAAATTTGACCATTTTACGCCCTTACCGTGTTCATCTTTCCATCCCTAATCATTGTCTTCCAATAACATCAAAAAATCCCACAAATCTGAGCCCTAAATCATCAAAATCCTTAAATTCCCAATTCAAACTAAATCATCAAATTTTCCTCAAATAGCACCCAAATTAACGATTAAATGAAAGGTTGCCCCGTCACAAGGAGGTTCGTCACAAGGTGGCTTGATCGAACGGGCTCTACCATATCGCTCATCTATGTCACAAGGAGGACCATTTTAAGGGGGTCCAACAAACCGGCCACTGTCGTTATAAGGTATTCTGTGTGAAGCGGACAACTGCAAACTGGGTATTTTTCGAATAAATTTCAAAATCAGATGTGTAAGGAGCAATTTGAGCGGGATATGTCAAAATGCTTGGTTATTCATTAAAAGACCGTCAACTTTAGAGGTTGAGAGTCATTGGAGATCAAGGAGATTTTGACAGAATCGCCCTACACGGAGTGTACGAATTGAGGGGCGATAGCTACGATAGAATTGTTCACTTGTTTTATGTGAACTTGACTTCTACCAGGAGGTGAGGTGTTTGAAGACGTACATCCTTGGTATAGAGATTTTGATATCTCTATAGACAGTTAATGAAGTGCTTGGTTTTGCTAGAAAAGAAAATGAGGTGAAGAGATACTACCATGCTTCTCGACATTGTGATTTTTTTCAGATCAGCGGAGGAACTTGACTTTCTTAGGGAAATTCATCGAAATGCAAATATCGAAAGGTTCGTGAAGCCAAAATCCAAGGATTTGAACGTCAGAGCTCGGGTTATTCACAATCTGATAACCCACATCATTCTACCTCAGGATGAACATAGAGATCTTGTGACCTGCAAACTAAATCAAAATACGAATGGACATTTATTTTGGATCGACAAAAAGTATAATGCATTTTCAATTGTTCTTTCAAATATTGGGACGTTGTGATAGTTATATTATTTTATGTTGACTCTATTATTCTTTCAAATACAAGAGATTGTTGCCTGCTGTGCAGTAGGAATAATCGTCAGCCGACCACCGCTACTGCCTCCGGCATATGTACGCAAATTTCAAAAATCAATTACGGGGCAGAGTATACAGAGATTCAATATGGAATGCGGTCAGAGCAACCACAACTTTTCATTTTGAGATAGAAATGATGAACTTACATCAGATTAACCTAGATGCTCACGAATATCTTCGAGACACAAACACTATGTATTGGGCTAGTCATGCATTTTCTTCGATTTCCTAGTGTGAATTGGGATTAAACAATTTATGTGAGTCATTCAATGCAGTTCTATTACCTGTCAGGGACAAATTGATTCTGACCATGTTCGAGATGATTCGAAAGTGCTTGATTACTAAGATTGTCAAAAAATATGAGAAGTTGGCTTCATCAACAGACGTCTTATGTCCCTAGATAAGAAAAAAGCTTGTAAAGTTAGAACGTGCAGCTCGAAATTGGAGTGCTATCTTTGTAGGAGCTGAACGATTTAAGGTTGACAATGACAACGAACAATATGTTGTCAATATGATAATGTGTGTGTGCAACTGTTACAGATAGGAGCTTATTGAAATCACTTGTGTCCATTCCATTCCTTTCATTCATTTCATGAGACTAGCACAAGAAAATTACGTTCATCAATACTCCCACCGGGGAACTTATCTCCGTATTTACTCACACTTCATTTATCTTATTAGTGGCGAACACATGTGGCCGCCCGTACAAAATATGAAGCAAATCCTTCCGCCCATTAAAAAAGAGCCAATCTGGTAGGCAGAAGAAGAAAAGAGTGCGAGAAGTCGATGAGCCGCCAAGTTCGACAATTACCAGGAAGAACTCAACGATATCATTTGGTATATGTCGACAGCAGGGGAATAATAGTCGCACTTGTTCTGACAAGGGATCCACTTCAGGCACTACTTCCGCTTCTACTTCGCAAGGCACATTTATGGGTTTCCACACATTTGATGGGAAGCATGTACATTTCAACATATTTCGCTCATAAACACATTTTCATTATTGTCTAATATAGTTTTCATTATGTACAGGAATCTTTTACACATGGCAAAATGAGAAATGTATGACTATTCGGGCTGTAATTTATGTATTTATTATACCGTGTAATGTGTGTATTTATTATAATGTGTAATTTAGTAAAATAAAGTTATAAAAATAGGCAGAGTTTTCTTTGTTTTATGACTCCCTCATAGCTAGTTTCAAACAATTCATGCATATTCAAATCTTAATTTTATAACCAAAAACTAGTTCCATATAATTAAGTACAATCATAGAATAAAATTATAAAGTAAAGTACAACCATACACCACCTAGCATACACTAAATGACAAACATAAACTAAACTACAATCATACTACTTATAGCATAAATTAAAGTACAAACATAAAGTAAAATACATAAATGAAATATGTGCTACCTGAATTTAATCTACGTATTTCTTCTGCGTACGACCACAATAGCTTGTATTATTCGTCACCCTTTCCTTCATTAGGAATTTCTCATGTAGGTTGACTTTTGAACCTATCCAAGTAACTATTTGCCACCAATTTTTCAATGGCGTGTTGATTCTCAATTTTTCTTGAACAGTTGTGAGAATCGTTGAAACTCTTTATTTGAAACGTAATCTAATTTTGCATCTTTAAACCATGCAGTCGCCAATTACATCCGTTTTCACACACGGCCGTCAGTCGCCGAGATTTACTTTTAATGAATTTAATTTCATAACCATTATTCAGAACATGTTCTAATATTTCTTCTCTGAATTTTTTTAAAGAACTATATTTTTTCCCCCTTCCCGACCACTTTCTAAAATAGAGAGGCAGAGAACGGGGGGTCGTTTCGGGGCGGTGACCTCTGTTCTCGAATACCTCTAAAATAGAGAGGCAGGAACGGGGGGCTGTTAGGGGACGGGGACCCCGTTCTCCAATCACGTGTGGTGCACGTTGGATGAGAGGTCCCCGCCCCCCACATCGACCACCGACCTAATATGTCTAGTGTCACGTAAGCACTGAACAGAACGATGGGTGATCGGCCCCTCGTTCTAGGCGTAAATTCAAAACGAGAGGTGATCGACTACTCATGAGAGTTTAATCTGTTATATTGTTTATAGTTTAGGATTTTAGATGTTAAAATTTTTAATTTAAAAGGTATTTCAAATTAAACCCATATTTTAGGGTTCAAATTGATTTTAGTTTTTTATTATTATTATTATATTTTTAATGATTTTTCCGTTCACAAGAAGAATCTACAAAGCAATAATGTGTTTTAATCATTTTTAAATATAAAAAAAATAGGGAAAAGTACCATTTAGACTCCAACGTATTAGGTCAGTGACCATTTGGTACCTAACGTATTTTTTGTACCCAATCAGACCCTAACGTATAAAACGTTTTCAATTCAAACCCTCCCGTCAATTTTTCAGTTAAATTTAACAGATGTCATTTTAAAATGACTAAACTACCCCCCTCTCTCTCTCTCTCTCCGCCACCGTCGCACAGTTGTTGAAGTTTGAGCTCTCGCACAGAGCTCTGCAATCTACAGAGTCGCACCCACACAGAGCTTCGATACCTCGCTCGGCTGCTCGGTCTTTGATTTCTCGTATAGAGCTACTTGAGCACTCAGCGTCTGTCACAGAAAGAAAAGCATTAAGGTAATCAGAGTCCAATCTTTCCTTGTTGTATAAAGGGTATATCTAAGAATTTATATTCTGAAGAATGATGATGATTTTCCTCTCTAAATGGCTTTCATTTTTGCTTACTGCAATATTTCATTTTTCTATTCAGATGGATATAACTAGTAGTTTCCACTGAGCCTCGCCACCCGAATTCCAGATTATCAACTGCTAAAATTTCCTCAATATTTCCTGATTACGTTTTGCGTTTGCTGAATTGCTTCAAAAAGGTTGAGTAATTCTTCTTCTTTGGCTGAATTTTATTCAGATCAGGATGATTTTGGTTGTATGATTGCTGTAGATTGTTGTCTCTCTCTCCCTCTCATGGTGGATGTGGAGTGGAGAGGAGAAAGAGCCTGTTCCTAGTGGATCTACTCTGAATTCTTCATCGGGATTGCGGGAACCCGAGGCTTTGAAATTTCCTGCAGTAAGAGGAGCCAAATTGGCTTCATCCTCAAGGAAGGTGAAGAGAAAATGGCAGAGTAGAGAAGAGAGAAGAATTGATAAGGAGTATGGTGTTGTTTTGGTGCCGTCTGATGGTGTTGGTATATCAGGCTCTGAATCTGACGACTCCGATTGGTCAATTGGATGATTGGAGCCACATGAACCTGAGGAGAGGAGGGCTTCGTTGGTCGTCGGCGTTCTTCGCGTGGAGGAGTCTGTTGCCTAAAGGAGAGAGAGAGAGAGGAGAGAGCACGCAGAGAAGAGAAAGGAGAGGAAATGGGATAAGAGAAAAAAGAGAAAAAAGAATAAAAGGGAGAGGGGTGATCTGGCGTTCAAGAGAGAGAGAGAGAGAGAGGGGTAGTTTAGTCATTTTAAAAGGACATCTGTTAAATTTAACTGAAAAATTGACAGGAGGGTTTGAATTGCAAACGTTTTATACGTTAAGGTCTGATTGGGTACAAAAAATACGTTAGGTACCAAATGGTCACTGACCCCATACGTTGGAGTCTAAATGGTACTTTTCCCAAAAAAATACTAAAACCTACCTCTTCCAAAAATTAATAAATAAATAATATGATTCCAAGAAGACACCTTAGTTTTCTTTTATCTCCACTTATATCCCGGCTCTTCTTGCTCCTTAAACCTCCTTAATACCCCTTCAACGGCGACATCGAAAGCATCTTTCAAATTCTCTATCCCTTCCTCTGGCTTTGAGTATAAGAATCTGGGTATGAATTCTATCACTTTCTCTCTCATCTTCATCTTCTCTTCTTCACTGAAACCCTCGAGCGCAGATTTTACTGAAATGGACCCATTCTTCACCCCGTTTCGGTCTATGAAAACTGAGTAACTTGTCGGTTCTGATGGTAAGAACCACTCGTACTGATAATATGCGGTTCTCTTCCAAAAGAAAACCGGGATCGAACCGGCCACCATACAGTCAAAAATGGATCTTCTCGTGAAGCTATCGCCTCTCGGCTGCAAGCAGAAGTCGGAGTCGAGAAACGCTTCCAGTATCGCTGACGTTCCGTTCAAACACTGAGTTCCGGAGCAGTCGACGACGCGACAAAACCCCGATATGTTTCTGCAGTGACTTAACAAGAGTCCTCTGAAATCGTCTTTAATGACGCCGCGAGTCCCGCCGGCGAAGGAGAATAGATTAGGTCGGCGTTTATTGCGAACAAAACTTTGCCAGTCAGCTACGTCGGAAAGGGAACTGGGGTGGAATCCTGTGGGGTAAGGAACACCGATGTCGAAATAGTCCCACGGGTTTCGTTCAATCAAAAACCGTGTGATGTTGCGCATAGCAGGCATGTAAATGCAGCTCGATCCCCAATCGCCTTCTTTCGACCGTCGAAAGTCCCACGTGATGCGCCCCATCGTGATGAAGTGATCCCAACCGTTTGATCTTTTGTAGTACGGTTGATCTTGGACCCATCTCAGCATCATGGCACAGTGATGATCAAGGTCATTTGCACTCGCGTTGAACCATAAGTACTTCCCCACCGCGAGTCCAACGTAAAATGGTATGTAGAACGCCGTAGCAGATTTAGCCTCAAAAACCCGGCATTTATGGTAGAGTATCCGATTGTGAAAAATCACTTCCAATGCAAATTGGTCCGTCCAGTACCACGCCGGAGCTACACTTTTCGGCACTATCCCAGCCAGAGATTCCGCTTTCCGGCCAAACCCATGATTGGACAACGCATCACAACGGGAGTTCCACGGGTTCAAATCATCGCAATTGTCTAAAATTTCTTCGTTAAAGAATTTGGGTAGGTCGTATACAAAGATCCGACCCGATACGCACTCATCCTTATCACCCAAAACAGAGGTGGGAGGGAGTGCAGCGGCGGCGAGAGGTGAAGAATAGCTGTAGCGGCGGTGGGGGAGGGGAAGAAAGCGGAGGTAGCAGAGGAGGAGGACTTGAAGAAAGAGAATTGCGAGGATAACCCAAATGCGAGAGTGATGAGGTTGGAAAACTGAGTGGAAAGTGAGTGAGTTGAACGAGTTTTTCCCGACCAATTCGGAGTTTTTATGCTTCTTGAGTTGGAACTCCGGGCCGGAGTTGTCGGAAATCGGAGGCATAAGAAAGAGGTAACAGACCGGAAAAAATGGTGGGCTGTGGAGAGAGAGAAAGTTGAAAGAGGGAGAGGGGGAGAGGGCGGTTGGTCATGGTGATACTGATAGAGGTGATCTTAAACTGAAGGGCGCAGGAGAAGACACGTGGGGTATGGTTAGACCGGCTTTCTGGACAGCCGACAGCTTACACTTCTTTGAACTGACACGTGGCTGTATGTTTTGCAAAGAGCAATCTAGATATTTATTTTCAGTCATTTTAACTAATTAATATTTGAACATTTTAATTAATTTTCTTAGATTAAAATAATTATACTCACTCGATATATTTATATTTATATTTTAAAATACATAAAAATGGCTTTAATTTTATATATTAATTTAATGAAATAATGAAAGGAGGCAGAAACCCACAAATCTCTCATCAAAACCTGTGTAAAATTTGGCATTAAGTGAACCGACCTTATTGTTTTAAAGCTTCTTACCGTTTTCATTCATTTTCTCACTTACCAAACACACAATTTCTCCATCCTTCAACCTAGATTTCCATGCCAAATATTCCGGGGCAGTTCACGGCCGACCGTGGTTACTATTAATGGTAGAGGAGGACATTGAACCAAATAGAATGTTTTGGATAATATTATGTTAAATCCTTACTTTTATCTTTTAATTTTTATGTGGAATTAATAACTTATTTTTACTATTTATAATTTATTATATTAAGTTTATTGATTAATGAGTTTCATGTCAACAAATAAAAAATTAAAATAGAGGATAAATGTAACATTATTTTAAATTTTGCAAGGTAAGTATTTAATTTGCTTTATTAAACTCAAAACATTATGTAATTATTTATGTGTGTGTTAATAATATATATTATATACCAATTTAAAACCTGTTGTTTATCTTTGCTGCCCATCAATATCATTCGAGCTTGTTTATGTTTACCATTTTGTTCTCTCACCTGAAATAAAACTTAATGAATTTAATCTGAATGTAATGAGCAAAGTGAGATACAGGCTAAATTTAGCTTTGCTAAAGGTGAAAATTTGCTTGGATATTAGTATATAATGCAGGTAGTTTGGATTAAAGGGTTTCCATTGTGAAAGATTGGCTATCGATGACAACAATGAAGATAAAAGTACATTAAAGAACAAAGACGCTGCTGTTAGGGAGTTGAATGTACTAAATGATAAAAAGTGAGAGGGTAGAAGTCACTTCGAAAATTAGGTTTTTTTTTTTTTTTTTTTTTTTTTTTTTTTTTTTTTTTTTTTTTTTTTTTTTTTTTTTTTTTTTTTTTTTTTTTTTTTTTTTTTTTTTTTTTTTTTTTTTTTTTTTTTTTTTTTTTTTTTTTTTTTTTTTTTTTTTTTTTTTTTTTTTTTTTTTTTTTTTTTTTTTTTTTTTTTTTTTTTTTTTTTTTTTTTTTTTTTTTTTTTTTTTTTTTTTTTTTTTTTTTTTTTTTTTTTTTTTTTTTTTTTTTTTTTTTTTTTTTTTTTTTTTTTTTTTTTTTTTTTTTTTTTTTTTTTTTTTTTTTTTTTTTTTTTTTTTTTTTTTTTTTTTTTTTTTTTTTTTTTTTTTTTTTTTTTTTTTTTTTTTTTTTTTTTTTTTTTTTTTTTTTTTTTTTTTTTTTTTTTTTTTTTTTTTTTTTTTTTTTTTTTTTTTTTTTTTTTTTTTTTTTTTTTTTTTTTTTTTTTTTTTTTTTTTTTTTTTTTTTTTTTTTTTTTTTTTTTTTATTAAAGAACAAAGACGCTGCTGTTAGGGAGTTGAATGTACTAAATGATAAAAAGTGAGAGGGTAGAAGTCACTTCGAAAATTAGTTCAAAGGATGAGAGAATCCCCTCATATTTATACCGGACCGTTTACTTTGGTTTCGTCGATGTGTGATAACAATAAACAGGTAAACAAATATGGAAAATGCGGTTCAGGAATAAGTAAAGCAAATTGGTCAACTGATTATGGACCCAAAGTTGACGCCGACCATCAAGGTCCAGGAGTTTCCTCATCTCGTGAAGAACAAACATTAGCAGCCTCAAAACTGTGAGTATAGATTTTGTTCATTTTATATTTTCCCGTGAGCAACTTCTTTGTTTGTGTTTTTTAAGTTCGTATTTCATACATATATCATCCAATGACTGTCGCTCATAATTCTTATTGAGGGTATTGTTTCTTGCCTCTCGGGAGTAGCCTCTTCAAAAAGTAGCAGATCTTGACTACTATTTTGAGAAAATCAGCCAAATCTTTGGTACTTTTCTGCAACTCTTGTCATGTAATCTGTATCTATATGGTGCTAATTTAGAAATATTCTGCTTCAAATTAACTTTTTGTCAATGTGGAGGAATGTTGTGAGGATGAAATGATGCAGTAACATGTCTTTTATGTTTGACATATGTCTCAGACTGTAGTTGAAAGGTGGAAGGTTTTGTTACTATATGGACGTCTATATAATCTCTTCATTTGACATCTCTGTTGATAAACTTGAACGGAGTCATATGGGCCATTATGTGGTGCATTGATAACATGGGTGTAGTTTTGAAATCAATAATTGTTGGTTCAATGCATCATGGTGTTGACCATGCAGATTTTGACTTGATTTTTAGTAATATCAGTCATGCGAGCTCAAATTTTATTGAGTTATGGATGAATTAGAATTTTGGCGAGTGCGATATGTTTTCAACTTGAAGGAGCCACGACCTTAGTTAAGGTGCCAATAACTCGTGATTTTCCTGACGTCTTTCCTGATGACTTGACAAGTTTACTACTTGCAAGAGATATGAAATTCGGCATAGATAAGATATGATCTCTAAAGCTCCTAATAGCATGTCACCTAGTAATTAAAAAAGTTAAAGATTCAACTTGGTGAGTTGCTGGACAAAAGATTTATTCAACCGAGCTTTTTGCCTTGGGGAGCACCAGTACTATTTGTGAAGAAGGACAAATCTAAAAGGATGTATCGACTATCGAGAGCTCAAAAATGTTACTATTAAGAACAAGTATTCACTACCAAGCATTGATGATTTACTTGATTAATCAAAAGGAGCAACGATTTTCTCAAAGATTGGTTTCAGATCCGGCTACCACTATTTAAGAATTAAGGAGGAAGATGTATTCAAGACGGTGTTTCAGACTAGATATGGCAACTATGAGTTTCGAGTTATGCTGTTTGGATTGAGTAATATACCAGTCGTGTTTATGGATTTAATGAATCAAATATTTAAGGCATTTTTGGATGATTTTGTGATTTTTTTTATCGACGACATCCTTATCCACTCAAAGAATAAGGGGAAGCATAAAGAACACTTGCAGATTATTCTATCAACGCTAAGATGCGAGAAGTTATATGCGAAATTCTCCAAGTGTGAATTCTGGATGGAGAAAGTGGTTTTTCTTGGCCACATTATTTCAAAGTAGGGTGTATAAATGGATCCAAGAAAGATTGAAGCAGTTTCCTTGGTCTTGCATGTTATTACCAAAAATTTGTTGAAGGATTTTCGAGATTAGTCAATCTGCTTACGAAGTTAACCAGGATTGTGCAAGGTATCTATGGACCGAAGAGTGCGAACAAAGTTTTCAAGAGCTAAACAAGATATTGATTTCAATACTAATACTTACTATACCGTATGAATAAGGAAAATATGTGGTGAAACTTAATCTCATTGATTCAATTCAATTAGTACGAAAAACGCAAGCTCTTCGTATTTATAATTCCACATAAATCCAAAAAAATAAAATAATCAAATTGCACACACCATTTAAGGGATATAGAATAAGAGAGGCTTTCACATTTCAATTTTGAATTAAAATGACATCATGAAAAATATATGAGATGTAAGGTTTTTTTATGAATAACGAATTTCAAATATGAATACAATGACGCTTCAAAGTATGGATTGCGATATGTTTTTATACAAGAAGGAAAAGTTGTAGCCTATGCCTTAAGACAGTTGAAAGATCATGAGAAGAATTACCCAACTTACGATTTGGAACTCAAAGCTGTGTGTAAATGCAACAATTTGCATAAGTGTTGGCATTTGATTTTTTGGCAATTTATTATAAAAATAATATTTTATTCACAATTGTTCAAGTGGTGATTTATGACTTGGCAATCAAGGAACAGCCCAATCCGATTATGTGAAGATATTATAGAAGTAATAATGATGATTCTATGGAAGAGAAAAATAAGGAAACAACATTATTTGGAAAGATATTGAAAAAGGAATATGCACTTGTTTTTTTGAAAAGTTTTATTTAGAAAGCCGATTTGCTGTAGATTTAGCACGATTTGCTGAGCTCTAAGTTCCCATGATTAATGGAGTGCTTTCCTGAATTTTCGGATCTGTATTTTGGAAGATATAGAAACTTTCCTTAAGTGTCGCATGTGGTGTCGCACAACAGATTCGGTTTCCTTATTCTATGCGATTTGAATTTTGATTTGGTAACTGATCTGATTCGATATTATGGAAGTTACCAATGTTATTTAAGGCTCTCGGTTCTGAGAGAGCTGATTGACGACGGAGTTTTGTTTTACGCGTGAGGAGGTTTTCTTCCTTTTTCCAAGCTGTCGGTTTTCTTTCACGCCCTACGTTTCTACGTATGGGTTTGTGATTGTTTTGCACACTCGACCTAATCTGTGGATTTCATTGTTTTATTGAGTGTGCTGTGTGTTGCATCCGAAGACTTCGATCTGGTGATCCAGGAGGTGTCACAGGAGGCAATATTCCTTGTTCTTCATTAAAACTCTGTCTCGGGAGGAGACAGCATCCGAACTCGTGAGGAGTTCTGTTTCTTAGACAAGAGGAGCTTGTCGTTCTTGATCGTGGGCGAGGGGATCTTGCCATAACACGGGTTTTGGGAGGAACCAACAACGAGGGGATCTTGTTGTTATCTAGATCTCTGGAGAGGTCGTTCTAAAGTCGAGGGGATCTCGCAAAAACTGTTTTGTTGGGGAAGTTAGCTAGAGGCGGCGACAAAGATAAAAGGGAGTCTTTATTTGTATAAGTCCAAGTTTTTCTTGTAACTTTGTTAACTCAAGAAAAAGTTTTTATATGTGGGCATGGCCCCGCAGACGTAGGCTGGTTGCCGAACTGCGTTACCAACCTCTTGTGTCATTTATTTCCGCACTTTTTATATCGTTCATCGTTACTTTAAAATCGATGTCACACAAGGATCCTTGTGTGACATCACTGAACTGATCTTAAACTTTCACTGTGGTTCATGCACTGAAAATTTAGAGACATTATCTTCATGGAAAGAGATGTGAAATTTATACCGATCATAAGAGTCTGAAGTATTTCTTACTCAGAAGGATCTGAATATGAGACAACATAGATGGTTGAAGTTGATTAAAGATTATGACTACAAAATTATTTATCATCCTGACAAGACTAATGTTGATATATTGAGTAAAAGAGTCTTATCACAAGTTTCGTCGTTGCGGCTGATTCCAAGAAGGTTAATTGAGGAGATGCAGAAATATGATATTAACGTTGTACCATCAAAGATTGTCTGCTATGACGCTTCAACCAAGCTTGCTCGAGCAAATAAAGGTGAATCAACATGGCAACGCATTCATTTGCAAGGTGAAAGATCAGTTAGAAGCTGGAAAAGTATTTAAATTCTCCATATATGATGATGATGTTATCGAGTTCAAAAAGAGATGATGTATATCAGATGATGTTGGATTAAAGAGAGCTATATTAGAAGAAGTACATTCAACCCATACTCGATACATCTTAGTGCACCAAATGTATCGAGATTTGAAGCAGCATTATTGGTGTCATAAATTGAAAGTAAGCGTAGCTAAATTCATCGAAAGATGTCTCACTTGTCAACAAGTCAAAGCGTAACATTAACGTCCTGCTAGTACATTGTAACTACTTATGGTGCCTCAATGGAAGTGGGAAGCATATAACTATAGATTTGTGATGGGACTTCAAAAGATCAACATAGATGGTTGAAGTTGATAAAGATTATGACTACAAAATTATTATCATCTGACAAGACTAATGTGATATATTGAGTAAAAGAGTCTTATCACAAGTTTCGTCGTTGCGGCTGATTCCAAGAAGGTTAAGTGAGGAGATGCAGAAATATGAATTAACGTTGTACCATCAAAGATGTCTGCATTGACGCTTCAACCAAGCTTGCTCGAGCAAATAAAGGTGAATCAACATGGCAACGCATTCATTTGCAAGGTGAAAGATCAGTTAGAAGCTGGAAAAGTATTTAAATTCTCCATATATGATGATGATGTTATCGAGTTCAAAAAGAGATGATGTATATCAGATGATGTTGGATTAAAGAGAGCTATATTAGAAGAAGTACATTCCACCCCATACTCGATACATCTTAGTGCAACCAAAATGTATCGAGATTTGAAGCAGCATTATTGGTGTCATAAATTGAAAGTAAGCGTAGCTAAATTCATCGAAAGATGTCTCACTTGTCAACAAGTCAAAGCGTAACATTAACGTCCTGCTAGTACATTGTAACTACTTATGGTGCCTCAATGGAAGTGGGAGCATATAACTATAGATTTTGTGATGGGACTTCAAAAGATCATGAAGGATCACGACTCCATTTGAGTTATAGTTGATTGACTAACCAAATTAGCACATTTTTTCCTTGTAAGGACTACGTACACTATGGATCAGCATGCCCGTGGTCAGCTTTAAGTTTAGGAAATTATCAGAATTCATGGTACTCCTATCTCTAAGTTCTGGAAGAGTATGCAGAAATCGATGGACACTTAATTGAACTTCAATACAACTTTTCACCCGTAAACAGATGGATAATCAGAAAGGATGATTCAAACCTGGGAGGATATGTTGATAGTTTGTGCTATTAATTTTCAAGAGAATTGGAGTAAAAATCTATCATTGGTGAAGTTTGACTACAATAACAGTTATCAAACTTCGATTGGGATGACATCATATGAAATTTTATATGGCAAAAAGTGTAGATATCTAGTGGATCAGGATGAAGTTGGTGAAAGAATATTTGATATTTTGAGACAGACTGTTGAGATTGTAGTCTTAATCTGAAAAAGAATTCTTACAACTCATAGTAGACAAAAAAGTTATGTAGATCGAGAATGACAAAATTGGAGTTTGCAGTAGAGGATCAAGTCTTCTTGAAAATCTCGCCAATGAAAGACATGATGCGATTAGGTAAAAAAGGAAAGTTGAGCCTGAGGCTTGTATGCCCATTTGAAATTTCAACAAAGGTTGGAGAAGTTGCATATTAATTGAACATGTTGGAGTCAATTAAACATGTGCACAATGTATTCCATATCTCGATGTTAAAGAAGTCTGTTTCAGATTTCTCGTATATCTTACTGATAAGACCTCTCAACTTTGCAATCAATCCTAACTTGTCTTATGAAGAAAGACATATTCAATTTTAGATTCAAAGGAAAGAGAATTGAGTAATAAGAATATCTCACTTGTAAAAGTGCTATGGAGAGACCGAAACATTTATGAAACAACTTGAGAAAGAGAAAATGATATGAGGAAGACCTATCTGGAACTATTCAGGTAAAGTATAAATTTCGAGAACAAATTTTTTTTCAAAGATGGTAGATTATAAAATTCTAGGGTTCAAATTCAAATTCAAAATTCTAAAAATCAGAATCCAAAATCTAATCCCAATTCAAATTCCCAAATCAAATCCATAATCTCGGATTTTCTAAAAATCGGAGTGAGATCCTATTTCAATCTTCTCAAACATCTAATTAGCCAATACTTAGCTAGAAATCTATTTTGGGCTCGGATTTGCTATTTTTTTATCAGAAAATCCGATTTGCACTTAGATTTGGGGGGAGAAGCCACCAAAACTTCTAAGTACTCTCCTCACTAAAGAGGTCTTTACCTCATTTCACTCAGACGCAGCCACAGTACTCCGCTCTAGCAGTCGAGTTCACCGACATAACTCCTTCCTTTCGACCGAAGCTGTCGCAATCAACTCTCTCCAGCGGAGCCTCAGACCACCCTTACTCATTTCACTATCTAATCGTGAAACATGAATATACGGTTAATTGTTGAAAAAAAATATTTCTCCTACTAACACTTCTTCATAAAATCAAACAGAAAAGTGGGAGACAAAGAAATAGAAAAATTAGCAGTTTATAAAATCCTAACGAGATGGTGGATATGTTCCAACAGAATTGAACCAAGATTTAGACTCTCTTCCTTCCATTTCGGTTTCTAGCCGAGTAAAGTCATAGAACTTAGACGCATCAAATTCATAATCCAAATTAATTTCGTCAACCACAAGAGGCTCGAAAACAAAATCCTACATTCCTTCGTCCATTACATCAGAGAAGAAATTAGAGAAATCCAATACTATAACAACATCGATTTAATCGCACATTTTCCTTCTTTCTTCACAAAAGTGAAAGCGCCGACCATTCACCCCTCCATTCAGTAGAAGTTTCTTACTGGAGATGAAGAAGAGAAGAATGAAGAAGATGAAGGAGATGGAGAATAAGGGGAATGGCGGCAGCAGAGAGAAAACTATTTGAAATCTTTTCTGTATTGCAATAAATTGAGCCTGAGGTTTTACATGCACATATTGTAGAGTTCATGATGAGCATTAAAATATGAAAAAGGTAACTATACTAGAACAGTACATCTAACTACACTTTACAAAGCATCCTCTAACATCCCCCCTCAAGAGCAAGGCCGAAGACCAAAGATATTGAATAGAAAATTGGAGAACGCCGACGGTGGAAGTGGTTTTATAAGAGCATCTGCAAGTTGGTGTTTAGAAGGTGTGAATTTGACTAGTAAAGTCTTTTTGAGGACTTTTTCCCGAACAAAGTGAAAATCAATTTCAATGTGCTTGAATTTAGAGTGTAACACAGAATTGAAGGCCAAATACGTTGCACTGAGAATGTCGCGGAGGATTAGATGTAACGACCCTCATACTATTCCTAATTTCCCGTACAAAATTCTTCTTTTCTTTCTCTCTTTTTTTTTTTTATACTTAATGTTTAAGTGGAAAACAATTTAATAAAACGTTTAAAACAATTACAAAACAATTAATCCTAAACCAATACGTACCCAAACACCTACAAAATACAACCTCACCGTTTCACTAACACGATTCTATTTATACCACAATTTCTATCCACATCGCAAATATACATTTCACAATACCATTCGACGTAAAACAGCCCTGTATTCTCACTCGGAACGACTCGAGACATAGTTAAATAAAACACGTTTTCACGAAAACAAACTGCATGGATCCGTTTAAAAACTAAACAATCCCTCCTGTTCAAAATAAAACTCCAAGCAGTTCAGTATGTAAAATAAAAGGTTTTCCAAAAGCAGTTTATAAAATAAGTTTCCAAAGCCTCAAAACATAAACCTATCAACTATCAGCTAACTAGAAACAAACATCCTATTATGTTCTACTATACAATTTTCATCTAACCAATCCATCATTCACCCAGAATATCTCAATACCCTCAAAATACATACGTAAATCCCCACGGGTCGGTTAAGCATCGACTGCCCAGCACACTCCCACGGGCCATCTTTCATCAACCGATCATGCCTCGGGTGGAGGGATCCCATCCTCACCTGCGTAGAGGTCACCTACACCACAGATATAAGTCGTGAGCTTAAGGCTCAGTAAGTCTACGTGAATGCAATGCATGCTATGCGTGCCGTTCGTAAAAATATGCTTCCTTTTCATTTCATTTCATTTCATTACAGATACAGATACAGATATGTTACCGTGGCCTCACTCTCGCTAGATAGGAGCGGCACATCCCACGGTTGGATAGCCCCTCGTATCTAACCGGGGGGAAGACATGCTCCCCAAGCAGCCATGTCTGAACCACCGCCAACGCCGTAACCAGATTACAGACATTTTACCTTTTCATTATACTTTACCATTTTTATGAAAACATGCATAGAAATTCCTTTTTCGTGCTTTTCAGAAACATGATGCATGAACGTGCAATGCTAACATAATTACAGCATAAACAAACAATAAATATAAACATACAACACATAACTAAAACTAACTACCCAACTAATTACCCGACTCAACCTACATTCTCCAAGTTCCTCGACCAACATAGAATCATATGGTGTAGGCCAATCGGCCAAACAAGTCACGAGAAACTTACCTGTCTTCTGTAGCTCGCTGGGTTTGGCACCACACGTCACCTATGGCTCGACCTATGACAAACATTCAAACTTCATTAAATCAAACTTACATTCGCCAATTTACTCTCAAACTACTATTTCAAGCCTAATCCAACTAAAACTTAACTAAACGGGCCACTAATTCGAGTTTGGTAAAACCGACCCAAAACTTCAAACGCGCGTAACTTTTGCGTCGGTTATCGGAATCGAACGATTCCAGCGGCTACGTACTCCTCTAATAACCTATTTTAATCTGCTAAAAGGAATTTTAAAACAAATGATCGGAGCTTGGTCAATTTTGCAGAAACCCGAAACTGCCCTTTTTCGGAGAATTCCACTTTTTTGATTTTTCATCAAATTCCATCAATTTCTTCACTAATCTATCCTTTTAACATCCAATTAACATAAACTAACCTAAAATCGAAGTTCCAATTCATAAAACCCAAATTGCCCTAATCGGGCTTCACTGAAATTTCGCCCAAATTGGGCACTCCTCGGCCAAGCAACGATAGCCAGCCCAAGGGTTGGCAAACCCACGCCGGAAGCAACCTATTTTGGCCGGAGATCGGAGCTCAATCGAGCTCGCCACCCACTGCCTTAAACCGAACCAAAACGGAGGAGAAAACCGAGCTTACCGTTCGATTTTGTGCGCGAGGACGGTCGGAGATCGCACGTCGCCGTCGTCTGGTCGGAGAGGGCTGGAAAACGCCGGCGTTCGTCGGAGGAGAGTCGCCGTCGTCGTCTCCCCTGTTCGCTCGCAGAGCTCGGGCTCGAGCTCGAACAAACAACAGAAATCGTTTCTGTTGTTTGTTTTGTTTTTATTATAATTATAATAATAATAATTATTATTATTATTATTATTATTATTATAATTATAATAAACTACAACTACTTCTTTAATTAGTCTATCAATTCGGTCTCTTTGCAATTTCCTTATTTCTCCAAATATTCCAATTTAATCTTAGAGTTCTAACAAAACTCACCGTTTCCAAAACGGACTTATTTTGCTATTTTTACGAATTGACATACTAAAAGGGTAAAACGGGAACTCTAGCATTACTCTTTTCGATTTGGGTTTCTAAAATTTTACTTATTCTTCTACAAATTCCCGTAAATTTCTAGGGTCCTAATAAAACTATCCGCTCGCAAAACGGACCTAATTTACTTATTTACCAAAATAGCCTTGGAGCGGAAATCCTAAAAACTCGGGTGTTACATTAGAGGCACCTCAGTGGACATAATGCCTTATTCTTTTAATAGTGACTAAAACCACAGAACTTCTGTTGCGCCGTTTGCCACACTTCGATACTCAAATTCGATGTTGGATCGTGAAACCACTTTTTGTTTGGCAGAGAACCAGGATATAAGGTTAGTACTAAAGAAAATACAGTATCCACTGGTACTCTTACGATCATCCGGGCAAGAAGCCTAATCGGCGTCTGTATAGCAAGTCAGATTGCAACACGAAGAGGGCGAAAAACAGATACCCAAGGAGGAGGTACCTTGAAGATATCGTAGAATCCGTTTGATTGTTTGCTAATGAACATCTGATGGTGCGTGCATAAATTGAGAAACTTTATTGACAGCGAAGGCAATGTCAGGTTGAGTAAGGCAGCAATATTGTAAAATACCTACAATGCTGCGATAAAGAAATCCATCACGGAGGGGAGTACCAGAGTGTATAGAAAGAATAGGTCATGTAACCATTTGGGGTGGGAACTGGTTTACAAGCACCCATGTTAGCCCTGTGAAGTAATTCAAAAATGTACCTTGACTGAGAGAATTGCATACCATCAGAGTTGTGTGTTATTGAAATCCCAATAAAATAAGAGAGAGATCCAAGGTCTCGAGTTTGAAATTGAGACTTTAAATAACTAAAAAGTTGATCAAGCAGAGGCGTCGAGTTACCAGTCAGAATAATGTCGTCAACATATACCAGCATAATAATGACAGAGGAGGACTGTCGGCGAATAAAAAGTGATGTATCTGAATTTGATGCCGAGAAGCCCCAATCTAGTAAAGCATTGTACAATTTTGTGTACCGAGCACAAAGAGATTGCTTGAGACCATAGAGGGCTTTGCGTAGACGGCATACAGCAGAAGGATGAGAGATGTTAGTAAAACCTGGAGGCTGCGAATAAATACGGTCTCAGTCAGTTCACCATGTAGAAAAGTGTTACTTACATCGAGTTGTCTGATGATCCAGCCAAAGGAGATGGCCACGGAAAGAGTAGTGCGAACTGATGCTGGTTTTACAACTAGACTGAAAGTTTCTTCGTAATCAATGCCCTCTGTCTGATCATAACCTTTGCCACTAAGCGGGCCTTATACCAGTTTATTGAGCCATCGGAATTCAATTTAGTTTTGAAGACCTACTTGCAGCCAATTATTTTGGCTCAGGTTGGAGGGGTGGTCAATGTATAGGTATTGGTGGCATTGAGAGCTGATGCTTCCTCTCGCATAGCAGCTAACCAATGAGGGTGTTTAGAGGCTTGGAGAAAGGTTTTGGATTCGAAGGGATATTCGACGGAAAAGACTTTCGCTCAGGTTCGCATGGGATGATGATTGGTGATAAGAAGGATAGGTATTGGAGGAGGAATGTCTGGAGAGATAGAAGGAGGAGGTACAGGTTCAAGTAAGATAGGAGAGGGTGAGGTTGCAAGTGGAGAGGGTTCTGTAGTAGGGAGGGGTGGGGAAGGGTATTGAAGTGGGATTATGTGGTGTTGCAAGGCTTATGGGTATAATGGGTAGAGGTGGTAAAGGAAAGAAGTAATCGGAATGGTAAAAGGAGACTTCTGAGGGGCATGTGTGGACAGGGAAGAAAAGGGAAAGCTATATTAATCAAAGTTGACATGCTGAGAGATAAAGATTTTATTTGACTAAGGATCGAGACAGATATATCCTTTGTGATGGAAACTAAGACCTAAAAAGACACACAAAAGAGAACGGGGTTATAATTTATGTTGGTTGAATGAGCGAAGAAAGGAAAAACATAAACAACCAAACACCCAAAGGGACAAGTAATCGGGACTAGAGTGAAACAAGCATTAGAAAGGAGATTTGTTTTTAAGGAGAGGAGTCGATAACAAGTTTATTAGGAAGGCGGCAGTGGCAAAAGTGTAGAGCCAAAACAGATAAGGGACTGATGAGTGGAAACGTATAGCAAGACCTGTTTCTACGACATGACGATTTTTGCGTTCAACTCGATCGTTTTGATTCGGTGTGTATGGGCAGGAGACGGTGATGGATGCCAAGATATTTAAAGAGAGGGGAGAGAGATTGAAACTCTTCACCCCAGTCTGATTGGACTACCTTGATGGGTAGACCAAATTGAGTATTGACAAACTTGTCAAATTATACGAATGTCGTGTGAACTTCACTTTTTAATTTTAGAGGGAAAAACCAAGTGAAGCGAGTACAATCATCCACAAATAAGAGAAAATAGCGAGCACCAGTAAACGAATTTATAGGAGATGGACCTCAAACATCCTTAGGAACAATTTCAAAAGGTAAGCTTGCACGTGAATTAGAAATTGGGAAAGGTAGATGGTGAGTTTTACTCATTTGGCAAGAAGTACAAAATTTTGGCATTTCACTTTTTACAAAAGGGACATTACAAAATCCTAATACTTGCTTTAAAATAAACTGAGATGGATGACCCAAGCGAGAATGCCAAATGTGAGATGAACAGAGATTGGAGCTCGGTAGGTTTGCTGACAGGGAGCGAGGTGGAGACACTGAGTGAAACGAATACAGACCTTCATTGAGTGAACCTCGAAGAAGGATTTGATGAGAGATCTGATCCTTGACAAAAAAATAGTGAGGATGAAATTCAACAAAGACGAATTTTCTCGGCATAATTGGCTAACACTTAACATGTTATGGGAGAACAGAGGTGTGTGACAAACAGCATGTAAATGGAGAGAATGACCAGAGGTGGGTATAAGCACAAAATCAGTTTGAACAATTTTAGAAGGCTTACCATCTACTTGGACGACGTGGTTGTTGCTGGAATATGGTTGAGGTTGATTGAGAATGTCCGAGGGAGGAGTAAAATGATAAGTAACACCCGAATCGAGGACCCATGGATCAGCGGCAGTAGGCGTTGGAAGAATTCCGACGGTGGATATTTGAGGAAGAGAGAAGTTGGCATTGGATGAATAGCTTGCTGAAAAATTTGAGGTGCTATAGGAAGGAGATAGTGTGGCAGAATAAGGCTAGGCTGATGTAACGTCCCTAATTCTTTACCCTTAATTTCCCGTAGAAATTATTTTTTTTTTCTTTTTGTGCACTAAGTAATTTCGACTTCAAAAGCTTTAAATCAAAGTCTAAATCGTTGAAATCGTCTCGAAGATCATTAAATAGAACCTTGATCGATGGGCGAACGTTTTCTATGTTTTTAGGTTCTATTTAATGATTTTCGAGACGATTTCAACGATTTAGACTTTGATTTAAAGTTTTTGAAGTCGAAATTACTTAGTGCACAAAAAGAAAAAAAAAAATAATTTCTACGGGAAATTAAGGGTAAAGAATTAGGGACGTTACAGCTGAAAACTATTTAGGTTGAGTTTAAGTGGGCTGGGTTGAAAACTAATAGGGTTGAGTTTGGGTATAAAAGGCTTGGGCGGGCAGTTTGTGAGTTTGGGCTGGATTTGGTGGGCTGGGTCTATAGTTTGGGTTTAGTCGATGGTAACAGGCTGGAGCAGAGTGGCCCAATCTGTTACAAATCTGACACCTGGGCTTGTGATTAGGCTGGGTATGTCGTCAAGCAGTTGGGCCTGTGGGATTGAACAGAGAAGAATGGTTCTGGAAGTTAGGGCGTGGAGCCATTTGAGGCCGATGAACCCATCTCGGCCGAGAAGGGCGATATACGACCTCCTGAGCTTGGATTTGGATGGGCAATTGAAGCGAGCCGATGGAGTTTTGCTTCTCAGGACGGACATCATAGCTATGAAGAAGACTGTAGATATCCTCGAGCGATGGTTGATCGGAGCGAGATGTAATGGCAATGACAAAAACTGCCGAGTCCCCCCAGAAAACATAGGACCTGATCATTATAAGATACCGGTTGTCCAACTGCGGCCAGGGTATTACAAAGAGAGGTGAGTTTTTGAATGTATTGACAGAGAGCCCATCCTTCGAAATCGAATGAAGCTGACTACGAAGGTCTGAAATGCGTGCTAAAGAGGAGGAAGAAAACCTTCGAGCAAGTGCTGCCCAATAGTAGCAGTAGGAGATGGCGGTAGTGAATGAAACAATTAGTAGCAGCAGTTCTTCTGATAACAAAGAGAAAATCCAGCTCATTAGAAGTCGATTATAGCGTTGCGAGAGGTTGTATTCTGGATTTTCTTGAGAGATAAGGTTATCAAGAAATTGTGGAGGTGAGGGATAGTTTCCATTCAGAATCTTTTCGATTCCATTAGCGATGACAACATTGAGTAACTTGGCTTTCCAGTACAGGTAATTCGTACTGACTAATTTGATCGTGAATATTTGGTTTCCAGTTGGAAATGGGGGCAGAGAAGGAGATAAAAGAGTTGAGAGAGAGGAGGGTACTGTTGAGCTAAGGGATGTCATATTATAGCTTTGATACCAAATAGAAGTTTCTTATTGGAGATGAAGAAGATAAGAATCAAGAAGATGAAGGAGATGGAGAATAAAGGGAATGGCGGCAGCAGAGAGAAAACTATTTGAAATCTTTTCTGTATTGCAATAAATTGAGCTTGAGGTTTTACATGTACATATTATAGAGCTCATGATGAGCATTGGAAAAGGGAAAAGGTAACGAAACTATAACGGTACATCTAACTACACTTTACAAAGCATCATCTTACACATTCCATTAACAGACTCCCTCGCCAAAATTTTTTATCAAAAATTCGTAATAACTGAAGACGAAAAATTCTCGAAAAATATTCTAGCGGGAGAGAGGAATTGTTTTGGAGTGAACAGCAGAGATGGCCAAATGTTTCGTTTCGGTGCAAAATGGAGGAGACGAGCTTAAAGCAGGCTTTTATAATGCTAGAGAATTGGGATCCCTTTTTTGAATTTGAAGGGCCCACATCGTGGTCCCTACTTACTATTTATGCAATTCATTAATTTTAGTGGCCGATGATAGTAAGGCCCAATATATAATTCAGATAGGCCCGCTTAGAGGCCCATATGTCTGACTAAATAGCCTAGTATTGGGCCGGGGCCCGAATTAAGGTAGCCCCAACTCTAGACTAAGGAAAGCTGGTTCACTTAGAGGCCCAATCCCAAATAAAAACCTTCCACATTGTATATCATATAATTCTTAAAATTAATATTTTTGGACTTATTTATAAATGAATTTGAAACCATGCAAAATTAGTTAGTGTAGTAGTCATATTTGACGTATCAACACTATAAAATTGTACGTGATTGTCAAGGTCATTATCCGACAGTGGGGCTAGAATTTTTTATATAAGGCCCAATTGCGGCCTGACATGTTTTTGAGGATGACTTTTTTTTTTTTGTTAATTTGTAACAAGAGCTACAACGTCGAAATTTGAATGTCGCGGTGCAGAGCTGAAAATTGGACACGCAATCGATTGAAGTCACTCAAATTTATATCTTGGAAAGTTTAAATATATGATATGGTTCGATGTGTCAAATAAATATATTTTAAAGAAAAATAATTTAAATTTGTTATTCATTCTTTCAAATTAAATTATGACAATAAATTAAATTAACATTTTTTTTATTGGAAATAAAATAGTTATACTAAATTAACTACCCACTACCCACTTCCATTGTAAATCGAAGAAGGTGGAGTCTAACGACAAAGACTAAAATGTCCTTCTACTTAGGTCCAAATGGCAACCAATGCTCAAAACAATCAAGGTAGAAACCGTCAATACTAAGGGCAAAAGTTAAATTATTTATGATTAATAATGAAATTCAATCCCAACTCCATGGATAAAATATTAATGAAAGTAGATTATCTGCATAACGACTAATATACCCTCCTAAACATGTCCAAACTAAAAGAAATGTGCGTAGACAATAAAGCAAATAACATAAAAAAGTAAGGGTAAACTAGGGAGAGAAAAAGGTTGCATTAAATTAACTAATTACTTCCCTTATTTTATCATCAGTTTGGGTTGCTACTTTCTCCATTTCCAAGATCTAAGCAATACAGACAGAACATCCTCAAATTCAATCCTTCTATTTTTAGGAATCGAAGCAAGGAATCTTGGTCCGACAGATCTTCCGGCTTCAACTCCGGGTAAATGCCGTTCGCCGTCGCCATCTTCTTTTGCATCTGTTGCATGCCCTTCCCCAGTTAGTGTCCTTCTTGTTATCGGTTTATTGCTATTTTTTCTTCAGTTTAGAAGCTATTGGACAGATTGGGAAAATATTTCTCTAACCCTTCTTTTCTGTGGCCTTCTTAGCTGCGGTCGTTGGTGTTTTGTAGTTTTCTGTTTGTTTGCTGAATTTGATGCGTGTTTTGACCTGAAAATTCATGCTCATTTTGGCGAAATGTTTCCATTTGCTGCCCTTTTTTTTACTCACCTTTGAATTCGACATTACCCAACAGCCAAATTCATTTCTGATCCCGTTTCATATTCTTTTTTTTTTTTTCTTCTAATTTCACTGAATTTGATGATTTTGAAGCTTGCTTTTTGTGCCAAATTCAAGGTTCATATCTGCTAAAAAATGTTGCATTTTCTGGTATAGTTGATGTAATCTTGGACATGGATTAGGATCTATGAATCATGTAGAATTTAAAAGGGAAACCTTGAATGATAGTTGACTTTGTTTTTGCAGAACTTATGGAGAAATTTGACTTGATCTATGATTTCAGAGATCGATTCTGAAATTAGAAAGTACAATTATGAGGAGGATTCAAAGGGGATCTTTAAGTTAAAGTTAGATGTGTAAGCAGTTTATCTGAGTTGATGAATTCCATTTGTAGAACTTAAGGTTTCATTTGGCAAATTCTAGCACTTCATCTCTCAAAACATTCCAAATTTTATTTATCATTGCGGGAGTTTATTTGGGTAGCCATAGCCATGCCTTGGTCGTCTGATAAAAACTCAACATCAATGGCTGTGTTTCCTTTTAATATTTATCGGATTGTAGTTTCGGCAGGCGGATTGGCACTGTTTCTAATCTTAGGTTCTTGTCTCTTAATCTCATACCCGATTGGTCCTACATTTCGCGGACATTTCTTCAATGTTAATAGTCTAGAAGATTCATTCACTGAAGTGAAACAAATCGACAGTGGGCCTCATACAAACGGAAATTTAGATTTAGTGGACGAAAAGTCAACCATTTTTCTCGATGTAGTTGACAGGAATACCAAATCTGACTCTAATTCTGAAGTTTTGAAGAATGTAACCATCGATGATTCTGATGTAGAAGCTCAAATAAACTTGAGTAGTCCGTTAATTCCCCCGAAGACCGAAGAGACGAAAGATAGTGAGGCGACAGATAATGTGATTTCTTCCAATGCCGTAAACAATGTTGGAGGTGGCGATAATGTTTCTTTTAGTTTGCTGAATGATTCGAACTTCATTGATATGAGCTCGATACGAAATAATTCTGATGTAAAACCAGAGGCTTCTCCAAATGCAAGTGAAAATACTGTCTCAAGTGATTCAGGTATCATTTCTTAAGATCAATGTTACCACAGTTTCTCCATCAGTTCAAGTATAAGATATGGTTTTCTAGAATTTTCTCATTTTCGGTCTTTGCTTGAATTAAGATTTCTGCCCGTTCCAGTGAAGCGAAAATTGCCAGCCATGGATATTTTAATCATTCATTTTTTCTGAGGAGTATATTTTTTTATTAGAACTAAGTCTTCTATTTTTTCTTATCAAGTTGAAACTATTCATTATGAAAATAAAAAGAATAGGATAAAGTGCAATTTCGACCCTGACAACTGGGGTCATCTACAATTATTTCTAATTTTTTTTTTTTTTTACAAACGAAACATTGATCTTTCAGCTGTTAGCAATTTGGACCTTGGTGTCAATTTATTTGGTAAATTCAATACGTTTATATCATGCTTTCTATTGAATGTGGTGTTTTTAACCTATTTTCTAGTCCTTGCAGCAATTTTTCAACAGATTTCGAACTCTGTTGATATGCATTTCGACAATTTCGAATTTTGTTGATCTTGCTATGGAGCACCAAATCTTGTTAAAAATTGCCAAAGAGTTTAGAAATTTGGTTAAAATACCTCATAAAATAGAAAACATGGTATGCATGCGATGGATTTAATAGATTAATTGACTAAAATATTTACATTGCTGACAGCTAAAAAATAGAAGTTTTATTTGTGAAAAATAATAGTTTAAAGTCTAATTTGTAAATAACCATAAATGTTAAAGTCTAAATTTCACTTTATCCAAAAGGATTACAAATTTGATATTATTCAAAAATACGAGGATCCTTCGAGAAATACTATTGTTTTTCATTATATTTGTATTTTGTTTTATGGGGTTTTAAAAGTTTGTATTAATTGATTGTCACATAGGGTGTGATTTGTACCATGGAACTTGGGTTCATGATTCCGCTGGACCATTATATGCCAATGATTCATGCCCCGTTCTTACACAGATGCAGAATTGCCAGGGTAACGGCAGACCCGATAAGGATTATGAAAATTGGCGATGGAAGCCGGCTCAGTGCGACCTCCCACGATTCGACGGGAAAAAATTCTTGGAGTTAATGAAAGGAAAGACGATAGCTTTCATCGGTGACTCAGTTGCCCGGAACCAGATGGAGTCGTTGTTGTGTATTCTTTGGCAGGTACTTATCATCCTCGTACAGATCTGTGTGAATGTTGGGCAATGATTACCTTTTTTAGTATGCATTGAATTTTTGCTTCGGTAAAAATTTCAGTAGATAGCCCTTTAAGCTAGATATATTTCTTTCTTTACACCAAAATAATTTATTTTATATAAAAGATATCGATCAATGAACAACGAACGAATGACGCATGAATTTGTAAGTTTTGAGCGTAAAATTAGAATTAATTGTAAATTTACTCTCGAACCTTATTTATATATAGTGACCAAGAGTAAATTTAGATGGAGAAAATAATACTATCTTCAGGGATTTGCAAATAATTTAGATCACCAATGATGAATTATGAGCTAATTTGATTATGAGCTAATTTTTTCACTTAGTGTTGATCATCGCACTTTTGTTTGTATTCATATGACTGATTATGGATAAATATTCAACATTATTTTCAGGTGGAAGTTCCTAAAAATCGAGGCAACAAGAAAATGCAGAAATATTATTTTGCATCAACAGCCGTAAACGTTGTTCGAATATGGTCATCGTGGCTCGTCAAGCAAACATCCGAGCCTTTGAGTTTTGCTCCGGAGGGAGTTTCAAAGCTTCATCTCGATGCCCCCGATGACGTATTCATGGAATTTGTTCCCCAGTTCGACGTTATGGTTCTTTCTTCTGGTCACTGGTTTGCAAAGCAGTCTGTCTATGTTCTCAACAACGAGATTGTCGGAGGACAACTATGGTGGCTGGATAAATCTCGGCCAATGAAGATTAATAATATTGATGCATATGGTATATCGGTAGAGACAATTCTGACTGCTCTCGGATCGCATCAAGATTATACTGGCCTGACGATAGTTCGAACTTATTCACCTGATCATTACGAGGGCGGGGCCTGGAATACTGGAGGATCGTGTACGGGAAAAGAACGGCCGCTGGAGGATGGGAAGCTCGTTGAAAATGGGTTTACAAAAGTAATGCACGAAAAGCAGGTTTCCGGGTTTTTAGCTGCATCGAAGAAGATCACGAACAAATCGAAGCTAAGGCTGATGGACATTACGGAAGTTTTTGGATATCGACACGATGGGCATCCGGGGCCGTATCGAAACACTGACCCGAACAAAATCACAAAGCGTAGGCCGGATGGAAGTCCACCCCCGCAAGACTGCTTGCACTGGTGCATGCCGGGGCCGGTCGACACGTGGAATGAAATGGTGCTTGAAATTATCAGGAGGGAATTCGAAGGTGATCAAAACCTCTCATCTTGAGATTCTTGTTTTCTATTTATTCCTTTATACCACTTTTTATTTGTTGTATTACTAGCAAATAGGAAAGAGAGGTTCTTCAAATGGAAGATAAAACAGCTTCTTCTTTTGTTTTTTGGTGTTGGGAAGGTGTAATTTAACATTTTTTGGTTGTAATTGTGACAGTCACACCCTTTTGGAGTGGATTATTTATATGTATAATGTAATGAAAATTTAAATTATAGTTTTTAATATCTGTTTTGAGTTTTGTTGGATTTTCATATCAATCTTTTGAAAACATGCAATGATATAAATAATTGAAATAAGTAATGAATTATATCAATTAATATTTGAATCGGAAGATAAACTGCTATTATAATTAATTGATAGAGCAGAATTCAAATCAATACCGATTGGATAGATAATATATATATATGAAGTAATGCTAGGTTTAGTATTTTATTTCACAATCTTACAAAATTCTTGACATGTCAAATATCAATTGCTGCAATTAATGTAATAAATTATAAAAAGTAATTTATTACATTAACTGCACTTTAATTACACTAATAAATATTTGGCACGCCAGTAAATTTTTAAAGAGAATGAAATAAGAGAGTGTACCTAGCATATATTTTTTATGCGCCTACAAAGTAGGTCAAATTTTAATATTAAGAAATTAATTCATGCTTTTTCATATAAAAATTTAGGTACATATATTGTAGAATCCTCTGGTGCTCTCAGTATAATATTATTAGTTTTGGTCTGGACTCCACACTAATATGTTTTTTATGTTAGCCCAAAACACGTTGTACTAGATAGGAAAAAAAAAACTCTACTTTTAAACTACCAAATTTCTTAATTTATGTATTATTTTAACGTTCATTGATAATGTAATAAATTATTAATATCTCTTTAAATATCATTTGTTGTGTAATTATTCAGCAATGTAATAATCATACTGAATTAAAATAACGAAGGACGACATGATTAAGAATAACTAATTCAAAATTTTAAATCATTAAATATTGAAATTACTTACGTGGTTGGATTTTATTGGTCCGTCACTCATACAATATACAAATTCTATTGGATAATATTTTTCGCTGCTCATAGAAACTATAAATAGTAGAAAAATCTACAACATTTGCGTTTCAACGGCTATTTTCACACTTCGCCTGCGCGATCGCTCTCTGCAAATTTCTTTGGCGATACAAAATCATTGAAGAAGAAGAAGAAAATTCTGCTGTTCTTCAATTTTGTTCGGAGAATTGTTTTTTTCCAGGAAATTTCGGATGCGCTGCGATTTCAAGATCAGGAATTCTCAGGTTGGAAATCAATGGGGAATCTGTTGATCAGGTTAGTCTAAATTCCGTTCGCTAGCAGGAATTTTTATTTTATTTTTTCAAAAGAAGTAAAAATTATTCAATTGAAGTTTTTTCATTGTGATCGAAGTTAACATTTGCAGTTTTCTGACGGTTTTGTTTTTTAGGTCGAAGAATCAGTGCGTCGTTTCGCTTGTTTTCACACCAAATTCTGATTTGTCTTGGCTTCTTTCTATTTTCTTCTGTTAAATTATGCGTACACTGAATTTTCGTTTGATTTTTCCGTTTAAAAATTATGTGGAATAGAATACCGTTTAACAATTTGGATACTCTGCGATTTAGAGCAAGAATTCTTAGGTTGTAAATCTCTGAAGAAACTAATGATCGGCTCTCGTCTAAATTTCGTTTGGTGACCAGGAAAAATATTTTGACAAAAAGGAAAAATCATTCAATCAAAATTATCTCATTTTGATCGAAGTTCACGTTGCCTTTTTCTGCTGGTTTTGTTTTTTAGGTTAAAGAATCTTTGCTAGATGCATACAAGTCATGGTAGGACGAGAGATACGGAGTTCAACAATAACTTGTAAGATGTTAAAATCAAAACTAACTTCTTCCTATATTTTAGTCTTTACTTCCCAAGATCTTTATTCAACGTTAGAGCTATCAAAAATAAAGTAAATATATATTCCGATCCATTAAAGGCGTTCACAGCTGGTGTTTGGAATTGCTGAATCTTGCATTTCAACAGTCTTCTCTTTGTAACCAAGTTTTGGTGTCTTTGACAATGGAAGTCAAAAGATAATGTAGAAAGTATATTATGAAATTGGGACCATAACTTTTAAATACTTAAATGTGTAATTGTTATTTTGTTCATTACAAAATATAATAATCACAATTTGGTCTCTACACTTCTTTGTGCTCATTGGGCCTAGTCCATATTATAATGTATACTTTAGTCTTACATGCTAAATTATTTAATCACTTTTAACATACTCAACACAATAATAATTATATTGAATGGTGTATAATATATATATTCACTTGATATTGTTAAATGATTTCAAGCATAATTACGTAAATACTTGTGAACTTGTTGTATCCTAAGTCATCTATTAACCTTTAATGTTGGCCTTTGAAACTATCACTGCAGAATGAAAACCAATATAATGCCTGGTTTATAAGCTTCGAGGTACCGCTATGCTTATTTTAGTTGAAGCCTTCATCGTACAGATGAAGCCATGAATTGTTTAAGGTCTCTAAACATAGGAAGCTTGTTTAGAGAAATACATATCTTTTGGGAATGCTTACATGACTAAGAAATTAAGAAAACACATCCTTTTGGTAGTGTTTCTTAATGTTCTCAATACAATATTATTCACTTTGGATTGGATTTCGCACGGATTTATACTTGAGGTTAGGTCAAAACGTGTTGAATTGAGTAGAAATAGAAACTCTACTTATAAATTATATATTTTTCACTCTCTCAAACAATGTGAGATTGTACACCCTCATTAGTATGAGTTGATCCCTCGTACTGGGCTCTCCTTCCTTTCACATGACCGGCTATCACAATATTCTCCATTAAGCTCTCGACATCCTTGTCAGTCATATTTCCGATTGAGTAGTGACTCTGATACCATTTGTAGTGCCCACAATACTCTCAGTATAATATTGTCTGTTTTGGATCAAATCATACATAAATATGCTCAGGAATTAGTGCAAAACACGTTACAATTGGTAGAAAGATGAACTCTACTTATAAATTATGTATTTTCCACTCTCTCAAGCGATGTGGGATTGTGCACCCCACTAATATAGGTTGGACCTTCACACTGGTTCCTCTTTACCTTCACATGACAGCGTCTCACAAGTTTACTTGAGTCTATTATTATTATTTTGGCTTTATACTTTGTTTTAATTTATAATGGACCAAGAAATACACGAATAGCGGATGTATTGACTTCAGAGACCCATACATGGTAGAAGGAGAGAAAGGCTGGCACCATGTAAGTACTCACATACTGAGCTTAAAAGAAGAGCTCTCCACCAACTTTTTTTTTTAATTTTTGATAGAATTATTAATTTGCAGATTTTAGGAATTATGAATCTCTTCTTGTTATCTACTGGTTTTAGGTACCTCGTCCATCTATGCTTTTACCATATAAAGGCAAGAAAAGGAGGAAGAACGACTTCAGACTGTGGGTATTGAGTTGTTTTCCTGTTTGCCGAATTTGTATTCTTTTCATAAGACTTTGGTCTAATTTAGGTTGATCGGCTTAATTTGGTAGGATATGAGGAATTGTTCTAGAATCTTTTCTCGACGGTTTTGTATGGTCGAAGAAAGTCCTAGAGCAATCGATACGTTAAAAAATGTACAAATTCGACAAAATACGTTTAATTCAACTAATCGATAACAATAACGATACTGTCTTAACTAATTTCCTCTCCAAGTTTGATGTCTGGTTGTATGTTTAAGTGAAGTCTAATTGGCTTTTCGGTTACTTTCTTTAAAGGTACATTCAACAACGATCGAAACGACCGAGTGCTTGGACGAAAATCCTAAAGCAATCAAATATAGAGAAACAAACGAGTTTCAGTAAGTTAAAAACTTAGTTATCGAGTTCAAGTTCTACTTTGGCCGGCAATACACAAATGATTTTCATCGAATATATTGACTACATATATAGTCTCAAAGTGCATTAACTTTCAAATATTTCGAAAGTTAATACACTTACGAGCTCATCAAATTTTTGTACAGTCATAGCACGAAGTAGATCTCATTCATTGATACGCTCACTCATTTACTCTGAATCTAACTAGGTCAAGTGATGATACCATTGCCAAAAAAGCTGTTGTTGCCAAAAATGGTTCGCTTTCTCATCCTTCGAGCTTTGAAATTTTGTGGGATAAATGATTACATCTTCAAGAATATTTAAAAAATAGATTTTAAATTAGTCCTATTATGATAATATTAAATAATGAATTAGAATTTATACGTGAAATTCCTTAATTGAAATATTAGGAAAATAACGTATTATAATAAGAATAATTTCCAAATTGTTAATATAAAAATACATGTAAAGACAAAATTTAAAAGATGCTATCAAAGATATTGAAATGGACAACTTTATTATTGTTTTTACAAAATTAAATACTTTAATTAAATAATAAATAAATAAACTAGGAAGCAAGTTGATCTAGAATGGCACTAAGAGTATTTTTTTATAAACCAAAAAATGATTATTATTAATTAAATTATTTTAATATTGGATATTAATTTATATTAAAAGAAATAAAAATTAAGTTGTAAGTAGGTGAGAAATGGCATTGCAATTTGCAGGCATCTTCTTTACAGCTTTAAATTATTATTTTTTTTCTTTTTTAAAGTTTTTTCTTACTTTAAATAAATATTAAATTGTTTTTTAAGTTTCATTATTTATTATTTTCCAATTTGATGGCGTTGATTTATTGTATTACTTTATTAAATTTCCAAGACGGACGTGAACCATTTTCTTAACCAAAATTTATACTGTGAATTTTATAATTATAATATCAATTCTTTAATAATTTTCGCCATAATTATTAATTATTATTTCATTTACTTTTTTATTTCATTTTTCTACTTTATTTATTTCTCCTCCTTTTTATTGCAAAAACCCTAAAATTCAGCTGTAGAAAATTATTCTTTGATGGGTGGGAAAATTTGTTTTCTTTTTCATCTAATTCGCAGATTTGTTTTTGGTTTTTTTTGGGTTGCCATTGAAGGTGGATTATATTTTCTGTAATGGCTGAGATTTAAGCTGTTTTACTGTTTTTATTACAGTGAAAAATCCACTGCAAAAATATTTCTTCTGTTTTTCGATCCTTCACTGTTGAAATGGGTTTTTCTATGGGTGTTTGAGTTCAGTTTTTAGTGTTTTGCAGTGATTTGTTTGGCTTTGCAGTTGTCTGAATCTTCCATTTCTGCGTTTTGTTTTGCTCAAGTCTCAAAAGTTTTACAATTTTGGTTTTTATTTGATCGAAGTTTTTAAGGTTTAAAGTTTTTGAGGTAGCTTTAGGTTGGTGAATTGCTGCTGTGAAAATATTGATATGGAGGAGAAGGAGCATTTCAGTACTGGTTTTGCACTTAAGGGTGATGACGCTCCAGATAGTTACCGGGTTGCTCCAAGATCCGACAACCGGAACCCGGTTGTTGTCCCTGCTACTGTTGTTTCTACTGAGCCAACTGTAGCTGCTGGGTCGTCGGGTACGGCGGTGCCGCCGAGCGAAGGGAAGAAGAAGAGAGGACGACCGAGAAAGTACGGTCCGGACGGGAAGGCCATACTGCCGTTATCACCGATGCCGATTTCTGCATCGATTCCACTCTCAGGAGAATATTCTGCCTGGAAGCGAGGTAGAGGAAAGCCATCGGAGTCGACCAAGAAGTCGAGCAAGTTTGTTTTCGGAACTCCTGGTAATGGATAATGCATTTTTGTTTTCTTCGTAAGCTTCTTTTTTTTTTCCAATCACTACACTTCATGTTCCTGTTCGTGTTCTTTATACTGTTACATTTAAAATACGATGAAAACAAAAAAGAACATTCTTGTAAGATCTTCTCGTTTTTTGACTGTTAATACGAGTGATGTAAGAAAAAAGAAAAACAAGTGGTTAGATTTTATGGTCTAGAAAGTAGAAAGTGAAGTTTCAGATTTTGTTTGGGGGGTCTCCAGTAGAATTTAGTGCTAGTGGACCCTTATTTCAGATTCCTTTTCAGATCTGAAAATTCGGTGCAAGTCTGAGATGGATCTGCTGTTCTTCTGTTTAATGAAAGGAATCTTTTTTTTTCTTCCTCTAGCTTAGGATTAGAGTCTTCGTTGCCACACGACATAGCTTGACAGAGAGTTAGAATGAGAGTGAAAGCCGTGATTAATCCGGGATTAAGGTTTTATATAATTTGATTTATAACGATCTGGGATTAAAACCCAGCGATTATGAAAAAACTTTTCCAAAATGAGAAGATTAAAGAAAATCGTTTTTAACTTAAAAATAATTAGACATAAATTAGAAAATAGTTTCCAGTGTAAGGTTTGATTCTTTTTTGTTCCCAATAGCAAACTGAGCTTAGCTTCAATCATGAAGTGCATTAGGCATTAATTGCATGTAGGAGGATGGATATTGAAAGAATTAATCTAATTTTTTCACATCATTGGAAAGTCAGTATTCTAATTCAACAATTTAAAAAGGACTTAACTTCGGCCCAGTGCCGAAAATTCCAAATTCGTGAGATATTTATTCTCATCCGAAATAGGAGGCCATTAGATATGACACTGACCTTTTCTTTAGATCCAATGTTTTATCCTATATCCGTCCCTTCTACAAATAGAGAGTTTTAAGTTCTGGGAGTGCCATATCCAATTAACAAAATTAAATCGAAAAGAAAAATCAGGGGCTTGTTTAATAACTGTTAAACCTTATCGAACAAGTTCTCGGAGAATCCTAACGGATGAGATGCACTTGTCATATGTGGATGAAACACAAATGATAATTTATCCACTTTTAGGAGTTTTGGGGAAATGAGATTAACTATTATTAATAAAGCTATAAATTTATTGTTTCATTAAATCTTCTGGTTATTGTATTTTCAAAGCTGATTCATTTGGCCGTTTGTAGTCATAGCTTCTTTGTGGTTTGGACTTCTTCGCCTTTTTCGTTTTTCTTGCTCTTGCTTAATTTATATGCCTTGATAGATTCAAAGCTGTTAAGGCCAATTAGCACTTCAAAGTATGATAATTATGGTAAAACACAAGAGACGCAGTTAGGCAACAATCTAAGAGAAACATCATTTTATTTGTTATAACCCTTCATAATTTTTTTCAGGAGAGAAAATTGCTTACTCTGTTGGTGCGAATTTCACACCTCATGTGATCAATGTTAAGCCTGGTGAGGTATGCCATTTTACTATGGATTGAAGTCTTAATACGTCAGTATAATAATTCAGTATGTACTAAAGATTCTTTACCGTTGTTTACTATGTTTTGACTAGTATAGTTCGTATGAAATATACAATTCAGAGGGGTAATATTTACCGATAAATCAAAAAACTGGGAAATCATGTTATCTTTTTGGATGGTTCACTAAATAACTTAGGATAAAAGATGAATGATTGTGGACATTGAAAACTTTGACAGTGTTTTCTAAATGGAAATATCGAGGAATTTGAGTTTTTTCATTTTTACAAATTAAGCTTGTGTCAAGTATATCTACGTAATACTGTCGTAAAGGCGTCCAATTTTTTCATCAAAAAAGGAAAAACGTTACATAGGATTTCTTGTTACTATATCATTCAAACTTCAAAGCCAGATTTGGTGGACCATAAATGAAATCTTTCTTTTTCCTGATCATCGGCTCTATTTCCGTTTATTTCTTGCACTTCTCGAGATAAATCAAGACTTTAACATTTTTCCTACGAAATTGGTCTTATATTTCTCATGCTCTCTATTCAGTTGATACTGCGTTAACTATTTCTACATCACTATTTGATCTGTTAAGGATGTTACGATGAAGATTATGTGCTTCTCTCAAGAAGGATCTCGAGCTATTTGTATACTCTCTGCAAATGGTACTATTTCAAGTGTCACTCTCCGGCAGCCTACTACATCTGGGGGTACTTTAACTTATGAGGTGTGTGACCATCTTAGTATAATATTACTCAAAATGTAGTTTTGTTGAAATAATTTATTGGTTATAGATGTGAAAGAAGGGAGGTTTATTTTACTGGACCTCACTTCTAATGTCCATTGTTTGAGATAATAGTGTTGTTTGTTTCTAATTATTATGTCTCCACAAGTGCAGTTGCCTTATCTCTGACATTGGTTGAGCCTGTTATATATTAAAATGTGTCGTTTTGGGTTGTTATAAAGTTCAAATTTTCCTTCCTATTGCGGAAGGTCAATTATTACCTATTTAGCATGTGACTAGTTATCACATAGCTGTAAATTAATTGTGATTTGTGTATGATTGGTCGAGAATATTTTATTACGCTTCTTCGAAAAGATCTTATAGAATTCTATCGGAAGAATTCACTCGTGACTTTAATTGTTTTTACAGGGTCTTTTTGAGATACTTTCGCTATCTGGATCATTTATTCTTACTGAGAATGGAGGACCGAAAAGCAGATCCGGAGGAATGAGTGTATCATTGGCAGGCCCAGATGGTCGAGTGGTAGGCGGAGGGCTTGCCGGTCTATTGGTAGCTGCTAGTCCTGTTCAGGTAATATCCTTTGTCAGAACGTCTACCAATAATTATTTGATTGAGTTTATTAAAATCAGTCAAAATATCTACTTAATCCTTGGATTAATAAGTATCTACTCATTACAATCTGGAGTCTTCTCTACGGTATTGTGTGTTCAGGTGAAAAAAAAGGAAGCTAATTTTTTTTGGTTTATTTGAAACATTAGAAAATAAGATAATTTCTTATGCAAAAGTTTTCATTTTGAGCCGTTTCGATTATCTTTCGTTTTGTGGGGAGTGTCTCTCACTAAGTCTGATCAATATATTTTTACTTTTTGATAAGAAACGATTAGTTTTTAGCGACACGTAGATAAAGTGTCTCTAATATGTATTTATTCTTTCTAGATTGTGGTAGGAAGTTTCCTATCAGGTCACCAGCAAGAAAGCAAGGTGAAACAGCAACAAATCGACTTTACGTCTAAAGTTATCTCTCCCCAAATAAATTCCATCAATGGTGACGAACTCAAAGGGATCTATAGTGGAGTAAAGCCTATTGTCACTCCAGCTTCTTCCTTCCCTGAAGACAACTCGGTCTCTCTAAACCTGGATTCAGCATTTAAAATCTCATCGATCGACAGTAAATCAACTTTGTCCGAAGGCGAGCCGAAGGGCCCCATGCAATCGAATGGCAAAGTTTCTTGTTGATCCTCCTCAAAACGCATGGTTTAAGCGGATTTATTTTCATAATTTGGTAATACCTCAAATCACTCAACCTTACTTTTACTCCAATTTTTAGCTATATTTGACATGGTTTGTGCTCCTATAGACCACAGGTGATAGTTTAGTTAGGAGTTCTAATCTTTTTTTAGACTCATGATGTCGTTTGTTTCATCTTGGACCCTCAGTTTAATTGTACTTTTAAAAGTTATGGCCTAGGTTTGAATTATGTGTGATTTGATTCAATGAAACTGATGATTACCAATTTTTCTTGTTGAAACTTAGTTTTCTACCTCTGGATTCTGATTCTTGAGAAGAAATATATATCGTATTATGATTTAAGTTTGTAAAATGCTTCGAAATTTGGAAGCGGATTGTTTTGGTTGCTCTTGTGCAGGTTGAAATATTTGACGTATATAGATGTTTCAAGATTAACTTCATGGTTTCAATGGGAGAATTCTTTCTTTATAGGCAAAAATTTCCATTTTGTCTCTCCCATCCCTTGTTTCCCATATGAATATGAGTTCTTGGTAGAGAGAGAAACTTCACTCTCTTGGTTATAAAGGGTGATGGCTATTATCAAATTGCAGAAACAGAAGATGAATGTAGCTGGATTAGCTTCAGCTTGATGAATCAGCTGCCCAGTGTATTTAAGCATGATTGTGGAAAATGGGTGAGGAAGAGAGAGAGAGAGAGATGGGTATTTGCAAAATAGAGATGGGAAGGAAGCCTATTAGGCGATTTCCAAGAGCATAGAGCGAGATTTTTGGCTTGATCATTAGGTGTCTAAATCATCTTCCAAAATAATATATCATTTTCATATTCAAACCAGCAACTCTTTAGTTTCATTTTTTTTTCTAATAAATAAATTCCTTTTCCATTTACTTTTTATAGTTATTAATTCATCATTTACACCAATTATACATATAAAGATCCATCACTATCATCAGTATTCAAGTTTTTTCCATACAATTGTTTCCAAATTTTAATTATAAAGATTCATTTAAAGCATTATCACCTTACGTATAATAATATTACAGCTTTATTGAATATACCTACTAAAACAAAAATGCAATTAGTTAATTCTCAAAATCAATTTTTGCCAAACATTCACTTGTTTTTCTTGTCAAAGCCTGATAATCACATGTAGTTCTATGAATTCATAAATTAATTTAACATTTTTCAGCTGAATACAGAGCATTATAAAGCCATGCCTTGAAGCTACCAAAATTGATGTTTTCAGTTAATTACCTCTTTCTTCTCTTGTTCTGTGCAGCACCATCTTTGTTGAATCCTCTGAAATCACTTGTGGTGTCTGCTGAGTTTTGCTTCTTCGTTCCTTTCCTCCCTCCAAATCCAAACTTGGAATTTTTGAAATCTTTCTTCTTCTTCTTACCGTTTCCATCTCCTTGTCTAGCTCTCCCACCGGAGCGGTCTCCGGGAGAAACTCCGGGCCTCTTCTTGTTCAACTTTTGAAATACTTCCCCATCTTCGAAAGGTAAATTTAATTCACCCCCTTTGTCACCTCCTGGAAACCCATTCTGCTGCCTCTGTTTTCTCCATTTTTTAACAGACTCTATGTCCTCTTTCTTCTGCTTAGCTCTTTCCTTCACCTTCTGTGCTTGAATTTCTTTCGATAATTTCTTAGCCTCTCTCGCCTTCCTTCTCTCGTCAGCCTCCTCAATCCTTTTCTGTTCTGCTAGGAGACGACCTTTCACTTTTTCCATGTGGGAATCTGTCTTCACCATCTCAGCATAATAATCAGAAGGTCGGAGAAAAGGGAGTTTCATAGACTGAAGCTGGGCAAAGGCCTTTCTTGTCCCTTCCAACGCCTGCGTATAGAACGCAAGCTCTCTTGCTAGGTCATCGTTTACATCTATTTCTTGCTCCTGATCAACGTCGATTGATAGTTTGTGTATCCATCCTACATTCTCAGGCCAACTAATATCTCCAAGTTTATCAAGGAGACCATCAGTATTATAGATTGATTCTGTCAAAGGTTCTGTTAATTTAACTTCCTCGCCATCTGATTCTGATTCAGATTCGGACACCTCTCCATCAAAACCACCCATCGTGTCATCTTCTATTGTATCGTCATCAGACACATTCAATTGTTTGTTCTTGAAAGCCATTGAATAACCTATGGAAATAAATTTTTATACGTATAATCAGATAAATGTAGAAAAAAAGAACCAAAAAACACATAACAAACTTAAAAACTGATGCATGAGGAATCTTTCACAATTTATCTGAAACTATGAATCCTAAACAATATGAAAAACAACTGTTGGCATAGCCATCACAGAAATGGAAAATACCACAAACAGGGGAATGGACACTCGACATCAGAATGGAAGATACAGTAGAGCACAAGGCAGACTATACTTCAATGACATTTTGACAATTAACATAGGAGATACTGCACTTTGCATGAAACTGAAAGAATACTGGAGCACAAAATTACAAAAAAGACATTCTTCAACTGAAATGAACACTTATGCTATATTCGGCTAGCTCAAAACAAAATGTCACTAAAAACTAATTGATATTTCGAAAAAAAGAACCAAATAGGCATCTTTGCATCGATGAAACAAGGAAATGCACTGATTCAACGTTTCACAAACATACATCCTGAAAAGCATCCTTACATAAAAACTAAAATGAGAGAAAACATTCTAAATAAATCCAGAAGCGACATAGTCAGCCGAAACAAAAACTAATCAAATGTGTCGAAAGAAAGAAAGAAAAACGTAGCCAATGGACAGAGATAGAGAGAGAATAAACATAAAGCTGACCAGATGCAGCGGCAGTCGGTGGAGGAGATTGTAAGAAAGAGGGGAGGAAGAGGGAGTGGACAGAGGCAGAGTTTAGGGTTTCTAACATGCACTCTGGTTGGAAATATTCCCAAAAGATTGTATTTATAGTTAGTCTACTAATAATTATTAATTAGTTATCTTAATGTGATTTTATGATTCTTTGTTTTTAATTTCTTTGCTAAAAATATTTAATTTAAATATAAATTCGAAAAATCCAATTTATGGGTTAATTTGGTATAAATTAATTTTATAATCCTATAATTAAATTGAAAATCAATAAATAATATTAGGATAAAAACCAATTTCAAATTCAAAGTATGAGTTTATTTAAAACACCTCTTAAATAAAACAATTTTAACAATTAAAATCTTAAACTATCTTAATTTATGCCGTTCTGAATTTACGTCGAAAACGGCGAGCTGATCACCCCTTGTTCTAAATTTATGCCGCGAATGGGGGGCCGATCACCCTCTATTCTATCAAGTGCTTACGTGGTATTGTACGTATTAGGTTGAGTGGTCGATGTGGGGTCTCGTCTCCTAACGGCTCCTTGTTCCCTGCCTTCCTATTTTACAGGTGGTCGGGAAGGGGGGTCACCGCCACGAAACGGCCCCCCATTCCCTACTTCCCAAATTTAGAGGGTGGTCGGAACGGGGGTCCCCGTTATTTAGGAGGTGAGAATGGGGGGTCGCCGTGCCAAAACTACCCTGTTCTAAATCATTGTGCTTGAGAACAGAGGGCTATTTCGAGATGGTGACCCCCTGTTTTCACCCCCTAATATATGCATGTAAGAATGGGAGGTCTCTGCTTCGAAAGCCCCCCCCCCCCCCCCCCCCCCCCCTAACGGAAGGCCCTTTCAGGATATGGACCCCCGTTCTCAGCCCTAATTTTGAGAACATTGAGTCATTTCCCTAGAAACGAGGGGCCGATCCCCGACAGTTTATTAAAAATTGTTCCCCCTTCCACCCGCCACTGCTGAAAATTCTGATTTTCTCTCAACTTCCACCGCTATTCTAACACAAAATCTGACCATTTCATGCCCATACCGTGTTGATTTCTCCATCCTTAATTATTTCTTTCAAATATTATAAAAAAATCACACAAATCCGAGCCATAAATCATTAAAATCTCCAATTTAATCTAAATCGCTAAATTATCCTTAAATTACTTCCAAATTGACGATTAAACGAAGGGCTGCCTCGTCACAAGGAGATTTGTCTCAAGGTGGCCCGACAGAACGTGCTCTGCCAAATCGCTCATCAATGTCACAAGGAGGATCATTTCAAGTGGGTCCGACAAATCGGCCACCGTCATCATAAGGTGCTCCGAGTTAAGCGCGACGACCGCCAACTGGGTAGTTTTCTAATGAATTTCGAAATCATATGTGCAAAGAGCAGTTTGAGCGGGATATGTCAAACCACTCGGTTATTCATTTAAAGATCGTCAACTTTAGAGGTTATGAGTCATTGGAGGAGATCAAAGAGATGTTCGACAGAATCGCCCTACACAGAGTGTACAGATTGAGGGGCGATAGCTGCGATAGAATTGTTGCTTGTTTTATGCAAACTTGACCTCTACCGAGAGGTCATGATGTTTGAAGACGTACATCCTCAGTACATAGATTGTTATACTTCTAGAGACGGTTAATGAATTGCTCGGGTTTGTCCGAGAAGGGAATAAGGTTGAGATATAATATCATGCTTCTCGATATTGTGATTTTTTCAGATCGGCCGAGAGACTTGATTTCCTTAGGGAAATTCATTGAAATGCTAACATCGGAGGGTTCGTGAAGTCAAAATTCAGGGATTTGAATGTCAGAGCTCGGGTTATTCATAATCTGATAATTCACACCTTTCTATCTTGGGATGGACATAGAGATCTCATGAGCTGCATGGATCTTTATGTGATAGAAAAGTTGTACAACGGGAACATGTTAGACCATAGCTTTGTGATTTTAGGTCACATGCATGAGATTGGTCGGATATGCAACAAAAATCTCCCGTACGACATGTTGATTCAGAAGATCGTCGAGCGAGCTCGGGTTCAGCTACTGATTGGAGAGTAAATGTGTCTGGACCTGATTCCTTCCCCAGAACCGGACCTCGACAGGCTCTACAGGATTCCCGAGGTGGGAAGTAGAATCCTCCGAACTCACTTGCATGGATCCGTTTGAATTTAATCTATTTCATTCTTTAACTTGGTATCTCAAATTAAGATATTTCATATATTTCAAACAATATAAATATTTCAAACATATATACATTATACATTTCAATATTTACATCATTATCTATCAGAGTATTCACATTATGCGGAAGCTATTACAGAGTTATAGGTCACCACACGTGACCGTTCAAAAAAAGTTATACAATTACTAAAACTAACTAAACACAGTCCTAACTAAAAAAGAATATCATCTACCTCGATGGTTCGCCTATGCCTCTTTATCAACCTTATATTGTCTTTGCTTTACCCTCTCGATGAACGTTTTCGCTATCTGAAAAATATACAATTTCCACATAATGAGCTTTACGCCTAGCAAATAAGTCTAGCAGTTAGAATAGTTAACTCAGACTCTATCCACACTATCTAGGACCATCATCCATCTTCCATCTAACAGTGATTATTTTGAAATTCAAATTTTAATACAATTATGCTTTGAAATTCATGCCATTTTTATAAAATGTATGCAAGTTCGTATTCAACCTTTTAAAAATCTATCAATCACCATTCAAACCATTTTCAACAATTAAATCAATCCAATGCATATATAAACAAGTTTTCATGATTTAAAACCATCTTTTTAAGCAAATTTTTCCAAAAGCAGTTTTTAACATTCAATTGTAAATGTTAAGATGCACTTCACTCTAAACCGACCTCATATGACCATCACACACCTCTACAAGTTTTCAGGCTTTCTCTGGTAGGGCTGTACAACCTCTCTTGCATTGCTTCCTCTCGAGGTTTAGGGACTTTCAACCCAAGAAGAACATATAGTTAATCTCCTACGTAGTTTCATAGTCATAATCATCGCACACGAAGAGGCAAGTCCAGTCCATTGAGTTCTTGTGTTACTAAGACTTCGAACTTCATCCTTCCTAAAATGCATGCTTTAAAACGTTTATAAAGCAAATGATATGTACGTTTAAAATAACGCAACCTATCCATGCAATTGATATTTAAAACCAATATGTTCAATTCAATATAAACCTCATTTTTAAAATTTTAAGTTTTAATATTTCAATAAAATCGAAAATAAACAATTTTCACAATTCATTATCCAATCTGCATAAAAACGATATCAATTAATTACTTCAATTCATCCAATCTCAACCAATCATAATAATTTCTAAACCTATCCAGAACTAAGGAAGAAATTCAAACTATCTCCACCTAATAATGCAATAAATCCCAAACTAACTATTCTAAACGATTGATTTACTTACCGTATGTTGGTTTATTCACTTTACACAAACTTTTCCACCAAAATACTCATCTCACTAAGATGAACAACTTTCTCTAGAACATAACTTTCTAAAACTCCAAATTTCTCCTCATTTTTCTCTCTTTTCCCCTTCTCTTTTTCTCTTCTCTGGTTTTTCCTTATCTCTTCTTATTCTTTGGTTTTTCTTTCTTCTCCTTCACGTAATTCATTGAAGGGCAGCCACCTCACTAAGTTAAAAGGGCTTTTAAGGGTAAATTACCCTTTAATCACACTTATCCCTTTAAAATGACCATTTAACCCTCAATTTCTTAGAAAATCACAAAATAATCGTGATTAATTAATCTTTAACTACAATTAGTTTTAATCTAATCCCAAATTAGATTAATTATAATTTAATTTACTCAATTAATAAAAATTAAAACCTGAAAATCGTATAATTTTTATACATTTTTTTTAAACGAAAGCCGATCGATCGGTGCTTATGACGACCCCCGACCCGATTGGGGTCAGAGAGCCTCACTCCGGACACTTAAAATGTGACATATTTTTTTTTGAACTTTTAAAACATTACACACAGAAAACCTTCTCTGGAATTGAAGTCTGGATAAATGACAGAAGCAAAAAAAGGGTCACAGAATGCTTTGGACGTTTTAAAAAAGAAAACAGAATGGACGAAAGACATGCAAGGTAAGACTTAATAAAATGGGAAACAAAAACTGGAAGTCATGCCGTGGAAGACTTACTGTGGACAGCAGAAGCCGTGGACTTTTGAAAGCAAAGACAGAATCTGTGGACAAACAGAAGCTGTGGACGTTTAAAATCAAAGACAGAATCTGTAACACCCGGCATTTTACCTATGTAATTATTCCCCGAACAATTAAGCAAAGTTACTCTGATGTTAATGCAACGACTATTTTTAATGAAATTGTCAAAGTGTTCAATTGAATGAGGCTGATTCGTAAAAACCGATTCGACGAACTAAATAGTAAATTTAGTTGAAAACCAATAGTTAGAAATGCATGGTGGGGCAAAATGGGAAGCCAATTAAGGTTGGTAGGAGGAAGCCAATGGATGATTGACACTTGGCAAACTTGTGGAAGAAGCCATACCTTCTTCTTCCATTCCCTTCTCCTCTATGTAAAACACTTTGCATTTTCTTCTTCTCCTCTCTGTTTTCTCTCTTCCAGGCGACTGCGATATTTCCAAAAACTTCATTTCTCCTGTTTCCTCCAGTTACAGGTAACCTTCTACGATAGTTAAAGAGTTTAGGTTAAACGTTATTTCTTAATGTCCGATTTTGCGTACTCTAGGTTTGCGAACGACAGTTGTCATGCGTGCAAAGCTTGCTGCATTTCGAACAACAGGTAAGTTCATGCACATAAGTTGACCCTTAAGGCCCTACGGCAAGGAGATACTAGGTTTTGGTTCGGGTAGTTAGGTCGTAGGTTATGCTTTAAGTTAAACGTGTTCTTTTTGTTCTGTTTCCCGTAGTTTTTATTCTGTCACCTGTATATGTTGAGTTTAAGCATCATACATGTTCATGCATACACGTTTTCTAGAAACCCTGTAAATGTTTTCAGCACCGGATTTGAAGTTAAGAAAGATAAAACCTGTAATGTAATGTATAGTTAAGTGTGGACGAGGACTGACATCCTGTCATGTACTCCTGTTATGTCATGTTGTGGCATGTACTCCTGTTGCGCCAGCTCTTCTTCCCACTTATACCTTCCTATCCAGTGAAAGTAATGTGATGTTCATGTATTTGAAAATGTTCATGCACAGCATACGCATCATCGCAATTCATGTTTTTACTGAGCTCTAAGCTCATAGTTGAACTCCTTGTTGTAGGTATGGATCCTCCAGATGAAGACTTTGTGCCTCAAGCTGATGAGTTGGGGAGGTTGGCGAATTGAGCTCATGGGGTTTGGTTGCTGCAGTCAGACGTATTTCTGTCCCAAGGTTTAAGTTTTAAAGTGAATTTCATGTCTGGAAACTCTGTTGGGATTTTGGCGTTTCGTTTTAAAACTCTGTTGGGAACTCTGTTGGGATTTTGTAATGTATAGGTTTTGGTGTTCAAGTTTTTAAACCTCTGTAATTGACAGTTGAATGCATATTTTGATTTATTCTGGAACTGTTTGGAGTTCTCCTCTTTTAGGTTGTGCATGGATTGTCTCGAGTTTTAGAGCTATCCATGCAGTCTGTTCTCTTGTACTTCTGTCATGTTTTTATGCATGTTTTAAAACTGTGTTTTGAATCGGGTTTTTGTGAAATTTGTAATTCTTAATCCTTCTGTTTTCATGCTTTCTGTTTTTAATGTCTCCCTGTTAAATATTGTCCATTTTGTCTGTAAAAGAGTTGTTTATTTTGTTCTGTGAACAGTCGTCCACGTCTTCGGTAAAACAGTCGTCCATGCTGTTATGTAAAACAGTCGTTCATTCTACCTCCAGTTTTGGTTGTCTATTTTGCCTTCGGTTTCTTGTCTTTTATTTGGCTAATTTTTATCGTCCATGATAACGTCGCTGAGAGTCTGTCTGTTATTTTAAAAGTCCAAAGTCTGCCTGTTATTTTAAACGTCCATGTTGCCTTTGAAAATAGTCGTCCACGCCTTCTGTCTTTATGCCTTTCAGTTTCTGTCTTTTGAGTTTTTAAATATTTGGCTAAGTGTTAGTCGTCCACGCCTTCAGTGAAACAGTTGTCATTCTCTTCTGTAAAACAGTCGTCCACGTCTATTCTGCTTTCAAAATAATAGTCTATTTTGCCTTCGGTTTCTGTTCTTTATTTGGCTATGTGTTATCGTCCAAAGTTATCGTCCACGATAACTTCGCCGATAGTCTACCTGTTATTTTAAAAGTCAAAAGTCTGTCTTTGATTTTAGTCCACGGACTTAACGTCCACGGACTTCTGTGTCCACTATTTTTGTCTTTTAGTGCAAACGTCCACAGACTCCTGTGCCCACTGTTTCGATCTTTTATTTCAAACGTCCACAGATTCTATCTTCTGTGCGATTGTCCACAGCCCCCGAATGTCCACGACTACTGTAGCCTTCCACAATATGTCTTCCAGTTTACGTTTTTCCCACTTTTATTTCCTGTTTTATTCTGTTTATTCACCCCAGTCGTCCATTTATGTTTCCTGTTTTTCCTATCTTCTTCTGTTATTTATTTCTGTAACCCGGTTCGATATTATCTCCTAGTCTTCAATTCCAGAGAGGGTTTTTTTTTTTTTTTTTTATGTTCCTCCTGTTGTCTTCTATCACTGTAGTCAAAATTTTTAATACGTCTACTGATTTATTGTCTCTCATTTCTGAATTCTGTTAAAGTTTAAAAGTAAAGTAAAAAAATAAAAATAAATCATGTTTTAAAATGTCCAGAGTGATGGATTGGCTCTCGGATCCCGATCGGGACCGGGTTCCAGGCTGTCACAGAATCTGTGGACAAATAGAAGCTGTGGACGTTTAAAATCAAAGACAGAATCTGTGAACAAACAGAAGACGTAGACGTTTAAAATCAAAGACAGGATCTGTGGACAAACAGGAGCTGTGGACGTTTAAAATCAAAGGCAAAAACAGAAACCTGTGGACGTTTAAAATAAAGGCAGTGACCGTGGACGTTTGAAATAAAAGGGCAGAAACAGTAGACAACAGAAGCCTGTGGACGTTTAAAATCAAAGGTAGTGACCGTGGACAACTACAGAACTGGACTACTGTTTAAGGAATAGCATGGACGACTGTTTTAGAGAAACAACGTGGATGACTGTTTTAGAGAAACAGCGTAGACGACTGTTCACATAACAGAATGGACAACTCTTTTACAGAAGGCGTGGACGACTGTTTTACAGAAGATGTAGACGACTGTTTTAGAGAAACAGCGTGGACGACTGTTCACAGAACAGAATGGACAATTCTTTTACAAAAGGCGTGGACGACTATTTTTTTTTAAATTTAACACTTCACCGATCGATCTGCTACCACAGCCGATCGATCGGCTACCTCTCTGTTTGAGAGTTTACATCTCTTGACACAAAAAGCTTCAAACTTTAAAAAAACCAGATTCAAAACACTGTTTTAAAACATGCTTGAAAAAACATGACAGAAGTTCAAGAAAACAAACTGCATGGATAGCTGTAAAACTCGAGACAATCCATGCATAACCTAAAAGGAAAAGATTCCAAACAGTTCCAGAATATTCAAAACATACATACAACTATTAAACAGAGATTTTAAATACATCAAAACTAAGTCTATACATCGTTCTCTTTTTTTTTTAAAGAAACAAAAGTTGTACAGAACTCGACATAACTATAGAAAAATACATCTTCACAGGAATAACATTTGTCTGACTGCAGCGACCAATCCCCATGAGCTCGATCCGCCAACTTCATCTACTCATGAACCTGAGGCACAAAGTCCTCATCTAGAGGATCCATACCTACAACAAGGAGTTCAACTATGAGCCTAGAGCTCAGTAAGAACATGAAATGCAGTGATGCATATGTTGTGCATGAACATTTTCAAATACACGAACATTATGTTACATTACATTACATTTCACTGGACAGGAAGGTATAAGTGGGAGAAGAGCTGGCACAACAGGAGTACATGCCACAACAGGACATAACAGGAGTACATGACGGGATGTCAGTCCTCATCCACGCTTAACCATACATTATATCCACATTTTTAACTTTCATAACTTCAAATCTGGTGCTGAAAACATTTACATGGTTTTCCAGAAAACGTGTATGCATGAACAAATACGGTACTTAAACTCAACATATACAGGCGACAGAATAAAAACAAATATGAAACAGAACACACAAAACACGTTTAGCTTATAGCATAACCTACAACCTAACTACCCGACAACCAAAAACCTAGTATCTCCGTGCTGTAGGGCCTTAAGGGCCAACTTACACGCATGAACTTACCTGTTGTCCGAAATGCAGCAAGCTTTATACGCACGTCTACTGTGGTTCGCGAACCTATAGCATGCAAAATCGGACATTAACCTAAAATTCAAAATAAAATAACGTTTAACTTGTCCATACTTACTAACTAGCTTAGAAGATTACCTTAGGTGGAGAAAAATGAAGAAAACAGGAAAAAGGTTGAGGTTAAAATCGTCATTGGTCGCCTGGAAGAGAGAAACAGAGAGGAGAGGAATAATATGAAGGTTTACGTAGAAGAGAAGACAAGAGGTAGGTTTCTTAGCAAGTTTTGGACATTTGGTATCCATCCATTGGCTCCCTCCCACCAACCTTAATTTCTTCCCAAACCGCCACTCCATGCATCTCTAACTAATGGTTTTGTTTAGTTACACATTAGTTTGGTTTTTATCCCTTTATTCAATTCAATATAAGCTCCGCCGATTTGGTTTCCAACAAAACATTCATTGTATTAATATCAAATTAATCCCGTTTAATAATTCGAAGAATATTTACATGGCAAAAATGCCGGGTGTTACATCCGACCCACTTTAACAGAATTTGTCTCCAAAATTTGATTAAGCGAATAGCTCCGGATATTGGGCCCCAACGTCATGTTATCTTTCCCAAGTGGCTTCCTCCACGTTATGATTGCGCCATAAAACTTTCACCAATGGGACCACTCTGTTGCGCAACACCTTGAGAGAGGAGTCCAAAATCTTTATAGGCCTTTCTTCATACGTTAGCGTCGGCATGATATCAATGTCCACCGGTTCCACGATCTGAATAGGATCTCGCACACATTTCATCAGCATCGAAACATGAAAAACATTATGAACTTCATCCATTGACGCTGGCAGCTGTAGTCTGTAAGCCAAGCTTCCTACTCTCTTCACGATGGGAAATGGCCCCACATACCTTGGACCGAGCTTCCCTTTCTTACCAAATCTCATCACGCCCTTGAAAGGAGACACCTTCAAGAATACTTCATCGCCTTCAGCGAACTCTAAGTCTCTCCGTCTCAAGTTCGCATAACTTTTTTGTTGACTTTGAGCAGTATTGATTCGCTGTTTGATAGTAGCAATCACCTCAGACATCTGCTGTAATAACTCGGGGCCGACAAGTCTGGATTCTCCAACTTCATCCCAACATAATGGAGATCTGCATTTTCGGCCATAAAGAGCTTCATATGGAGTCATACCGATCGTAGCCTGGTAGCTATTGTTGTAAGCGAACTCCACGAGCGACAAATATTTACTCCAAGGAGCATGAAATTCCATCACGCACGACCTTAACATATCCTCCAGTATCTGAATCGTTCTCTCGAATTGTCCATCAGTCTGTGAATGAAAGGCTGTGCTGAAGTTTAACTTGGTACCCAAGGAGTTTTGCAAGCTTTTCCAGAACCTCGACGTGAATATAGGGTCTTGGTCAGATACAATTGATACTGGCACCCCATGCAGCTTGATGATCTCGCTTATGTATAATTTTGCATACTGGTCCACAGAGAACGTCGTCTTCACAGGTAGAAAATGGGCCGACTTTGTTAGTCTATCTACAATAACCCATATGCTGTTATGGCCTCTAGTCGTCCTCGGTAGGCCAACAACGAAGTCCATAGTGATATTCTCCCACTTCCATTCAGGGATCGAGTGAGGCTGAAGTGTTCCACGTGGTCGTTGATGTTCAGTCTTGACTTGTTGACATATTATGCAAGACTCCACATACTTGGCTACTTCATTTTTCATATTCGGCCACCAGAAGTGAAGTTTCAAGTCTTGATACATCTTCGTGCTTCCAGAAAGCACGGAGAAAGGAGACGAGTGGACTTCCGATAAAATGTCCTTTCGTAGCTCTTCATCTCTCGGAACGTACCACCTATCTTTGAACTTCAGAATACCCTCTCCCGAATAACTGAAATCGGAAGAGGCCACAGGCAACTTGCTTACTATATCGGCCATTTCCTTTGAATTGGTCTTCTGGGCCTTTTTAATTCGGTCCAAGATGGTGGGTCGTAATGTCAAATCCGTTAGCATGGCTGATAACCTAGAAACTATCTCCATATCGAACTTCTGAATTTCTATCCTCAAAGGCATTGATACGGCCGATATAGCTGGTTGCATAGTAGCCGGCATCCTGCTCAATGCATCGACTACCACGTTAGCTTTCCCCGGGTCGTATTTAATCTCAACATCGTAATCTTTCACGAATTCTAACCACCGTCTTTGCCTCATATTCAACTCTTTCTAAGTAAAGATGTACCTCAGACTTTTATGATCTGAAAATATCTTACATGATTGTCCATATAAGTGGTGTCTCTATACTTTCAGTGCAAAGACAACTGCCGCTAACTCAAGGTCATGAGTAGGGTAGTTTTGATCGTGGTTCTAAAATTGTCTGGATGCGTACGCCACCACTTTTCCTTCTTGCATCAGTACGCATCCCAGGCCAATCTTTGACGCGTCGCAATACACACTTAATTTGCCATCTTTGACCGGCAATACTAATAAAGGAGCGGTGATTAACTTCTGTTTAAGTGTCTGAAAACTCACTTCACAAGCTTCAGACCACTTGTACTTGGTATCTTTCCTCGTTAAGCTAGTCATAGGCTTTGCTATCACAGAAAATCTCTTGATAAACTTTCTGTAATAACCAGCTAATCCGATAAAACTCCGTACCTCACTGGCATTCTTCGGTCTTGCCCATTCTTTCACAGCCAGAATCTTGGCTGGATTCTTGGACACTCCTTCTGCAGACACCACATGGCCTAGAAAGTTAATCCTGCTCAACCAGAATTCACACTTCGACAGTTTGGCTTACAACCGATGTTGTTTTAGAGTTGACAACACAATAGTCAAGTGCTTTTCATGTTCCGCCTCATTCCGAGAATAAACCAGGATGTCGTTAATGAAGACGATCACGAACTTGTCAAGAAAATCCTGGAATATCCTATTCATGAGGTCCATAAATGCCGAAGGGGCATTAGTCAATCCAAAAGACATCACCAAGAACTCATAGTGTCCGTATCGGGTCCTGAATGCGGTCTTTGGAATGTCGTCAGCTCTGACTTTCAACTGGTAATAACCGGAGCGTAAATCAATTTTTTAGAATACCCGAGCCCCTTGCAGCTGGTCAAATAAATCATCAATCCTCGGCAACGGATACTTATTCTTGATAGTCAACTTGTTCAGCTCACAGTAGTCAATACACATAAGTAGGGACCCATCTTTCTTCTTAACAAACAAGACGAGAGCACCCCACAGAGAGAAACTAGTGCGCACGAAGCCCTTGTCCATCAATTCCTTTAGCTGAGTCTTCAACTCCCTCAGCTCTATTGGCGCCATACGGTACAGATTCTTCAATACCGGTTCGGCACCAGGATATACATCAATTTCAAACTCAATCTCATAATCAGGTGGCAATCCCGGCAAGTCATCTAAGAAGACCTCTGAGAAGTTTTGAACCACCGGGATATCTTGTAGTTCTGCCTCACCTTGTTTTTGAACATCTATTACGTGGGCAAGAAATTTGACACATCCTGACCTCATCAACTTTTGAGCTTTCAAGGAGGATATAACAGGCATACTGTGTTTCTTTGGTATTGCCTGATAGGAGAACTCTACCTCGTTCGGGCAATTAAAAAACACGAGCCCAGACCTGCAGTTGATGGTGGCGTGATGTCTAAACAGCCAGTCCATCCCCAGAATTACCTCGTATCCTTTCATACCGATGATGATAAGATTGGCATACAGTTTCTGGTCTCCAACTGACACTATATCACCTTGCACTACTTGCTCAGAGTGCATAAACTCTCCGGATGGTAGCATGACACTGTAGAGTTGATCTGACGGCACAATACATAAGTTCTCTCTACCCACAAAGTCCATTGCCACAAACGAATGTGTGGCCCTCGTGTCCAACAAAGTATAAGCAGGTGCATCACAAATCAATATTGTACCTGTGATAGCCGTGTGTTGTGTGTCATCATCATCCTCTATCATTGCAAAAACCCTCGGCACGGCTCGATTCAGTCTCGTGTCTGGCATTGGGCAATCTCGGACATGATGGCCCTCCTTGTCGCATCGGAAGCAACGGCCAGTAAAGAGCCTGCATTCCCCCGTATGATTTCTCTGGCAACGCGGGCATACAGGAAGCTGAGGAGCTCCCATTGGTCTTTTCCCCTTGTCCTGATAAGCGGCAATCTCATTAGGTCTCTTAACACCTCTGTTCTGCTGCCGTTGTGGCTGCCCAAACTGACCCCTTTGTTGTTGCTGTTGAGGGGCATCATGTAGGATTCTCTTTGATGTATCTCTATATCTCTGAGACTTCGCCTCTAAGGCTTCCAACTGATAAGCCTTGGCCACTACCTTCGTATACGGGGCCTCGTCAAATCTCCCGGTTGTAATCCCCTGTAAGAGGTCCAGCTTCAGACCTTGAATAAATTGGTTTACCTTGTTTTCATCGGTGTTCACTAGATTGGGTGCGTATCGAGATAGTGACTCAAACTTCTGAACATACTCGGTCACCGTTCCAAATTGTCGCAGTCGAGAGAATTCGACCATCTTGTCCTTTCTCACATTGCGGTCGAAGTATTTCTCGTAGAAAATTCTTTTGAATCCTTCCCAGCTCAATGCCACGGTAGATGACTGCATCGTGTCCCACCAGAATCCAGCATTTTTGTTGAGATGGAACGAGGCACATATCACCTTCTTGTTTTCCTCCACCTCTGCATAGTTGAACATACGTTCGATCTGTCGGATCCATTCTTCGGCGTGAGTAGGATCTATTGATAATCCATCAAATATAGGCGGTTGGAGTCACCGGAACCTCTCTCCACTAGTGTCATGTGGAGTATTAGCACGGTTATTGTTCCCATTATCAGCCATCATGCGAGATTGAATGCCGACCAGCTCAGTTAAACGCTCAAGGGCATCGCCCCTATCGTTTGGCTAACCGTGATGTCATCTCACCATTTTACGCAATATCTTATACATGATAAGGAACTTAACTTAATAAACTAAAACGGATACAGAAACTTAAACACTTACAGTTAGTGGAGCGATCTCACATGGCGGATTGCGCAGTCAGACAGTTCACAGAATCGCTTTTAAAATCTATTTTTCTCTCCGATACCATAACTGTGACGACCCCCGACCCGATCGAGGTCGAAGAGCCTCACTTCGGACATTTAAAACGTGACATTTTTTATTTAACTTTTAAAACATTACACATAGAAAACCTTCTCTGGAATTGAAGTCTGGATAAGTGACAGAAGCAAAAATAGGGTGACAGAATGCTTTGGACGTTTTAGAAAAGAAAACAGAATGGACGACAGACATGCAGGGTAAGACTTAATAAAATGAAAGAAAAAAACTGAAGTCATCCCGTGGAAGACTTACTGTGGACAGCAGATGTAATAACCCGAAAAATTTACCGAATAAATTAGAAGTCCTGTTAGAATTCCCGTGAAAGATTTTAACGGCCTGTTAGCTTATTAAAACTTAGAATTTCATTTGGAAAGAGGATTTCTAAAATTTCAGGTTGAGAAGACGCGAACCTAATGAATAAGAATTCAAACCTCGATATATATATATATATATATATATATATATATATATATATATATATATATATATATATATATATATATATATATATATATATATATATATATATATATATATATATATATATATATATATATATATATATATATATATATATATATATATATATATATATATATATATATATATATATATATATATATATATATATATATATATATATATATATATATATATATATATATATATATATATATATATATATATATATATATATATATATATATATATATATATATATATATATATATATATATATATATATATATATATATATATATATATATATATATATATATATATATATATATATATATATATATATATATATATATATATATATATATATATATATATATATATATATATATATATATATATATATATATATATATATATATATATATATATATATATATATATATATATATATATATATATATATATATATATATATATATATATATATATATATATATATATATATATATATATATATATATATATATATATATATATATATATATATATATATATATATATATATATATATATATATATATATATATATATATATATATATATATATATATATATATATATATATATATATATATATATATATATATATATATATATATATATATATATATATATATATATATATATATATATATATATATATATATATATATATATATATATATATATATATATATATATATATATATATATATATATATATATATATATATATATATATATATATATATATATATATATATATATATATATATATATATATATATATATATATATATATATATATATATATATATATATATATATATATATATATATATATATATATATATATATATATATATATATATATATATATATATATATATATATATATATATATATATATATATATATATATATATATATATATATATATATAAAATAATAATAAAAGAAAAACAGAATGGCTTCGCGAAGAAGCCACTATGTTTCTTTTTCTTTCTCTGCAACCCGCGTCCCCGGCGAGAGAGAGCTGAAGTCCTTCCTCCGACGACTCCGCAATTCCGGCCCCCATTCTGACGAGCAAGCTCCGACGAACTGAACCCCTCCCTTTTCCTCTTCGATTTCGTGCACAAATTGGACGAAAACAGGTTAGTTCTTCTCCCTGTTTCCTCTTTGTTGATCGGCGGGAGTGGTCTGAACGGTGAGGCTTGATTGGCCGATTGATTTGTTGTTGTTTTGTGACGAAAATAGGGGAATTAGAGGTGAGTGATCGGTGAGGTATGGTGGGCTGGGTTGCCCCTGTTTTCAGGGAGAGAGAGAGAGCCGAGAGGGAGGGTGCTGTGATTGGGGTTTCTAGATTTGAAACTTCAATTTTTTGTTAAATTATGCTCAATGGGTTAGAATGTGATAGATAAGTGAGGGATTGAGCGAATTTTGTTGAGTAACTGAGAAAGGGGAAATTTAGCATTAAAAATTGGTTCTGATTTTAGGGGTTTTGGCCTAGCTACGATTAATCGTTTTAAATTTTCTTTTGGTAGATTAAACTAGGTTATTAGAAGAGTACGTGGCTGCTGGAATCGTTCGATTCCGTTAGCCGACGCGAAAGTTACACGCGTCCAAAGTTTCGAGACGATTTTTACCAAACCCAAATTAGTGGTCCGTTTAGTTGGGTTAGGCTAGAAATAATAGTTTGAGAGTGGATTGGTGAATGTAAGCTTGATTTTAACGAAGTTTGAATATTTGTCGTAGGTCGAGCCGTAGGTGGACAGGGAACCGAGCATCCTCAGCGAGCTAGGACGCCAGGTAAGTAGTAGTGTGGTTGAGAATGTTTGAGAGTCGCCCAGAAGGGCCTACACCACAGTTGTTTGCATGTTGTGGGTCGTGTGAATGTCGTGTGTAGTCGGTATGTGATGTGGACGAGAAGTTGTCATTAGTTGGGCATGTTGTGTAGGTTATGAGTAGTTTGTATGTGATGGGTATGTGCAGTCGTCGTCAGTGGTATGATGTGAGTTCTGTGAGGGTTGTGGGACAGTCGTATGTAAGTGGTGAGCCTTGTGAGGATTGTGGGACAGTCGTACGTAGGTGGTGAGTCTTGTGAGGATTGTGGGACAGTTGTAGGTAGGTGGTGAGCCTTGTGAGGGTTGTGGGACAGTCGTAGGTAGGTGGTGAGCCTTCTGAGGGTTGTGGGACAATTGTATGTAGGTGGTGAGCCTTGTGAGGGTTGTGGGACAATTGTACGTAGGTGGTGAGCCTTGTGAGGGTTGTGGGACAGTCGTACGTAGGTGGTGAGCCTTGTGAGGGTTGTGGGACAATTGTATGTAGGTGGTGAGCTTGTGAGGGTTGTGGGACAATTGTACGTAGGTGGTGAGCCTTGTGAGGATTGTGGGACAGTCGTACGTAGGTGGTGAGCCTTGTGAGGATTGTGGGACAGTCGTACGTAGGTGGTGAGCCTTGTGAGGGTTGTGGGACAATTGTATGTAGGTGGTGAGCCTTGTGAGGATTGTGGGACAGTCGTACGTAGGTGGTGAGCCTTGTGAGGTTGTGAGTCTTGTGCAGGCCGTAGGTGAGTTGTACGTAGGTGGTGAGCCTTGTGAGGATTGTGGGACAGTCGTACGTAGGTGGTGAGCCTTGTGAGGGTTGTGGGACAATTGTACGTAGGTGGTGAGCCTTGTGAGGATTGTGGGACAGTCGTACGTAGGTGGTGAGCCTTGTGAGGTTGTGAGTCTTGTGCAGGCCGTAGGTGAGTTGTACGTAGGTGGTGAGCCTTGTGAGGATTGTGGGACAGTCGTACGTAGGTGGTGAGCCTTGTGAGGGTTGTGGGACAATTGTATGTAGGTGGTGAGCCTTGTGAGGGTTGTGGGACAATTGTATGTAGGTGGTGAGCCTTGTGAGGGTTGTGGGACAATTGTACGTAGGTTGTGAGTATCGTGCAGGTTGTGGGCTAGTTGTGTGTAGGTTATGAGTAGTTTGTATGTGATGGTATGTGCAGTCGTCGTCAGTGGTATGATGTGAGTTCTGTGAGGGTTGTGGGACAATTGTATGTAGGTGGTGAGCCTTGTGAGGATTGTGGGACAGTCGTACGTAGGTGGTGAGCCTTGTGAGGATTGTGGGACAGTCGTAGGTAGGTGGTGAGCCTTGTGAGGATTGTGGGACAGTCGTACGTAGGTGGTGAGCCTTGTGAGGGTTGTGGGACAATTGTATGTAGGTGGTGAGCCTTGTGAGGGTTGTGGGACAATTGTACGTAGGTGGTGAGCCTTGTGAGGGTTGTGGGACAGTCGTACGTAGGTGGTGAGCCTTGTGAGGATTGTGGGACAGTTGTAGGTAGGTGGTGAGCCTTGTGAGGGTTGTGGGACAGTTGTAGGTAGGTGGTGAGCCTTGTGAGGGTTGTGGGACAATTGTATGTAGGTGGTGAGCCTTGTGAGGGTTGTGGGACAATTGTATGTAGGTGGTGAGCCTTGTGAGGGTTGTGGGACAATTGTACGTAGGTGGTGAGCCTTGTGAGGGTTGTGGGACAATTGTACGTAGGTGGCGAGCCTTGTGAGGATTGTGGGACAGTCGTAGGTAGGTGGTGAGCTTGTGAGGGTTGTGGGACAATTGTATGTAGGTGGTGAGCCTTGTGAGGGTTGTGGGACAATTGTATGTAGGTGGTGAGCTTGTGAGGGTTGTGGGACAATTGTACGTAGGTGGTGAGCTTGTGAGGGTTGTGGGACAATTGTACGTAGGTGGCGAGCCTTGTGAGGGTTGTGGGACAATTGTACGTAGGTTGTGAGTCTTGTGCAGGCCGTAGGTGAGTTGTACGTAGGTGGTGAGCCTTGTGAGGTTGTGAGTCTTGTGCAGGCCGTGGGTGAGTTGTACGTAGGTGGTGAGCCTTGTGAGGTTGTGAGTCTTGTGCAGGCCGTGGGTGAGTTGTACGTAGGTTGTGAGTCTTGTGCAGGCCGTAGGTGAGTTGTACGTAGGTGGTGAGCCTTGTGAGGTTGTGAGTCTTGTGCAGGCCGTGGGTGAGTTGTACGTAGGTTGTGAGTATCGTGCAGGTTGTGGGCTAGTTGTGTGTAGGTTGTGAGTCTTGTGCAGGCCGTAGGTGAGTTGTACGTAGGTTGTGAGTCTTGTGCAGGCCGTAGGTGAGTTGTACGTAGGTTGTGAGTCTTGTGCAGGCCGTGGGTGAGTTGTACGTAGGTGGTGAGCCTTGTGAGGTTGTGAGTCTTGTGCAGGCCGTGGGTGAGTTGTACGTAGGTGGTGAGCCTTGTGAGGATTGTGGGACAGTCGTACGTAGGTGGTGAGCCTTGTGAGGATTGTGGGACAGTCGTACGTAGGTGGTGAGCCTTGTGAGGTTGTGAGTCTTGTGCAGGCCGTAGGTGAGTTGTACGTAGGTTGTGAGTATCGTGCAGGTTGTGGGCTAGTTGTGTGTAGGTTGTGAGTCTTGTGCAGGCCGTGGGTGAGTTGTACGTAGGTGGTGAGCTTGTGAGGGTTGTGGGACAGTCGTACGTAGGTGGTGAGCCTTGTGAGGGTTGTGGGACAATTGTATGTAGGTGGTGAGCCTTGTGAGGTTGTGAGTCTTGTGTACGTGGTGGGTTGTAGGTACAGATGTGGATGTGAAGTCCTCGTTAGTTGGTCATAGTATGCAGGTTGTGAGTCGTAGGTACGTGTGTGATGTGATGTAGATGTGAAGTCATTATTAGTTGGTATGGTTGGTATGTGGCATGTTTTAAGCACTGGAGAGTAGAGGAGATGAGGAACGGGGCCACTTGACTACGTGGGATGGCGGGACGTAACGCCACGTGGTCGAGGTTAAAACCGAGGGATGGCGATACGTAACGCCTCGGGGACCGTTATAAAGGTAGAGTACGGGGCCACCTGATTACGTGGGACGGCGGGACGTAACGCCACGTGGTCGAGGTTAAAACCGAGGGATGGCGATACGTAACGCCTCGGGGACCGTTATAAAGGTAGAGTACGGGGCCACCTGATTACGTGGGACGGCGGGACGTAACGCCACGTGGTCGAGGTTAAAACCGAGGGATGGCGATACGTAACGCCTCGGGGACTGTTTTAGAGAAACAGCGTGGACGACTGTTTTAGAGAAACAGCGTGGACGACTGTTTTAGAGAAACAGCGTGGACGACTGTTTTAGAGAAACAGCGTGGACGACTGTTTTAGAGAAACAGCGTGGACGACTGTTTTAGAGAAACAGCGTGGACGACTGTTTTAGAGAAACAGCGTGGACGACTGTTTTAGAGAAACAGCGTGGACGACTGTTTTAGAGAAACAGCGTGGACGACTGTTTTAGAGAAACAGCGTGGACGACTGTTTTAGAGAAACAGCGTGGACGACTGTTTTAGAGAAACAGCGTGGACGACTGTTTTAGAGAAACAGCGTGGACGACTGTTTTAGAGAAACAGCGTGGACGACTGTTTTAGAGAAACAGCGTGGACGACTGTTTTAGAGAAACAGCGTGGACGACTGTTTTAGAGAAACAGCGTGGACGACTGTTTTAGAGAAACAGCGTGGACGACTGTTTTAGAGAAACAGCGTGGACGACTGTTTTAGAGAAACAGCGTGGACGACTGTTTTAGAGAAACAGCGTGGACGACTGTTTTAGAGAAACAGCGTGGACGACTGTTTTAGAGAAACAGCGTGGACGACTGTTTTAGAGAAACAGCGTGGACGACTGTTTTAGAGAAACAGCGTGGACGACTGTTTTAGAGAAACAGCGTGGACGACTGTTTTAGAGAAACAGCGTGGACGACTGTTTTAGAGAAACAGCGTGGACGACTGTTTTAGAGAAACAGCGTGGACGACTGTTTTAGAGAAACAGCGTGGACGACTGTTTTAGAGAAACAGCGTGGACGACTGTTTTAGAGAAACAGCGTGGACGACTGTTTTAGAGAAACAGCGTGGACGACTGTTTTAGAGAAACAGCGTGGACGACTGTTTTAGAGAAACAGCGTGGACGACTGTTTTAGAGAAACAGCGTGGACGACTGTTTTAGAGAAACAGCGTGGACGACTGTTTTAGAGAAACAGCGTGGACGACTGTTTTAGAGAAACAGCGTGGACGACTGTTTTAGAGAAACAGCGTGGACGACTGTTTTAGAGAAACAGCGTGGACGACTGTTTTAGAGAAACAGCGTGGACGACTGTTTTAGAGAAACAGCGTGGACGACTGTTTTAGAGAAACAGCGTGGACGACTGTTTTAGAGAAACAGCGTGGACGACTGTTTTAGAGAAACAGCGTGGACGACTGTTTTAGAGAAACAGCGTGGACGACTGTTTTAGAGAAACAGCGTGGACGACTGTTTTAGAGAAACAGCGTGGACGACTGTTTTAGAGAAACAGCGTGGACGACTGTTTTAGAGAAACAGCGTGGACGACTGTTTTAGAGAAACAGCGTGGACGACTGTTTTAGAGAAACAGCGTGGACGACTGTTTTAGAGAAACAGCGTGGACGACTGTTTTAGAGAAACAGCGTGGACGACTGTTTTAGAGAAACAGCGTGGACGACTGTTTTAGAGAAACAGCGTGGACGACTGTTTTAGAGAAACAGCGTGGACGACTGTTTTAGAGAAACAGCGTGGACGACTGTTTTAGAGAAACAGCGTGGACGACTGTTTTAGAGAAACAGCGTGGACGACTGTTTTAGAGAAACAGCGTGGACGACTGTTTTAGAGAAACAGCGTGGACGACTGTTTTAGAGAAACAGCGTGGACGACTGTTTTAGAGAAACAGCGTGGACGACTGTTTTAGAGAAACAGCGTGGACGACTGTTTTAGAGAAACAGCGTGGACGACTGTTTTAGAGAAACAGCGTGGACGACTGTTTTAGAGAAACAGCGTGGACGACTGTTTTAGAGAAACAGCGTGGACGACTGTTTTAGAGAAACAGCGTGGACGACTGTTTTAGAGAAACAGCGTGGACGACTGTTTTAGAGAAACAGCGTGGACGACTGTTTTAGAGAAACAGCGTGGACGACTGTTTTAGAGAAACAGCGTGGACGACTGTTTTAGAGAAACAGCGTGGACGACTGTTTTAGAGAAACAGCGTGGACGACTGTTTTAGAGAAACAGCGTGGACGACTGTTTTAGAGAAACAGCGTGGACGACTGTTTTAGAGAAACAGCGTGGACGACTGTTTTAGAGAAACAGCGTGGACGACTGTTTTAGAGAAACAGCGTGGACGACTGTTTTAGAGAAACAGCGTGGACGACTGTTTTAGAGAAACAGCGTGGACGACTGTTTTAGAGAAACAGCGTGGACGACTGTTTTAGAGAAACAGCGTGGACGACTGTTTTAGAGAAACAGCGTGGACGACTGTTTTAGAGAAACAGCGTGGACGACTGTTTTAGAGAAACAGCGTGGACGACTGTTTTAGAGAAACAGCGTGGACGACTGTTTTAGAGAAACAGCGTGGACGACTGTTTTAGAGAAACAGCGTGGACGACTGTTTTAGAGAAACAGCGTGGACGACTGTTTTAGAGAAACAGCGTGGACGACTGTTTTAGAGAAACAGCGTGGACGACTGTTTTAGAGAAACAGCGTGGACGACTGTTTTAGAGAAACAGCGTGGACGACTGTTTTAGAGAAACAGCGTGGACGACTGTTTTAGAGAAACAGCGTGGACGACTGTTTTAGAGAAACAGCGTGGACGACTGTTTTAGAGAAACAGCGTGGACGACTGTTTTAGAGAAACAGCGTGGACGACTGTTTTAGAGAAACAGCGTGGACGACTGTTTTAGAGAAACAGCGTGGACGACTGTTTTAGAGAAACAGCGTGGACGACTGTTTTAGAGAAACAGCGTGGACGACTGTTTTAGAGAAACAGCGTGGACGACTGTTTTAGAGAAACAGCGTGGACGACTGTTTTAGAGAAACAGGGAGTTCAACTATGAGCCTAGAGCTCAGTAAGAACATGAGCTCGATCCGCCAACTTCATCTACTCATCAACCTGAGGTACAAAGTCCTCATCTGGAGGATCCATACCTACAACAGGGAGTTCAACTATGAGCCTAGAGCTCAGTAAGAACATGAGCTCGATCCGCCAACTTCATCTACTCATCAACCTGAGGTACAAAGTCCTCATCTGGAGGATCCATACCTACAACAGGGAGTTCAACTATGAGCCTAGAGCTCAGTAAGAACATGAGCTCGATCCGCCAACTTCATCTACTCATCAACCTGAGGTACAAAGTCCTCATCTGGAGGATCCATACCTACAACAGGGAGTTCAACTATGAGCCTAGAGCTCAGTAAGAACATGAGCTCGATCCGCCAACTTCATCTACTCATCAACCTGAGGTACAAAGTCCTCATCTGGAGGATCCATACCTACAACAGGGAGTTCAACTATGAGCCTAGAGCTCAGTAAGAACATGAGCTCGATCCGCCAACTTCATCTACTCATCAACCTGAGGTACAAAGTCCTCATCTGGAGGATCCATACCTACAACAGGGAGTTCAACTATGAGCCTAGAGCTCAGTAAGAACATGAGCTCGATCCGCCAACTTCATCTACTCATCAACCTGAGGTACAAAGTCCTCATCTGGAGGATCCATACCTACAACAGGGAGTTCAACTATGAGCCTAGAGCTCAGTAAGAACATGAGCTCGATCCGCCAACTTCATCTACTCATCAACCTGAGGTACAAAGTCCTCATCTGGAGGATCCATACCTACAACAGGGAGTTCAACTATGAGCCTAGAGCTCAGTAAGAACATGAGCTCGATCCGCCAACTTCATCTACTCATCAACCTGAGGTACAAAGTCCTCATCTGGAGGATCCATACCTACAACAGGGAGTTCAACTATGAGCCTAGAGCTCAGTAAGAACATGAGCTCGATCCGCCAACTTCATCTACTCATCAACCTGAGGTACAAAGTCCTCATCTGGAGGATCCATACCTACAACAGGGAGTTCAACTATGAGCCTAGAGCTCAGTAAGAACATGAGCTCGATCCGCCAACTTCATCTACTCATCAACCTGAGGTACAAAGTCCTCATCTGGAGGATCCATACCTACAACAGGGAGTTCAACTATGAGCCTAGAGCTCAGTAAGAACATGAGCTCGATCCGCCAACTTCATCTACTCATCAACCTGAGGTACAAAGTCCTCATCTGGAGGATCCATACCTACAACAGGGAGTTCAACTATGAGCCTAGAGCTCAGTAAGAACATGAGCTCGATCCGCCAACTTCATCTACTCATCAACCTGAGGTACAAAGTCCTCATCTGGAGGATCCATACCTACAACAGGGAGTTCAACTATGAGCCTAGAGCTCAGTAAGAACATGAGCTCGATCCGCCAACTTCATCTACTCATCAACCTGAGGTACAAAGTCCTCATCTGGAGGATCCATACCTACAACAGGGAGTTCAACTATGAGCCTAGAGCTCAGTAAGAACATGAGCTCGATCCGCCAACTTCATCTACTCATCAACCTGAGGTACAAAGTCCTCATCTGGAGGATCCATACCTACAACAGGGAGTTCAACTATGAGCCTAGAGCTCAGTAAGAACATGAGCTCGATCCGCCAACTTCATCTACTCATCAACCTGAGGTACAAAGTCCTCATCTGGAGGATCCATACCTACAACAGGGAGTTCAACTATGAGCCTAGAGCTCAGTAAGAACATGAGCTCGATCCGCCAACTTCATCTACTCATCAACCTGAGGTACAAAGTCCTCATCTGGAGGATCCATACCTACAACAGGGAGTTCAACTATGAGCCTAGAGCTCAGTAAGAACATGAGCTCGATCCGCCAACTTCATCTACTCATCAACCTGAGGTACAAAGTCCTCATCTGGAGGATCCATACCTACAACAGGGAGTTCAACTATGAGCCTAGAGCTCAGTAAGAACATGAGCTCGATCCGCCAACTTCATCTACTCATCAACCTGAGGTACAAAGTCCTCATCTGGAGGATCCATACCTACAACAGGGAGTTCAACTATGAGCCTAGAGCTCAGTAAGAACATGAGCTCGATCCGCCAACTTCATCTACTCATCAACCTGAGGTACAAAGTCCTCATCTGGAGGATCCATACCTACAACAGGGAGTTCAACTATGAGCCTAGAGCTCAGTAAGAACATGAGCTCGATCCGCCAACTTCATCTACTCATCAACCTGAGGTACAAAGTCCTCATCTGGAGGATCCATACCTACAACAGGGAGTTCAACTATGAGCCTAGAGCTCAGTAAGAACATGAGCTCGATCCGCCAACTTCATCTACTCATCAACCTGAGGTACAAAGTCCTCATCTGGAGGATCCATACCTACAACAGGGAGTTCAACTATGAGCCTAGAGCTCAGTAAGAACATGAGCTCGATCCGCCAACTTCATCTACTCATCAACCTGAGGTACAAAGTCCTCATCTGGAGGATCCATACCTACAACAGGGAGTTCAACTATGAGCCTAGAGCTCAGTAAGAACATGAGCTCGATCCGCCAACTTCATCTACTCATCAACCTGAGGTACAAAGTCCTCATCTGGAGGATCCATACCTACAACAGGGAGTTCAACTATGAGCCTAGAGCTCAGTAAGAACATGAGCTCGATCCGCCAACTTCATCTACTCATCAACCTGAGGTACAAAGTCCTCATCTGGAGGATCCATACCTACAACAGGGAGTTCAACTATGAGCCTAGAGCTCAGTAAGAACATGAAATGCAGTGATGCATATGCTGTGCATGAACATTTTCAAATACATGAACATTATGTTACATTAAATTACGTTTCACTGGACAGGAAGGTATAAGTGGGAAGAAGAGCTGGCGCAACAGGAGTACATGCCACAACAGGACATAACAGGAGTACATGACGGGATGTCAGTCCTCGTCCACACTTAACCATACATTACATCCACATTTTTAACTTTCATAACTTCAAATCTGGTGCTGAAAATATTTACATGGTTTTCCAGAAAACGTGTATGCATGAACAGATACAGTACTTAAACTCAACATATCCAGGCGACAGAATAAAAATAAACATGAAACAAAACACACAGAACACGTTTAGGCTTATAGCATAACCTACGACCTAACTACCCGCAACCAAAAACCTAGTATTTTCCGTGCTGTAGGGCTTAAGGGCCAACTTACACGCATGATCTTACCTGTTGTCCGAAATGCAGCAAGCTTTTGTACGCACGTCTACTGTGGTTCGCAACCTATAGCATGCAAAATCGGACATTAACCTAAACTTAAAAAAAACTAACGTTTAACTTGTCCATACTTACTAACTAGCTTAGAAGATTACCTTAGGTGGAGAAAAATGAAGAAAACAAGAAAAAGGTTGAGGTTAAAATTGTCGTTGGTCGCATGGAAGAGAGAAACAGAGAGGAGAGGAAGAATATGGAGGTTTACGTATAAAATAAGACAAGAGGTAGGTTTCTCAGCAAGTTTTGGACATTTGGCATCCATCCATTGGCTCCCTCCCACCAACCTTAATTCCTTCCCAAATCGTCCCTCCATGCATCTCTAACTAATGGTTTTGTTTAGTTACACATTAGTTTAGTTTTTATCCCTTTATTCAATTCAATATAAGCTCCGTCGATTTGGTTTCCAACAAAACATTCATTGTATTAATATCAAGTCAATCCCGTTTAATAATTCGGGGAATATTTACATGGTTTTCCAGAAAACGTGTATGCATGAACAGATACAGTACTTAAACTCAACATATCCAGGCGACAGAATAAAAATAAACATGAAACAAAACACACAGAACACGTTTAGCTTATAGCATAACCTACGACCTAACTACCCGACAACCAAAAACCTAGTATTTCCGTGCTGTAGGGCCTTAAGGGCCAACTTACACGCATGATCTTACCTGTTGTCCGAAATGCAGCAAGCTTTGTACGCACGTCTACTGTGGTTCGCAAACCTATAGCATGCAAAATCGGACATTAACCTAAACTTAAAAAAAAACTAACGTTTAACTTGTCCATACTTACTAACTAGCTTAGAAGATTACCTTAGGTGGAGAAAAATGAAGAAAACAAGAAAAAGGTTGAGGTTAAAATTGTCGTTGGTCGCATGGAAGAGAGAAACAGAGAGGAGAGGAAGAATATGGAGGTTTACGTATAAAATAAGACAAGAGGTAGGTTTCTCAGCAAGTTTTGGACATTTGGCATCCATCCATTGGCTCCCTCCCACCAACCTTAATTCCTTCCCAAATCGTCCCTCCATGCATCTCTAACTAATGGTTTTGTTTAGTTACACATTAGTTTAGTTTTTATCCCTTTATTCAATTCAATATAAGCTCCGTCGATTTGGTTTCCAACAAAACATTCATTGTATTAATATCAAGTCAATCCCGTTTAATAATTCGGGGAATATTTACATGGCAAAAATGTCGGGTGTTATAGTGCTGCCCCTGTTCCGAATCCCTTCATTTTTCAAAAAAGGGCGATCGATCGGCACCCCTCAGGTCCAAGCTCCTCATTTCGGCCAAAATGGCAATCGATTGCCTATCTTTGGCGATCGATTGGCCTTTTTTTTTTAAAATTTAACAATTTTCTAAATTATCAAATTTTACCTCTTAATGTATCATTTTTTCAATACAACTTATATATATATATATGGGCGATCAATCGACTTTTTTTTTTTTTTTTGAAATTTAACAATTTTTCAAATTGTCAAATTTTACTTTTTAATGTATCATTTCTTCAATACCACTATATATATCATTCATATATAAAATATCCACAAATACATCATTGTCCATAAAGTGTTAAAAATTCAAACCATTACAAGATGAGAGCACAGAGTTCCAGCGATGTATTTAATAGACTTCATTTGATTTGGATGACCCTAGTTGAAGTCGACGGAACTTGGGTGTTCAAGGGAGATCAAAGGACCTCCACCTCTGCAGATGTTCCTATGGAGGAGGCTATCGCGTTGTCATTGTCCCCCCAGACGGCTAGTAGTTGGGACAAAATAGAACAGAAACTAAAGTTCTTCGTAGGCTGAGTCGAGGAGTTCACCATCACACAGAGAGAGCTAGCTGAGTCCCACAGAGAGTTGAGGAAAACTTTCATGGATTTGGTGGAGCGAGATGACAACTATTTCCCACTGTAGTTTAGTTTATGTTTTGTATTTTATTTTATGTATTTTACTTTTTGTTTGTACTTTAGTTTATGCTATGAATAGTATGATTGTACTTTAGTTTATGCTTGTCATTTAGTTTGTGCTATGTGGTGTATAGTTGTACTTTACTTTATTATTGTACTTCAGTGATATTTAATTATCTAGACGGGGGGCTGTTTCGAGGCAAAAGCCCCTCGTTTCCAACCACCTTCTAAAATGAGAGGTGGGGAATGAGGAGTCGTTTCGTGACAATGATCTTCCGTTCCCGACCACTCTTTAAAATGGGGAGGAAAGGAACATGAGACCGTTTCGGGGTGGTGAACCCATGTTCTCGACCACCCTATAAAATGGGGAGGCAGAGAACGGGATGCCGTTTTGGGGCGGTGACCCACCATTCCCAACCACCCTGTAAATGGGGAGGTAGGGAACGAGAGACTGTTGCGGGGCAAGAACCTCCTGTTGTTGAATCACGTGCGGTGCATGTAGGACGGGGGGTCTCCTCCCCCTATATCGACCCCCGACCCAATTTGTCCAGTGCCACTTAAGCACTGGATAGAATGAGAGGTGATCGGCCCCCCGTTCGCTGCGTAAATTTAGAATGGGAGGTGATCGACCCCCTGTTCTTGGCGTAAATTCAGAATGGGGGGTGATCGGCCACCCACTGTGTGACGAGCCCCGACCCGATCGGGGTCGGCGAGCCTCACTCTAGACATTTTAAAACGTGACAATTTTTTTTTGAACTTTTACTTTTAAAACCTTGACACAGAGAAAACCTTCTCTGGAATTGAAGTCTGGATAAATGACAGAAGCAAAAACTGGGTGACAGAATGCTTTGGACGTTTTAGAAAAGAAAACAGAATGGACGACAGACATGTAGGGGAAGACTTAATAAAATGGGAGACAGAAACTGGAAGTCATGCCGTGGAAGACTTACTGTGGACAGCAAAAGCCGTGGACGTTTGAAAGCAAAGACAGAATATGTGGACAATTAGAAGACATGGACGTTTAAAATCAAAGGCAGAATCTGTGGACAAATAGAAGCTGTGGATGTTTAAAATCAAAGACAAAATCTGTGGACAAACAGAAGACGTTGACGTTTAAAATCAAAGACAAAATCTGTGGACAAACAGGAGCTGTGGACGTTTAAAATCAAAGACAAAATCTGTGGACAAACAGGAGCTGTGGACGTTTAAAATCAAAGACAGAATCTGTGGACAAACAGAAGCCGTGGACAATCGGGAGCTGTGGACAATCGGGTGCTGTGGACAATCGGAAACTGTGGACAATCGAAAACTGTGGACAATCAAAAACTGTGGACAAAAACGGGAACTAAAGATAGAATGGACAATAAACTTTAAAGGCAGTATGGACGATAAAATTTTAAAAGCAGAATAGACGACTGAGATTGAAGGCAAAATGGACGACGGAAATATGAAAGGCAGAATGGACGATTGAGTCCAAAGGAAAAATGGATGACGGGATTTGAAAGGCAGAATGGACGACTAACACTTAGCCGAATACTTGAAAACTCGAAAGACAGAAACTGAAAGGCAGAATGGACGACTGAATATAAAGGCAGAATGGACAACTGTTTTACAGAAGGCGTGGACGACTGTTTTACAGAAGAAAATGACAACTGTTTTACAGAAAGCATGGACGACTATTTTACAGAAGGTGTCGACGACTATTTTCTTTTGGAAAACTTGAAGACTTTAAAGACATAACATATGCTCCGCCGATCGATCGGTTACCCCAGGCGATCGATCGGTTACCTCTCTGTTTGACGACTTACTTCTTTTGACACAGAAAGCATCAAACTTCAAAACCCGATTCAAAAGGTAAGTTTAAAACATGCTTGAAAACATGACAGAAGTTCAAAAAAATCTAACTACGGGATAGCTCTAAAATCTGAAACAATCTATGAACAATGCAAAAGAAAAGACTCCAAGCAGTTCCGGAATATTTCAAAACATACATACAACTGTCAAAACAGAGGTTTTAAAACTTCAACACAATACCTATACATTATCCAAAATTTTCAAGAACTATACAAAACTTGACATACACTTCCAAAACACGCCCCACGGGTCAAAACGCGTCTGACTGCAGCAACCCCCCCCCCCACCCCCACCCCCCCCCCCCCCCCCCCCCCCCCCCCCCCCCGCGGAAAGGTGGAGCCACCAACCACCTATTCGTCAGCCTAAGGCTCAAAGTCCTCATCCACGGGATCCGTACCTACAACAGGGAGTTTAACTATGAGCCTAGAGCTCAATAACAACATACAATGCAGTGATGCATATGCTATGCATGAACTTTTGAAATACATGAATATTACTTTACATTACGTCGAGTGCACAGAAAGTATAAGTGGGGCTTATAGAGGAACTGGCGCAACAGAAGTGCACTATCAGGCACTTAACAGAGATACAGAACAGAAATACAGAACAGAACAGGATGCCAGACCTCGTCCCACACTTAACCGTACATTACATTACAGGTTTTATCTTTCTTAACTTCAAACCTCGTGCATAAAACATTTACATGACTTTCAGGAAAACGTGTATGCATGAACATTCATTGTGCAGAGACTTAACATACTATAAAACAGTTCAAAATACATATGAATAACAAGACATCTAAACCATACACTGAGCATGGCAATAAACTTACTTATGGTTGAATCATTGACCTAACTACTCAACAATAACCCGACGACATTTTTAACCTAGTATCTCCGTGATGTAGGGCCTTAAGAGCCACCTTACGCATATGAACTTACCTGATGTCCGTAGAGTTGTAGGCCTCGCACGTAAGTCTTCGGTGATTCACGAACCTATAACATGCACGTTCAAAAAAATAAACCAAGTTGCAAGGATGCTAACTAACAACTTAGTAGGATATGCTCCAAACTCCATTCAAACATTTAGAAAACAAACTAGCGTGTTTTCGTACCAAAACAACGAGTCTTCTCCAAAATCTTAACCCTAAAACTTCAAGAAACTAACGTTTAACTTGTGCAAAATCGTTAACTATGGTAGATAATTACCTGAAACGAGAAAATAGGAGAAAACTGAAGAGAGACAGAGGTTGAAAATCACCGGTGTGGAGAGGAGGCTGTCTGTTTTGCGTGAAAGAGAGAAACAAAGAAGAGAGAATGAGAAGTGATTCACGTAGAGAAGAAGAGAAGGAGGGAGATAGAGATAGCAAAGCTTCTCCAGCAAGTTTTGGACACATGGCATTCATCCATTGGCTCCCTCCCAACCACCTTAATTCCTTCCCAAACTGTCCCTCCATTGATTTCTAACTAAATCGTTATCTAGTTTGTCGATTCGGTCTCACAATCTCTCTCATTCAATTAGATACATTGACAATTTCTACAAAAACATTCATCGCATTAATATCAAATTAATCCCGCCAAATAATTCGGGAAAAATTCACATGGCAAAATGCCGGGTGTTACACACTGTTTTAAATTACCCTCATACTTTGAGATTCAAATTGGTTTTTACCCATAATTTTATGTCACCAACCACCATATGAATGCAACAATCGCCCCAAATTTTGTTGATTGTAATAGTGTAGCTCATATCAATGGGGGTGCACAATCACTCATCACTTAGGAGAGTTGAATGTAAATGATTTATAAGTAGAGTTATCATCTTTATTTATATACACGTTTTACGCTAACTCTAAAAATAAACTTAAACAGGTTTCGACTCGAAACGAATGTTAGTGATTTTACACCTTTACACGCAAGTGCACGTGTCGCTAACGAAGTAATAGAGTAAGTAAAGTATCGATCCCACGAGGATAATGTTAATTGAATTAATCGCTATAAAAATCTTATAAAAATATTAAAATGATGGATGAAAATAAATATAAATAAAATCAGAATTGCGATGAAACAAAGTAAATCAGAATAAACGAGGTAAAAATAATAAAAGAAGGCCTTGGCTAGAATCGATTTCTTCGTTACGAGAATTTTACACTGATGCTCTGATAATGCTCTGCAACATTGTCTAAGAACAGCAAGAATTAAATAATTCTAGGATTCTTTCGAATTGCCTAGATAAATTCAAATTAGAATTTCCTTCGACTTTGAATGAATGTAACTAATATTGAATTTCCTATATGCTCTATTCTTATCGCCAATCGAATTAACGTTAACTACCTTGTAACGTATTAATCCAATTAATCAATCGTGCATCTTAACATTTATATTTACCTGTCGATAAAATATAAACATGAAACATCAAACTATCTGTCGATATGAATTAAATTAGACGAGGAATATCACGAAAGATTGTTCCAAACAAAAATGCATTAGCAATGCTACAGTATTAATCACAAAACAGTAAGAATTCTTATTTTTCTAGGGTTCCGTCGAATTGCCTAGATAAATTCGTTTTAGAATTTTCTTTTCGATTTTGAAAAGACAAAAACTTAATATGAATTTTCTTGTGAACCTATTCTTAAATACCAAATAGATTAATGTTAGCTATTTTGCAACACTTTTAATCTATTCAATTTCTCATGCATCTTTAATTCCTATTTACCTATCGATACAATAGGAATATGTGAAATCAAAATTGTCTATCGACATAAATTGAATTAAGCAGTTCAAATCATGAGAAATCATTCAATGAAAAATATGTAGCATTCATAGATCAATCAAAAAAACCGTAACGAATACTACCGTCCTAACCAAGATAAATTGTTTAACTACTCGACGTCATAAAAAAATAAAAACAATAACATAAAAAAAATAATAAAAATAAGAGAAGAAGAAAAAGCAGAGGAATGTCGTCTTCCTCCTCTGGAGCTCCTTCTCCAGAACACTTCTTTCCAGCAAAAAAATCTCTTTTTTATTCTCATTCATGGATTCTCCTTTTGCCTGCCAGGTGTATCTCACCTTTCTCTCTCCAAATTCACTTTTATTATTTCTTTTTTTTTCTTTCCTTGATTTTGCCTTTTCTTTTGTTCTGTTTGATTTTGCCTTTTCTTTTGTTCTTGTTCTGCGTGTACCTTCTCTCTCTCCATTCTGTTTTGTCTTTTAGTGCTGCCCTTGTAAGTCTTCTTCCGCTGCCCAGCTTTTTTAATTCTACCATTGCTTTGTTTTATGCTTCTTCCGCTGCCCAGCTTTTTTAATTCTACCATTGCTTTGTTTTATGCTTCTTCCGCTGCCCATTCTTGTTAAATCATCCGCTGCCCAATTTCATTTGAATCAACCGCTGCCCAGCTTAATTCCAAATTAATTTGTTTTAATCCTCCATGATTTCAGCATTTTCTCTTTCCATAATCAGCAACTAATTTCCTCAATTTACTTGATTTTCTCCCTCCATAATCTCCAGCTTTTGACTTTGATTTTCCCTCTAATAAAATTACATTCAAATATAAAAATATAAAATTCAAATTAAGTGGAAAAAATATGCTTTTAATAGATAATCTGCATAAAATATATTAAATTTCATCAAAGCACTAATGCTGCAACAATACATAGCAATTTCAGTAAATTAATACTAATTTATTCTTGCAATCACTCAAATCATACAAGTTCTATCAATTAAATATCATATAAAATAACTCTAATTTAAGAGTTATCAACGAACAGTATTATAATATAAAGATTGAGGACTTCACATATTGCTTCTCCAATTCCCCTTAAAAAAACATTGTTTTCTGTCATCGTACTTTATGATTTGCTTTAATTTAATCATAACTTTATCTTTCTTATTAAAATCACTATAGTGTTAAATTCATTTTTAAACGACCTTCCTAGTAATTTACATCAATAAATTTAAGAAAATATCACTCGATAATTAAATTGAACATAGAGATTTGATGTTTTTAATTAAATCAATTATGCTACAGTTATATTCTAATTTTACACTATGTTGTAATACTTATATGTTATCAATTTATTGATTCATATAATTTATTAATTAAATTACCAATGTTATATCATAATTATTCTATCAATAAATAAATAATATGTAAGAGACACATCATAGTGTGATGTTAAAGTATAAATCTAGTACTTTTCAAAAACATTTGACAGTAAATATCTTGACACGATTTAACAATGTTTTTTTAATAAAATTTAAATAGTTATAAATGATAAATTACCAACAATTTCAAAAACTTAACTTATAGTTTGAAAATAATTTATGTGTTTATATATTTCTTAATATTTTCTCCTCACATGTAGGTCAATTCTTTTTATTAATTCCTTAGTCTAAATTTTCAAATGCAGTAATTTTTTAAGTTTGTTGAGATTCAAACTTGAGACTTCTAACTCTGATATCGTGATTCATTACTAATAATATCAAAAACTTAAGTTTATGAGTTGATAATAATTTAATCATTTACCTATTTCTTAACAACAAATCCACTTAATATGCAGTTTCTTAAGGAGATTGTTAAGTTTTGTCTTGTTTTCTATCTAAAGATCACAAATTTTTTTACCTCGCCATAACCTTTCGAAATATAGGCATGATCGACACATAGATTATAGTGATTTAAGTTCGAGATTATTACAAATTTGGAGCCTACATCCACTTTCATTATGGCTCAAAAAAGTCACTTTTTTTTTCTTACTTTGTATTATCTTTGCTGCATAATAAGGTCAATATAGCTCACTCAATTATAATTACTGTCATCATTGTAAATAAAAGAAATCATAACATTGATGAGGTAGAAAGAAAATCAATAAGACACTTTAGATTCATTTCCTTTTAGAACTCCTTTAAAATCATTTTTAACCGTCCATCAAATACCAACCAAACGTCCCAAATTGATTTTATTTTATTTTATTTTATGATTGGACCCAATTAAGTAAACATATTAATGAAGGGTTAATAATCAGTGAAATCTCTTTATAAAACACTATTAATTCATCCTTATTAATAAATGGTTAAGAATTTTATAATTCACGACCCTTTAATGACTATTAAATGAATATGACTGTGAATATGAGTTTACTTGTAAAGTTAATATCTGTATTATTCTACTCTAAAAATTGTCACGCTCAGTAATACATCTAATTTTATGAGCTATTAGTCTCATTTTTTTTTTTCTAATTTAGTTTCTGTTAAACATATATTTAAAATATGTTTGTTACGACGCATACATGCATTGCACGTACCAACAACTAGTTATTATTAAGGTGAGAAAGACTTTGTACCATACAATTTTAGCATAAAAGTCAAAGGTGTGACACCATAATTGCTTTTTTGGTGAGAATGCTATTATCTCTACCAAATTAGCTTACTTTTTTTTCCCATTTTTTTCTAATGTTTAGTCTATGATAAACGTGTCTCCTTCCTTTTTTTTTTTTTTAATTATATATATTATTATATAACTACTAATTATGAATGTCAAGAAATATTTGATCAACTTTCAAAACGTAGTTGTCGAATTCGGCGAAGAAAATTAAATGAACATGTGTTTATATTTGTTGTTTTCATAAAATATTCATCTTTTGTAAATCATAGTTATAGGGTAAAGTATAATTTAAACCATGACGTTTAGAATCATTTTCAGATTATACGTTGAACTTTTTTTTAACAGATTGATCTTAACCTTTCGGATATTCGCAATTTAGATAACATCATCTATTTATTTTTTAAATTCAGTGCGTGTGTTAATTTGATTTTCCATTCAATCTCAAACTCTATTAATCTTGACTTCAGCGATTTTAAATCACTTTAAGAGATCGATAGAGTTCTAAATTAGGTTAGAAATAACCGTAAAAGTTAAAAATCAAGTTAAGACACATAATTGAATGGACAACATAATATATACTTATTGATTTTAACAGATAAATTAACGACAAGTTTTAAATTGCTAAATCGAAATTCAATTTGTAAAAAAAATTTAAAATTTAATCTATAAATGAACCAAAAAATTAAAATTAAAATTTAATTTAACCATAATAATTTCTTCTTTTCCTTGAAGATTTATTTGGTCTAGTTTTGGAGTGTATTTGAAGGAAGATAAATGAAAAAAAAAAAAAAAAAACCATTTTAATAATTTCTTTAACTTCTTTTCTCAACGTACCACAGTAAAAAAAAAAAAAAAAAATCTAGATAGAAAATTTAATAATCATTAAATTATGTGAAAATTTAATGATTATTTGGTAAAATCAAAAACAATAAACAGCTTACTTTTACTTTAATTTCATAATTATAATCATTTATTGGGACACGAAATTATGTTACCACTTTTCAAATATACCTTATTATTACTAGTCACAGGTAAAGTCTTCCAAATAATTATCACCTTTATTTTATTAAATATTTAATTAATTAATTATTTATTATTATTTGTTTATATGCGTCGTACGTTTGTGTCATCTTCAGCGTCCACTTCTGAGGAGGACTGTGAATTCCACAGACTACTACTACTACGACAACTATGGCCGTCTTCTGCTCATACTCAACCATTTCTCCGACGTATTTTCCTCGCCTGTTTTCTACTAACTCACCGGAGTAATCATCCATCTCCCGCCGGAACCGCCAGAACATCATGCTAGATGGACTAAATTTATTTTGACGTTACTGCTAAAGCTTTGAAGTTTGAAGGTTATTGTTGTTCTACGGTTATTTTGTAATGGCTTCTACGGTTTCGATGGCAACGGAGCCTTCTCAGACGACTGAGGATTTGGCGGTCAAGGCTTTGAACAAGCGGTACGAAGGTTTAGTGAGTTTGAGAACGAAATCTACGAAGGGAAAAGGAGCCTGGTATTGGGCTCATTTGGAGCCGATTCTTGTTCGAAACCCTAGTACTAGTCTACCTAAAGCCGTGAAGCTCCGGTGCTCGCTTTGCGATTCCGTTTTCTCGGCTTCAAATCCGTCAAGAACTGCATCGGAGCATCTCAAACGAGGCACCTGCCCCAATTTCAGCTCCGTTTCTGGACTGAATTCTTCAATCTGTCCATCACCGATTTCTTCGATTCCTTCTCTCCCTTTCCACAATCACAAAAGGCAAAGCTCTCAAATCGGCACTCCTCTCCTTACTCCTGCTTACCAAGTTCATTCTTTAGCCATGGTTGAATCGTCAAGGCCTTTTGGTGAATCAATTCACTCCCCGTCACCGGTCGGTACGGGAAGTAACAGCAGTTTGACTCCGCGTCATTGGGTGTTATCAGGTGGGAAAGATGATTTGGGGGCACTGACAATGTTGGAAAATAGTGTTAAGAAGCTAAAAAGTCCCGGAACTTCTCCTGTTCCTAGGCTAAGTGAGGAGCAAATCGATTCTGCACTTGAATTACTTGGAGATTGGCTGTTTGAATCTTGTGGTTCAGTCTCATTTTCGAGCCTTGACCACCCTAAGTTTCGAGCATTGCTCGATCAGTTAGGCTTGCCTCCAGTGCCACAAGCTAAACTTTTAGGTCCTCGGCTTGATTCGAGGTTTCAGGTCGTAAAATCAGAGTCTGAAGAGAGAATTAGAGAAGCGAAATTCTTTCAAATTGCTTCTGATGGGTGGAAAAGCAAGAACTCCAATGGTTTTGGATTGGAGGAAGGAGATGTGATTAGATTAATGGTTAATTTTCCAAATGGAGCCAGTGTTTTTCATAAAGCCTTGTTTGCCGGTGGTTTTGTGTCATCAAAATACGCTGAGGAGGTTTTGTCGGAGACGATCAGGGAGACATGTGGGAGTGAAGTACAAAGATGCGTAGGAATAGTTGCAGACAAGTATAAGGCCAAGGCTTTGAAAAACTTGGAGCAGCAGAATCATGGGATGGTTAATCTCTCCTGTCAAATCGAGGGTCTCCTTAGTTTGATGAAGGATTTTAGTAAAGATCTTCCTGTTTTCAGACAGGTCATTGAAAATAGCATGAAGGTAGCAAATTTTATAAATGTCAATTCCCAAATCAGGCGTACATTTCAACGATACAAAGTTAATGGGCAAAATTTTTCTGGGTTGCTTCACATTCCTCGACCAAATTTTGATTTATCGAAAAACTTTTCTCCTGTATTTGCTATGCTAGACGATATACTTTGCAGTGCACAAATTCTGCAGATGGTCGTGTTGGATGAATCCTATAGGGAGGCAAGTGAGGAAGATGACATTGCCAGAGAAGTTGCTACTTTGATTCAAAGCGAGAAATTTTGGAACGAAGTGGAGGCGGTTTATTCACTAGTAAAGATGATCAAAGAAATGGCTCGAGAGATTGAAGTTCAAAGGCCACTTATTGGACAATGTCTACCTCTTTGGGAAGAGTTAAGGATAAAAGTGAAAGATTGGTGTGCTAAATTCGGCATACCTGAAGAACACATGGAGAAAGCAATCGAAAAGCGATTTCGAAAAAACTATCATCCTGCTTGGTCAGCTGCATTTATACTCGACCCACTTTACTTGAGAAGAGACAGCAGTGGAAAGTACCTCCCTCCTTTCAAGTGTTTGACTGAAGAACAGGAAAAGGATGTGGATAAGCTCATTACCCGTTTGGTGTCTAAGGAAGAAGCTCATGTTGCATTGATGGAGCTCATGAAATGGAGATCCGAAGGGCTAGACCCGCTTTATGCTCAGGCCGTTCAAGTCAAACAACGAGACAATTTGACAGGGAAAATGAAAATTGCGAATCCGCAGGGGAGTAGACTTGTTTGGGAGACTTGCTTAAGTGAGTTTAAGACTCTTGGAAAGGTGGCAGTGAGGCTGATTTTCCTCCATGCTACATCAAGTGGATACAAGTGTAATTTGTCAATCAAGAAATGGATTTGTGTTCATGGGCAGTCGAGATTAGGCCCCGAAAGAGCTCAGAAAATGATATCCATTGCAGCTCATGCGAAGCTAGAAAGACGAGACTTTTCCAATGAAGAAGAAAAAGACGCAGAGCTGTTTAACATGACTGGTAGAGACGATATGCTCAATCAGGTCTTCGCTGATTCAACCTCAATGTAATGTTTTCATTTTTACTCCATTAGAATCATATCCTATATAATTCTTTTGGTATCTTTTTTGGTCCATTCTTTTTAACCCTGTTCAATCTTTCTGTTCTTAGTATGATTTTGGCTAGTTTGGATTTCATTTATCAACACTACAATGGCCTGGGAATTTGATGGATGATTTTATATTGAGACAATTATTTATTTGGCTTCTCTAGTCATATTCTTTACTCTGTTCCTTGCACACACGCTACAAAAGTGATTTCGTTGATGCATCCTTTGTTGATGAAGTCTAAAATTGACTTGCAGAAATAGCTTTCAATTTCTAGTCCCAAGTTCTGATGATTGAATGGTTTGCATATCTAGACTTATGACCCATACACATCAAACCATTCACTTTCAGTAAAATGAACTTCAAGACTCAATCCAGTCTAAAATATTTGTTCTACATGTCCCCTCACCACAATGTGATCGGTCAAAGGTTGCAGCCTGACATTGCCTTGCTCTGAAAAAGCTTCAAACCCTTTTTGAAGTCTTTTTTTTTTGTGGTTTCACAAATTATTTTAAATTACACTAGATTTGACATGATTGAGGTATTTGTTTTCTTCATCGCAACACAGGATTGATAATGGGATTAGTCGATAAAATCTTGTCGTTTCATTCAGTTGCTGTGACGATGGAATAACTAGAATCAATGACTAATGGAAATCTGCTGACATATCTTGTGTTTCATTTTCTTTTTCTGATTGTAGAAGTATATACAGACTTAGAATCACGAGCTTTAGCCGAACTCAAGTTAAAAAGAAAAATAAAATAGTTCTGATGGGAGTTCCGAATCTGTCTTTTTTTGCTGCAGGGATGGGTTTGCTTAACTGTTCGACCAGACAGAAAATCAAGGTCGATTTACTTTGTGTTCAACTTTGAAGAACTTGGCAGTATGTTGAAGCCATTGTCTGGTTTTAAAATAGAACACACAGCCAAGAGGAGTAAACACGTCTTTATCTGAGATTTACCGGTCATAGTCGACGAAAAGTGAGGTGTAAAAGGTTTTCTTTAGATCTATATATTAGTGCAAAATTGTTTGATATAGGTATATGAGCATTCACATCATCACTTTTTGGTAGCTTTCCTACTAAAAATTCAGTCAGATTTCTAAAGCATTGAAGAAATTAGAAGCAATCGGATTTGTCAGCGAATAGGATATGTGAACGAAACCATAGAACAACAGGTTGGTACATCTACAAATGCAAATACTATATTGCATCTTTGATTTCAGTCATTTATATACCTGCCAACCAAAATTATCTTTGATCGCTTGCTCTATGAAGGGTAAAACTAGGCTTCTATCGTAAAATTTTAATAATCTGGACGTATAAATGATCTTTTACTTGAACTGATCTTTTACTTGCATTGTCATGTTATGATGATCTATTTTTCTGAATTTTATTGGTAGCATAGTGCATTTTCCATTCATTCAAACCCATAAATGTCCTCTTTCTCTCTCTCTCTAAATCTTTTACTTGACCTAATCTTTTACTGCATTGTCATAGTATGACAAAATTTTCTGCATTTTATTGGTAAGCATTGTACATTTACCATTAATTCAAACCCATAAATGTTGTCTCTCTCTCTCTCTCTCTCTCTCGCCAACAGTTGGGTCCTTCATTAGGATGGAATCTTTTTCTTTAAGTCGTTTCATGTGTGTAGTTAGTACTAAATGTATTGATATTACCTCGTATTTGGGTTATGGTAGGTAAGGTGCAATGGTGGAGTCTGCGGATCCTGTCGGTAATGCTGACTGCTCAACAACTACAAAAAGACGAGACCTTTTTCTTTTCACATATCTGGTAAAGCCCTCCTCATTCCACTCATGTTCTTGCTAAAGAGAAAAGTAGATTTCATGATTTTGTATTAGACTTGACTCTCTCTCTCTCTCTCTCTCTCTCTCTACAATCTTCACCCCACATCAAGAGTTGGAGAGAGGGTTTTCTTTGTTTTACAGTCTCGACTGTTAGAGAGAGAGAGAGAATGATGTGTTAGACATGACTCTCTCTCTCTCTTTCTACTAGAATCTGCAGCCCCATAAAGAGTTAGAGAAAGAGTCTTCTTTGTTTTACAGTTTCGGCTGTGAGAGAGAGAGAGAGAGAGAAGAGAGAGAATGATGTGTTAGACATGACTCTCCCCCCATGAAGAGTTGGAGAGAGAGTCTTCTTTGTTTTACAGTCTCGGTTGTTAGAGAGACATAGAGAGAGATGGAAGAGAGAGAATGATGTGTTAGACACGACCCTTCTCTTTCTACCAGAATCTTCAACCCCGCATAGGGTTACAGAGAGAGTCTTCATTGTTTTACAGTCTTGCTTGAGAGAGAGAGAGAGAGAGAGAGAGAATGATTTGTCCATGACTCTATCTCTACAAGAATCTTCACCCCAGAGTTACAGAGAGAGTCTTCATTGTTCTACAGTCTTGTTTTCTAGAGAGAGAGTCTTCTTGAACAATCTTGATTGTTTTTTAATCCAAGTCCAGTCTAATTTATGTAATTTTATATGATTTTTGGGTGGAGATATTGCTTTATACCCTTTTTTTAATTATTAAACTACAAGTTTTAAAATCTTTTAATTAATATCCTCTAATTGTTCTTCATTTATTTAACCATCATTTAATGGGTAATTTTTTATTTATTTCAATTAAATAATTTGAAGATTTTTATTTTGAAATCAAGAATTTTCATAGTTTTTTAATTAATTATATGAAAAAAAAAGATACATAGTATTAATTGTACTAGTGTTGTCTTTGGCTTTAGGTAGGTGAGACATTATACTATTTCTGTCACATGGTAATCGACTTTAATCAATCAACCATTTTTTAAAAGTTTTGGCCACGTTTTTCAAGCCAATTAATTATTGAAATGGACCCAATTTGTCATTGAAAAAGTTAATAATTTAAAAAATAATAATAATAATGGAGAAAAGATTGTGGTAATTATGGAATAATCTTTGTAAGCTATCCTAATTGTTTGCCAATTAAATTTTCTTATAAGCTAAATAATTAAGAAAAAATATGTTACTGGTCCCCATAATTCTAATTGGTCATTTACTCAATTTTTGCAATAAAGTTAATGCTTACGTATTCGTCATTGATTTTATTAAAAACAATTTAACGAAATTGAAATCATAAGTACTAAATTAAAACGAAACTTAAACCGAGAGAATCAACCCGTGATTTACTTGAAAAATAAATTGAAAAAATTATTATGATCAAAGATGTCAAAGCAAACGCATCAAACGTCGAATCATTAGAACTTTTGATACATTTTTCTATCACAACAATCATTTTAATTATAATTTTTTTTTTTCAATGAAAAAAAAAACATTAAAGACAAATTAGCCATGTTACATTAGCATCAACAACCCTCTAATTCCATCATTATTTTATTTTCTGCCTTAAAAATGCCTCCTAATTGTATGATTTACCTAATTATCAAAAATAAAAGCTATTTTGACCATTGCAATATTCTATCGATGTGTGATCGAAATTAAAATTGCGAGGTTTACTAACAAGAACATATAAAAAGTTGCGTCAATAAATTATCATGATTTTTCTTTTAAACTATCATAATTTTTCAAATAACTTTTATTTCTAAAATTTATGTGTATCATTAATTTTTTTAATGGTACTGCTAATTAGAGATGTTTAACAGGTGGGCTGCCAAGCCAAGCCTGACCCTGTCCTATGAGACAGATCGAGTCGAGCCAAGCCCAAGGGCTGGGCTCGCGAGCCCGTTTGGGGATTGAACCAAGCGGTCCCCAAACAAGCCGGCTCGTTGGCTCGGCAAGCCAACTCGTCCAACTCATCATCTTCCTTAGCGGCTCAATCCACTCTCATTTCATGTGGGCCCCACTTTAAAATAATTTTAAATTATTCTTCTCTTGTGGGACCCACCTCATGGCCCCACACCTACTCCTATTTTTTCTTTGTAGGCCCCCTTCCCCTGCCCCCTTCCCCCTTCCCCCTTCCCCATCCTTTTATTTTCTTCCACTCCATCTACCTCTCCCCTTCCTCTCTCTTTGTTTTTTTCACTATATCTTATTCAATCTCTTAAGTTTATTTTTCAATTAGTACTCTAAATTAATTTATCTCTTTCTACAATTCACTTTTTTCTTCCTTCAACAAGATATATTTTAATTTTTTTTACATATATTTACATAATTTTTAATTGTAGTTATATTAATTAATTTTTTTTGCATTAATTTTTTTTAGGTTTCGTATACGTGGAGTTGATCAATTCACACCACCTACAAGATTTTGCTGAACATTGATTTTGTGGCATGAATTTATTATTAAAAATTTAATTTTATATTTAGTTTATTTATTATGGATCCTCGCAATTATAATATTGATGTTAATGTTATAGAGAAAATTATAGAATTAAATCCTACATTTTCTGTGGAACAATCTATACAAGCATCTACTTCACCTAGAAAAAGAAGACATAAAACTTCGGAGGTATAGAAACATTTTGATTTAAAAGATGTTAAAATTGCGGGTAAAATAAAAATTAGAGCCCAATGTAAATATTGTACTAAAAATTAAGCTTATATTTCTAGTAGCTCTACTAGCATCATTGGTAGACATTTTCAAAAATGTCAATTAAATGAGGAAACACGAGATTCAACACAATCTCAATTAAATATTAGTGATAATGACATTTTCACATATTCACAAAATAGAATGAGAGAAAGAATAACACAACTTGTAAGACAATTTGAGTTGCCTTTATCATTCATTGATAGTGAAGTGTTTGAAAAATTTATGAAAAAATATGTTACTCATAGTTTTAAACGTGTCCCTAGAAGTACTACGAGAAATGATATTTTTAAAATGTTTATGCATATGAAAAATGAATTAATTACATTTTTTACAAATGCTCCTTCAACGTCTATTTGCATTACTTCTGATTTATGGAATGCATATAATGTTGTTGGTTATATAGTTGTAGCATATCATTTTATTGATGAATCTTGGCAATTAAATAAAAAAATTTTAGGATTTCGTAATTGTGAATATCCTCATTCTGACAACACCATCTATAGATTTATTATAACAATTTTGCAAGAATATTCTATTAAAGATAGAATTTTTAGTATAATTTTTGATAATATTAGTGCTAATGATGTTGTTATTTCTCAATTTATGGATTATTTATGTAGCGTCCCAATTTTCCCCTAACCCAATTCCTAACAATGACGTAAAATTTAAACTTTTATTTTTTTTTCTTTTCATCTTACTCGTTTAAAGACAGTAAATTTGTCAAGCAGAAGTCAATAATCCCTCTCGGGTTTCCTCAATTGAACTGTAAAGCCAACTCTTCCTATCGGGTTTCATTGAAGGAGTAGTACTTTTCCTCTCGGGTTTCTTCAATTTAAACAGTAGAGGTAGCTGATTCTCTCTATCGGGTTTGGACGAATGGTACAGTGGGGGTCGACGTTATAACAGACAGGAATGGATAACAGAAACAAGAGACAGCGTGGACGACAGAGGCAATAGACAGTGTGGACGATGGAGATAATAGACAGTGTGGACGTTTGAAATAATAGACAGCGTGGATGACGAAATTAAAGGACGGAATGGACAACAGAAATAAAAGACAGTGTGGACGTTGGAGATAATAGACAGTGTGGACGTTTGAAATGATAGACAGCGTGGACGACAGAATTAAATGACAGAATGGACAACATAAATAAAAGACAGTGTGGACGTTTGACCTTCGCTACCAGAATACTTATCAGAACTTTGTCATCCACAAACTTTGGACGATAACTGTGACGACTCTAATACTGTACCCAATTTTCCGTACATATATATTTTTTTTTTATCTTTATATCCTAAATAAATCTCGTACGTGTGAGCGGAATTAAACCTTTTAAATTGGAATCGAAATTCATTTAGTAAGTTGTTTAAAACAAATACTAAAATAATTGAAATTTAAAACAATTACATCAATTAAAACTATTAACTGATTAAAAATAAAACTTAAAATAAAACTTATAATTAAAGAAACTATCGGCCGAGGATAAAAAGGGATTTTCATCCCTATAAGCAGTGGCGATCAGTCGCCCATAAAGGGGGCGACTGATCGCCCTTCGGCGATTGCAACAGGCGAATGGTCGCCTGTTGCAAATCGCCTGTGGCGACTGATCGCCACAGTTTGTGGCGATCAGTCGCCACGCTCTCTGGATTTTTCCAGAGAGCGGCGACCATGAGGGGCGATTGATCCCCTCTTTAGGAGATCAATCGCCACCCTCCCTGGAAATTCAATTCCAGGGAGTGTCCCCTCCCTGTTTCCTATTCTCTTCCACTTCAACACTCACCCAACTACATCAACACACTTCACACTTCCATAAACAAACTCTATATAACTCTCAATCATAACTTTTCAACAATTAACTCACTCACAAACCTATCGATTTCTCGTTTGCCAATCACCCAAAATAAACGACTATTACACGTTAAAAACGTAACCTAAGTTCATAAAAGCAAATCGCATGGATATGTTTAAAAACTATACATTACCTCCTGTTTTAAATCGCTTACAATTCGAATAAAACTTTACCAAATCAGTTTATAAACAGGTTTTCAAAGCGTTTAAAACCTCAAAAGTAAACCTATCCACTATCAGATCCAAACACCCTAAAATGTTTCTATACAACCATTGGCCCGACAATTCTCAAAAAACCTCAAAACATCTAACCTTGAGTGCCACGGGTCAAAATGCGCTTCGACTGCTCCAGCACACTCCCGCAACCATTCTCCGTCAACTGTGTCACTCCTCAGGTGGAGGGATCTCATCCTCACCTATGTCGAAATCACCTACACCATACAAACACACTATGAGATAAAAATCTCAGTAAGACTCGTAAATGTAAATGCATGCTGTGCGTGTGAGCTCGTAAACCATGCGTCATTTTCTTTACTTTATTATGCACTATAGGTGTCACCGAGATCCTATCCCCCTAACCAGAGAGAGCTCATCCAGCGGGCAGACTACTCTTTCCAGCTAGAGGAGGGGGGTGCACGCTTACAACACGTACAGCCGTGCCTGAGCCCCACCTCGCGTGACCTGTAAACTGTAAAATGTATGAGTACAATATAGATGTGGTATTGTGACAGACCCTTTCGAGCCTACACAATAGATCAATAGCCCCTCTCCAGGCCACATCGCCATTTTCTGTAAAACGTGGTGCGGAAATTCATTTTCTATGTATAGCTGGAAACAGTGATGCGTGAGCAATTCAATATGACATAAGGTAAACAATCGCATATATACCATCAAGACTATAAATACATAACCTATAACCTGTAAAAACCACTAAACCTGTCTACCCAACCAAAGCAGATAAACATACGCATCTCCAAAACTCCTCGAGACGACGTCGACGTACGGTGTAGACCAATCGGTCAAAGCAAGTCACGAGAACTTACCTCGTGTCCAAAGCAGCTCAAGCTCCGTCCACGAGCGTTGTTCACCTAAGCAATTCACAACGTTTATTGTTAAAACGAGTTTAAACTTCTAAACGTCCAAATTTAACCAAAACCTTAACTAAGGAATTTTCTTAAAATCTTAACCTAACTAATCGAAGTATTTAAACAACGATTAACGCTCGATAGTTTAAAATTACAATTAACGAGTTTTCCTAAAAACCTGAAAATTCTCCAATTTTAACATTTCTCACAAATCACTCTAAATTCGTCCAATAACGTTCAATACGTCCTTTATATCCTTAATCACAATAAACTTATTAATTTCGAACCCTAAATTTACGTTTTTCGCAAAACTCTAAACGAAACCCTAACCATATAACCTCGCAAAAATCGAAAACTAACACACTAAAACTATAGATCCATACCTAGAGCGTCGATTGGAGGAGAAAACACGAAGAAAACGGAACGATTGGAGGACAAACGGAGGTCGGAATGGAGGAGGCGTCGACGGCAGAGAGGAAATGCTCTCTGGCGGTTTCGTGAAGAATAGAGAAGAAGAAGAAGTGAGGGAGAAGAAGAAAAGCTTTTGATTTAATATAATTTGGTTTGACAAATTACCAAAATACCCTTAGCTCTCATTTCTATTTGTTTCGTCCCTCGTTCCGTTAATTGGCTAGCTATTTGGTTTCACCAAATCTCCTTATTTCACCAATAAGTCCAACTTATTATTTGTAATTTATTAAAACTGTCCGTTCGCAAATCAGACCTCGTTTACTATTTTTTACAAAAACGTCCTTTATATTACGAGAAACATAATTACTCGAAATATAGCATTATTACTCCGAAAAATCCTGTAAATTTTTTAAAATCCATATTAATAATTAGGATTCTAATGACGCTTTCTCTTTGTAAAACGAGTTTGATTTGACATATTTACAAAAATGCCATCTCATAATATAATATTAATATTCCGTACAAGCCGGGTATTACAATAACTCTCCTTGCCAGAATACTTAACTGAACTTTATCGTCAACAGACTTTGGACGATGACCTTCTTACAGAAAAACTTAACCAAAACTTAAAGAATCCTGAATCTAAACCATGCATTACCCGATCGATCGCCCCTTCCTGGCGATCGATCGGCTAGCTCTCTGGATTTTTGTTCAGAGAACTGCCTTAATATTCTTTCCCCTGCATCTACACACTATTCACCAAGAACTTCCAGAAACATTAAAACATCAAAATCCATTACAATTTCATCAGCATCAGTATTTACACTATCCAGACATCAACACCCTGAAATGAGTTTCTATACAATTCATATACTTCGACCACTCAGCCCGACATAAACCCAAAATCTCCAAAATACTTAACTATTACTCCCACGGGTCAATTAAGCTCTGACTGCACAACACACTCCCACAGGCCATCCTCCATCAACTTGCTCAAATTTCGGGTGGAGGAATGTCATCCTTCCTGTTTCGAATTCACCTACACCATAGAGACAACTATGAGCTAAGGCTCAGTAAGCTTCGTAAATGTAAATGCATGCTGTAGCGACCCTTAAACTATTCCTAATTTTTCGTGTAATTTTTTTTTTCTTTTTAAACATTCTCAAGTGAACCCCTTCCATATCGTTAAATCAAAGTATAAATTGTTGGAATATATTTAAAACCCATTTAAATAAAACCATTAAAACAGAGGAGGAATCGGCCAAGCAAATTAAGGGTCAAAAGGGGCAATTCGCCCATAAAAATCATAGCCAATCGATCGGCCATTTCAGCCGATCGATCAGCTGAAATGCAAATATAGGGGGCGATCGATCGCCCCACACATCAGGCGATCGATTGCCCTTGCGATCGATCACTAGCCGATCGATAGCCCCTTTGGCAGATCAATCGGCACACTCTCTGGATTTTTCCAGATAGTGGCGACCATTTACGCCGATCGATCGCCTCCTTAGGCGATCGATCGGCAATCTCTCTGGAATCCAAAATTCCAGAGAGTTGCTTCTCTCTTTTCTCTTCTTCCCTGCACACTTATACTTCCTTTTCTTCTCCCCTAAAACTTCAACATCACATACATACTAAAACACTTCATAATCATCAACCCAATATCTTAACTTTATTCATCACAAAATACACTACTCTCTCTCGTAACCTCCTCAACTCATAAACCACTGAATCATCCACTCGATGTCCATTCAAAACGTAATAAGATCTCGTGAAAACGAACTGTGTGGAACCATTTGAAAACCAAACAAAAACTCCTAGGAAATTCAACCACCAAGCAGTTCAGTATCATCTAAATAACGAGCTTAACAAAACGTTTTATAAAACGAGTTTACCAAACATCAAAACATCAATTCATTAACTATCCAGATACCAAACATCCTAAAATGTTTCTAACTATACAATTTTCCTATCCTATTTGTGACGGCCCAAAACCCTGTCCCGATCGGGATCCGAGAGCCAAGCCATCACTCCGGACTTTTTTTAAAACATGACATTTTTTTTTTGGACTTTACTTTTAAACTTTAACAGAATACAGAATCGAGAGACAAGAAATCAGAAGACGTATTAAAATTTGGACTACAGTGATAGAAGACCGAAGACAACAGGAAGAAACATAGAAAAACTCTCCCGGGAATTGAAGACTGGGAGATAATACAGAACCGGGTTACAGAAATAAATAACAGAAGAAGATAGGAAAAAATGGAAACATAAATGGACGACTGGGGGGAATAAATAGAATAAAACATGAAATAAAATGAAAAACGTAAACTGGAAGACATACTGTGGAAGGCTACAGTGGATGACAGAAGCCGTGGACAATCTAGAGCCGTGGACATTTAAAAACAACAGGGGCTGTGGACTTTTAAAATAACAGAGGCATAACAGTGGACACAAGAGTCCGTGAACGTTTACAATAAAAGACTAAAATAGTGGACTTAGGAGTCCGTGGATATTTACAATAAAAGACTAAAATAGTGGACGTAAGAGTCCGTGGACGTTTGCACTAAAAGACAAAAATAATGGACACAGGAGTCTGTGGACGTTTACAATAAAAGACTAAAATAGTAGACGTAGGAGTCCGTGGACGTTTGCACTAAAAGACAAAAACAGTGGATACAGGAGTCCATGGACGTTTACAATAAAAGACAGACTTTGGACCTTTAAAATAACAAGCAGACTCTCGACGAAGTTATCGTGGACGATAACTTTGGACGATAACACATAGCCGAATAAAGGACAGAAACCGAAGGCAAAATAGACCATTATTTTGAAGGCAGAATGGACGTGGACGACTGTTTTACAGAAGAGAATGACAACTGTTTTACTGGAGGCGTGGACGACTAACACTTAGCCAAATGCTTAAAACTCGAAGGACAGAAACTGAAGGGTATAAAAACAGAAGGCGTGGACGACTATTTTCAAAGGCAACGTGGACGTTTAAAATAATAGACAGACCTTGGACTCTTAAAATAACAGACAGACTCTCGGCGACGTTATCATGGACGATAACTTTGGACGATAACACTTAGCCAAATAAAAGACAGAAAATCGAAGGCAAAATAGACAACCAAAACTGGAGGTAGAATGGATGACTGTTTTACATAACAGCATGGACGACTGTTCACAGAACAAAATAAACAACTCTTTTTTTAGACAAAATGGACGATATTTAACAGGGAGACATTAAAAACAGAAAGCATGAAAACAGAAGGCATAGGAATTACAAATTTCACAAAAACCCGATTCAAAACACAGTTTTAAAACATGCATGAAAACATGACAGAAGTGCAAGAAAACAGACTGCATGGATAACTCTAAAACTCGAGATAATCCATGCACAACCTAAAAGAGGAGAATTCCAAGCAGTTCCAGAATAAATCAAAATATGCATTCAACTGTCAATTACAGAGGTTTAAAAACTTGAACACCAAAACCTATACATTACAAAAATCCCAACAGAGTTCCCAACAAGGTTTTAAAACGAAAACACCAAAATCCTAACAGAGTTTCCAGACATGAAATTCACTTTAAAACTTAAACCTCGGGACAAAAATACGTCTGACTGCAGCAACCAAACCCCATGAGCTCAATCCGCTAACCTCTCCAACTCATCAGCTCGAGGCACAAAGTCCTCATCTGGAGGATCCATACCTACAACAGGGAGTTAGACTATGAGCCTAAAGCTCAGTAAGAACATAAAATGCATTGATGCATATGCTGTGCAAAAACATTTTCAAATACATTAACATTACATTACATTACGTTTCACTGGACAGGATGTAACACCCGGATTTACGGGATTTTGTAAATAAATAATGTAATGATATTTTTATAAATATGTCAAATCAAGTCCATTTTGCGAAAAGAAAGCGTTATTACGATCCTAATAATTAATATGGATTTTAAGAAAATTTTGGGAATTTTAAGAGTTTAACGCTAATTATACGAGAATTACATTTCTTGTAATATAAAGGAATGTTTTAGTAAAAATAGTAAACGAGATCCGATTTGCAAACGGACAGTTTTAAAAGAACCCTGGTAATGAGTTGGAGTCATTGGTGAATTAAGGAAATTTAGAGAAGCCGAATCGTTAGCTAATTAACGAAACGAAGGACGAAATAAATAGAAAATCAAAGGAAGGGCAAAATGGTAAAATGCCAAGTTAAATTTTAATTTAAAACACGTCTTCTTCTTCTTCTCCACGCAAAATCTCCTCCTTCCCTGCGATTCTCCATTTCCCCTCCGGCGACTCACGGCGTTCTCCTCTCCGTCCTCCGTTATTCACGTTTTCTTCCCCAAACTCAACCCTAGGTATGAATCTATGGTTTTAGAAAGATTATTCGTAGAGGAGAAGAAGAAAATGCAAAGTGTTTTACGTAGAGGGGAAGAGAAGGGAAGAAGAAGGTATGGCTTCTTCCACAAGTTTGCCAAGTGTCAATCATCCATTGGTTTCTTCCCACCAACCTTAATTGGCTTTCCATTTTGTCCTTCCATGCATTTCTAACTATTGCTTTTTAACTAAATTACTATTTAGTTCGTCGAATCGGTTTTAAGAACCCCCCTTATTCAATTGAACACGTCGACAATTTCATTAAAAATAGTCGTTGCATTAACATCAGAATAACTCCGCTTAATTGTTCGGGGAATAATTACATAGGTAAAATGTCGGGTGTTACATTCCACTCACCTTAACAAAATTTTGTCCCCAAAATTTGCTTAAGCGAATAGCTCCGGGTATTGGGCTCTAACATCTTGTTGTCTTTCCCATGTGGCTTCCTCCACATTATGATTGCGCCACAAAACTTTCACCAATGGGACTACCTTGTTGCGCAACACTTTGAGTGAAGTATCCAATATCTGTATGGGCCTTTCTTCATATGTCAGCGTCGGCATGATATCAAAGTCCACATGCTCCACGATCTGGGTTGGATCTCGTACACATTTCCTCAGCATCGAAACATGAAAAACATTGTGAACTTCATCCATCGACGCTGGCAACTGCAGTCTGTAGGCCATGCTTCCCACACGCTTCAAAATGGGAAAAAGGCCAATAAACCTTGGGCTGAGCTTCCCTTTCTTACTGAATCTCATTACGCTCTTAAAAGGTGACACTTTCAAGAATACTTCATCGCCCTCAGCAAACTCTAAGTCCCTTCTCCTATGGTTATCGTAACTCTTTTGTCGACTCTGAGCAATTTTTATTCGTTGTTTGATAGCAGCAATCACCTCGGACATCTACTGTAGAAACTCAGGACTGATAAGCTTGGCTTCTCCGACTTCATCCCAACACAATGAGGATCTACACTTCCTGTCGTAAAGAGCTTCATAAGGAACCATGCTAATTGTAGCCTGATAGCTATTGTTGTAGGCGAACTCCACAAGCGGCAAATATCTACTCCAAGGAGCATGAAATTCCAGCACACACGACCTTAACATATCCTCTAGTATCTGGATCGTTCTCTCGGATTGTCCGTCAGTCTGTGGATGAAAGGCTGTGCTGAAGTGTAACTTTGTACCCAAGGAGTTCTGCAAACTTTTCCAAAACCTGGAAGTGAATCTGGGATCCCGGTCTGAGACGATCGATACAGGAATGCCATGCAGCTTAATGATCTCATTAATATACAGCTCTGCGTACTGATCCATGGAATATGTCGTCATTATAGGTAGAAAATGGGCCGACTTTGTCAATCTGTCCACTATGACCCAAATGGTATTATGGCCCTTAGCTGTCCTTGGAAGGCCGACAACAAAATCCATCGTTATGTTCTCCCACTTCCATTTGGGAATCGGAAGAGGCTAAAGCGTTCCACTTGGTCGTTTATGTTCAGCTTTGAATTGTTGACATATCATGCAAGACTCCACGTATTTGGCCACTTCATTCTTCATATTCGGCCACCAGAAGTGAAGTTTCAAGTCCTGATACATCTTTGTGCTTCCAGGATGTATAGAGAAAGAAGACGAGTGGGCTTCCGATAAAATGTCCCTCCGCAGCTCATCATCCCTCGGAACGTACCACCTATTTTTGAACTTCATAATACCATCTCCCGAATAGCTAAACTCGGAAGAGGCCATAGATAGCTTGCTTACTATATCAGCCATTTCCTTTGAATTGGTCTTCTGGGCTTCTTTAATTCGGTCCAAGACGGTGGATCGTAGTGCCAAGTCTGCTAGTATGGCCGATAGCCCAGAAACCATCTCCATATCAAACTTATGTATCTCTGTCCTTAAAGGCATTGATACGGCCGACACTACCGGTTGCATAGTAGCTGGCATCCTGCTCAGTGCATCAGCTACCACATTAGCTTTACCAGGATGATATTTAATCTCAACATCGTAATCTTTCACAAATTCTAACCACCGTCTTTGTCTCATGTTCAGCTCTTTTTGGGTAAATATGTACTTCAGGCTCTTGTGATTAGAAAACACCTCACATGATTGCCCCTACAAGTGGTGTCTCCATGCTTTCAGCGCAAACACAACCGCTGCTAACTCGAGGTCATGTGTAGGGTAGTTTTGTTCATGGTTCTTCAATTGTCTAGATGCGTATGCCACTACTTTCCCTTATTGCATTAACACACATCCCAAGCCGACCTTGGACGCATCACAGTATACGCTGAATTTGCCGTCTTCAATAGGAAATACTAACAGAGGAGCAGTGGTCAACTTCTGCTTAAGTGACTGAAAACTCACCTCACATGCTTCAGACCACTTGAACTTAATGTCCTTCCTCGTTAAGCTGGTCATAGGTTTCGCTATCACAGAGAATCCCTTGATAAACTTTCTGTAGTAACTAGCTAGCCCGACAAAACTCCGTACCTTACTGGCATTTTTCGGTCTCGGCCACTCTTTCACAGCCTGAATCTTGGCCGGATCCACCGAAACTTCTTCTGCAGACACCACGTGGCCCAAGAAATTGATCCTGCTCAACCAGAATTCACATTTTGACAGTTTGGCGTATAATTGGTGTTGTTTCAGAGTTGATAGCACAATTGTCAAGTGCTCCACGTGCTCGGCCTCACTCCTGGAATAAACTAGAATGTCGTCGATGAAGACGATTACAAATTTATCCAAGACATCCTGGAATATCCTGTTCATCAAGTCCATGAATGCTGCCGGGGCATTAGTCAACCCGAACGATATCACTAAGAACTCATAGTGCCCATATCGGGTCCTGAAGGCGGTCTTTGGAATATCATCAGCCCTAACCTTCAACTGGTAATAACGGGAGCACAAATCGATCTTCGAGAATACCTGAGCCCCTTGTAGTTGGTCAAATAAATCGTCGATCCTCGGCAATGGGTACTTATTCTTGATAGTCAACTTGTTTAGATCGCGGTAGTCAATACACATACGTAAGGACCCATCCTTCTTTTTAACAAATAAGACGGGAGCACCCCACGGAGAGAAACTAGGGCGCACAAAGCTCTTGTCCACCAATTTCTTTAGCTGAGCCTTCAACTCCCTCGGCTCAATTGGCGCCATACGGTACGGATTCTTCAATACCGGTTCAGCACCAGGATATATATAAATCTCAAACTCGATTTCACGATCAGGTGGCAATCCCGGTGAGTCATCTAAGAAAACCTCTGAGAAGTCTCGTACTACCGGAATACTTTGAAGTTCCACCTCACCTTGCCTTTGAACATCTACCACGTCGGCAAGAAATCCGACGCATCCTGACCTCATCAACTGTTGAGCTTTTAAGGAAGATATAACAGACATACAGTGTTTCTTTGGTATTGCTTGATAGGAGAACTCTACCTCGTTCAGGCACTTAAAAGACACGAGCCTGGACCTGCAGTTGATGGTGGCGTGATGTCGAAACAGCTAGTCCATCCCCATAATTACTTTGTATCCTTTCATACCGATGATGATAAGATTGGCATACAACTTCTGGTCTCCAACTAACACTATATCACCTTGTACTGCCTGCTCGGAGTGCATAAATTCTCCGGATGGTAGCATGACACTGTAGGGTTGATCTGACGGCACTATACGTAAGTTCTCCCTCCCACAAAGTCTATTGCCACAAACGAATGTGTGACCCCTGTGTCCAACAAAGTATGAGCAGGTGCATCACAAATCAATATTGTACCTGTGATCGCCGTGTGCTGTGTGTCATCATCTTCCTCTATCATAGCAAACACTCTTGGCACGGCATGATTCGGCCTCGTGTCAGGCACCAGACAATCCCAGACTTGGTGGCCCTCCTTGTCACATCGAAAGCATCGGCCAGTAAAGAGTCTACACTCTCCCGTATGATTTCTCTGGCAACGTGGGCATACAGGAAGCTGAGGAGCTCCCATAGGTCTTTTCCCCTTGTCCTGATAAATGGCAACTTCATTAGGTCTCTTAATACCTCTGTTCTGTTGCTGTTGTGATTTCCCAAACTGACCCCTTTGTTGTTGTTGTTGTAGAGGGGCATCACGCAAGGTCCTCTTTGATGTATCTCTATATCTCTGAGACTTCGCCTCTAAGGCTTCCAACTGATAAGCCTTGACCACTACCTTCGTATACGGGGCCTCGTCAAATCCTCCGTATGTAATCTCCCGTAAGAGGTCCAGCTTCAAACCCTGAATAAATTGATGCACCTTGTTTTTGTCAGTGACCACCAAATGAGGTGCATAGCGGGATAGCGACTCGAACTTCTGAACATACTCGGCCACTGAACCAAATTGCCGAAGTCGAGCAAACTTGATCATCTTCTCCTTCCTCACGCTGCGATCGAAGTATTTTTCGCAGAAAATTCTTTTGAATCCTTCCTAGCTCAATGCCACGGTAGTAGACTGTACCGTGTACCACCAGAATCCAGCATTTTTGGTGAGATAGAACGAGGCACATATCACTTTCTTGTTCTCCTCCACTTCGGCATAGTTGAACATTCTCTCTATCGCTCGGATCCATTCCTCGGCGTGGGTAGGATCTGTTGATAATCCATCGAAAACAGGCGGCTGGAGTCGCCGGAATCTCTCTCCACTAGAGTCACGTGGAGCGTTTGCATGGTTATTGTTCCCATTTTCAGCCATCATGTGCTCCATCATACATGACTGAACGCCGACCAGCTCGGTTAAACGATCGAGGGCGTCGCCTCTGTCATTTGCATCACCTTGATTCCCTCTCACCATTCTTGAAAGCCCTATACATATTAACGAACTCAACTTAATAAACAGAACGTGTACAAAAACTTAAACACTTACAGTTGGTGGAGCGATCTCACGTGGTGGATTGCGCAGTCAAACAATTTACATAATCGTTTTTAAAACCTAATTTTGCTCTGATGTGACAGCCCGAAACACGGTCCCGATCGGGATCTGAGAGCCAAGCCATCACTCCGAACTTTTTTTAAAACATGACATATTTTTTTTTGGACTTTACTTTTAAATTTTAATAGAATACAGAATCGAGAGACAAGAAATCAGAAGACGTATTAAAATTTGGACTACAGTTATAGAAGACCGAAGACAACAGGAAGAAACATAGAAAAACTCTCCCGGGAATTGAAGACTGGGAGATAATATAGAACCGGGTTACAGAAATAAATAACAGAAGAAGACAGGAAAAAATGGAAACATAAATGGACGACTGGGGGGAATAAACAGAATAAAACATGAAATAAAATGGAAAAACGTAGGAGTCCGTGGACATTTACAATAAAAGACTAAAATAGTGGACGTAGGAGTCCGTGGACATTTACAATAAAAGACTAAAATAGTGGACGTAGGAGTCCGTGGACATTTACAATAAAAGACTAAAATAGTGGACGTAGGAGTCCGTGGACATTTACAATAAAAGACTAAAATAGTGGACGTAGGAGTCCGTGGACATTTACAATAAAAGACTAAAATAGTGGACGTAGGAGTCCGTGGACATTTACAATAAAAGACTAAAATAGTGGACGTAGGAGTCCGTGGACATTTACAATAAAAGACTAAAATAGTGGACGTAGGAGTCCGTGGACATTTACAATAAAAGACTAAAATAGTGGACGTAGGAGTCCGTGGACATTTACAATAAAAGACTAAAATAGTGGACGTAGGAGTCCGTGGACATTTACAATAAAAGACTAAAATAGTGGACGTAGGAGTCCGTGGACATTTACAATAAAAGACTAAAATAGTGGACGTAGGAGTCCGTGGACATTTACAATAAAAGACTAAAATAGTGGACGTAGGAGTCCGTGGACATTTACAATAAAAGACTAAAATAGTGGACGTAGGAGTCCGTGGACATTTACAATAAAAGACTAAAATAGTGGACGTAGGAGTCCGTGGACATTTACAATAAAAGACTAAAATAGTGGACGTAGGAGTCCGTGGACATTTACAATAAAAGACTAAAATAGTGGACGTAGGAGTCCGTGGACATTTACAATAAAAGACTAAAATAGTGGACGTAGGAGTCCGTGGACATTTACAATAAAAGACTAAAATAGTGGACGTAGGAGTCCGTGGACATTTACAATAAAAGACTAAAATAGTGGACGTAGGAGTCCGTGGACATTTACAATAAAAGACTAAAATAGTGGACGTAGGAGTCCGTGGACATTTACAATAAAAGACTAAAATAGTGGACGTAGGAGTCCGTGGACATTTACAATAAAAGACTAAAATAGTGGACGTAGGAGTCGTGGACATTAAAACAATAGGGGCTGTGGACTTTTAAAATAACAGAGGCATAACAGTGGACACAAGAGTCCGTAGACGTTTACAATAAATGACTAAAATAGTGGACGTAGGAGTCCGTGGACATTTACAATAAAAGACTAAAATAGTGGACGTAGGAGTCCGTGGACGTTTGCACTAAAAGACAAAAATAGTGGACACATGAGTCCGTGGACATTTACAATAAAAGACTAAAATAGTGGACGTAGGAGCCCGTGGACGTTTGCACTAAAAGACAAAAACAGTGGACACAGGAGTCCGTGGATGTTTACAATAAAAGAAAGACTTTGCACCTTTAAAATAACAAGCAGACTCTCGGGGAATATATTGTGGACGATAACTTTGGACGATAACACATAGCCGAATAAAGGACAGAAACCGAAGGCAAAATAGACCATTATTTTGAAGGCAGAATGGATGTGGATGACTGTTTTACAGAAGAGAATGACAACCGTTTTACCGGAGGCGTGGACGACTAACACTTAGCCAAATGCTTAAAACTCGAAGGACAGAAACTAAAGGGCATAAAAACAGAAGGCGTGGACGACTATTTTCAAAGGCAACGTGGACGTTTAAAATAACTAGCAGACCTTGGACTCTTAAAATAACAGACAGACTCTCGGCGACGTTATCATGGACGATAACTTTGGACGATAACACTTAGCCAAATAAAAGACAGAAAACTGAAGGCAAAATAGACAACCAAAACTGGAGGTAGAATGGACGACTGTTTTACATAACAGCATGGACGACTGTTCACAGAACAAAATAAACAACTCTTTTTTCAGACAAAATGGACGATATTTAACAGGGAGACATTAAAAACAGAAAGCATGAAAACAGAAGGCATAGGAATTACAAATTTCACAAAAAACCAATTCAAAACACAGTTTTAAAACATGCATGAAAACATGACTGAAGTGCAAGAAAACAGACTGCATGGATAGCTCTAAAACTCGAGACAATCCATGCACAACCTAAAAGAGGAGAATTCCAAGCAGTTCCAGAATAAATCAAAATATGCATTCAACTGTCAATTACAGAGGCTTAAAAACTTGAACACCAAAACTTATACATTACAAAAATCCCAACAGAGTTCCCAACAAGGTTTTAAAACGAAAACACCAAAATCCTAACAGAGTTTCCAGACATGAAATTCACTTTAAAACTTAAACCTCAGGACAGAAATACGTCTGACTGCAGCAACCAAACCCCATGAGCTCAATCCGCCAACCTCTCCAACTCATCAGCTTGAGGCACAAAGTCTTCATCTGGAGGATCCATACCTACAACAGAGAGTTCAACTATGAGCCTAAAGCTCAGTAAGAACATGAAATGCATTGATGCATATGCTGTGCATGAACATTTTCAAATACATGAACATTACATTACATTACGTTTCACTGGGCAGGAAGGTATAAGTGCGAGGAAGAGCTGGCGCAACAGGAGTACATGCCACAACAGGACATAACAGGAGTACATGACAGGATGCCAGTCCTCGTCCACACTTAACCATACATTTCATTACAGGTTTTATCTTTCTTAACTTCAAATCCGGTGCTGAAAACATTTACAGGATTTTCCAGAAAACGTGGATGCATGAACAGGTATGATGCTTAAACTCAACATATACAGGTGACAGAATAAAAACTACGGGAAACAGAACACAAAGAACACGTTTAACTTAAAGTATAACCTACGACCTAACTACCCGAACCAAAACCTAGTATCTCCTTGTTGTAGGGCCTTAAGGGCCAACTTATACGCATGAACTTACCTGTTGTCCGAAATGCAGCAAGCTTTGCACGCACGACAACCGTGGTTCGTGAACCTAGAGTACACAAAATCGGACATTAACCTAAACTTCAAAAAAAAAAACTAACGTTTAACCTAAACTCTTTAACTATCGTAGAAGGTTACCTGTAATTGGAGGAAACAGGAGAAAGAAAGTTTTTTTTTTTGGAAATAACGTAGTCGCCTGGAAGAGAGAAACAGAGAGGAGAAGAAGAAAATGCAAAGTGTTTTATGTTGAGGGGAAGAGAAGGGAAGAAGAAGGTATGGCTTCTTCCACAAGTTTGCCAAGTGTCAATCATCCATTGGCTTCCTCCCACCAACCTTAATTGGCTTCCCATTTTATCCCTCCATGCATTTCTAACTATTTGTTTTTAACTAAATTACTATTTAGTTCGTCGAATCGGTTTTACGAATCACCCTTATTCAATTGAACACGTCGACAATTTCATTAAAAATAGTCGTTGCATTAACATCAGAATAACTCCGCTTAATTGTTTGGAGAATAATTACATAGGTAAAATGCCTGGTGTTACACTATTGTTTATCAAATCCTATCAAATCCCCAAAACAATTTATTTACATCCCCACGGGTCAAAATTCGCACCGACTGCCAGCGCACTCCCACGGGCCATTCTTTTTCAACCTGTTCATGCGTCGGGTGGAGGAACGTCGTCCTCACCTGTATCGAATTCACCTACACCATAGAAAATAAACTATGAGCTAAAGAGCTCAGCAAATCTACGTAAATGCAAATGCATGCTGTGCGTATACGGTTCGGAAATCATGCAGACTTTTTAATCATTATTTTACAGAACAGAACGTCATCGGGGTCTAACTCTCACCAGATGGAGAGGGCACGTCTGGCGGTTAGACAGCCCTTTCCATCTACAAGGGGGAAAACATGCTTCCATCCGTAAACAGCCATGTCTGAACCCCACCCCGTCGTGACCAGATTACGTACATTTATTTCTTTAATTCATTTTTTTCTTAAACACGTGCAGAAATCCGTTTTCATGCTGTTTTGAAAGAACGTGATGCATGTACAGTTCATAATTAACATAATGTAAACATATATCGTGGATACCATCAAACGTCGCAAGCATAACTTATAAAAGACAACTAACCCTAACTACCCAACCAAAGCATGTAAAAGCACGTAACGCCAAAATCCTCAACAACAAACCTGACTTATGGTGTAGGCTTATCGGCCAAACAAACACGTAGACTTACCTCGCATCCGTTGCAATTCAAGCTCCGTCCACGAGCGTTGTTCACCTAAGGCAATTCACAACATTCGTCATTAAATCGAGTCCAAACCATCGAGTTTCGAAAACTATAAACTCCTAGCTAAAGAAAATTTTCTAAAACTCTAATTTAACTCGTTGAGGCATTATATCGAGCAATTCATGCTCGTAAATTTCTAAACCTCCATTAATGGAGTTTTTAAAACCTCCAACCACCTAAAACCTCAACAACCCTCATTAATTCATCTAACACTCACCAACGACCATAAATATTCCCATTTAAACCATAAACACGGTAAACCTATCTATTTCAAGTCTTATTTCATGTTTTTAACAAAACCCTAAACGAACCCTAACCGTATAACTCCGCGAAAACTGAAATCTAATGTTCCAAAATCGTAGAACCTTACCTAGGAAGTGGTTTCGGAGAAGAAACAGGAAGAACGAACCGTCGGATAGTGAGCTTTCATCGCCGGAGAGAAACTTCACGTGAGAGGAGAAGAAAATTGCCGCCTGAGGGAGAGGAGAGAAAAAGGAAATGGCAGAATGAAGAAAATCGTGAGAGGGGAAAAGGTGTTGTAAAATTTTTGGTTTGCAAATTACTTAATTGCCCTTCCATTGATTTTCTATTTGTTTCATTATTTAGCTAACTGTTTGGTTTTCTTCAAATTTTCTTATTTCACCATAAATTTCAATTTATTATTAATGATCTATTAAAACTTTCCGTTCACAAAACGGACTTAATTTGACATATTTACAAAAATATCATTATTTACTGGAATATTAAAATCCCGTAAAACCGGGTGTTACACATGCTGTGCATATGTGGTTCATAATAAACACGGTAAACCTATCTATTTCATGTCTTATTTCATGTTTTTAACAAAACCCTAAACGAACCCTAACCGTATAACTCCACGAAAAGTGAAATCTAATGTTCCAAAATCGTAGAACCTTACCTAGGAAGTGGTTTCGGAGAAGAAACAAGAAGAACGAACCGTCGGATAGTGAGCTTTCGTCGCCGGAGAGAAACTTCGCGTGAGAGGAGAAGAAAATTGCCGCGTAAGGGAGAGGAGAGAAAAAAGAAATGGCAGAATGAAGAAAATTGTGAGAGGGGAAAAGGTGTTGTAAAATTTTTGGTTTGCAAATTACTTAATTGCCCTTCCATTGATTTTCTATTTGTTTCATCCTTTGTTTCGTTATTTAGCTAATTGTTTGGTTTTCTTCAAATTTCCTTATTTCACCATAAATTTCAATTTATTATTAAGGCTCCATTAAAACTTTATGTTCACAAAACGGACTTAATTTGACATATTTACAAAAATATCATTATTTACTGGAATATTAAAATCCCGTAAAACCGGGTGTTACACATGCTGTGCATATGTGGTTCATAAATCATGCAGACATTTTCATTGTTGCATTACAGACATTTCATTACAAAATAGAATGTCACCGAGGTCTAACTCTCACCATATGGAGAGGGCACGTCTGGCGGTTAGACAGCCATTTCTATCTACCGGAGAAAAAACATGCTTCCATCCGTAAACAGCCATGTCTGAACCCCACCCTGTCATGACCAGATTATAGATTACGTACATTCGTTTCTTTAATTCATTTCTTTTCTTAACACGTGTAGAAATCCATTTTCATGATATTTTGAAAGAGACGTGATGCATGGACAGTTCATATTGCATAACGTATACAGGGCCCTAGACCTAAAGAAAACGATAAGTAGTACATAAAACCTAGGAAAACGTTCTAACCTAACAAATATCTTAAACTACCCATCCAACCTACACTAAAGATATAAATCACCAAATATCCTCGATCAATAGACTCTCATATGGTGTAGACCGAATCGGCCAAACAAGTCACGAAGACTTACCTCTTGTCCTTAGCAATCCAAGTACCTTGATTGAGCCTTGTCAGCGTAGGAGCTTTAAAGATGACTGAAATGTGGCCAACTTTAAGGGAGGAGAGAAATTTTGTGAGAAGGAGGGGAGAGTTTCTTCTCGGCGATGAAAGAAGACAGAAGGAAGTATGAAAATGAAAGTGATTTCACGTAAGGGAGAGAAGAAGCAAGGAAAGCAGCTTCTTCCACAAGCTTTGCCACATGTCTCCTTTTTATTGGATTCTCCCAACTACCCTCTTTCCTTTCCTAGTTTGCCCTTCCATTGGTTTCCAACTAAGTGTTTTGCATGGTTGAACTTTAGTTTGGTTTTTCCCTACAATTTCTTCAACATTTTTTTTTGTCTATTAATATGGCACAAAGGTCATAATACAAAAATTTTGGATGTTACAATTTACAATTAGATGCTACTCGTGGTTCTCTTTTTCACATGGGATGTGTGTGTCATATTTTAAATTTGGTTGTTAAAGATGGTATGTTATATATTTCACCTCATATTAAATTAATTAAGTTCACAATTTCTTACATTATTGAGTCTAATTCGAGACAACAAGAATATAAAGATTTTTGTAGAACTGCCCAACTTAAACCAATAAAATTAAAAACTGACGTAGATAATGTTAGCTTAAATGCGTGTTTAAGCACTATATTTTTTATGATTATGTTTTAATCTTGATGATTATGATTAATATAAATGATTATGAAATATATGTTCTGAATAATTGAAGTATTATGTCTATTGCATTTATATGGAAATGCCCTTTGAAAAGGAGCATTAAGTGTTTCTGACGATTTTGTGGTTAAGTGTTTTTAGTCTGAAATTAATGGTCCACAGTCAAGCTGTTAGCAATAGTCCATAGTTAAGGCGAAATCGTTTGTCCACGAAATACTATCAGAGAAAGAAATCAAGCGTCCTCGTCCACGCGAGAGTTAAAATGTCACGTGAAAGTCAGGTGGTTTTAAGTCATATTCAAACGTCCACCGTCAAGACAAACACAGTTGTCTACGCTCGAAGGAAAGACTATCGTCCACGTTCAAAGGACAAACGCTGTCGTCCACGTTCAAAGGAAGACGTAGTCGTCCATGACAATTAAAGACGTAGTCATCCACAATCAAAGACAGACGCTGTCGTCCACGCTCAAAAGACAGTCGCTCGTCCACAGTTAAAAGAAAAGCGACATTCGTCCAAAGTCTTAGCGCCAGATATTTGAAATACCGCGAAGCAACAGTGACAGTCGTCTAGAGCTTTAACTCCAGACCATTAATGGCGAAGAACGAAAGTATGGTATCAGAGCCCCCGGGTTTTAAAATCGGTTCTGTAGACTGCTCGACTGCACAGCCACTACGCGGACATTCTTCATCAACTGTAAGTATGTTTATAGTTTTATTTGATTTCTATTTTCTTAGAATATTTGTTTTAACTTTTATATAGGAGTTTTATAATTATGGTGCGTCCACAGAACGACCGAGATGACAGAGACGATACGATTGACACGCTCAAGGATTTTATTGCCCAGCAGTCTCAGCATATGGAGAGACAGGCTCAGCAGATGGAGAGACAGTCTCAACAGCTGGGTACCTTGATAGACCGAGAGGGCGTTAGAGCTCGAGAGACGGCTGTTTCGGGTAACTGGGGGATGGAGAGGTTTCAGAAGCTTCAGCCCCCTATATTCAGTGGACAGTCTACGGATCCCTCTTCAGCCGAGGAGTGAGTTCGCACTATGGAGGACATGCTGGCGTATGCTAGCATAGAGGATGGAGAGAAGGTTGCACTGGTGACCTACCATTTGGCGTTGGACGCCCGGTTTTGGTGGGATTCCATCAAGACGACCACGGACGTTACGATTATGGGATGGGAGACATTCCGAGAGTTGTTCTACGATAAATATTTCAGCCATACCGTTCGCGAGGCGAAGATGGTCGAGTTTATGCAGTTGCGGCAGACTGCTTCTATTGCCGAGTACGTTAGAAGATTTGAGGCACTTTCTCGATTTTCGCCACGCCAGGTCAGCATTAACGAGGATAAGGTACGCCGATTCCTACAGGGCCTTAGCCAGGAATTCCGGATGCGTCTCACTATATCTGGGGTACGGAATGTATCCTACGACGAGATAGTGGCCAAGGCGCTCGATATTGAAGCAGTTGATCAGAGTTCTACCAAACCGAGGGAGCCATCTGAAGGCTTCTTCCGAGTGATTCACCCTCAGATCAGGGATAAGGGTTGGCAGCCTAGAGCGCAGCCCCAGCAGCAACAGAAAGGTGTTAAAAGACTTCTTGAGGGAGGTAGTGATCGAGGCAAAGAGAAGCAGGTACAGGGGGATCCTCAGATACCTATTTGCCCTAAATGTCAGAGAGGACACGGTGGACCATGCAGATTAGGCATGAATGTGTGCTATTGGTGTGGAGAACAAGGTCATTTTATTAAAGACTGCCCGAAGCAGGGTCGAGGTCAGTCTGGCGGTGATCAGAGGAGAGTCATGCCCAGGATTTTCACATTTATTGAGCCTGGTGACGTCGACAACGGGACACCGCCACCTCTTATTACAGGTACTGTCCTAATTGCCTGTATGACAATATATTTATGTTAAATAGATAACAATGATAATGATGATAATGATAGGCTTGAAGATAGAAAAGTAAGAAACTAGAAGGTGGGTAAGAGAGATTAGTAGGTGAACCTCAGAGAGAAATCAGTAGACTACATATAGGACAATAAAGACCAAATAGAAATAGAATTATACATTAGTAAGATTTCTTTGATTTAATCAATGGAATTTCCGCACTTAAGGTTTAGAAAGAATTAGAGGAATACGCCCTATAAAAAAAAATAAAAATAAAAATAAATAATATGGTTTTTAAGTAGGTAGGGATTCTGTCTAATTGACAACCCCCATCGAAATATAAAAATACGACTAATCAAGAAAGATGAAGGTTAGATATAAATCTATTAAGGGACACCCTAGATTGTTGTAATATCTGGAGTATGATTAAATAGATCAAGTACCTTAGAAAGAATTCAAGAGTTAAACTTAGAATGATTGTCGAGTAGAGTAGTTGGAACTTGACTAAAAGAAGCGAGCAAAAATAGACTAGTCGGCAAACTCGAAGTAGCCTTGAGGAATTTAAGAATTTAGTGAAAGGTGAAGTAGATCGTTGGAATAAATGAGAGGTTAGGTTAGAAGCGTAGATTGACGTTTAAAGGCCTGCAAATTAAGAAATTTTCGATTTATAGAATAAAGAGAGTGAGAATTATCACCGAAACTATCTAAGTAAGCTTAGAAGTAAGGTTAAGTTAGCAAATTTCTAGAGATCGACTCGTGTTTGGCAAGTCAAGGCAAAGTAATGCATAAATGGTTTAAGTTAGAATGACTAGTTTAGAGCGCATCAATGAGGAGATTTTGAGACTTGATGATGCTCGGAGTTGATGGAGACTTAAGTTAAGACAAAGGACTATAGTAGAAGTAGTATGAGTAGATTAGTAAAGGCGTAACAACAGAGTTCACTGAGGTAGTCTAGGACATATAATGTTTACAATATCTTAGTTACAAGGAGACCTGAATCAATCCTAAGCAAGTAGTAACTTTAGCCCAGGATTAACTCGTCGAGACCTCGGAATGATATCAACGAGATGGTTTGTGAGAGTTAGAGATTTGAGTTCTAGTGAAGAATGTTATCATGACTAGGTGCTCGAGGATGTGTACATTTTATAGTAAACCCAAATGACATCGACAAGTGGATGGTATTTCAAGGATTGAACACAAGGGACAATTTTAAGAGAGACCAATTGATAAAGTAGTGAGTTTAACGCTTTGGTGACTAAATTTAGACCAACGCGTGCTCAGGTCGTCAAGTGACGGGTACATAGTTAGGGATCTTATAATTGAAAGTTTAGAGATTTGGTAAGATTTGTTGCGTAAACTGAAAAATGAAGACTATGATTTGAAAGTTAATGTAGAAACTCGGTTGGTGTGTATTCCGATCGTGGGTAGGATCGAGGGAATTGCGTAGAGGTATGAGTGACAGCCCAGAAATTGGATGAAATAGTAGGCATTCAATTGGACTGGCGTTAGAAAGCTTATGTATAGTTCTGACCTAAAGGGACAGCGGAGGAAAGACGATGATGAAAGAGAACTTTGAAGCTAGTATTAATAAGAAGTTTAGTAAGTGAGTTATTAATTGAAGGTTGAAAGTTGAAGCGTGCACAAATATTAAGGTAGCAGATAGGACACAAGGTTGATTGATTTGAGATTTACAGATTTAATTGTGCTCAACACTTTAGAAAGAAAGTATATGATCGAGTCGAAAGTAGTGAATACAAATTAAGGCTGATGTCAGAGAGTATAGTGGAGGGTTTTGGTTTAGAATCACGAGATATGATCGCAAGTACAAATGATAAATCGAAGTATAAGGCTGCATGACATGGGACGTTAATGTCAAGGACTATAACCAGAGCAAATTTTGAGGACAAAATTCTGAATAAGGAGGGTGGAATGTAATACTCAGTTATACGGACTCATATATTATATTATTATTATATTATTGGATGACATTTTTATATTTATGTCGAATCAGGTCCGTTTCACGAAAAGAAAGCGTCATTACGATTCTATCGATTAATAGGAATTTTAAGAAAATTATGGGAATTTTCGGAGATTAAACGCTATATTCCGAGTAATTACATTTCTCGTAACATAAAGAATGTTTTAATAAAAATAGTAAACGAGGTCCGAATTGCGAACGGACAGTTTCAATAAATCCCAAATAATGAATAGGAGTTATTGGCGAAATATGGAAAGTTGGAAAAGTCGAGTCGTTGGCCGATTAACGAAACGAAAGACGAAATGTATATATATAACTAAGGAAGGGGCATTTTAGTAATTTGTCAAACCAAAATTATAAAATCAACACAAATCTCTCTCTCCCTCATTTTCTTCTTCTTCCCTGTTTTCACAAAACGCCAGAGGCGATTTTGCTCCTTCTCCCTCACAGCCGCTACATTTCCGAACTCCGATTTGAGCTCCGATCGTTTCGTTTTCTTCGTGATTTCTCTTCCAATCGACGTTCTAGGTATGAACCTACAATCTTAGAGCTTTTATTTTGAGTTTTTCGGAGTTTAATCAATTAGGGTTTCGTTTAGGGTTTCGATAAAAATGTCGATTTAGGGTCCGAAATTAATAGTTTGATTATGATTAACGATATAAATGACGTATTGAACGTTATAGGACGAAGTTGGAACGATTCGTGAAAAATGTTAGAAATCGTAAAATTCGGGATTTTTGGATAAACTCGTAATTTGGATTTTTCAGGTGCCAAGCATAGATTGCTCAGTAAAATAGTGCAACGAATCGAATTATAGCTTTAGGAAATTCTTTAGTTAAGGTTTTGTTGATTTGGACGTTTAGAAGTTTAAACTCGTTTTAACGATAAACGTTGTGAATTGCTTAGGTAAAACAGTGCTCGTGGACGGAGCTTGAGCCGCTTTGGACACGAGGTAAGTTCTCGTGATCTTCTCTGGCCGATTGGCCTACACCGTACGTCGAATGTCGTCTCGAGGAATTTTGGAGATGCGTATGTTTATTTGTTTTGGTTGGGTAGACAGGTTTAGTTGTTTTATCGGTTATAGGTTGTGTGTTTTATAGTCCTGATGGTATATATGTTATTGTTTACCTTATGGCATATTGAACTGTTCACGCATCACGTGCATTGTTTTAAAGATAACGTAAAGAATAAATTGGGCCGTAAGGCATACAGTTTAAAATCGGCCGTAAGGCTTACAGTTCACCGGCCGCAAGGCTTACAGTTCACCGGCCGAAAGGCTTACAGGCCGAAAGGCATACAGTTATAGGTCACGCGAGGTGGGGCTCAGGCACGGCTGTACGTGTTGTAAGCGTGTACCCCCCTCCTCTAACTGGAAAGAGTAGTCCGCCCGCTGGATGAGCTCTCTCCGGTTAGGGGGATAGGATCTCGGTGACACCTACAGAACATAGCATGGCATAGCACAGCATAGCATGGCATAGCACAGCATAGCATAACATGGCATAGTATTTGCATTTACGAGTCTTACTGAGATTTTATCTCATAGTGTATATTGTACGGTGTAGGTGACATAGACTTCGAGGTACCAGGTGAGGACGATGTCCCTCCACCTGAGGCATGATTCAGTTGACAGAGGATGGCTGCGGTGGTGTGCTGGCGCAGTCGAGGCTTAACCGACCCGTGGGAAGTATGTACAGAGTTTTGAGGGTTTTTGGGACATTTTGGGCTGTTGGTTGTATAGATATATTATGATGCTTGGTTCTGGTAGTTGATAGGTTTATATTTGATGTTTTAAAGTTTTTTTAGTAAACTGTTTATAGAGAATGTTTTGGTTTAAAACAGTTATTTGAACGTTATAGAAATGCTTTGAAATGTTGTAGGTTTGATACGGATAACCTCGATTTTTAGCTATATCCACGCAATTAGATTTCGCAAAGTCTGCTGTTAATTTAGTCGAGTTTAAGTTATAGTTTTATTGCGATTGAAAAGAATTTAGTGTGGAAAAACAGAGTTGGTTTGCTCTCTGGAATCCAACATTCCAGAGAGCAGATGAGAGAAAAAGAGAACGACGGAATTAGAAGGAAGAAGAAGGGAAGGATCGCTGCCTATGTGCAGCGATCATGGGCAGCGACTGATCGCTGCCCTGATTTGTTTGGGTTGGACAGTTTTGTCCTCCCATCGAATTATAGTTTTAATTAAATATTTTAACTTTTATTTAAATGTTTTAAGTTTTTATTTAATTGTTTTAAATATTTTAAAAGTTAGATTTAAATTCCGATTTCGATTTTGGTTTCGATTTCGGTTTAGGTTCCGCCTAGAGTTTAATTAAAGTTATTAGGATAAAATAATAATAATAATAATAATAATAATATATGGTACGGATATGGGGTACAGTATTAGGGTCGTTACAGAAAGCGACTTCAGAACGTAACGGCTAGCTGTCTAGGTACGGAGGTTTCTCCAACGGCTATATTTCCATATTCAGATGGAAAGCCCTCTAGAATTGAAGCCGATTTTCAGATAGAGTATAAAAGGAGAGAAAGAAGCTCGGGAGAAGCACTTTTTGCCAAAAAAAACTCTCTTTGAATCTATATACGCAAAAAGCTTTGTAATACTCTAAAAATTCCTACATCTCTCTACCAAAAAACTTGAGATTCTGTTTTCGAGAGAGTGTAGCTTTTGTGCTCATCTATTCAAATTTGTAAAATTCTAAAGGCTGTGATTGACGCCCGTAAAGATCAATCAAAGTGTAAAGGCAGTGGATTGACGCCCGTGAAGTTCAATCCAGAGTTGTAAGGCTGTACATCGACGCCCGTGAAGTTCGATCTAGAATTCTCGTTGAGGAGAAGTTAAGGAACTTCAAGGGGGGAAACCTTGAAGCGTGGACGTAGGCAGGTTTTGGCCGAACCACGTAAAAACTCTCGGTGTTGTTTTTTTTCTCTCTCTCTCTGTTTATTTGAATCAGTAAGCAATTAATTGAGAATTTGTTTATTACACTTAGTAAAAGAGATTAAGAAATTTCTAATTCACCCCTCCCCACCCCTCCCCCCTTCTTAGACAATAACGATCCTACAGATAATAGGTGGAATTCAACTTATTTGATGTTGCAAAATACTAGGCCATACTGACAAATTATTTGTACTTTTATTAATGATAAGACGCAAAGTATTAACATTGACAAATCTAGTTGTGATATTATTAATATCTTTCTTGATTTTTTAAAACTTTTTTACGATACTACAAATTAATGTTATGCAATTTATTATCTTATTTCTAATATTATTCTTCCTATTTTTGTAGATTTAACATGTAATTTTACAAAATATCGACTAATAAATGAATTTAGTAATATTCTTAATAAAATAGAAATAAAATTTAAAAAATATTAGCATAACATTCTTCTTATTTTTTGTAATACATGTATCATGGATCTAATATTTAAATTAAAAGGAGTATGTCTTATGTTCAATAGGATTTCTATAACACCCGGCATTTTAGCTATGTAAATATTCTATGAATTATTAAACGAGATTAATTTGTCATTAATAAAATGCGTATTTTATTAGAGTTGTTGAGATGCTTTATGGAAAAACGGGTTTTGGAGAAAAACGAATCGATGAACTAAATAACAATTTAGTTAGAAACCAATGGAAGGGCAAAATGAGAAGGCAATTAAGGTGGTTGAGAGAAAGCCAATGGATGATTGACACTTGGCAAGCTTGTGGAAGAAGTCATGCCTTCTCTCTTCCTCTCTTCCTCTCTTCTCTTCACTCCTACGTGAAACACTTCTCTGTTTTCTCTCTTCCAGGCGACTGCGTCCATTCCAAAACTTCGTTCCTCCTGTTATCTCCTGTTTCCTCCAGTAAAGGTAACCCTCTAAGATAGTTAACAAGTTTAGGTTAATTACTTATTAGTTTGTTGAGGTTTAGGGTTAATGTCTGAATGTGCATGATATAGGTTCGTGAATCGCCGAGGACATATATATGAGCTGCAACTCACGGACAACAGGTAAGTTCATGCCTATAAGTTGGCCCTTAAGGCCCTACAGCACGGAGATACTAGGTTTTTGGTTGTCGGGTAGTTAGGTGGTAGGTTAAGTTCTAAGTTGAATGAATTTGCTTTCTGTTTTGCTTGTTATCCTATAGCATATTTAAGTTATGTTTAAGCACAATAAATGTTCATGCATACATGTTTTCCTGAAAGTCATGTAAATATTTTATGCACGAGGTTTGAAGTTAAGAAAGATAAAACCTGTAATGTAATGTACGGTTAAGTGTGGGACGAGGACTAGCATCCTGTAATGTATCTCTGTAATGTGCCTGAAAGTGCGCCCTTGTTATGTGCCTGATAGTGCACCTCTATTGCGACAGTTCCTCTATAAGCCCCACTTATACCTCCTTACACTTGAACGTAATGTAAAGTAATGTTCATGTATTTCAAAAGTTCATGCATAGCATATGCATCACTGCATTGTATGTTCTTACTGAGCTCTAGGCTCATAGTTGAACTCTTTGTTGTAGGTATGGATCCTCCAGATGAGGACTTTGTGCCTCAGGCCGACGAATAGGTGGTTAGTGGCACGAGCTTTCAGGGGTGGTTGTGGCAGCCAGACACATTTTTGACCCGAGGGTGAAGTTTTAAAATGAATGTCATGTTTGTATAGTCCATGTTGGGATTCTTTTGGGATTTTAAAACGATGTATAGACTTTGTGCTGATGTTTTAAAACCTTTGTACTGACAGTTGTATTCTGTATTGGAATCGTTTGAGATTTTCCTTTACGTTGTTAATGGATTGTTTCAGGTTTTAGAGCTATCCATGCAGTTAGATTTTGAACTTCTGTCATGTTTTCTAACATGTCTAAAATTGTGTTTTAATCAGGTTTCTTTTGATTGGGGCATTTCAGATGTTGAGGGAGTGCTTAGTCCCTCTGTTCCATTCGGTCGAATTTGTCGACCGAATGGTGTAGAAATTAATTCTAGAGACTTAGTCTGTCGACTAAGGCTAAGTGTTAATCGTCCAAACTTGTCGTCCAAACCTGTCGACCAGGTTACTTAAAATGAATGTCATGTTTGTATATAGTCCATGTTGGGATTCTTTTGGGATTTTAAAACGATGTATAGACTTTGTGCTGATGTTTTAAAACCTTTGTACTGACAGTTGTATTCTGTATTGGAATCGTTTGAGATTTTCCTTTACGTTGTTAATGGATTGTTTCAGGTTTTAGAGCTATCCATGCAGTTAGATTTTGAACTTCTGTCATGTTTTCTAACATGTCTAAAATTGTGTTTTAATCAGGTTTCTTTTGATTGGGGCATTTCAGATGTTGAGGGAGTGCTTAGTCCCTCTGTTCCATTCGGTCGAATTTGTCGACCGAATGGTGTAGAAATTAATTCTAGAGACTTAGTCTGTCGACTAAGGCTAAGTGTTAATCGTCCAAACTTGTCGTCCAAACCTGTCGACCAGTTCTGTCGTCCAAAACTTGTCGTCCAAAACTTGTCGTCCAAATCTGTCGTCCAAACCTGTCATCCTTTTTGTGTCTTCCATTTTATGTCTTGCCATTTTAATGTTTAAGGCAGATGTCACTTCGACCGAATTCATCACTGAGGTCACTTCGACTGATTTCATCACCGAGGTCACTTCGACCGATTTCATCTCCGAGGTCACCTAGACCGATTTCATCACCGAGGTCACTTTAACCGATTTTGTTGTGGGTTATAGCTCTTCAAGTGCTGTGTCTTGTCGACCGAAAACCCTGCTTTAAAACACATTGTCCATTCTGTTCTGTGAACAGTCGTCCACGCTGTCTTTTATTTCTGTCGTCCACAGCTTCTGTTATCCACTGTAGTCTTCCACTGCATGACTTCCAGTTTATGTTTCCCATTTTATTAAGTCTTCCACTGCATGTCTGTCGTCTATTCTGCCTTTTGTTTCTGTCGTCCATTCTGCCTTTTATTTAAAACGTCCAAAGTATTTTGTCTTCCTGTTTTTTTTTTCTGTCATTTATTTATGTAATCCGATTTTAATTGTCTTCCAGTCTTCAATTTCATAGAAGGTTTCCTCTGTGTAAAATTTTAAAAGTTCAAAAAAATATATGTCACGTTTTAAATGTCCGGAGTGAGGCTCGCCGGCCCCGATCTGGTCTGGGGTCGTCACAATTTCTACAAATTTATGTATTGCATCTTTAATTATTAGTGATGAAATAACAAATAGAGTTGCTAATTTATATGCTTCTTATGAAACAAAATATTCCAATATTAATCATTATTATTTACGACCTCCACATACCGAGAGTATCCTAGTAGTAGTAGCGGTGGTGGTGGATATATTTTTAGTCAACAATATAGTATTGATGATATATATTATAATATTTTTATAAAATACAAAAATAAAATTACAATAAGTTGTACATGTGTTAAAAAATAACGAAAATTTTTATATTATCTTCGCATTAAGTAGTGAACATGTGGTAAAAATTTCAATTGAATCCAATATTGTTTGGTAATTTTTTAAATGAGGGTTTAATGAAATTGTTGATAGAATGTCAAAACTGATAATAGAATCAAAGTATAGGATTTGGTTTGCCGATTTTTTTAGTAGAGGAGGCTAACTGATATACAGTGCATAGTACAGTGTTTAAATTAATAATTACCCTATATTTAATAAAAACCTAATTACATAATTAAAAAAACATTTCCATTTGCAACGGTAGATTTATTATTCTTTTAGATTGTACCAAATTCATGTATCTAATTGGAACATGGTGGGGGTGTAGCTTGTTTAATTTTGTTATTGGATTATTTTTTTAATTGGCTGCTAAAAATAAATAGAAAATAAAAAACAAAAATGTAAAGCGTGATAATGGAAGACAATGAGTTAAGTGATTTGATTTTAAGATAAAATAATTATAATTTAAGTTAAGTTAATTGACAGATGAATAATGCATGTGCGTGACGTTAGTGTTCATAGGCATTCTAATATCACATGTTAAGGCAATGAAATGTTATTTACTAATTGATTCATACGATTTATTATTTAAATATTTATATTATATCATGATAATTCTATTAGTAAGGGAATGACACGTAAGTGACAAGTCAGAGAGTAATCTTAACATTATTCTTATAGAAGATGATATGAATAAGAATAAAAAAAAAATGAGTATCAAGAGACGAAGAAGAATATTGAGGCGGTGGCCAAACTGGCCAAATCATATTCAGGTCGAGTTCAAACTTAGTCCAATAAACTTTTGGTCAAGTTTTTTGTCTCGGTTTGGGTCGACTCAAACTAAAAGTGAGTGTTTTCCGTGTCTGCCTACGACGTCAAGTACAAGATTATTGTGCCAGGTACCAGGGTTGTGGCTACAACTTTGTTCGTGCTGCAATACATGAACTTCAATTATGCAATGGGCGATCTTGGGTTAGTTTGGCAGATGAAGCTTGAGACTCAATTGTTGATTCAAAATTATATCCAAATATGGTCCAAAGTCTAGACGTCTAGACATATATCAAAATAATAAAAAATGGTATAAGGTTAGACCCGTTCACATTGGGCTAGATAATGAAGCTGATTGTGAGTTGTGGGCTGAGAGAGAGAGAGAGAGAGAGAGAGAGAGAGAGAGAGAGGAGAGAGAGAGAGAGAGAGAGAGAGAGAGAGAGAGAGAGAGAGAGAGAGAGAGAGAGAGAGGAGAGAGAGAGAGAGGAGAGAGAGAGAGAGAGAGAGAGAGAGGAGAGAGAGAGAGAGGAGAGAGAGAGAGAGAGAGGAGAGAGAGAGAGAGAGAGGAGAGAGAGAGAGAGAGAGAGAGGAGAGAGAGAGAGAGAGAGAGAGAGAGAGAGAGGAGAGAGAGAGAGAGAGAGGAGAGAGAGAGAGAGAGGAGAGAGAGAGAGAGAGAGAGAGAGAGAGAGAGAGGAGAGAGAGAGAGAGAGAGAGAGGAGAGAGAGAGAGGAGAGAGAGAGAGAGAGGAGAGAGAGAGAGGAGAGAGAGAGAGAGAGAGGAGAGAGAGAGAGAGAGAGAGAGAGGAGAGAGAGAGAGAGAGAGAGAGAGGAGAGAGAGAGAGAGAGAGAGAGGAGAGAGAGAGAGAGAGAGGAGAGAGAGAGAGAGAGAGAGAGAGAGAGAGAGAGAGAGAGAGAGAGAGAGAGCCATTTATTAAAGAAAGGTTAGCATTTATTTATTGTTATACCATAAATATAGAATAAAATTATATATTTGCGTTTTAAAATATTGAATTCAAATTTTAATATTTAATAATATCTGTTTAATTATTAACAGTTTAGAGCATATTATTAAATACTGAATTTTGGTCAGCAATAAGAACAAGAGAAATACCAAAAATGAATGTCATGTTAGGAAAAAAATTATAAGACAAGAATAGAAGGCGATCATAATATTACTTCAGAAAAAAAAATACAGGCAGAAAAAAAAAAAACATTTCAAAAACAGGACACATTCGTGTAAACTGTAAAACTATGAAATGTATTGTTTTACTGAGGATCCAACTGGGCAGCGGAAGCCTCCATGAGTCCATTTCGAATCTGGTCGCTAATATCCCGAACGTGGCCAGGGCCGTGAGGTATAAACACGGTCGTGTTCTTCGACGAGTTGCCGAGGTCTTTAATGGTGTCAAAATATTGAGTAATCATTATTAAGTCCATCACCTCCTTTGCTGATGTACCTTCCACCTTATGAGAGAACTCCAAAATGTTCTCCCTCAGTCCGTCCGTGATCGCCTGTCTTTGCCTCGCCACTCCGACCCCTCCGAGGTATTTTGATTCCGCTTCGGCCTCAGCTTTTTTCACTTGCAGGATCTTCTCGGCTTCTCCTTTGTATACGCTTGCAAGTTGGAGCCTTTGTGCTGCAGCAAACAAACAATAAAATGTTAATTATATGCTTTGATTATCCATAACGTTGGTATGATCATCTTCATCCAATATCATTGGATCATACTCTTCGTTTCTAAATGGATATATTGCGAGAAAACATAGTTAATAACTGAGAAACGACTGATAAATCATACGATTATGAAAAACTCAGCCGTTCTAACATCACTCTATTACACCAAAATGGGAAGTTTCACAAGCCAGATGACCAGAAAACTACTATCAACAGCTATGTTCCCAAATAAGTAGTCAATGGATACATGTGCGCGAATGTTTGCGTGCGTGAGTGGATCAAGGTCATCAAACAGCAAGCGGCACGCGAGCTGAGCCAGAATTTTTTTTTAATGACTGGTTCGACGTCAGGTCTCTTTTAGAGATGGGCCAACCCATGAACCGGCTTTGAGCAAGAAGTCAGCGTCGCGGCCACAGGTAATGAAACCACGACACTTGAATACGAACGATGTGGTACTGAAAGAGAAATAGTTGATCTACTGGCCAACCAGAAGTTCTAAGGTTGGCATGCCAGACCTTAAACTGAAAATTAGATCTAGTCATGGGCCGGAACTGGACCCCAATTTAGAGGACCAGGCCTACCCCACCTTTCTTGGTGACCCTGACTTGTGCTTGTGGTTGTGCGTGAGCGTGCGAGAGAGAAAGAGAGACTATGCTTCTATAAATCATTATTTCAAATCAAGAGTGTCAGAAGAATAGACAATTGCAGCAAAAAAAAAACGGACCTGCATTGATATCATTCATCGCCTTGCGAACGGAAGCATCGGGAATAATATCAACCATGAGAATGTGCTCTATGCTATACCCATATGCACCCATCACCTACTCCACAAACAAAACAAGCAGCAAATAATTTTAACAGCCAGTGGAGAACTCAAAGCATTTCAAGAAAAGGAAAGCAAACAGAGGAGAACTAGTCTATCAATATCCTTCCTATACTGCCATTACAAAAGCTCGATCCATTAACCGTTTTGAATGGTGCAGTATAGTAATTTCCGATTGCCCATAATTTTTATCGATCCCAATTTTTACACAAATTGTTCTTACACCGAAACAACCAAGGTCTCATATCAACTATAACCCAATCCCAATTTTTTTCTTTTTCAATTTGACGTTTTTAAATTGCGACTAACCAATAAACACCGTATCTAGGATAAAATGCGATAGCATAATGTCAAGATTTAAATTAATATTGAACACAGTTTTTTTTTTAAAACAAGTCACAGACCTGTAAAATCACTAATGAAATACCATATCTAGAAGCTCAGTTAATCTGCAATTTCAATAATTTAAAAAAAAAAATTGAGGTAAATTGACGCCTCAAATGGCAAAAGAATCATCATATGGCCCAGAAAAATAGATCATTACAAGCCATACTTGGCATTCAAGTATCGACTTCAAACAAATCCTTTCTAAAAATTACCTACATTCAGAAGGGGTTGAGTTATTGATTTGAGATGGATTCATCCTTTTATATGTCCCAGGCTTTACACCCGAGATGATTTCTACTTCGACATCGCAAAATAAACTTGTCACGTTTGTATAAGCTCAAATACATTAAAGAGCACACTAAACGAAACAGAAAAATTACAAGCAATCGGCACGCAAAAGGTATGGCCAACAAGATTCAGAAGTTCTAAAATCTTGAGCCATTGAAGAAAAAAAAAACATAAGAGAAGCATTGGATTACCTTCTCAAGTTCGTCGGAAACCGATTTAGCAACTTCACCCTTTTGTTCGAAGAGTTCATCCAAAGTCATTCTCGGAACAAGAGCTCGCACAACTTGGATTACAAGTATAAACATCGCATTTGTATTAGATATACAAAACCATAGGAAATACAAACAGAAACATTATATATAACCTTTAAATTACCATCAAAGACATAAGCCTGGATCTGTTCTTTGGGACTTTGCAACTCGTAAAACGCATCATCGGCATTTTCTTTAATAATTCGATACTGAATCGAGCAGAGCAATTGAACGAAGACATTGTCCTGCACAAATGATCATTCATCAGACAACATTCAACATAAGATATTGTTAGAACAGTCTTAAAGAAACAAACTTAGGTCGTACATACAAGTCAGCAATAACATATGAATTACGTATCATAAATTGTTCGACAAACAGATTTGTTCCCACCATAACAAAGAATTCGATCAACTACAAACGTTAAAGCAGCGGAAATAACAATAATTTTAAAAGTGCCCAGCGAAAGTAAGAGAATCGATCTGAAAATCATGACCCTATTCCGCTGCCGCTCAGAATTTCAAAAAGAAAAGAAAGAAATTCCACTGTATGTAAAGGGGGACGTAATTCTTAAGAATTTACAGCCTTTTACTCCAAAAAAAAAAAAAAACTGAGAGGGAAAAAAGAAGAAGAAGAGAAACCTTGGTCTTCGTCTCGATGCGAACGTCAAGAGAACAAATTCTGGTGGAGAGGATCCCGGCGAGACACTCGCCGGCGAAAGGGTTAAAGAAATGCAGCCCAGGCTGAGCCAACTTCTCGAACCTCCCCCACCTCGATATCACCCCAACGTTAGATTGCTCGACACACCCACAAAATAGACAGTTAGCATTCCCCATTTCTCTCCTTTCCCGATGGTTCAATTAGAAAAATTTCAACTTTTCTGCAATTTTTATACGGCGGAGGGGACAGAAACAATTTCTGCAATTGCCGGGAGTCTTACCGGTTGCTACACGTTCAACGACTTGGTAAACACGCGTGATTACTAGACTTCAAATAATAAATATTATATTAGAAAAATAAAATAATAAATTGACTTTCTATTAGTAACTAATAAAATAATACAGTATTTTATTGATTAAAGAGCTATAAATAAATTTTAAAAATAACATTACTCGGATAATTTCACTACAAATTGGTATAATTAATATTTTTTTTTATGAAAATCAATATTAACTCTTAAACTCAAGAGTGAAGAATAAATAAATCTATGAACTTTTTTATAGGCAAATAACCTCTTGAATTTACGACACCTGGTAATGAAATTCTCGTTAGGGGAATTAAAAAAAAAACCACATTTTTTTTTTCATTTCATCTTCTTTATTAGGCGATTTTCAAAAAGAAATAACTCTCAATTTTTAGAGATAAACAAGCTAGATAACTCAAAACACATAAATGCAAAAATCGCCAAAACCGTTCTAACAGAAGTTGTTTCTCTTTAGAAATAGCCAAATATAAAAAATCATGTGACAAAAAGTGATTTCTTGACCATTCTTCTCATGACTATGACTCAGTTATAAAACATCAAAATTAAGAAGGGTTATTTGCATTAAAAAAAAGTTCAAGGATGTACTTGTTTTTTTATCATGAGTTTAAAAACTTATATTTATTTTACCCTAATTTATATTACTTTATGATCCGAGACTCCTATCTCTTAGACCTCATTTGACATGTTTTTGAGGAACTTGGAATACTTATTTGGTAGTTTAAACTAGGGTAAAATGCACGTTAGTTCTCAAACTAAGGGGTGATAAACAAGCAAGTACTTCAACTTTTTTTAGGCAATTAACTCGATAAACTTAGAAATATTAACAATTAAGTCATTGTTGATAGGAGAATCATCAAATCAATCATGTTTTTGTCGCACAATATTTTCTAATTAGAGATTTCAAAATAGAACAAATGTAGTTAGAATGGTTTTAATGAATTTGGTGATTTTAAGCATTGAGTTCCATTCTAACAAAAGTTATTTTTCTCTAAAAATGACTTAGCAGAGAAGATCAAATGACAAAAACATAATTTTTTTACGATTAAACGAACAACGAGGACTTAATTGCTAATGTCACTACATTCAAATAGTTATTTGCCTAAAAAAAGTTCAAGAACCTATATGTTATTCACTCTTAAATTTAGTATGTATTTTATCCTTTCAATTATTTATCTAACTTGTAATTTGAAATTTTAATATTTTTAGAAACTTAAAAATAGAAATTCTAGATCTTGCTTTTCTTGTAATCTATTTAGCCTTTAAAAATAGATGGTGCATTTTCTATTTTTCTTTCTTCAATTTTTTCATGTTTGATCACATTAAATCACAAACGGATAAGTCAAAACCAAACAAAAATCAGGATTTCCAGTTTGGTTCGATTTGGTTTGGTTCTTGCAAGAAAAAAAAATATTGATAAGGTCGGTTTGCTCGTAAACTATAGTGGATAAACTCAAGAGTAGACTCATTGTTAATCCAAATCATTTTTTAAATAAGAAAATTATCCATTTTAATATGATTTATTCATTAATTATCTCTTAAATATTATAACATCCAAAATTTCAACACTTCAACCTGGTCAAAGTCATAGATCATTAATGGAAGTCTTCAATTTAGGAGTTTTATTTCTTGACTAATTATTTATTCTAATAAAATAAAATACAAATATATTGAATTAATTATTGAATTTCATTCTTATTATTAGTGGCTTTCCAAGTCTCCATATTTACTTCGAAGTCTTCAGTGAAATGTTTATTTTCAATTATTTTAGACATTTTCAAAAATAATATATTAATTTATAACAATATCAAATTTTCTTTCCTAAAATATATTTTAGGGTTAAATACATTTTAAACCCTAAAGTATGGGTATCTTAACAAAACAAGCTCCAAACTTTTTTATAACAAAATAAACATTGTTGGGTCCCCGCTCGCGATAACCCGGTCCTCGATCATTCGAAAAAATTGAGTAGAACTCATATAATAAATGCAGGTCCCTACTCAAATTAGTACATCATGCGGGGACCCGCCTTAACACAAACGCGAGGACTCGCTCTTCTATGGCAGATCCTCGTTCTCACTTAACATCGAGAGACTGGGGACTCGTTCTCGCAGACCGGGTCCCCGATTCTATATATAAAATCGGGGATCGCCCACCATCCACTATGTGATGACCCGACTTGACACGTATATGGTGGAACCAGCCATCCTCCGTAGATCCTCAGAGGCTCAAGGGCCCGGTTGGGGCTGGAGGTGGGTTAAAACTCCCCGGATCCCAGAGGGTTGGGCTGGAGAGTTCGGTCGTGGAAAGGGGGGTCGTCACAATCCCACATCGCTTTGGGAAGTATGTGAAAATGAAACATATGTGAGGAGATCCTCCCAAAATAGCAAGACGGGTTTTGGAGCACAATTGACAACGGATCTCATAAGAAATCCGAAGTTAAAAGTGCTTCGGCGAGAGTAGTACCAGGTTGGGTGACCGACTGAGAAGTCCTCGCCAAACAAAGCCGTGAGGGGAGGATATTGGGCTGCGGCCCAATCCCCAGAGCGGACAATATCTTGCTGGGAAAAAATAGGTCGTTACAAATGGTATCAGAGCCTGTATCCAACCGGAAATGTGGCCAACGAAGACGTTGGGCCCCCGAGGGGGGGTGATTGTGATGACCCGACTTGACACGTATGTGGTGGAACCACCCATATTCCGCGGATCCTCAGAGGCTCGAGGGCCCGGTTGGGGCTGGAGGTAGCTTAAAACTCCGCGGATCCCGGAGGATTGGGCCGGAGGGTTCGGTCGTGAAAAGGGGGGTCGTCACAATCCCACATCGCTTGGGGAAGTATGTGGAAATGAAACATATGTAAGGAGATCCTCCCAAAATAGCAAGACGCGTTTTGGAGCACAATTGACAACGGATCCCATAAGAACTCCGAAATTAAAAGTGCTTCGGCGAGAGTAGTACCAGGTTGGGTGACCGACTGGGAAGTCTTCGCCAAACAAAGCGGAGGATATTGGGTTGCGGCCCAATCCCCAGAGCGGACAATATCTTGTTGGAAAAAGGGGTCGTTACACACTAACCCTCCTCTCTCGCGAAAAAACACTCATCTCTGTTTTATGTTTCCAGCCACGTTTCAACCACCCAAATCGGTGTAGAACGCACCTACTCTGACTGCTCTTGCTCTCTAGTCGTGAATCGCCTTCCATTTCGTGACATTTCTTGCCTAGCTCCTTTCCGAAATTTTGCACTCACAAATTTCTTAACCTTAAAATTCGATGAATGCTAGTTTGAGTAAATTGTTCGAATTTGACGAGGCAACAAATTGTGATCCCAACATGGATTGGGATTCCTACTCCACACTTATTTATGATGACATTCGTGCTTTTGATCAAGACGACGAAGAAATAGAAATGCATTCGACCTCAAAAATTATAGACGATGAGGAGATTTAGTTTTTATGCAACTCAGAAGATAATAAGTGTGTAAGCAATACGGTACGCAAAGTTTGTGGGATTAGTTTTATTTGAGAAAGAAATACAATTCTTTAAAAGAAATTAGAGAAGAAATCGTTGATTACGCAGTGAAAAATGGTGATAGGGTGAAATTTAATTAAAGTGAATGTGACGACCCAAACCCGATCGGGGCCGATGAGCCATCACTCCAGACATTTAACAGGAAACGAGACATTTTTTTTTGAAACTTTAAATCTTTACACAGAGGGTAAACCCTCACTGGAACTTAAATACTGGATAACATTAAAAATCAGGATGACAAGAACATTTAAATCTTTGAGAGCAAGAGTAAACGACGGAAATAAAGACAGAATACTCTCGAAGACTTGGAAGATGTAGGGTGAAAGATGTCAGGTGGAAGATGTAAAGTGGAAGATGTAAGGTGGAAGATGTAAGGTGGAAGATGTCAGGTGGAAGATGTAGGGTGAAAGATGTCAGGTGGAAGATGTAGGTGGAAGATGTAGGTGGAAGATGTAGGTGGAAGATGTAGGGTGAAAGATGTCAGGTGGAAGATGTAGGTGGAAGATGTAGGGTGAAAGATGTCAGGTGGAAGATGTAGGTGGAAGATGTAGGGTGAAAGATGTCAGGTGGAAGATGTAAGGTGGAAGATGTAGGTGGAAGATGTAGGTGGAAGATGTAAGGTGGAAGATGTAGGTGGAAGATGTGAGGTGGAAGATGTGAGGTGGAAGATGTAGGTGGAAGATGTAGGTGGAAGATGTAGGTGGAAGATGTAGGTGGAAGATGTGAGGTGGAAGATGTCAGGTGGAAGATGTAAGGTGGAAGATGTCAGGTGGAAGATGTAGGTGGAAGATGTAGGTGGAAGATGTAGGTGGAAGATGTAGGGTGAAAGATGTCAGGTGGAAGATGTAAAGTGGAAGATGTAAGGTGGAAGATGTAGGGTGAAAGATGTCAGGTGGAAGATGTCAGGTGGAAGATGTAGGTGGAAGATGTAAGGTGGAAGATGTCAGGTGGAAGATGTAAGGTGGAAGATGTAAAGTGGAAGATGTAAGGTGGAAGATGTAGGGTGAAAGATGTCAGGTGGAAGATGTAGGTGGAAGATGTAGGTGGAAGATGTAAAGTGGAAGATGTAAAGTGGAAGATGTAGGTGGAAGATGTGAGGTGGAAGATGTCAGGTGGAAGATGTAAGGTGGAAGATGTAGGTGGAAGATGTAGGTGGAAGATGTAAGGTGGAAGATGTAGGTGGAAGATGTAAGGTGGAAGATGTAAAGTGGAAGATGTAAGGTGGAAGATGTAGGGTGAAAGATGTCAGGTGGAAGATGTGAGGTGGAAGATGTAGGTGGAAGATGTAGGGTGAAAGATGTCAGGTGGAAGATGTCAGGTGGAAGATGTAAGGTGGAAGATGTAAAGTGGAAGATGTAAAGTGGAAGATGTAAAGTGGAAGATGTAAGGTGGAAGATGTCAGGTGGAAGATGTAGGTGGAAGATGTGAGGTGGAAGATGTAGGTGGAAGATGTAGGTGGAAGATGTAAGTGGAAGATGTAAAGTGGAAGATGTAAGGTGGAAGATGTAAGGTGGAAGATGTAGGTGGAAGATGTAAGGTGGAAGATGTAAAGTGGAAGATGTAAGTGGAAGATGTAGGTGGAAGATGTAGGTGGAAGATGTCAGGTGGAAGATGTAAGTGGAAGATGTAGGTGGAAGATGTAGGTGGAAGATGTAAGGTGGAAGATGTAGGTGGAAGATGTAGGTGGAAGATGTGAGGTGGAAGATGTAAGGTAGAAGATGTAGGTGGAAGATGTCAGGTGGACGATGTAAGGTGGAAGATGTAAGTGGAAGATGTAGGTGGAAGATGTAGGTGGAAGATGTAAGGTGTAGGTGGAAGATGTAAGATGGAAGATGTGAGGGGGAAGGCATAGGCGGATGCCACAAGCGGATGCCACAGGCAGATGTCTTAGGCGGATGCCACAGGCGGACGCCTTAGGCGGATGCCACAGGCAGGTGCATAGGCGGATGCCACAGGCAGATGCCACTGACGGATGCATAGACGGATGGCTTAGGCGGATTCACAGGCGGATGCATAGGCGTATACCACAGGCGGATGCATAGGCGGATGCCACAGGCGGATGCCACAGGCGGATGCATAGTTTTAAAGGCAGAATTGACAACATTTAACAGGAAGACATATAAACAGGGAGCATAAAACATAAGGCTTAAAAGTTTCAAACCCTCAAAACTCAATTCAAAACATGAGTTTTGGACATATCAGAAAACATGACAGAAGTTTAAAAAAAATCAGACTGCGTGGATAACTCTAAAATCAAAGAAAATCCATACGCAACCTAAAAGAGAAAAACTCCAAACAGTTCCAGAATGCTTCAAAATATATATACAACTGTCAATTACAGAGGTTTAAAAACTTAAATACCAAAACCTATACACTATAAAATCCCAACAGAGTTCCCAACAGAGTTTTAAAACAAAACACCAGAATCCCAACAGAGTCTACAGACATGAACTTTAGAGATCATGGCAGAACTTTCAAGAAAAATTAACTGCTTGGAAAGCTCTAAACCCGAACCGATCCATGCACAACAAAATAGAGATTTCCAAACGATTATAAAACATTTCAAAAGACAACTATCAACTGTCAAACAGAAGTTTTAAATACATCAACAGAAAGTTTGTACATCGTTTTAAAATCCCAAAAGCTATACAGAACTTGACATAACTTTGGAAAAATACATTTTCACAGTAAATACATTTGTCTGACTGCAGCAACCACCCCATGAGCTCATCCCGCCAACTACATCAACTCATCATCTTGAGGCACAATGTCCTCTTTTGGAAGATCCATACCTACAACAGAGAGTTCAACTATGAGCCTAGAGCTCAATAAGAACATACAATGCAATGATGCATGTGCTGTGCATGAACATTTTCAAATACATGAACATTACATTATATTACATTTCACTGGACAGGGAGGTATAAGTGGGAGGAAGAGCTGGCGCAACAGGAGTACATGCCACAACAGGACATAACAGGAGTACATGAAAGGATGCCAGTCATTGTCCACACTTAACCATACATTACATTACAAGTTTTATCTTTCTTAACTTCAAATCCGGTGCTGAAAAACATTTACATGGTTTTCCAGAAAACGTGTATGCATGGACATTCATTGTGCTTAAACATAACTTAAACAGGTTACAGGATGACAAGCAGAATAGGAAAATAGGATAGTAAGCAGAAAACAGAAATAAACTCATTCAACTTAGGACTTAACCTACCCCTTAACTACCCGACAACCAAAAACCTAGTACCTCCATGCTGTAGGGCCTTAAGGGCCAACTTATACTCATGAACTTACTTGTTGTCCGAAATGCAGCGAGCTTGTACGTGTATATGTCCTCGGCGATTCGCGAACCTATAATATACACAATCGGACTTTTACTCGAAACATTAGCAAACTAACATTTTGACTTGTCCAAACACGTTAGCATAAGTAGATGCTTACCTTAGGCAGAGAAATAGAAGAAAACTGAGGAGATCGAAGGAGCTTCGATGGACGATCGTCGTCTAGAAGAGAGAAAACAGAGAGGAGTTGAGAGAAAATGAGAAGGAAAAGTGATTCACGTAGGAGTGAAGAGAGGAGAGGAAGCTTGTCTTCTTCAACAAGTTTGCCAAGTGTCACTCAACTATTGGCTTCCTCCCACCAACCTTAATTGGCTTCCTATTTTGCCCTTCCATTGGTTTTTAACTAAATCACTAATTAGTTCATCGAATCGGCTTTTCTATTAAACAATCTGACAAGTCATTAAACATACATTGTTATTAATGTAAAAATTCATCCCATAAATGATTTGGGGGAAAATTGCATAGGCAAAATTGCCGGGTGTTACAGTGAATCTTGACGATTGACAACAGTTTGTGAATATGTGTGTGAATAACGATTGAATGCTTCGAAGATGCAAAATGAGCTTACGTTTTAAATAAAGAGTTTCAATGACAACCACAACTATTTGCGTAAAATTGAAAATTGGCATTTTTGGCAAAATGAGTGGCAAATGAATATTTGGACAAATTTAAAAGTCATATGACATTTGAAATTTCTTTTATTATTGAGACGGTGAGGAATGATTTGAATGTTAACATTACATCAAGTCTTGTTAGAAGGGCAAGTAGTGAAACCCAAAAACTAAATGAAGGCTTCGGCGAAGAACAATACAAGGTATTGTAGTCGTATGTAGAAGAAATTCGTAAATCTAATTCGGATATCATTGTCGGCCTTCAAGGATATTTGGTGTCTGGGTCTGGGTCTACATCGAAGGTTATATTTGAAAGAATGTACATGTATATGGCTGCGTGTAAGAGTAGTTTGCTTCAGTGTGGTAGACCGATTATATGTTTGGATTATTGTCATCTTAAAGGCTGGTGTCCAAGCCAATTACTAACAGCTATCAGCATTGATGGTAATGATGGAATCTACCATGTTGCTATTACAATCGTGGAAGTAGAATGCAAAAGCTAATGGAAGTGATTTCTTGAGCAATTGATGCCAGACATAGACACTAAGATGGGACGCAGTTGGACATTTATTTCGGATTGACAAAAAGTACAATCCATTTGCATATATTTACATTTTATATGTTCGTAACATTTCTTTCTAATTTCGTTGTTTCTTCAAATGTTAAGGGTTGTTGAACGCTGTGGCTGAGTCATTACCGTCAGCCTATCAACGCTATTGTCTCAGACATATGTATGCAAATTTTAAGAAAAAATTTCGGGAGTAAGTGTACGAAGATGCGATGTGGAATGTGGCAAGAGCACTTACAGCTCGTCACTTTGACAGAGAAATGACAAATTTATTTTCGATTGACCAGGCTGCGCATGGATATCTCAGACCGTTTCCGTTGAGTTGTTGGGCGACTAATGATTTCTCATCAATCCTCAAGTGCTACATGAGATTGAACAATCTCAATAAGTCATTTAATGCACTTCTACTACCTGCCAGAGACAAACCAATAGCGACAATATTCCAGATGATCAGAAAGTATTTGATGTCTCGGATTGTAAAAAAACATCAAAAGATGGCTAAGTCGATGGATGTATTGTGTAGCGACCCTTACCCGTATCCTAATTTTTCCGTATTACTTTTTTTTTATCCTTACATTTATAAACTTTAATGATGTTCGTGTGGAATTAAAACTGTTTAAACCGAAATCAAAATCGGAATTAAAAACGTTGAAGTTCATTTAGAAAATCACTTAAAACAAATCTTAAAAATCAATTAAATAAAACATAAAACAATTAATTAAAACTTAAAACTTATTAAAAAACCCTCAGCTATACATGGGAGGGCAGAATCGTCAAGTGCCCGCGGAAAAAGAAGAGCGATCGATCGCTGCACAGCGAATCGATCGTGGCGATCGATCGCTGCCCATCACAGCGATCGATCGCCCACTTGGCGATCCCTGCTTTCTTCTCTTCCCCTTTTCTTTTTACATGCTCTCTAGAATCCGAGAATTCCAGAGAGCATTCTTCCTTCAATTTCTCATCCCCAGCACACATCCACTTCTATACATTTTTCCCTTAAACTTCAACAGAGCTTAACTCATTACTCATTTCATCAACCACCAATTAAACAACCCAAATATACCCTAGAAAGTGATTAAAAACGTAATAAACTTTCATAAAAACAAATCGCGTGGATCCGTTTAAAACTAAACAACTTCCCCTATTTTAAATTACCAACAGTTTATAAAATAGGTTTCCAAAACGTTTAAAATATCAAACATAAACCTATCCACTACCAGATCCAGACATCCTAATATGTTCAGCTATACAATTCATATCGTGTCCCCAAAACATATACCTACATCCCCACGGGTCAAATGTGCACCGACTGCCCAGCACACTCCCACGAGCCATCTTTCTTCAACCGATCATGCTTCGGGTGGAGGGATCTCATCCTCACATGTGTAGAGGTCACCTACACCATAGATATAAGTCATGAGCTTAAAGCTCAGTAAGTCTACGTGAATGCTATGCATGCAGTTCATAAAACATGCGTCCTACCTTTTCGCTATTCATTTCATTTCATTTCATTTCATTACAGATACGTCACCGGGGCCTCACTCTCGCTAGATAGGAGCGGCACATCCTACGGTTGGATAGCCCCTCGTATCTAACAGGGGGGAAAACATGCTCCCCAAGCAGCCATGTCTGAACAACCGCCACCGACGTGACCAGATTACATACATTCATACCTTTTCATTATCCTTTTCCTTTTCATGAAAAACATGCATAGAAATTCCTTTTTCGTGCTTTTCAGAAACATGATGCGTGAACATGTGCAATGCTATAAACATAATTAAAACATACAAACAACGAACATAAACATATAACACTCAACTAAAACTAACTACCCAACCTGTTCACCCAACACAATCTATATTCTCCAATTTCCTCGAACAACAGAAGATCGTATGGTGTAGGCCAATCGGCCAAACAAGTCGCGGAGACTTACCTGACGTCCGTTGAATGCTAACTCCGTCCACGAGCGTGGTTCACCTAAGGCGATACACAACAATTATCATTAAAATGCGTTTTGAACCGTTAATGTCCAAATTTATGAAATCCTTAACTAAAGGAGTTTCCTAAAATTCTAATTTAACTAATCGAGACGTTTTACCAAACAATTTACGCTCGATACCTCCAAATTACCATTAACGAGTTTTTCTAAAATCTCGAAAATTAGTCAAACTCTAACATTCGTCCTAAATCAATTAAATTCGTCCAATAACGTTCAATACGTTCACTATATCCTTAATTACGGCAAACCTATCGATTTCGAACCTTAAATCACAATTTTAACAAAACCCTAATCATAAAACCTAAACGTATAACTTCGTTAAAACTGAAAACTAACGTCCGAAAGCTGTAGAATCTTACCTAGAACGTTGATCGGAGGAGAAAACGTTAAGAACGGGGGTCGATTGGAGGAGAAACGGGCGTCGGCCGAAGAGAAATCGCCGACGTGCGTGAGGGAGAAATCGCCAGAGAGCTTCTCTGGTTCGCAGAGAAGAGAGGAAATGAGGGAGGAGAGAAAAAAAATCAGTTTTTATTAATTAGATTTGCAAATTTACCTTTTTGCCATTTTTACTTAGTTTTCTATTTAGTTTCGTCCTTTATTTCGTTAATTAGCTAAGGATTCGGTTTCTCCAAACTTTCTTATTTCATCAATGATTCTAACTTATTATTAGGGTCCCAATAAAACTGTCTGTTCGCAAATCGGACCTCGTTTACTATTTTTACTAAAACGTCTTTTATATTACGAGATACGTAATTCCCGTAATTTAGCGTCACGACTCCTAAAATTCCCATAATTTTTTTAAAATCCATATTAATTATTAGGATCGTAATAACACTTTCTTTTCAGTAAAACGGGCTTGATTTGACATATTTACAAAAATGCTATTTATATTAAAGTATTAATATCCCGAAAAGCTGGATATTACATATTGTGTCCAAAGATAAGAAAAAAGCTTACGAAGCTAGAACGTGCAACTCAAAATTGAAGTATTACTTTTGTAGGAGATTCTCGATTTTAGTTCAGCAACGACAACAAATAATATGTTGTTGATTTGCATAGATGTATGTGCAACTGTTACAAGTGAGAACTTACTGGGATCCCCGAGTTTCCATGTCATTCGTATATGCATTTCATGAGAGTTTTGGCATAAAATTATGTTAATTAATACTATCACCGGGAGACTTATATGAAAATGTACTCACACTACATTTATCCACTAAGTGACCCATATGTGTGGTTCAAAGTTGATATGAGTGAAATTTTGTCACTGCTAACTAAAGCAGTAAACAAGAAAGGTTGAAGAAAAAAAGAGTGCAAAATGTGGATGAACCCCAAAACTCATTGAGTAGGAAGAACTCCTCAATGACTTGTGGAAGATGTCGACATCCAAGGCATAATAATCGAACTTGTTCGAGAGATTTTTTCCACTTCTTGGCGCTACTTCTGCTTTAGTGGATCTTTCTGATGTGACGTTTATGGTTTTCTACACCAGCCCAGAAGTAAATGGTTCGATTCCGATATAGTGTATTACAAAGCTTACGCTCTAATATACTTTTCATTTTCTGTGCATTAGTGTTTTACACATGGGCAATGCAGTAATTTCTAGGCACATGGCAGTGATTATGTGTTATTTTTGTAGACATAATGATTTACGTAACTTAGGTAACTGTTGTAATGTTTACTAGTTTAAGTAACTTTATAAACTTATGTAATATTGACAAGTCTATGGCTCCCTCTGTCTACTATCTACTCGTTCATATAATGTAGAAAATTAAAAAAGGTTTGTCTAGTATTGATAAGGTTTGTTTGCTAGTAAACTTCAGTGGATAAACTCAAGAGTAGACTCATTGTTAATCCAAATCATTTTTTAAATAAGAAAATTATCCATTTTAATATGATTTATTCATTAATTATCTCTTAAATATTATAACATCCAAAATTTCAACACTTCAACCTGGTCAAAGTCGTAGATCATTAATGGAAGTCTTCAATTTAGGAGTTTTATTTCTTGACTAATTATTTATTCTAATAAAATAAAATAAAAATATATTAAATTAATTATTGAATTTCATTCTAATTATTAGTGGCTTACCAATTACCAAATACCAAGTCTCCATATTTACTTCGAAGTCTTCAGTGAAATGTTTATTTTCAATTATTTTAGACATTTTCAAGGGATTAATCTTTCAAAAATAATATATTAATTTATAACAATATCAAATTTTCTTTCCTAAAATATATTTTAGGGTTAAATCCATTTAATCATGAAGTATGGGTATCTTAACAAAACAAACTCCAAACTTTTTTATAACAAAATAAACTTTGTTGGGTCCCTGCTCGCGATAACTGGGTCCCCGATCATTCGAAAAATTGAGCGGGACTTATGTAATAAATGCGGGTCTCTACTCAAATTAGGACATCATGCGGGGACCCGCCTTAACACGAATGCGAGGACCTGCTCCTCTATGGCATACCCCTATTCTTACTTAACATTGAGAGATCTGTCCCCGATCACCATCCATTGACCTTCCTCCCTCGCGAAAAAACAACCCCCCCGCCCTCTCTGTTTTTTGTCTCCAGCCACATTCCAACCGCCTAAATCGGTGCAAAACGCACCTATTTCGACCGCTCTCGCTCTCGCTCTCTAGTCGTGAATCGCCTTCTATTTTGCAAAATTTTTTGCCTAGCTCCTTTATGAGATTATGCACCCACAAATTCCTTAACCTTAAAATTCGATGGATGCTAGTTTAAGTAAATTGTTCGAATTTGACGGGGCAACAAATTGTGATCCAAACATGGATTGAGATTCCTACTTTACACTTATTTATGGCAACATTCATGCTTTTGATCAAGATGAGCTTTTGATTAAGACGACGAAAAAATAGAAGTGCATTCGACCTCAAAAACTATAGACGATTAGGAGCTTCAGTCTTTATCTGACTCGGAAGATAATAAGTGTGTAAGCAATACGGTACGCAGAGTTTTATGGGATTAGTTTTATTTGGGAAAGAAATACAGTTCTTTAAAAGAAATTAGAGAAGAAATCGTTGATTACGCAGTGAAGAATGGTTATAGGGTGAAATTTAATAAAAGTAAATCTCGACGATTGACAGCAATTTGTGAATATGCCTGTGAATGATGATTGCATGCTTCGAAGATGCAAAATGAGCTTACGTTTCAAATAAAGAGTTTCAATGACATCCACAACTGTTTGTGTAAAATTGAAAGTTGACGTTTTCAGCAAAATGTGTGACAAATCAATATTTAGACAAGTTTAAAAGTCACGACATTCGATATTTCTTCTATTATTGAGACGGTGAAGAATGATTTGAATGTTAACATTACATCAAGTCTTGTTAGAAAACCAGAAAACTGAATGAAGGCTTCGGCGAAGAACAATACAAGTTATTGTGGTCGTACGCAGAAGAAATTTGTAGATCTAATCCGAGTAACATTGTCGACCTTCAAGGAAATTTGGTGTCTGGGTCTACAATTGAAGGTTATATTTGAAAGAATGTACATATATATGGTTGCGTGTAAAAGTGGTTTGCTTCAGTGTGGTAGACCGATAATATGTTTGGATGATTGTCATCTTAAAGGCCGGTGTTCAAGTCAATTACTGACAACCGTCAATATTGATGATAATGATGAAATCTACCATGTTGTTATTGCAATCGTGGAAGCAAAATGCAAAGGCTAATGGAAGTGATTTCTTGAGCAACTGATGCTAGACATAGACACTGAGATGTGATGCGGCTGGAGATTTATTTCGGATTGGAAAAAAGTACAATCTATTCAGCGTTTATTTACAAATGTTAAGAAAAAGTTAAGGGTTTCTTCAAATGTTAAGGGTTGTTGAATGTTGTGGCTGAGTCATTACCATTAGCCGATCAACGTTATTGTTTCAGACATATATATGCAAATTTGAAGAAAAAGTTTCGGGGGTAAGTGTACGAAAATGTGATGTGGAATGCAGCAAGAGCACTTACAGCTCGTTACTTTGATAGAGAAATGACAAATTTATTTTCGATTGACCTAGGCTACTCACAGATATCTCAGACAATTTCCGTTGAGTTGTTGGGCGACTCATGTTTTCTCATCAATCCTCAAGTGCTACATGAGATTGAACAATATCAGTAAGTTATTTAATGTACTTCTACTACCTGCTAGAGACAAACCAATAGTGACAATGTTACAGATGATCAGAAAGTGTTCGATGTCTCGGACTGTAAAAAAAAAAAGACATCAAAAGATGGCTGAGTCGACGGATGTATTGTGTCCCACGATAAGAAAAAAGTTTACGAAGCTAGAGCGTGCGATCCAAAATTGAAGTATTACTTTTGCAGGAGATCCTCAATTTGAGGTCAGCAACGACAACGAACAATATGTTGTCGATTTCCATAGATATATGTGCAACTGTTACAAGTGGGACCTTACTAGAATCCTCGAGTGTCCATGTCATTCCTTGTATGCGTTTCATGAGAGTTTCGACAAAAAATTATGCTAATCAATGCTATCACCAGGAGACTTATATGAAAATGTACTCACACTACATTTATTTGCTAAGTGACCTAGACATGAGGTTCAAAGTTGATATAAGTGAAATTTTGTCACCGCTAACAAAGCGTCAACCAGAGAGGCTGAAGAAAAAAAGAGTGCAAGATATGAACGAGCCCCAAAGCTCAATGAGTAGGAAGAAATCCTCAATGACTTGTGAAAGATGTCGACGTCCAAGGCATAATAATCGAACTTGTCGAGAGGGTTCTTCCACTTCAGACGCTACTTCTGCTTCAGTGGATCCTTTTGATGTGACGTTTATGGGTTTCTACACCAACACAAAAGTAAGTGGTTCGATTCCGATGTAGTTCCAATATTGTATTACAAAGCTACGTTCTAATATACTTTTCATTTTCTGTGTAGGAGTCTTCTAGACATGGGCAGGGCAGTAACTTCTGGGCACGTGGCAGTGATTATGTGTTATTTTTGTAGACACAGTAACTTAGGTAACTGTTGTAATGTTTACTAGTTTAAGTAACTTTATAAACTTATGCAATGTTGACAAGTTTATGGCTCCCTCTATCTATTATCTACTTGTTCATATAATGTATAGAAAATTAAAAATTTGGGCAATAATTCCTTTCTTTTAATGATTCCCCCAAAGCTATTTTTCACATTTTCTACGTATCTAAAATACAAAATATTTCTCAAGCAATTCCAGTACGAATTACAACAATACATTCGCTGAATTACAACTAACAAACTAAAAACAACTAAAAAACATCCAACAATCTAAAAACAAACTAAATGTGTCAATTACAAAAGTACAAACAACCAACTATTTAAAAGCAAACCAAAAACATCGATCTTCATTCACAGAAGAAGGTTGAGCTTCATATCTTCACCTTTTTCTTGGTTATGCATCCAAACTAAAAACCTACTGTTAAGAAATTTGTGTGTCATTGTCAGCTCTCTCTGCCCCAATCACAACTCCTTAACTGTAGTTTGTATATTTCTTTGCGCCACGGTCATCTACTTAACTCTTCGAATGAGGAAGTCCAGTTTCTACATCACAGTCAGCTCCTCTGTTGATGGCAGCTGAGTTGGAAGAGCATCCTCTATATGAACATCTTGGGAGGGCAATGAAACTGCAGGAGCTGTCGAGGTGGAGGCTTCCTGATTAGCTTTGAAGACCAAATTACCTTAAACTTAAACCACCTCATCTGTTTTAAATGGACTCTATCAAAGACCTCAGTTTGTCTTTCGCTCTAAGGCTCAGTTGTTGGGATTGGAACATTAAAATGTTTAATGAGCTTTTGTATCAACGTGTTGTACGATATATTTTTGTTGTACATTCTTCTGATCTCACTCATATGGCTCAAAACAAGACCCCCCAGGTTGAACCGCTTCTTGTTATAAAGTTTCTCCATTACGTAAGATCCATGTAACTCACTAGATATCTGTGTTCATCTCGTGATAGAATAGTGTGAATGATCATATTGTGAATTACCCAGACTTTGACATTAAAATCCTTGATCTCGATTTTTTGAATACTTCAATCTCGGGATTTTGATTAATCATCCTTAAGAACTCTACTCATTTGTCTGCTATGATAAACTCGCACTGCAGAGATGCATGGTAGTATGGTTCACCTTCTTCTGCGTCAAAAGGAAAATCAATCAATCGATTTATGTCCTCTGGGTGTATCACTAACTCTACCTCAAACAGATAAGTCTTTACCGAACCAATCTTCCCCACGAAAGTTAAATTCACATAAAATAGTTGAATCACACACCCACAACATGCACCCGACAATTGACACAATCCTAGCAGTTTGATTCTCTAAAACATCTCTTGAATTCTCATTGATCCAAATGTCATAAATCAAAGAGTCTTAGAGAAAATAATTGACATGTGCGTGATGTCATTCTTATATCTCATTTCATTAAGTCGAGAACTAAACTCCATAGAATTATAATATGTTCCTTGTTGGTGATCTTGCGTCAAATGTCGTTGTGTCGGACATCCTTGGGACGGAGCTTGTGACCGTGGTGCGCGTTGTGACGGACCTTCTCAAGACAATCCAAGCTTACATTTGAACATAATCTTCAGACTTATTGTCTTGAACAAGAAATTTGCCAAAAAACCTGAAATTAGGGCACATATATTGGACGGGACATGGACGGCAATTCCCGGCTAGAGAGCTAGGGCGGTCAAAATAGGTGGATTATGCACCGATTTGGGTGGCCAGAACGTGGTCGGAGACACAAAACAGAGAGAGGGTGTTTTTTTTGCGAGAAAGGAGGGTAAGTGGAGGATGGGCAATCCCCGTTCTCGCGATGTTAAGTGAGAGCGAGAACCCGCTATAGAAGAGCAAGTTCCCACATTTGTGTTATTAATGAACACTAGGTGTAACACCCGACAACTTCAACCAAGTGACTTCCTAAACTGTATTAACGGTCACGAATATTCAATCTTCACGGTTTAAGGTTTTATGCCAAGCTTAATTAATTACATGTGGATCTAAACTAGGTCGAGTGGCAAAGTTGTAATAATGGAGGATTGAGGCCAGTATTTAAAGAAAAAGGAAATGATTCAAACCTCATTTAAACCACTGTAGCCGACATCCCCAATTCCCGACGATTTCTTCTCTCCCAAAACTCTCGCTCTCTGTCAGCTGGAAATCCCTCCTTCGACGATCGGCTTCCTTGCTGCTTCTCGGCTACTTTGTGCTCGAGGTACGAGTTGCTATGTGTTAAGGTTCTGGATTCTTCAATGGCCGAGTATTAGTAAGGATATTTAAAATCTGAATGTAGTAATGTCATTCCGAATCGATTTTGGGACATTAAACAAACAACCCTGAGATATCGCTTATCGAATCTGTCTGTTCTGGGTTTTGGATTTCAAACTGCACAGAGAACTATACTAAGGATTCAGGAGTGACTATAGCTATTAGATCCTAGGATGACTTGTGATTAGAACTAATAGGATTTTGTTTTAACTACTGCAATGTAAATGTTTTAGGTGAGGAAGTTGGAAGAGAAAGGAGCTCAAATTGCTAAGGAGACCAGGTAAGTGAATGTATAGGTTTCTCGGTCATTAGAACCCTACATCAAAGGATGCTAGGTAGAAACTCATACGATGATTAGCAGTTCCTTCATGTTACTGTCTAGCATTTATGTTGATGATTAGTTCAGTGGTAAAGTTTCATGTCGAATGGTACTCAGTTCTGTAGCTTAATGATTTAAGAATTTTCATGTCCATGCATCATGAATGTTTTATGCATATGAAAATGTTTTAAGAGCATGTCTTCGCATGAACAAGATAAGAATATAAAACTTATGCAATGTGAATTAAGAGAGGGTTGGTGGCGGTTTAGCGTATGTCATTGTCCAAAAGAAGGACCATGATACGACCCGCAAGGGAACTATGTGTACTCTCACTGTTAAACCCCCTTTACCGGCACAAATCCCCTCTTAATCCACACAACTTAAACGAAGAATATGATCAATGACTATGAATGAAGAATAAGATCAATGACTATGAGTGATGAATATGATCATGACTATGAGTGAATATGATCAATGACTATGATTGATGAATATGATCCATGATTATGAATGATGATTACGAGCAAAAATATGAACAAGAAAAGACTCATGAGCATGTGATTTCCCAAATTATACATTCATGCATCCATGTTAGTGTTGCATTCCTTACTAAGCATTAGGCTTATAGTTAAACCTTATGATGTAGGTGAAGAGTTAGCAGGTGAGGATTTTCAGTCCAGAGATGATGTTTAAAGCTGGTTGCCGGAGGATGCTCAGTATGACAGTGCAAGGCTGGATAGGCGATTAAGTCCCCTAGTTATGCTCATAGTAAGTCAGAGAAGTTTATGATAAACAGATGACTAAGTAGAACAGAATTTCTTATAACAATGAGATTCGGATTTGAATGATTTGACTTCAGAGTCTGATAACGATTTTAAGGATTATTGAATGGGTTGTTTTGCTTAAGCCTTCCGCTATGCGTATTTTGGATGAGTTTATGATTCTTACTCCTTGAGGTTTGTAGTTACTAAGATAAAATTTGGGTGAGTTGTGGTATTCTCTATTGGATGAAGTTGTTAGATGATTATAGTGTTTTTCTGTCGTGTGATAGAAGCTGGATAAAGCAATCATCCGGCTGACGTCATCGGCAGATGTAGAGTGATTAAGCCATCGGATGATGAAAGTGTTATTTTGTCATCTAGCGATCGGCAGATGTAGAGTGTTAAAGCCATCGGATGATGAAAGTGCTATTTTGTCGTCTAGCGATCGGCAGATGTAGAGTGTTTAAGCCATCGGATGATGAAAGTGCTATTTTGTTGTCTAGCGATCGGCAGATGTAGAGTGTTTAAGCCATCAGATGATGAAAGTACTGTTTTGTCGTCTAGCGATCGGCAGATGTAGAGTGTTTAAGCCATCGGATGATGAAAGTGCTATTTTGTCGTCTAGCGATCGGCAGATGTAGAGTATTTAAGCTACCGGATGATGAGGATGTTATTTTGTCGTTTAGTGACCAGATCATGTTTTAATTATTCACGTGAGAAGTACATGTTCATCGGATGATGTCCCCTTATTTCATCGGATGATATAAGAAGTCTCTTTACCGGATGATATAAACATGGTTTTGTCGTCTAGTGACCGGTAGATGTGGTTTTATTCCTCAATCGGCAGGTGCAGTTTAAAGGTTTAAGTTTCCCTTCACCAGTCGATACACATTGCACTGCCCGCCGACAGATGTGTAGAGTATTCCCTTACCGAATGATGCCTAGTGAATTACGTATGACATTTTGAGTTAAGTTATGTTTCAAAAAAAAAAATATATTACTAAAAATGAGTAGAGTGTGAGTAATAAGAATTAAATGATTAAGAAAGATATGGATTATGTGACGATCCCTCAAGGGCTGTTACAATTATGGTATCAGAGCAAAACCGGGTTCTAAAATCGATTCTGCAGACTGCCTTCCAGCACTGACTGTCACATGAGCACACTCCAGCAACTGTAAGTATTTATGATTTCAGTAAATGTCACTAAGTTAAGATGCATCTATAATTATTTTTCTAGGAATCCCAAAATAGTTAGAGGTCAGCAGAGAGAGACCAATGAGGATAGCAATGCCATTGCTCAGTTGACAGAGTTGGTCATGCGCCAATCTCGCCAGATCGAACAGCTGATAACTGCTAGAGAGGAACAAGGCAACTCCAGTACTAATGCAACTCATGATCATGGGGGTGAGCGTTTTCACCGGCTTCGACCCCCGGTGTTTAATGGACATGTTTCAGATCCTATTTATGTTGAGGAGTGGGTTCGAAAGATAGAAGACATGTTTAAGTACGCAAAGATTGATGAAGGAGATAAGGTCACATATGCTGTCTTTCATTTGGAATTGAGTGCAAGGCATTGGTGGGATTCAATCCAGAACACCGCTAATGCCGGAGCTATGACCTGGGAAATGTTTAAGACTGCCTTCTTTGACAAGTACTTCAATAGGACTGTTCGGGCCAACAAGAAAAAGGAGCTCATGAATCTGCGACAAACTGGCTCTGTGACGGATTACATATGCAAATTTGATGCTTTATCACGGTTTGCTCCCCGAATGATTGAGAATGATGAGGACAAGATTTACCAATTTGTTCAGGGACTGAAACCGAGTTTGTACATGAAAGTAAAGACTGCTGGGATACACAATGTACCTTATGGTGAAGTGACGGCTAAGGCCTTGGAGCTGGAAGAGGCAGAAATGACAGCATATGCCCAGCGTGAGCAACCAAGAAAATTCACGAAGGAAACTCAGCCGCCATCACGTCAGAACAAAGGATGGCAGCCGCAACAGAACAAGGGACCACAACAACAACAAGGTATAAAGAGACCCTTCAATCCAAATGATGATCAGGGAAAAGGAAAGCGACCAATAGCCCCTCAATGCCCCACCTGTCAGAAGAACCATCCCGGTGAATGCAAGTTACTTTCTGGCCGCTGTTTTAGATGTGACAAGGTCGGACATGTAGTCAGAGACTGCCCCATGCCACCCGATCCAAACCGAGCAAGAGTAATGCCCCGAGTCTTTGCTATGATGGAAGACGAAGACACCATGCAGCATACGGTCATAACAGGTACAATTATGATCTGTGGTGTTTCTGCTTATACACTTATAGACACGGGTGCCACACACTCATTTATTGCAACCTTGTTTGCGAGTAAGCATAAGTTAGAATACTTACCAGCTGATAGGCCATATAGTGTGATGTTACCATCGGGAAAGTCCTTGTATTCTGAGCAGATATTGAAAGGCGATATTGTGTCCCCAAGAGATAAGAAGTTATATGTAGAACTGATTGTAGTTGACATGAAGGGATATGAAGTTATATTAGGAATGGATTGGTTATCCAGGCATTATGCCACTATAAGTTGTAGGTCTGGATTAGTCGAGTTTCGACCCCCTAATGGAGATCAGTACACTTTCCAAGCTATCCCGAAAATAAGTAAGATACCGATTATATCCTCGCTAGAGGCTCAGCGGTTATTGAAAGATGGTTGTGAGAGTTATCTAGCTAGTGTGATCGATAATCGGGTAAAGAACAAACCAGAGCTACAAGATATTTCTATAATTAAAGAGTTCCCTGATGTGTTTATGGATGATTTTCCAGGATTACCGCCCAATAGAGAAATAGAATTTGTAATTGATACGTATCCCGAGACATTACCCGCATCTAAGAATCCTTATCGCATGGCACCTGTCGAGCTAAAGGAGTTAAAAGTCCAACTACAGGAATTGGTAGACAAGGGATTCATACGCTCTAGTAGTTCTCCCTGGGGTGCACCTGTGTTGTTCGTTAAGAAGAAAGATGGTTCCCTAAGGATGTGCATAGATTACCAAGAACTGAACAAGTTGACGATTAAGAATAAATACCCCTTGCCCCGAATCGACGATTTGTTTGACTAATTGCAAGGAGCTAAGGTGTTTTCAAAGATTGACTTGTGTTCGGGGTACTACCAACTGAAGGTTAAGGAAAGTGATATACCTAAGACAGCTTTTAGGACCCGCTATGGACATTATGAATTCCTTGTGATGTCGTTTGGGTTAACCAATGCACCTGCAGCTTTTATGGATTTGATGAATCGAGTGTTTCGTGATTACTTGGACAAGTTTGTGATAGTATTTATAGATGATATTCTCATATACTCACAGACTGAGGCTGACCATATGGAACACTTAAGGATAGTTTTGACCACCCTAAGACAGTAACAACTTTATGCCAAGTTATCCAAATGTGAGTTCTGGTTGTATAAGGTTAACTTTTTAGGCCATGTCATTTCTGCTGAGGGTATATCAGTAGATCCAACTAAGATTCAGGCTGTTAAGGACTGGCCACAGCCAAGGAATGTTAGTGAAGTCCGTAGTTTTCTTGGTTTGGCAGGCTATTATAGGAAGTTTATTAAGGGATTTTCTATGATAGCTAAGCCTTTAACTAGTTTGACAAAGAAAGACACCAAGTACTCTTGGACCGAAGCTTGTGAAGATGGCTTCCAGACACTTAAGATGAAGTTAACGACAGCTCCACTTTTGACTCTCCCAACTGAAGGAGGAAAGTTTAGTGTTTATTGTGATGCATCCAAAGTTGGACTAAGGTGTGTTTTGATGCAAGAAGGCAAGGTTATAGCGTATGCCTCTAGGCAGCTAAAGAATTATGAACAGAACTACCCCACTCACGATTTGGAATTAGCCGCAGTTGTGTTTGCATTAAAGATTTGGAGACATTATCTGTATGGACAACAGTGTGAGGTATTTTCCGACCATAAAAGCCTGAAGTACCTCTTTACTCAAAAGGAATTAAACATGAGACAGAGACGTTGGTTAGAATTTATTAAAGACTATGACTTCGAAATTAAGTATCATCCAGGCAAGGCTAATGCTATAGCCGATGCTTTAAGCAGAATGTCAACGACAATGCAACCCGCATTATCAACCATGTCTATACCTTTGAGGAAGGAAGTTCAGAGGTTCGAATTGGAAATAGTTCCCGAGCTGTCAGCTTTACTGGCTGATTTATTTATCCGACCAACTATTTTGGACAGGATCAAGGAGGCACAACAAAAGGATTCGAAGGAGAATAGTAGCATGATGAATAAGTTAAAGGACGTCTCCTCGGAGTTCAGTCTCTCTAGTGATGGCACTTTGAAATTTAAGAACCGATGGTACATTCTGAATGATAAGGAGTTGCGTGAGTTGATCTTGGCTGAAGCTCATTCTTCTTCCTTTTCTCTGCATCCTGGTAGCACCAAGATGTATCGGGATTTAAGGTTACATTATTGGTGGCCAAATATGAAGAGGGATGTTGCTATGTATGTGGAGTCATGTTTGATATGCCAACAGGTTAAGGCAGAACATCAACGCCTAGGAGGTACTCTTCAACCCCTACCAATCCCTAAATGGAAGTGGGAAAACATTGCTATGGATTTTGTAGTAGGTTTGCCAAAGACAACTAAAGGACATGATAGTATTTGGGTCGTGGTTGATAGAATGACAAAGTCGGCACACTTTATACCTGTAAGAATGACTTTCACAATGGACCAGCTTGCTGATCTATATGTCCAAGAAATCATCAGATTGCATGGAGTTCCTTTATCTATTGTATCCGATCGTGATCCTAGATTCACCTCAAGGTTTTGGCAAAGCTTACAAGGCACATTAGGATCAAAATTATCTTTCAGCACTGCCTTCCACCCACAAACCGATGGACAATCTGAACGGACAATTCAAATACTTGAGGATATGTTGAGGGCATGTGTGCTTGAGTTCCAGACATCATGGAGTCGATACCTGCCATTGGTTGAATTCTCTTACAACAATAGTTACCAATCCACCATAGGTATGGCACCTTATGAGGCACTGTATGACAGGAAGTGCAGGTCACCTTTGTACTGGGATGAGGTCGGTGAAGCAAAACTCCTAGGTCCCGAGATTTTGCAACAGATGTCGGACAAGATTGCCACTATTAGGAAAAGAATGATAACTGCACAGAGCCGCCAGAAGAGTTATGCAGACCAGAGGAGAAGAGACCTTGAGTTTTCTGTTGGTGTTGAAGTTTTCCTGAGGATTTCACCATTTAAAGGAGTTTTAAGATTTGGTAAGAAAGGAAAGCTAAACCCACAATTTATTGGACCATTCCCCATCTTAGAAAGGATTGGCAGTGCGGCTTATAGATTGCAATTGCCTCTATCGCTGGAAAAGGTGCATAATGTTTTCCATGTGTCAATGTTAAGGAAATGCATACGGGATCCTACACATGTTGTTAAGCCAGTGGATGTCGAAATTGAACCATCGTTAATGTATGAAGAGAAATCGGTGCAAATTTTGGAATCTGCAGTAAAAACTCTGAGGAATAAAGAAATTCCACTGGTGAAAGTTTTATGGATGAATCATGGTATCGAGGAAGCCACATGGGAAAGACAGCAGGACATGATGGACAGATATCCTGAACTCTTCGCTTGATCAATTTTCGGGGACGAAAATTTTGTTTAAGGAGGGGTGGATGTAACACCAGACAACTTCAACCAGGTGACTTCCTAAACTGTATTAACGGTCACGAATATTCAATCTTCACGGTTTAAGGTTTTATGCCAAGCTTAATTAATTACATGTGGATCTAAACTAGGTCGAGTGGCAAAGTTGTAATAATGGAGGATTGAGGCCAGTATTTAAAGAAAAAGGAAATGATTCAAACCTCATTTAAACCACTGTAGCCGACATCCCCAATTCCCGGCGATTTCTTCTCCCCCAAACTCTCGCTCTCTGTCAGCTGGAAATCCCTCCTTCGACGATCGGTTTCCTTGCTGCTTCTCGGCTACTTTGTGCTCGAGGTACGATTTTGACAATGTAGCTATCTTTCAGTCGTTAAGCTCTGTTTCAGCTATGTGTTGAGGTTCTGGATTCTTCAATGGCCGAGTATTAGTAAGGATATTTAAAATCTGAATGTAGTAATGTCATTCCGAATCGATTTTGAGACATTAAACAAACAACCCTGAGATATCGCTTATCGAATCTATCTGTTCTGGGTTTTGGATTTCAAACTGCACAGAGAACTATACTAAGGATTCGGGAGTGACTATAGCTATTAGATCCTAGGATGACTTGTGATTAGAACTAATAGGATTTTGTTTTAACTACTGCAATGTAAATGTTTTAGGTGAGGAAGTTGGAAGAGAAAGGAGCTCAAATTGCTAAGGAGACCAGGTAAGTGAATGTATAGGTTTCTCGGTCATTAGGACCCTACATCAAAGGATGCTAGGTAGAAACTCATACGATGATTAGCAGTTCCTTCATGTTACTGTCTAGCATTTATGTTGATGATTAGTTCAGTGGTAAAGTTTCATGTCGAATGGTACTCAGTTCTGTAGCTTGATGATTTAAGAATTTTCATGTCCATGCATCATGAATGTTTTATGCATATGAAAATGTTTTAAGAGCATGTCTTCGCATGAACAAGATAAGAATATAAAACTTATGCAATGTGAATTAAGAGAGGGTTGGGGGCGGTTTGGCGTATGTCACTGTCCAAAAGAAGGACCATGATACGACCCGCAAGGGAACTATGTGCACTCTCACTGTCAAACCCCATTTACCGGCACAAATCTCCCTCTTAATCCACACAACTTAAACGAAGAATATGATTAATGACTATGAATGAAGAATATGATCAATGACTATGAATGATGAATATGATCAATGACTATGAGTGATGAATATGATCAATGACTATAATTGATGAATATGATCCATGATTATGAATGATGATTACGAGCAAAGATATGAACAAGAAAAGACTCATGAACATGTGATTTCCTAAATTATATATTCATGCATCCATGTTAGTGTTGCATTCCCTACTAAGCATTAGGCTTATAGTTAAACCTTATGATGTAGGTGAAGAGTTAGCAGGTGAGGATTTTCAGTCCAGAGATGATGTTTAAAGCTGGTTGCCGGAGGATGCTCAGTATGACAGTGCAAGGCTGGATAGGCGATTAAGTCCCTTGGTTATGCTCATAGTAAGTCAGAGAAGTTTATGATAAACAGATGACTAAGTAGAACAGAATTTCTTATAACAATGAGATTCGGATTTGAATGATTTGACTTTAGAGTCTGATAACGATTTTAAGGATTATTGAATGGGTTATTTTGCTTAAGCCTTCCGCTATGCGTATTTTGGATGAGTTTATGATTCTTACTCCTTGAGGTTTGTAGTTACTAAGATAAGATTTGGGTGAGTTGTGGTATTCTCTATTGGATGAAGTTGTTAGATGATTATAGTGTTTTTTCTGCCGTGTGATAGAAGCTGGATAAAGCAATCATCCGGCTGACGTCATGAAAGTGATTTGTCGTCTAGCGATCGTGCAGATGTAGAGTGTTAAAGCCATCGGAGGAGAAAGTGCTATTTTGTCGTGTCTAGCGACTCGGAGATGTAGAGGTTTAAAGCCATCGGATCGATGACGTGATATTTGGTTGTCTAGCGATCGGAGATGTAAAGTGTTTAAAGTCATCGGATGATGAAAATACTGTTTTTCGTCTGCGATCGGCAGATGGTAGAGTGTTAAGCCATGGATGATGAAAGTGCTATTTGTCGTCTAACGATCGGAAGATGTAGAGTGTTAAGTACCAGCTGATGATGATTGTTATTTTATCGTTTAGTGACTGTCATGTTTTTAATATTCACTCGAGAAGCAAATGTCATCGGATGATGTCCCCTTATTTCATAGGATGATGTAAGAAGTCTTTTACCGGATGATATAATGGTTTGTCGTCTAGTGCAGGTAGATGTTGATTTTATTCCTCAATCGGCAGGTGCAGTCTAAAAGATTTAAGTTTCCTCACCAGCCGATAAACATTGCACTGCCGCGGCAGGGTAGGAGTATTCCATGAGCAGAATGAGGCTAGTGAATTACGTTATGACATTTGATTACGTTATGTTTCAAAAATAAACTATTTATACTTAAAATGAGATTAGAGTGTGAGTAATAGAGAATTAATGATTAAAAAAGATATGGATTATGTGACGATCCCTCCGGGGCTGTTACACTAGGACCTGCCTTAGAAGGCTGGTCCCTGCGTGAAGCCCTAATTTGAGCGAGGAACCCGCATTTTTTACATGAGTCCCCGCTCAATTTTTTCAAATGATCAGGGACCTAGTTATTGTGAGCCGAACCCGCCATATTTTATTTTGTTATAAAAAATTTAAGATTTGTTTTGTTAAGATACTCATACTTTAAGGTTTAAAATAGATTTAACTCTATATTTTAAAATTTAAAAAAAAAACAATAAATCATAAAAATTACATCTTGAGAAACTTAAGTAACTAGACAAATAAGCATTCTTTAATACAATAATATTGAGCACACTTCAAGAGTGAGACATAAGATTCTCATTTGAAGTAGAAAATGAATCATAATTAGTGAAAAGTTAGTAGCAAATCACCACTTAATCACTTACCAATACTAGCCAATTCTGAAACGATCGAATCCATCGAGGGCCGTTCCATCTCTGATTCATGCGTGCAAGCCAATGCAATCTTTGAAAGTTTGGCTGCTTCGTATTCGATGAACCTCCCGTGAAGTTTCGGGTCGATAAAATCATTTACACTGCTCGGCTCTAAACAGGTGGGGCTTGGGATTTTACTAGACCCAGATAAAATTTGGAAAACTAGCATTCCGAAGGCGTAAATGTCGCTTTTCTCAGTGAATTTTCCGGTGGTCGTGTACTCAGGTGCTAGATATCCTTGTTTTGCGCTTGATTTGAGTTCGGAGAAAACAACATCGTTTGTCAGAAGCTTCTGGAGACCCGAATCGGAGAGGAGGGGATTGAATTGCTGGTCGACGAGGATTTTTTCGGCCGACATGTTTTGGTGGACAAGTGCAGGCTTTGTTGGTTCATACTTGTGTAAATAAGCTAAGCCTGTTTCAGAAAAAAAAAAAAGATTAGAAAAAAAACAATTAAAAAATCCATTTCTACTTATGAAAATCCAAACTTACTTCTGAAAACAGCAAATATTTTCAAAAACAGTTTCTTGTTCCCTTTTCAAACTAATGCATACTAATATAGAAACAGCTTTTCTCAAGATTTTCTACTTTTTCAAAAACTATTTCTATCAGCAATCAGAGAGGATAATGCACATCTACGAGAAGGAAAAGCAAATAACTTTGATCCAAGACATGATTCAAAACGGCATATATTTTTCAATACAAAACACATTTTATTTTCGACATTTATGCCTTTTTCAGCTCTCCGGGGATCTCAAAAACCTTATAACAATAGAAGAAAACGCACAAGTTTCGAAAATAAAACGCGTAAAAAGACAAAAAACTAACCTTCAGCAATACCCTTTATGATAGAGATTCTAACGGTCCATTCAAGAATATGTCCACCTCCATCCTTCACATCAAGAAATTTAAGCAAATTTCCGTTCGGAACAAAGTCGTAGATGAGAAAACATTCACCCCGGTCCCTCGAACAGCAGAAGCCTCTCAATCTCACTAAATTCTCATGCCTCAATGAGGTTAAAAGGTTCAACCCCTTCAAAAACTCACCTTCATCTGCCTTACAGCTAGTTTTGCTAATGCCCTTTACTGCCACAACCGAACCGTCCCGTAAAATTCCTCGATATGTGGCTGAAAACTTACTCTTCCCCAACAGATTGCCCTCCGAAAAGTACTGAGTAGCCGTTTCGATTTCGTCGAGATTAAATCGGAAAGATTGGAAAACTTCTTGGCCAAACTCAGTTAAGTTTCTTCCATCTGCTAATGGGTCCCATCCATTGGAGTATTCGAGGCTGACAAGAGGAGAACCATTTTTTTGATAAATACCCTTTGGCTGATCCATGCTAATTCGATTGCCGTCAGTGCCAAACGAGGTGCTAAGCTTCTGTTTTCTCCGACGATAATGCGTAAATGTTAAGACCCCAATCGTTAACAAAACGATTGCCACCGTAATTACAGCAATAAGAGAAGCTTGATGGACTTTCGATGGAGTAGAACATCTGGTTTGATTGCATGGTAAGTGAACATTTGCTGTCTCGGGAATGTCTCTTGTCAACGAAGAAGATGATCCGGAGCCAGAATAAGGATCGGGTCTATTAGGATTGTCGTGGCTCAAAGAAGAACAGGTTTTCAAGGTGGAAAACCCAATTCCACACAATTCAGGGTTGTTTGCATATAAGAATCCATCATTCAGTCTCTTCAAAGCTTTACAAAAATTACAAAAAGAATCAAGTTAAAAAAGAGGAAAGTCCAATTTTCAGGTAAGCGACAATTAATAGTCTAAACTATTTTTTTGAGGAAGTAGTTTGGGTCATGAGCAAAAAAGCCAATGCTTTGATAATATTTATCAAATATTTCACGTTTTTTACTTGTAATAGTCATTTTATCCTACTCTGGTTACTTCGACTCACTTAATTTTCTGCACAAGCTCGATTTCACAATCAATTTTGAAAACTAGTAGATAGTCTATCTGAGTTTTGTGTTTAAAAATAAGCGTAAAATTGAGTGAGTGAAATGGAGTGAGTCAAGGTAATTGAAGGTTGTTAAAATGACCATTATAAGCAAAACAAACGGGACACATTTGACAAATATTGTCTAGACACGGCAATACTCAAAATTTAGAATATCAAATGTCACTAACCCGGAAGTTAAGGGGGTTAAATTGTATTTTACAAAAAAAAAAAAAAAAGTAGTAGAAAATGGAATAAATGGAGTATTACCAGGAGGAACATCACCAGAGAGAGTATTGTTTCGGACATCAAGAACTTCTAGCAACGGAGCATCCGCCAATCTCGAAGGGATCGAGCCAAAAAGGCGATTAAAACTTAAATCTAACCTCATTAGCAAAGTTAAATCCCCTAAACTTGCAGGGATTGCACCAGTTAATTGGTTAGATTGAAGAGCAAGAACACTTAATCTCCTCATAGATCCAAGCTGAGTGGGTATGCTTCCAGAAAGCTGATTGTAACAAAGCTGAAGAACTACATAAATAAAGAGTAATAAGATTCGAGGGAAAAACTGAAACTTTTCAGCTTCAGTTGACCACTAAAAGGAAATAAAAGAACAGAGGGAAAACTACAGATTCTTTTGCCGAATTGTAAAATCAAACAGCTAATCGCAAGCTTTGTAAAAACCATCTATTCGACAAAGAAATAAGAATGGCGTTCAGATAAACTTGTTCGGAGACAATCAACCAGAAAAGTGATTTTTTTTTTTTCTTAATACAAAGCATCATTTAAGCTTATAAGAACTACACAGCCACAAAAAAAATGAAGCTCTTGCCGAAGTTTAAAGTTTGTTAAAAGCTACTAAGACAAACCCATCAATGCAACGAAGAGGAGACTTAAAAAATCATTGTAAAAAGTTTCATATTTTTAAACTAAAATGAGACAGCCAACCTTGTAAGCTGCCCATATTTCCGATCTCGAGAGGAATTTCGCCGGAGAGATTGTTGACATTCAGATATAAATCACTTAGCTCGGTCAAATTAGCTATTTCTCTGGGGATATCACCGACCAGAGAGTTGTAATGGAGGTAAAGTCCAGTTAAGTGCTTAAGCTCAGAAATGGAAGAAGAGAGTTTCCCAGAGAGGCCTTTTCCCTGAAGTGAAATGTTGGAGACTTGGTTTTTCTCGTTACAAGCGATTCCTAGAAACGAGCCGTCGCATGGTTCGCCATTGATGGTCCAGGAGGAAAGGTACTCGTTTTCTGGGTCTAGAGCTGTTTTAATGACGAGGAGAGCTCTGAGCTCGTCGTTTGCAGAAACCCAAAAGGGACTAGTGAAGAGAAGAAGAAAAAGAAGAACGGAGAGAAATGCAGTAACACCCATTTTTCTGCTCAGCTTAAAAATGGCAGAATCAGCTCTCTCAATCTCTCTCTCTCTCTCTCTAGGGAAGACAACGTAACTCCCTCTCTCTCTACACTTTCTCTACCTCACTCTCTCTTTTAGGGTAGGAAAGAGGTGGGAGTGAGGAAGAGATTTCAGGAAAGTTGCAGAGGCAGTTTTCATCTTTTCAGTAAAAGAGTAGGACGATGCAGAAACCCAAGAATCTCCAGATTGTCCAACCATGTAGATTTGCTTTGCTTTTTGGTGTGGGAGCATGGGGCAATGGGCATCATACTGCTTCAGCTTATGTGGCGTGGATTTGATCAACGGCTGTGATCTATTATAAATTCATTTCCATTAATTAATATTTATTAAATAAAATAGCAATTCTTATTTTAACTTCTAATTTACCCTATAATTTTTCCACTATAATTAATATAAATTATAAATAATTAAAATAAAATATTAATTACATGATAGTAAATTTAATATTAATCTAATATATTTGCAATTACAATAGTTTCTAATTTCAAATAATATATTTTATTATTTATTTTATATCCTAATTACTCGAGATATTACTATATTTAAAAATGATTATAGGTATAATAAAATATTAAAAACCACTTGTAATTAATTAATTTCAATTTGCGCTCCCTAAAAACGAATATTGAAATACTAAATTTGTAATTTATATTATTTTTAAATAGTGTTTTTTTTATTTTTTTTTATGTTTATAGACATTAGATAAACAAAAGGCGCAGACCAAACCCCAGTCGTTTGGACAAGGATTGAAAGTGACTTTGATAAGATGTCACGTTTTTTATTAAAAAAAAAATGGTGACGTGGTAATTCAAGGTAATTAACAAAAAAAATCTTAATTATAAGATTATTAACAATTTCGTCTATCGACAAATTCATCTTTAAATTATACACTGTTAATAAAATAAACCTCACAAGCTCTGCTTTTCTAATTTTTCTTTAAAAAATTTTAGACTACGAGCTCGCTCTCAAATAGAGGGCCCCTGCGGCAGGCTCCTCCTGTTCTAGAATAACGGGCACCCGTTCAAAAGAACAAAATGAACAAGAATCTGCTTTTAAAAAATGAATTCTCGTTCAAGACAACAACAAATGTGACGGCAAAGAAAAAAAAACAGCTCATAGTTTAAGCTTGTTTCTTTTATTTTGGAACATGAATATTTATTTTTTGCAAATAGATTATCCAACTTAATTGAGAGAATAAGCAGAGTTTATTGTGAAATTTTCTTAATTTTTGTATGACATACATATTTTTAAAGAATAATTTTGTAAAGAAACACAATAAATTGTAAAATTATAAAAGAAACACAATCTGATATCGTTTGATATATTTTCTAAGATAGTCAACTTTGGGAGTGACAATTTGTTCTCTGGAGCGGGAATCCGCTCTTTAAGAGCGGTATTCTGCACGGCCCTCACTTTTTGGTAGACTCGAGCGGGAGGCCGTTGTTTAAGAGTGGACTCCTGCTCGTTTTTTTTGTTCTCTAGAGCAAGAGCTCGCCATTCGAGAACATGAGCCCGCCGCAAGAGGTCACTATTCAAGCGTAAACTCTCCATTTTAAAATTTTTAACAAAAATTTTTTTTAACAAAAAACTAGAAAAACAGGAGCTCGTTGAAAGTTATTTTGTTTACAAGTATAATTTTATAACGAGATTGTTAATAAATATAAATTAAGGATGAAGTTATAAATAACCCTATAGTTTATGATTTTTTTTAAGGGTAAAGTGCAATTTGGCCCCTACAACTTGGTGAAATGGGCAATTTACACCGTAAACTTGAGTAAAGTACAATTTGGCCCCTACAACTAGGTGAAATGGGCTATTTACACCGTAAACTTGAATAATAGGCAAGAACAACCTTAATGTATTGATAATGGGCAATATGACTTATACTGTCATATTTTCTATCAAAAAATAACATTTTTTTACTTATTCATTTTTTTTTTCCGAAAGGTCCCTCACTGGACCGAACCGGACCGGACCGGACCGGTTTAGCTAATTCCACTCTTATTTATTTATTTTTTTAAATCTTATTTCTCAGAAAAGAAAAAACAGATGAATAGAATTAAAAAAAAATAAAAAATCAAAGTGCAATTAGTTGAACCGGTCCGGTTCGGTTCGGTTCGGTTCGGTTCGGTTCGGTTCGGTTCGGTTCGGTTCGGTTCGGTTCGGTTCGGTTCGGTTCGGTTCGGTTCGGTTCGGTTCGGTTCGGTTCGGTTCGGTTCGGTTCGGTTCGGTTCGGTTCGGTTCGGTTCGGTTCGGTTCGGTTCGGTTCGGTTCGGTTCGGTTCGGTTCGGTTCGGTTCGGTTCGGTTCGGTTCGGTTCGGTTCGGTTCGGTTCGGTTCGGTTCGGTTCGGTTCGGTTCGGTTCGGTTCGGTTCGGTTCGGTTCGGTTCGGTTCGGTTCGGTTCGGTTCGGTTCGGTTCGGTTCGGTTCGGTTCGGTTCGGTTCGGTTCGGTTCGGTTCGGTTCGGTTCGGTTCGGTTCGGTTCGGTTCGGTTCGGTTCGGTTCGGTTCGGTTCGGTTCGGTTCGGTTCGGTTCGGTTCGGTTCGGTTCGGTTCGGTTCGGTTCGGTTCGGTTCGGTTCGGTTCGGTTCGGTTCGGTTCGGTTCGGTTCGGTTCGGTTCGGTCCAGTTAGGGGCATTTAGAAAAAAAAAATGAACAAGTGAAAAAATATTACTTTTTGATGAAAAATATGACGGTATGGGCCATATTGCCCATTATCAATACATTAAGGTTGTTCTTGCCTATTATTCAAGTTTACGGTGTAAATTGCTCATTTCACCTAGTTATAGGGGCCAAATTGTACTTTATCCAAGTTTACGGTGTAAATTGCTCATTTCACCTAGTTGTAAGTGTCAAATTGTACTTTACCCTTTTTTTTAACTACCCAATAATTTTATATGATCTTGGAAATAATTACGTTGAAGAAAACTTTATATTATATATGTTGCGATAAGTGTGATTAATTTACGTATAATAATTCTTTAAAATTCAGATGATTTCATAATAAAATATTAATTTATCTATTAATTTCAATAAATATTATATAATTCAATTTTATTTTCATTTAAAAGATCAAAATTAAGGAACTGGTGAAGGACCTACGTGGCCAATAATTAGTAGTACGATAAATAATTCAAAAAGAACTACAAATCACCTGCTTCTAATTTTACAGTAGTGTGAAGACAACAACCAATGGAAAAACTCGAAAAAACTGATCAGAGTTACTAGAGAGGTTGTAGGAAGAGTTGTGGTAGACAGTACAACACTGGATTAATTATTTTGAAACTGAAATATATAAATATATAAATTAATAATTTAAATGAAGAGTAATTCTAAATAATAATAATGGTAGTAAAAACAAGTGTCAGACTGATAATACTTCCTTTGTCGCTAATTTGACCTCTTTTGACCCACTGATCTTTTGACCCATATTTGAAAAAAACAACGATTAATGATTTTTATTTTTTAATTTAAATAAAATGTCTTGCAAGTAATTATCGATTTGAACTATGTACTATGTATTTTTTTCAATTCGCTCCTTGTAATTTTATTCTGTTGTCAATTTTGACCTTCTATAAACAATTTCATTAAAACTTCATTTAAAAAATTAATAAACGATCTTAGATTCAGTTGAAATTTTTACCAGAAGATAATCTGAAAATTTTTGTGATAATAATGTACGATTTATTGTAATTTTATTTTAGTATTTTATAAAAATATTATAATAAATCATATAAATTTTAAAAAATCACGAAAAATTTTTTATTATCTATCCATGATAAGCTGAACATGGGAAAATTTTTTCAAATAAATCAAATATCATTTGGTAGTTTTTTAAATATTAATTTATAAAGTAACAAAGAAATTGAGATTAATTTAAATTAATTTTTATACTTTAAGATTTATATCGGTAATTTTTTTTATTTATTATTATTTTCAGAAAAAAAAAGATGAAAATAATAAATAATCAGTGTAAATTTGATTGAAAGGTACATTACTTGTTATTTTGGATAATAAAAGTTAAAAGTGGTCAATTTTGACCCATAAATAATTTATTACAATACCAAATTCTGCATTGCATTTAAGATAGGTCAGTAGTGTATTGAATTATATACACATGCAAGCATTCAAGGATTATGAGAAAATATGTGATACGTGACAAAGTCAAAATAATAGTGTATTGTATAGTGGAGATTATAACTGTGACGACCCCCGACCCGATCGGGGTCGGCGAGCCTCACTCCGAACATTAAAAACGTGAAGTATTTTTTATTTTTGAACTTTTAAAATAGCCAAACATAAAATCAAAGACATAAAATGGAAAACAGAAATACAGAAGCTATGGACAACAGAAGTGTAGAAGATATGGACGACAGAAGTGCAGGAGCTGTGGACGACAGAAGTGCAGAAGCTGTAGACGACAAAAGTGCAGGAGCTGTGGACGACAGAAGTGCAGAAGCTGTGGACGACTGCAGAAGTCAACAGGAATGGACAACTGTTTTAAAGAACAGCATGGACGACTGTTCACAGAACAGAATGGACAACCGTTTTAAAGAACAGCGTGGCAACTGTTTTAAAGAACAGCGTGGACGACTGTTTTAAAGGACAAAACAGACGACTGTTTTTAAAGAGCAGAATGGACGACTGTTTTCTTAAAGGGCAGAATGGACGACTGTTTTTAAAGGGCAGAATGGATGACTGTTTTTAAAATTCAACACTTCACCGATCGATCGGCTACCATAGTCGATCGATCGGCTACCATAGTCGATCGATCGGCTACCTCTCTATTTGACAGTTTACATCTCTTGACACAAAAAGCTTCAAACTTCAAAAACCCGATTCAAAACATAAGTTTGGACATATCAAAAAAACATGACAGAAGTTCTAAAATCTAACTGCATGAATAGTTCTAAAACCCAAGACAATCCATGCATAACCTAAAAGAAAAGACTCCAAGCAGTTCCAGAATATTTCAAAATATATATTCAACTGTCAGAACAAAAGTTTTAAAACATCAACACAAAGTCTATACATCGTTTTAAAATCCCAAAAGCTGTACAGAACTTGACATACACCTCAAAAATACACCCCCACAGGTTCAAAATATGTCTAGCTGCCACAACCACCCTATGAGCTCGTCCCGCCAACTGCATCTACTCGTCGGCCTGAGGCACAAAGTCCTCATCCGTGGGATCTGTACCTACAATAGGGAGTTCAACTATGAGCCTAGAGCTCAATAAGAACATATAATGTAATGATACATATGCTATGCATGAACTTTTGAAATACATGAACATTACTTTACATTACGTCAAGTGCACAGAAGGTATAAGTGGGGCTTATAAAGGAACTGACGCAACAGAAGTGCACTATCAGGCACTGTGCACTATCAGACACTTAACAGGGATACAGAACAGAACAGGATGCCAGTCCTCGTCCCACACTTAACCGTACATTATATTACAGGTTTTATCTTTCTTAACTTTAAACCTCGTGCATAAAACATTTACATGACTTTCAGGAAAACGTGTATGCATGAACATTTAGTGTACTTAAACATAACTTAAACAGGCTACAGGATAACAAACAAAACAGAAAGTAAAAACCTACCACCTAACTACCCGACAACCAAAAACCTAGTATCTCCGTGCTGTAGGGCCATAAGAGCCAACTTATACGCATGAACTTACCTGTTGTCCGTAGAGTTGTAGGTCTCGCACGTAAGTCCTCGGCAATACACGAACCTAAATTGTGTATAATCGGACCATTAACCTTAAGCTTCATTAAAACTAAAGAATAACTAACCTACACTTATTAACTAATGAAAAATGGTTACCTTTACTGGAGAAAATAGGAGAAAACAGGAGAGAACGGAGCTTTGGAATTTGTCTAAGTTGTCTGGAAGAGAGAAAACAGAGAAGAGATTCACGTAAGAGTGAAGAGAAGAGAGGAAGAGAAAGAGAAAACTTGTCTTCTTCCACAAGATTGGACACTTGACAATCATCCATTGGCTTCCTCCCACCAACCTTAATTGTCTTCCTAATTTGCCCCTCATTGGTATTCCAACTAAATTGTTATTTAGTTCATTGTTATTTAGTTTGTCGACTCGGTCTCACGAATCTCTCTCATTCAATTAGACACATCGACAATGTCCACTAAAATACTCATTGTATTAATATCAAATTAATCCCGTTTAATAATTCGGAGAATATTTACATGGCAAAAATGCCGGGTGTTACAATAACATTATAACGTGTCAAACTTTAATCTAAATCGAAAATATGAACATAATTACCCATTTTATAACAATCTAAAAAAAAGACAAAAATTATAATATTTGAATTTAAAAAAAAAAACATGTCACATAGGAAAATGATTGTAAGTAACTATGACAACTTATCAATAGGTGCAGTTGGACCAACACAATAGTCTCTTGCAACATTTTAATTTATAAAAAAATGTATATTATCATTTGACAATGTAATTGTAAAGCCCGCCGGCCCAACCTTCTGGGATCTGTGACGTTTTAACCCATCTCCGGCCCCAATCGGGCCCTCGAGCCTCTGAGTATCCGCGAAGTATGGGTGGCCCACTCACGAACTTCTCCCTCCTGTAGGGAGTTTTTGCCTTCCTCCCCACTCGAACCTAGGACCTCAGGGATTAGTATCCAAGGTTACAAGTGAGGAGTACCACTTAAGCTACTCTCCGCGGATCCTCAGAGACTCGAGAGTCCGGTTGGGGCCAGAGATGAGTTAAAACATCCCGGATCCCAGAGGGTTGGGCCGGCGGGCTTTACAGTAATGAAATTGATTGAAATCGTGATTAAATTACCAATTTATCATTTCATTTAATTATAATAAAAAAGGAGTCAAATTATTACTTTTTTCTCTTTTTTTAAATTTAAAATTATAAGTTCATAATTCCAACAGTGAATTGGAAGAATGGAGAATATCTTGGGTTATACAAACAATGTAATTGTTGTAATCCACATTTTTTAATGGGTTTAAGTTTAATATTCCACTAATCCAAGTGATGATTATCCAATCACATTTTTCTAAATTTTATTAAAAAATAAGTAATGTTTTCATTAAATTATTTTATCATTTGTCCCTATTTGAAAATCCAATATTCCCTTATCACTTTGTCTTCTCTATGTTTTCTTAGCAATTTTATTAAAATATTATTACTCAAATAATAATTAAAAAAAAAAAAAATAGTAGCTGCTTAAAAAAGTATTATTGTAGATTATGGGCCTCCCTTTCTTTACTTTAATTTAAATTATTTTATACAATGCCAGCATCATGAAAAAATAATAAATAAAAAACTTAAATTTATTGCCATTTCTTCCTCTTCTTTTTTTTTTTAGTCTTTTAGAAAATATTCAAGTGAAAATCCAATATATATAAGAAATAATACCGAGTTTTATTTGCAAAACATTTTAGAAAAAAATATTATTTTTATTGAATCATCACAATCAATAAAATATTGAGTCGTCAATTGTATAGAGTTTTCATGCAACTAATAAAAACAAATAGTTTTATTTGTTTGTTTCTTTAAAAACTGAGTATTAAATAATTAATAATTTAACTTTATTTTATCAAAGGTATCATTATTCTTAATCTAAAAAAATTATTATTTATTTTAAAAGAAGGGTGTCAGAGTCAACATCAAAAGGAGAAGAGAAGTGAAGGCATCTTCTTTTTGGTTTGTGCTTGGGAGAATCTCTTTTACCACAAAAAAAGTTCAACGTAAGCTTTGCCCCATGACCTTTATTTTCAGTTTAATCTACTTTGAATTCTTGAGTTACTCCATCTTTCTAATATTTTTGTGGACGCATTGATGTAGCATAAAAATAATCTATTAATTATGTAATATGTATTATTAATAAAGAGTGGTCACAGTCCTATGTGGAAGCCTTTTAGGCTTTATGCCCACATTTAATTGGACACTTGGAAAGCTTTACAAATTTAAAACAAACAAATCTTGATATCTTTTCACCTTTTTGGGATTGTGGTATTTAGTGTAAAGGTGCAGATGTTGGGCCCACTGATGTGCTTGAAATTGCATTGCTAGGGCCCAATTTCTAAATGTTGACGCAGATCACTTAGTCCAAATTGAAAGGTCATACTTCACCCAAGAGGGAGGGTGACACTATTGAAATTATGTGTCCATTTATCAGTACAAGTGATTTATTCTTAATACTAGTGTACAGAACGGGCAATGCATGTACGCGGTTTAATTGACATATCTAAAAGGTCGATACATGGGATGACAACTGCAACTTTTCAATATTTTTTTTAGATAATTCAATGACATTACTATGAAAAGTTAAATTTTTTCTGTTAATACAAAAATTTATGTATAATTGATTATTTAAGTGAAGAAGAGGGAACATATGAAAACGGTATACTTTCAAATCCATACCCCATCACAATTAGTGAGTAACTTTCCCAACAAAAGAATCATCTCATTGGTAGTGTGTTAAAAGAATTTTGCGGTAGCCTTTAGGCACGTCGTCACTTCGTATTTCTTTCTCTCCTTTAGCAAGTTTTAGCCTTACTTGTTATACTGATGCTGATTGGGCTTCATGTCCGGATGACCGAAAAAGCACAAGTGATTACTGCATATTTTTGGGCTCCAATATTATCTCATGGTCTTCAGTTAAACAAAAAATTGTATCTCACTCAAGCACTGAATCCAAATACAGAAGCATTGCAAATGCCATAGCAGAAATTCTTTGGTTGCAATCTCTCCTCAATGAACTTGGCACTGTCTTTCCTGACATCCCTCTAATCTACTGTGATAATCTAAGTGCGACATATTTGACATCTAATCCGATTTTACACTCCAAGTCAAAGCACGTTGTCATTGATTTCCATTTCGTTTGTGAATAGGTGCACAAGAAATCCTTACTTGTCAAATTTACTCATTTTGAATATCAACTAGCTGATGCTCTCACTAAGCCGCTTTTGCCTTCTAACTTTCGTAACTTCACATCCAAGATCTTCGTCCAAGTAGGGGTGAGCAAAAAAATCGAGAACCGAAGAATCGGACCAGAACCGACGGTTTGGTCTGGTTCTGGGCGGTTCTGAAGAAGACAAAAAAGATTTTTTGTTCTATATTAACCAGAATTGAAAATCCCAGTCCGATTTTCGGTTCTAATGAGTCAGCTCATTTAGAACCGGCCCGGACCACATTGCCCTAAGTAACCATCGACTGTCGAGGGCTCGAGCTTCAGTTCTCACTTCTCTCTTCTCTTTTCTCATCTTCGCAGAATCGCAAATCGCCGAAAGCTCGTCGTCGCCCAGTCGCCCTCGCCGAAAGCTCACCGTCGTTGTCGTCGTCCCCCAGTCGCCCTCGCCCTCGCCCTCGCCCAGTTGCGCCCTCACCCAGAAGCCATTGCCGCTCGACCACTCGTCCGACGAAGCTAAGCTTTTTTTGTCATTGATTAGGGTTTATTTATCACTTCATCTAATCTTGTGATTTTCGCAATTCTTCCACCCAGACGAGTTTGCTGTTCAATTTTTTGTTTCTTCCTTGGCCTTCAATCTTCACTGTTAGGTCCTGTTTCAATCGAGGATCATCAAAATTCCAACCAAAAGTTTGGTTATGCTCTTTCTATTGTTATTGATTCAATTTTGCTTCTGTTTTGGAAAGATTTATTGGTATGTTGCAAAGAAGCAGTGATTTCTAGCCTAAACCGAGATCCAATAATCTGTTTTGATTTTTGAGACCTAAAACCTGGGAGGACCAGAACCGGACCAGAACCGAGACCAGAATTCTGGTCCGGTTCTGAAATTTTGTTTGGACTTATTGATCTAAAAAATTGAAAACTGAATTTAATGGTTCGGTCTTAATTTCTTCAAAAACCAGACCGAACCGGACCACGATCACCCCTACGTCCAACGGCCTTGCTCTTGTGGGGGGAAATTAGCATATTGCATTTTTAGCCTCTCATTATTTTGATTATTAGTCTATTTGTTAGTTTAGCACTCTGTAAATATTTCTTAATATTTCTTGCCATAAGTATTCTTTCTTATTAGCTTCTAGTTAAATAAGATGAATGTAAACATTTTTTGTTACTGAAAATAGAATTACATCAACAAAAGACAAATTTGGAAAACTTCTTCTTCTTCTCTTCTCCACTCTGTTTCTTCTTCAACGTTTCTAAATTTCTATCTATCCACTCTTACCAAATTTGCGCATTGATGTTAAAAAATTGGACGTGATCTGCGTGTTTGCCCTATTAAGAACGGAATTCAAAAAAATCATGAAAATAGAGTTTTGACACTGTAACCTTACTCGTCGGTTTGCCGAGATCTGTTCTTCTGACCCATATAGGAGAAACGATGAATATGGAAAATGAGAAGAAATCATCTTCAGTATCAGATGTAGGAGCATAATGGATGAAGATTATCAACTCATGGCTAACAAGCAGCTTATGTCGTAGAGCGACTTTGCTTTCTCCATCGGTCTGTGGTGGTTGTCGGTGTAGGCATTTGCACAGTGGCTGATGTAAAAGTAAATGCCAAGGGATTTCTTTGGCCATATTATCTACATCTCTGCGACAAATTGTAAGCCCTAAAAGAACCTAGAAAAAATTCTGAAAAAGTAAAATCTTATTTCTGAAATTGACCTCTGTTTACAGTCAATCGGTCATTGCAGAAGAAATACTGAATAGTAAAACAACCCCAATTCAAGCAATATTGCTTATAACAGTCAGCCCCTTCGTCGATTACTACCTCAAAGGCAAACTCATTTCAGAATACAAATACTACTCCGGTACATTTGTAAGAATTTTGCATCCTTTCTTTTCTATTTTTTTTCCTCTTTTTTCGATCAAATTCTGAAAGAAGAATAACAAAAACTTGTGCAGATTTTCATAATAATCTCATGCTCCTTAGCAGTCTTCTGCAACATCAGTCAGTACCTCTGCATTGGTCGATTCTTCGCTTTGTTGCTTCAGGTTCTAGAGCATACGAAAACTGTGTGTGCAAATCAAGTACAATTTTTTAATAGATCAGTTCGGTTGACTAATAACCCTAAACAATGTTTTTCAGCAGTTTTTTTTTTTTTTTTGTGGCTCAATTTTCAGCCAGTTTTGCCCGATTTTTTCATCCAAATAACCCTAAAAAAAACACACTGTTTTTACAAGGTAAACATTGTTTAATAACTAATCAACTGATCATAGAATATTAAAAAGAAAAAATCCAAATCAACTAATTTAGAAAATAGAAATGGTACTAACTACTAATTAACTAAGAAACTAATCATATAATAATCAACTAATCAACAACTAATCGATTAATCATCAACTATCAACTAATCAATGTAGTAGTAAAAATGTTCAATCTATGACGCAAGTAGTTGACAAAAAACACAAACTATTGTTCATTACTTTCGTCATAACGTCTTCCATAAAGCCAAAAACACTTTCATTTTGCATCATCGTCATCCTCAATTCGTAACACAAGGCATTGATTAGTTATAAATAATCACCACTAAAACAACTAATCAGTTTAAAGAGACAAAAAAGTTTAGCAATAAACCTTCTCAATTTTAGTCATAAATATTCATCCATAAAATGACTATCACTCTTTATTTATGTCATCCAAATCTACAAAAAAAAAAAAACAATTAAAATAACATATAAAACATATAATATTAAATATGATACATATATCAAATTCAAAATTGTATATTTTTCAAACTGCGTTACTTCTTCTAATATTTCGTAGATATTGTTAATTCTATTTGAATCACAAATTCAACTTTGAAGGCAGATGAGACTTTCTACAATTTTTCAAACTCACGATATAATACCCAGCTTGTACGGATTTCAGATATAATATATTATATTCATATTTTGTTATATAATGGCATTTTTGGTAAATTATGTCAAATCAGGTCCGTTTTACGAAATGAAAGCGTCACTACGATCCTAACGACTAATTGGAATTTTAGAGAAATTATGAGAATTTTCGGAGTTTGAACGCTATATTCCGAAGAATTACCTCAATCGTAATGTAATTGATGTTTTAGTAAAAATAGTAAACGAGGTCCGAATTGCGAACGGACAGTTTCAATAAATCCCAAATAATGAATAGGAGTTATTGGCAAAATATGGAGTTTTTGTGTTTAGTAAAAATAGTAAACGAGGTCCGAATTGCGAACGGACAGTTTCAATAAATCCCAAATAATGAATAAGAGTTATTGGCAAAATATGGAGTTTTTGTGAATTCAACTCGTTGGACGATTAGCGAAATGAAGGATGAAATAAAAGGAATTAAGTGCTAAGGGCAAAATCGTCATTTAATATTTAATTGTTTATTTCTTATTAAAGGCAAAAGCCTTTAATCGATTTTCATTACTGAAAATCGATTCCAGAGAAGAAAACCCTCGGCCTCCTCCCCTGCCCGCGGCGACATCCGACCTTCGATCTCCGTTTTTCCTCCCGTTCGTTTCGTTTCCTTCACGTTTCTTCCTCCTCTCGCTATCCTAGGTATGTCTCTACAATTTTAGAACGTTAAATCTTTAGTTTCGTAGCGTTTTAAGTAATTAGGGTTTCGATTTATCTTTGTTAAAGACGCGAATTAGGGTTCGTAATTAATAGGTTAGCCGTGATTAAGTGTATATTAAACGTATTTGACGTTATTGGACGAAGTTAAATCAATTTGTGGAAATGTTAAAATTAGGGATTTTCGAGATTTTAGAAATAACTCGTAAATTGGAATTTGCGGTGCCGAACGTGAGTTGCTCGAATAAATAGCCCAGTGAATGGAATTAGAACTTTAGAAAGTTTCCTTAGTTAAGGTTTTTGTAAATTTGGACGATCGATAACTTAAACTCGTTTTAACGTCGATATTGTGTTTTGCTTCAGTCAAACAACGCTCGTGGACGGAGCTTGAGCTGCTTTGGACACGAGGTAAGTTCTCGTGATTCTTCTCTGGCCGATTGGCCTACACCGTACGTCTAATGTCGTCTCGAGGAGTTTTGGAGATGCGTTAGTTTAAATTGTACTTGGTTTGGGTAGTTAGGTTATAGGAGTTTATAGTTTACGCTTTACAGTCTTGATGGTACATGTTATTGTTTGTTTACTTTAAAATATTGAACTGTTCACGCATCACTTGTTTTAAAGAAAAGCATGAAAATGAACTTCCGCACAGAGTTTTAAAGATAACGTAAAGCATAGCACAGGCCTTCGGGCATACAGGCCTTCGGCATACAGTTTACAGGTCACGCGAGGTGGGGCTCAAGCACGGCTGTACGGGTTGTAAGCGTGTACCCCCCTCTTCTAGCTGGAAAGAGTAGTCCGCCCGCTGGATGAGCTCTCTCCGGTTAGAAGGTATAGGATCTCGGTGACACCTATAGTGCATGACATAGTAAGATAAAAACAAAGCATGGTTTAATGAACTCATAGCACAGCATGCATCGCATTTACGTAGAGCTTACTGGGATTTTATCTCATAGTGTGTTGTATGGTGTAGGTGACATAGACTTCGAGGTACCAGGTGAGGACGATGTCCCTCCACCTGAGGCATGATTCAGTTGACGGAGGATGGCTGCGGTGGTGTGCTGGTGCAGTCGAGGCTCACCTGACCCGTGGGGATAGTATGTATAGACTTTGGGATGTTTTGGCTGGATAATTGTGTAGACGTTATAGGATGTTTGGTTCTGGTAGTTGATAGGTTTACATTTGAATGTTTTGGGTAAACTGTTTATAGAAAATATTCTGGTTTAAAACAGTATTTAAACGTTATAGAAATGTTTTGGAAATGTTGTAGGTTTGATACGGATAATCTCGATTTTTAGAGCTATCCACGCCATTTGTTTTTAGGAAGTTTTGTCACGTATTGAAGTACGTCTGAATAGTATGTTTGGTGTTTTTAGAATGTGATGGAGAAAGAAGAATTTGCTCTCTGGAATCGGATTCCAGAGAGCTGAAAGTTTGAAGTGTTGCTCTCTGGAAATCCCAGAGAGCAAGTGGGTTCTAGTCGCTACTGTGCAGCGACTGGGCGCTGCACAAGCGCAGCGACTCGGCGCTGCAAGGTGCAGCGCCCGATCGCTGCATTGTGCAGCGACTGGGCACTGCACAATGCAGCGCATGCGGCGACTGGGCGCTGCAATTAGCAGCGACCAGTCGCTGCTCCTTTTCAAGGGCAGAATTGCAATTCTACCCTCCCTCATTTTAAATATTGTTTAAATTGATTTTTTTATAATTGTTTTAAAAGTTTTATTTAATTATTAATAGTTTGTAAATGGTTTTAAACTTAGATTCAAATTCCGATTTCGATTCTGGTTTCGATTTCGGTTTAGATTCTGCCTAGAGTTTAATTAAAGATATTAGGATAAAAAAAAATAATAATAAATAAATAGTACGGGAAATACGGGTACAGTATTAGGGACGTGACACACGAACTCCAAAAAGAATCTAACACTCGGCTACCATAGCTGAATGTCGGCTCTAAAGCAACTGTAAAAATAAAAATAACAATGACATCTCATTTTATTTTACTCAAAGTTGAATATTCTAAATTATGCATTCTCCATCAACTCAAAATATCCAAATTATTGGAAAAATTCTCAAGTTTGTCTGACAAATAATTTTCAACTTCATTTTTATTGTGTAACTCAGCTTCAATGTTCAATTATGTTTGGGATGTCGACTCAAACTCGTCATCATCCCCAATGTCAAGAGCATCAAACACAGATCTAGAAGTTTCTTGCAGGTTAGTTGTTGGAGAATCCACTTGGTGCTCAGAATACAATCTTCTAATCGTATATTGCAATTCCATTATCAACTCATTAGTTATTTAAGTCCATGCAACTTCATTAGGCAATGTCTTACAAACTTCAATTTATATTGTAGATCTAACACAACAGTTACATACCTCAAGTGGTTGATTTTGCTAAAATTTTCTCAATATTTTTCATACTTTATTTGCATATTGAATGCTATGTTTCTTGATAAGTTATCTCTTGTAGCATATTTCTTGATAACTCCATGAAGTTTACAAACTTTAGAGAAAAATAAATTAGCGATAATATGCAAAGTTGACGAAACCTTCAACGTCACATCATAAAATACTTTCAATAATATTATAAATTCTGAAACGACACGCCAATCTTCATCCGTGGGAGGACCACTTACATGTTCATCTTCATGAAACTCGCTAATGAGTTGAATGTTACTACCAATTTGCTAAAATTTTCTCAATATTTTTCATACTTTATTTGCATATTGAATGCTATGTTTCTTGATAAGTTATCTCTTGTAGCATATTTCTTGATAACTCCATGAAGTTTACAAACTTCAATTTATATTGTAGATCTAACACAACAGTTACATACCTCAAGTGGTTGATTTTGCTAAAATTTTCTCAATATTTTTCATACTTTATTTGCATATTGAATGCTATGTTTCTTGATAAGTTATCTCTTGTAGCATATTTCTTGATAACTCCATGAAGTTTACAAACTTCAATTTATATTGTAGATCTAACACAACAGTTACATACCTCAAGTGGTTGATTTTGCTAAAATTTTCTCAATATTTTTCATACTTTATTTGCATATTGAATGCTATGTTTCTTGATAAGTTATCTCTTGTAGCATATTTCTTGATAACTCCATGAAGTTTACAAACTTCAATTTATATTGTAGATCTAACACAACAGTTACATACCTCAAGTGGTTGATACTTGGGTAATTTTCCAGCGACAGATAGTCGTGAAAAAACCGCTCCCCTCACTGATTTTACTACTAATCGACCAACCAACATATACAAACCTTAAATCTACACAAATAAACCATAAACCATAAACCAACTATGGATTTGATTTTCCAATCTCAAGTCTGGTTTCTCATAAAACCCTAGTCTTTAAACTTAAAATCGAAGGTCGAAAACTGACGATCGTTCAAAGTCCCTTCATGAAAGGTTGTTGCACGATGTCTAAGGATCACTTCCCCGGCCTCGAAACGCAACAGTTTGCACAAAACAAATTGTCTCCCTCTCCCTCTCATCTCTGTCTCATGTGGCTGCATGAAGTGAGGGTGCCCATTAGGGTTTTCCCTTATAAAAACACATTCTTTTTATTTTAATTAAAATTTCTTTTAATTATTTAATAAATAAATTATAAATTAATATATTTTATTTAATAAATAACATCCTTAAATTTCAATTCGATGAAACTCGAATATTTTCCAAAATCCCAACTCGAGGTAAATTCCAATTTATCCAATTTTAATTTTTCTCATATTTACAACACAATAATGTTCCAAATTATCGATTTTGATAATTTGACCTCAAAATTTGACGTGATCGCTAAAAGACAAAGCATGCCAACACATGACCCATTGAGCACTAACAACGCGACAATTTATTCGAAAATTGATAATACCATAAAAAAAGCGGTTTTTACAAAACATACTCTTCATTTCAATTGGGAAAAGAAAACCTTCAACTTACTGTGTCTCTTTAGGTAGAGTTTGAAAATATCATTCGCAACAGTTTTGCTACAAAGAACAATAAATTTCGGTTCCAACTCGTTTAACAAATCAATAAAATATTTTTCTTCAACAACACTAAAATAAAATTCATCAATCACAATCATCCTAGCGAGCTTCTCTTGGCATCTTTCTACACTAAATTATTTCACACTTAAACAACCAACTGATTTTTTTTTCTACAATATCTTTTTATGAAGCAATAATGTCTTCCGTGTTTCGCCTAAAGTAGCCAATAATTTCTTGCAAGCACTAACATGTTTATTCAAGTTTGAAGTTTCATTTCGTACTAGATGACAGACAGACAAATTCCCACAATAATTTCAAGTTGCTCGAGGATTATCCAAGTCAATTGATTCTGTTTTAGTGAAGTAATTTCATGTTTCACATGTTCATGTTCTACTTCTTTTCTTGCCCTTGTTCATAGTGCTTTTTGTCACGACCCGATACTGTACAGGAAACCTAAATAATCCAACAAAATACTCTGCAATAAATATAAAGCCCAACACCTAATAGTTTATACAGACCATTAATTAGAAAAAACAATTAATCAAGGAAATCCTCACAATGATAGAATACAACTCGCAAGAAAGAAGGGAACGAAGACAAAGGTCCATTCCTCAACGAGCAACCGCAACATCAACCTTCATAATTCTAAATTGAGAGATGGAGGGGGTGTCTTTAGAGTGAATGACTAACTCAGTAGGGAACCCTGACCTATACTATACTTATATGCATATGTAAAACTAAATTTATCCATTTCTTTCAAAACCATGATCAGTTATAAAAATGCAGTGCATGAGTTTATATTAAAAAATGACTTCTTTCAAGTTAAAAATAGACTCCACAAGCCAATAATTTTCAAATTATCAAATCTTTATTACCATTTTAAAAATAGACTCACTAAATCATGAGTGTGGCAGTTTAAAAAACGTTGATACATACATATACATAAACCAAGCCGTCACCATTTTTGTTAGAAAACAAACACAGTGAAAAAAGAGTGTCACTCAAAGATCGTTCTAACACATTATCACAGAAAGGTGACAACTGTAGATTCGACTGCAACTCATGAGTTAGAAAAGAAGCTGAAAAGTGATGGCAATTCAAAAATCCAATCACGTTACTAGGGCTACTAGTGAGAATCTCAGCGACTGTGTAACCCGTGAATCAAATAATAGCTGACGAGCAAACTCCAACACAACACCATCGATAAAATGTCCTCTAGCGGCCAACGAAGAAACTCCAGCACAACTCCATCCAGTACATCAAATAAAGTATCCTTGCCAAGTTTAGAGGCTATCGAGTCCCCAAGGAGCATGTCATCACAACCATCACCCTTTTCGCGAAGTGTATAAATTAAACAGCCTTCACGTAGCAAAAGATGCATAACAACGACTTCGGTTGCTCTAGCATGGATACAACTCAAAACAACCGAAAACCAATGTCAGAAAGGCTTAAGCAACCCAAAAAAACATCAGGTCAAACTCAAGTTATTTTGGTTGCTCGGGTGCGGCAGCCCAGAACAATTGGAGTCCAATGACAGAAGGCTCAACTAGCCCAATCAAAAACAGCTCCTTGGACGTGCATATACAGTATTATAAAGCCACACATAAGATTTAAACATGGAAAACATACACCTATATACGTAAAATCTGACGTGCTGGCGACTAGGCCCCGTTAGGGTTTTTATATGGTGACAACTCACCAAAATAAGATTTTGAAAACTATATAATGCAATGTAAAATAATATAGTATAGAAACTTTTACCTCGATGACGACAACTTATTATCGGCTAGCCGAGACTCGCTACCGGCAGGCAAACACCAAAATAGGAACATCGTTAGAACCTATAACAAATTTGACATCAGAAATTTCATTACAACACGAGACGACAAGAAAGAGACTCCTAAACTGGGACTTGGAACCCTAACTAGCAACAACTTACAACTTAATGAACGATCTGTCAATTCACACGTGCAACATCGACAACATCCGAACTTTTGATGTTGCACGCTCGACCCTCAAAGCCCCATACATTTCTTTACAAACCCCGAATTTATCCAATAACGATACTAACCAACATAACTTGCAAGGTTCTAACTTATACACTTAATAACAGAGTTTAGGGTTTCACCTCGGTTAATACTCACTCACTCACTCACTCACTCACTCACTCACTCACTCACTCACTCACTCACTCACTCACTCACTCACTCACTCACTCACTCACTCACTCACTCACTCACTCACTCACTCACTCACTCACTCACTCACTCACTCACTCACTCACTCACTCACTCACTCACTCACTCACTCACTCACTCACTCACTCACTCACTCACTCACTCACTCACTCACTCACTCACTCACTCACTCACTCACTCACTCACTCACTCACTCACTCACTCACTCACTCACTCACTCACTCACTCACTCACTCACTCACTCACTCACTCACTCACTCACTCACTCACTCACTCACTCACTCACTCTCTCTCTCTCTCTCTCTCTCTCTCTCTCTCTCTCTCTCTCTCTCTCTCTCTCTCTCTCTCTCTCTCTCTCTCTCTCTCTCTCTCTCTCTCTCTCTCTCTCTCTCTCTCTCTCTCTCTCTCTCTCTCTCTCTCTCTCTCTCTCTCTCTCTCTCTCTCTCTCTCTCTCTCTCTCTCTCTCTCTCTCTCTCTCTCTCTCTCTCTCTATCTCTCTCTCTCTCTCTCTCTCTCTCTCTCTCTCTCTCTCTCTCTCTCTCTCTCTCTCTCTCTCTCTCTCTCTCTCTCTCTCTCTCTCTCTCTCTCTCTCTCTCTCTCTCTCTCTCTCTCTCTCTCTCTCTCTCTCTCTCTCTCTCTCTCTCTCTCTCTCTCTCTCTCTCTCTCTCTCTCTCTCTCTCTCTCTCTCTCTCTCTCTCTCTCTCTCTCTCTCTCTCTCTCTCTCTCTCTCTCTCTCTCTCTCTCTCTCTCTCTCTCTCTCTCTCTCTCTCTCTCTCTCTCTCTCTCTCTCTCTCTCTCTCTCTCTCTCTCTCTCTCTCTCTCTCTCTCTCTCTCTCTCTCTCTCTATCACTCACTCACTCACTCACTCACTCACTCACTCACTCACTCACTCACTCACTCACTCACTCACTCACTCACTCACTCACTCACTCACTCACTCGCCCCCATACATTTCTTTACAAACCCCGAATTATCAATAACGATACTAACCAACATAACTTGCAAGGTTCTAACTTATACACTTAATAACAGAGTTTAGGGTTTCACCTCGGTTTACTTGTAAAATGATCATGATTGAATTTCAACGAACGAAGACCACCATTGCATCCAAAATGACAAAACGAGTCAGAAGACACAGTTTAGGAAATTTTCTGACATCGTTTGCAGTTCAAAACACGGTGAAAGTTTCTTTCAAAATCGTCTAGGAAACGATAAAAATACACTCGATAGATATTAGGTAATGTGGAAGAAGAAGAAAAGAAAATTAAAAAAAAAATCAAACTTTGGCTCGATCCAGTCCGGTCTAATCTGGCACGGTCCGATCTGACCTGGCAGGACCGGCCAAGGCTGACCCGCTAGCAACATGGGATTCGGACGACAAAAATTTCCACCATACGGCAGAACCTTCCCCGATTTCTCCCCCTTTTCACACTTCAAACAACTTTTCCAACTTAAACATACCAAAATCCTAGGTGGAACAAAGTTTTTGAGGCAGAAAACAAAAACACTAAAAACCCTAAAGTTCGATGGAGAAAAACGAGTACAAAAACCCACTTAGCGCCAAGATCTCCTCACAATGATGGACAAACTACACGAAAGGAACATTCTGAGACACGAAGAGTCGAGATCGAAGTCCAATCAATCGTCGATTCTTTTCCCCTCTCTCTCGATCTTTCTCTTCCTCTTCTGTTTTTTTCTCTCCCGCGTCGCAACTTTATTAACACACACAACAACACACCTCTCCTCTCTCTCTCTCTCTCTCTCTCTCTCTCTCTCTCTCTCTAATCTAGTAGAAATAGTAGAAATATGGTCCCGTCACGTATCAATTTCGACATGTCAAACAAGACGAGAGAAAAGAAGGGAAATTCCAAAAATTACATTGGACACTTACGACTAGATCATTGACGATCTGAACAAGCATCACAGAGGCGAACATGGAAATTGAAATACGTACACAAATTTTTAAAAGAAGACAGTCTACTCAACTGAGAGGAAATGAGTCGACTCAATCAAACTGAAAGGGCAATAATTTTTTGAGCACAAAATTTTAGAAATTCAACCTTGCGATAAATTCAAAGTCTTGCTTTGATCTGTGGCAGCCCGCCATGTGAAGACAATGAGGGTCCGGTGGGGCGCAACCCATACCAGTGAGAGTGCACAATCCCACATTGCTTGGGAAAGTGAAAAATGCATGGTTTATAAGTAGAGTTTGTAGGATCGTGATTGTCTACGGGGGGGGGGGTTAATTAGAAATTTCTTAATCTAATTGCTTTTAGATGTGCAAATTAGGTTTATCTTATATTTTCTCTTTGTGTGCAATAAATAACAAACACTTAAAATAGAGTAAGAGAAAGAGATTGACCGATATTTTAACGTGGTTCGGCTAACCTTGCTTACGTCCACGCTTCAAGGTTTCCCCTTGAAGATCCTTCTCTTCTCCTCAAGGAGATATCTTGATCGAACTTCACGGACGTCGATCTACAGCCTTACAACTTTGGATTGAACTTCACGGGCGTCAATCCACTACCTTTAAGTTTTTATAGGTTTGAATAGTAGAGTACAAATACTAGACTCTCTCAAAGCAATTAGTTCTGCCATCGGTCGACTTTGCTTTGTCCAGTTGATATATCTGGCGGATGACTTTCTAACCCGCTTTGATAGCGGTCATTGTTCAGTTGGTTCCACCATCGGTCGATGTTGATCCTGGGAGAAGACTTAAAATTCTGGTTGACATTTTGCATACACCATTCTTGACTACAACCACTTAATCAAAAAGATTAGAAAACGTAATACCCTTTTTACAAGGGCATTCCCAAATAACTGCAACTTTAATAACATTCATTTCTTATATTCATTTTATATTTATATATATCACATTAATCATAATCATAAAAAATATAGTTAGACTTCAACACATTGTAAGTTAACAATCTCCCCCTTTTCAATGATGACAAACATAAAATAAATAATCATATACTCCCCCATGCTATTCTGTTTTACCCAATTAACAATGTATAAACTCCCCCATACTCCCTCATACTCAATGCATTAATATAAATTATGTTCATATTTTTCTCCCCCTTTGACATTATCAAAAAAAAAATATTGAGAAGTAGTGTCAAGAAGCGAGAAAGTCATTCAACATAACACAAGTGTGATAAATACTGAGAAAAAATTCAAAGATAAATAATGGTAAAGAATGATCAATAAAGAATGATAAAGAATGATCAATAAATGAGTATCCTAAGAGAGTCCTAAGTTCCTAAACTAGCTACCCGAGACAGAGAATGGAGGAATGAATTACACAACAGAAGAAACAGCATAGAAATTCCTAGAACATGCGAGCATAGAAAGCCCTCGCGCATCTGAACCTAGGCTCATCTTCATCCTCATCAGGAACAATAGCAAAAGGATTTAAGAGCAGACTTCATCCGATTTGTACCTCGACCGTTTCCTACATCATCCATGTCATATGTTGACGCGGTCGATGTACATCAGAATACCTCAATTTCTCAACCGTTCCTTCCATAACACATGACATCAACTGTTCACGACTTTTCACATCTAATAAGACCTAAACGAATTCAAATATTATTAAAGGTCTTTTCATCTAAAGGTTTTGTAAAGATGTCGGCTAATTGATAGGAAGAATTGACAAATTCTAAGGTGATATCACTGTTTTGAACATGATCCCTAATGAAATGATATTTGACCTCAATGTGCTTAGTCCTAGAGTGTTGGATAGGATTTTTTAAAATGTTGATAGCACTTGTATTATCACATCTGATCGGAATTCTATCATAGGAGAGATTATAATCTTCTAGTGTTTGTTTCATCCAAAGTATTTGTGCACAACAACTACCGGCAGCAATATATTCACTTTCGGCAGTTGAAAGTGCTACAGAATTCTTCTTCTTGGAGTACCAAGAAACAAGTGATTCCCTAAGAATTGGCACGTTCCACTAGTACTCTTTCTATCTACAAGACTTCTTGTATAGTCTGAGTTTGAATATCCTACAAGATCGAATGATGTACCATTTGGATACCACAATCCTAGATCATAAGTTCCACTTAGATATCTGAAAATTCGTTTAACTGCATTTAAGTGAGATTATTTAGGAGAGACTTAGAATCTAGCACATAAGCATACACTAAACAGAATATCAGGTCTACTAGCAGTTAAGTATAGAAGTGAACCAATCATTCTTTGATATTTCTTAATATCTACACTTAACCTATTTTCATCTTTGTCCAATTTAGTAGTGGTGCTCATTGGGGTTCTAGCTGGTTTAGAAGAGCTCAGTCCAAATCTCTTTAAGAGCTTTTTAATGTATTTTTCTAGACAGAAGAAAATACCACTTGGATTTTGACTAATCTGGAACCCTAAGAAGAATCTCAACTCCCCCATCATACTCATCTCGAATTCACTTTGCATAAGTGAGGCAAATTTATCACAAAGTGAGACATTAGTTGAATCGATTATAATATCATCGACATAGATTTGTACAATGAGTATGTCTTTGTCGTTTTGTATGGTAAATAAAGTTGAATCGGTTTTACCCTTTTTGAACTTCCTTTCCTCAAGAAAATTTTTCAACCTATCATACCAAGCTCTAGGAGCTTGCTTAAGTCCATACAGTGCCTTCTTAAGTTTGTACACATTATCGAGTTTGTCATAGACTTCAAAACTTAAGGGTTGCTTCACATTAACTTCTTCCATTATATAACTATTTAGAAAAGCACTCTTCACGTCCATTTGGAAGAATGTGAAGTTTTTGTAGCATACATAAGCTAGGAGCATTCTAATTGACTCTAAACGAGCCACGGGGGAAAAAGTTTTCACAAAATCTATTCATTCTTCTTGGCAGTAACCTTTGGCAACTAACCAAGTTTTGTTCCTAACAACAATACTATTTTCATCCATCTTATTCTTAAATATCCATTTGGTTCCTATTATAGGATGATCTTTAGGCCTTGGAACAAGTTCTCATACATTGTTCTTCTTGAATTGATTCAGCTCTTCTTGCATGGCCAAAATCCAATTTTCATCTAGCTCAGCTTCCTCAAATTTCTTAGGTTCTATTTGAGAGATGAATGTTATATTAGCACATAGATTTCTGAGAGAGGCTCTGGTTTTGACTCCTAAGGAAGAATCACAAAAAACTTCATCTAAAGGATGATTTTTGACATATTTCCAATCTCTATGAAGAACATCATTTTCATCCTTGACTGGAACTAATTCTAAAAGGTTTGATGGTTCTAAGGTGGTCTCTCCCTGAATGTTTTCATTAGGCTTTTCTAAAGATAGAAAATCCATTTACTTTTCCAAATTGTTATCTTCTTCCACATTGATTGTGGATTGGAGATTCTCATCAAAATTGACATTGACAGATTCTTCGACAACTAGAGTTCTTTTGTTAAAGACTCTATATGCCTTACTGGATAGGGAATAGTCAAGAAAAATTCCAATGTCAGATTTGGAATCGAATTTTGCCAAGTTATCCTTGGTGTTTAGAATGAAACACAACCAAAGGCTTTAAAACATTTGACACTAGCAGATTTGTCATTCCATAACTCATAAGAGGTTTTCTCTAGAATCGGTCTTATAGAGACCCGGTTTAGCACATTGTAAGATGTGGAAACAGCTTCTGTCTAAAAATATTTTTGAAGTGAGTTCTCGTTGAGCATGGTCAGAGCAAGTTCTTGAAGAGACCTATTTTTCCTCTCAACAACTCCATTTTGCTGAGGGGTTCTAGGGGATGAGAAATTGTGCTCAATTCCATGTTTGAGACACAAGAGTTCAAATTTTTCATTATCAAATTCTCCACCATGATCACTACGAATAGCAACAATGGTGAGCTCCTTTTCATTTTGAACTCTCTTCCTAAAGCTAGAGAAGATGTCAAAAGTTTCATCCTTATACCTTAGGAAGAACACCCATGAGAACCTAGAAAAATCATCTACTGTAACATATGCAAAGAATTTTCTGCCTAGACTGGCCACATTAGAAGGACTGAAAAGATCCATGTGAAGTAATTGTAGGGGTTTGGATGAAGAGATTGCATTCTTTGATGCAAAGGAACTTTTGATTTGCTTGCCCATTTGGCAAGCTTCACAAACTTTATCCTTCTCAAAGGATATTTTTAGAATCCCTCTAACTAGATTATTCTTAGTAATCTTAGCTAAGGTATTCATACCTACGTGTCCTAATCTTCTATGCAAGGTCCAACTATTAACCAACAGATTCACAGCAAGACATTTCTTATCAAAGCATTCAGTATTATCTAAATCAATAGTGTATACATTTTCTCTTCTATAACCTTTAAATAGCACTTTACTAGATGATCTATCCTTAATTATGCATGAATTTGATTTAAAGGTCATTGTATATCCTTTGTCACACAATTGACTGATACTAAGTAAATTATGTAGGACCGTTATTGTCTAAGAAGGGGGTGAATTAGACTTTTTAAATTAATTTCTTAACCTAATTGTTTTCTCTTTTTGTATGCAATCTCTAAGTTTATAACAAATAAACAGACAAGCTAAAGTAAGAGATAGAGAGAAAATGACACCGTAGTTTTTAATGTGGTTCGGCCAAACTTGCCTACGTCCACGCTCCAAGGCTCCCTCTTGAAGATTCTTTTCTCCTCCTCTAGAGAAAAACTAGATCGAACTTCACGGGCGTCGATCTACTGCCTTTTACACTTTGATTGATCTTCACGGGCGTCAATCACTGCCTTACAGCTTTTACAAGATGAATACTGTTTATCAACAAGCTACACTCTCTCAAAGATATAAATCTCAAGTTTAAGAGCAGATGGGTGTAGAAAAAATTAACAGAGTATTACACATTTTTTGCGTATTAGGGTTCAGAGAGAATTTCAGCAAAAGTTTTTCCCCTAAGCTTTTTTCCTTCTATTTATACTCTATCTATATTCGGCTTCGCGTCTATAGTCTGCTTTCAAAAATATGACCGTTGTGAGTAGTCCGTATGCCGACAGCTAGCCGTTGATGTCTGGAGTCGCTATCGTTCGCGGTCTTTTAAAGTCTCTGGCGCTAAGTCTTTAGACGAGTAAGTATGGACGACTGTGTCTGCTGTTAGCGTGGACGACTGCGTCTTTCCTTTGAACGTGGACGACTGCGTCTGCAGTTAGCGTGGACGACTGCGTCTTTTCTTTGAACGTGGATGACTGCGTCTTTCCTTTGAACATGGACGATTGATTTTGACAGACTACTTTGGACGAATGATTCTGACTGAAGTCACTTGATTTCCACGTGATACTTTGGACGATTGATTCTCACACTTTAACTTTGGACAACTGATTTCGTCTTGACCGTGGACGATTGATTCTAACTAACTATTAATACTTAGCCAAAAAATCGTCAAAAAACATAATACCCTTTTTAAAGGGCATATCCAAATAAATGCAATAAACATAATAAACTAATTATCCAGTTCGTAAATTTCATATTATTCATACTCATCATATTAAACTTAATCAACAGTCCACCAATATCATGTTAATCATATTTATCCAGATTAAACATAATCATCAAAAATATAGTTACTTAAAGCTTAAACGCATTTAAGCTAACAATCTCCCACTTTTTTGATGATGACAAATATATATAATGATTAACAAAGTTCTCTAACTCCCCCATACTCTGTTCATACAACTAGATGAAATTTCATTTATCTGTCACATATTTTATCTCTCCCTTTGACATTATCAAAAATAACATAGCATTCAGCACAAACAGAGGAGAAGCACCAGGAATAAAACTGAAACATCCCATAAAAATATCAGGCATTAAAAAAAGTAGTATCAGTTACAAAACGAAAAGATGAATCCTAATGCTCAGACTCCGGAGAAGAGGGAGTGTCCCATCCCATAAGAGTTCCTAACTGACTAAGAAAATCAAACTTGACTGGAGGGGAAGGGGTTTCTGCCAGAGGATTAATGACCTCAACTGGAGGGGGAGGAGGAACACTTGCAACAGGAGGAGCATCACTTGTATCTGCCATAGGAATATCAACTGGGACAACAAGGGCAGAATCAGCATGAGCAGCAGAAGGAGTTGAATGAGCTGCTTCATTGTTCTCAACAGATGCATCCAGAGCCAAATCAGCAGGAGTTGGCTGACCATCACCCCGGTGCAGAAAATTGTCAATGTCTGCAACTCTATCGAGAATCCTATGATTATCTCACTGCAAACTGGTTGCCAGAAGATTTGTGTGGAATTGCACAGACTCGATGATATCATCATTAGCTTTACTGTGATTTGTTTCCAACAAATCAATGCATGTGGTGACACCCTCAAGAGAAAAACTGAAAGTGGATTCCACTTCTGTAAGGTGAGTATTGAGTTTTGGAATAGCATCCCGAGTAACAGTGGAGGCTTCGAGATGTTCAAGACGGGAGAGAACAGTAGCCTCAAGATAATCTAATCGGGATAGATACATGGATTGAAAAGACTCAAGAGCAGTCCCGAGACTGGCTATACTTGCCTGGAGATCATTGTATTGGTCTTCTGAAATAGATGGCCTCACTGAAGGAGTGAGGCGATTTGTTGTTCTAGAAGGAGCACTAAATGCCATAGGAGGCACTGGAGTTGGAGAGGGCACACGAATTGGACTGATTGGATGGGGAAGATCAGCTTGGACTTGAGGAGGGGCATGATCACTCAAAGGTTCTTGAAGGGGAATATGATCATTCCCAAACTTGGTAGGAGCTTGAATGAGGAGAACTGGAGGTGGCAGAGGGGCAAGGACAGGAAGACTAATGTCATATGAAGAGTTATCTTCCTCTTCAGATTCAGCAAGAATTAAGCGCCTTGAAGGACCTCGTCTACCAACATTGTCAACCAACTCAACTTGAGCATTCCTAGGTATGCCCATCCTAGACACAACACCTAGGCCAGCTTTCTCAACCAACACACCGTGTTCATCTCTTGTGAGTACCATCCTGGACAAGGTGGAGGAGGAAAAGAAGTCAGATTTTTTCAAGGATAAGAGTGTGTCAGGCTCAGGAAATCTAACTCCAAATCGGTTGAAAATCTTCATAAGAAGAAGATTGTAAGGCAGGGGCTTGGCTGCATGAAAAATGACTTGAAGCATTCTGTTAAGCACAACAAATCCAACATTGAAGAGTTCACCTCTGAAGAACTGCCCAAGCAAGAAGAGATCCATGCCACTGACATGGTCTCTATGACCCTCTACTGGCATGATATTATAATGGATCATTTGGTGAAATACTCGGGCCCTAAAGTTCAAATCCTTACTTTTCAGCTTCAGGGATGAATTGTTTAGATCCTTTGCAATCAATCGTACTAATTCATTGCCCGCAGGCTTCGTAAGAAATGACAGAGTTGTTGTGGGTTCAAAATATCTACGAAATCCATTTAAAAACTCACAGCAAAGGATTTGATGCAGCATTTCTTGAGTGAGTTCGATATTGTAGGAACGATATTGTCTAAGAGGGGGGTGAATTAGACCTTTTTAATTTTAATCTCAAGTCTAACCAAAATTCTCTCTTGAATAAAATACTTATGAATTAATAGCACACAAACAAATAAAGTAAAGAGAGAGAGAGAGAAATTCAACACCACAGTTTTTAACGTGGTTCGGCCTAACTGCCTACGTCCACGCTCCAAGGCTCCCCCTTGAAGATTCCTTACTTCTCCTCAATGAGAAATGTTGATCAAACTTTACGGGCTTCGATCCACAGCCTTACACAATCCTGGATTGAACTTTACTGGCGTCAATCCACTACCTTACAAGATTTTCAGATTTGAATGACAAATTATGATGATCTACAAACTCTCAAAGCAGAATCTCAAGTTTTGGAATAGAGAGTTGTAGATAGAGAATACAGAGTATGCTTCACAAGTTAGAGTTCAGGAAATCAAATTCGCAAAAGTTGTATCTTCGTGCTCTAACCTCGGCTTAAATACTCTGTCTGCAAAATCGGCTTGACTTCAATGCTCCTTATCCAATAATGGAAACTTTGTTACCGTTGGAGCAGCTTTTGTACAAAAGCAGGTAGCCGTTGCTTTCTGAAGCGCAAGTTGCCCGACGCCATTAATGTTCTGGACTTTAAGCTTCTGGGCGAGGTACACTGTAGCATTCGCGGTATTTTTGAATTCTGGCGGAAGACTCTGCTTATTTTAGAGAACCGCCATCGGTGGAATATGTCTTTGAAATGTTGAACCGCTATCAGTGGATGCAGCATTAAAAATGTTGAACCGGTATCGGATGATGAGGATTTAAACGTCTTCCGGCTTTGTCGTTTAGTGAGCGGTGGAGTTCTTCTACGAAGTCATCTGCCTTGTCGTTTAGTGACTGGTGGACTTAGGAATTTTACTCATCCGCCTTTGTCGTTTATTGACTGGTGGACTTAGGCATTTTACTCATCCGCCTTTGTCGTTTAGTGACCGGTGGACTTAGGCATTTTACTCATCCGCCTTTGTCGTTTAGTGACCGGTGGAGTGCTTCTTTATGCTTCACAGAAGGATATAACATTTTGTCGTTTTCCTATCGGTGGATGTAGTTATTTCCTTCAATCGGTGGAGTGCATATTTTGTCGTCTAGCGATCGGTGGACAACGTCTTTGAGAGTCATCGGTGGACATCTTCTTTTAAAGTGATCGGAGGACTTCTTCATTGTAATGTCAGCACTTTTGTCGTTTACCAATCGGTGGACTTCTTCACAAATTGACATTGCTTTTGTCGTTTTGTGACCGGTTGATGTAAGCGTTGAAGAGCTCTGATTTTGAACTTCAAACGGTGTACATAAATTCATTTATTAAAAATTTTAGCCCTGTACACTTAATCACAATTGTTAGAAAAACTAAAATACCCTTTTCAAGGGCATTTTCAACAGATTAATGTCTCATGCATAATTTCATATTCTCATTCAATAAACATAATCAAATTACAACATTAACCATACAAATACATCATCAAAAACAATTTAGACTTAAACCCCATTTAAGTCAACAGATATGTCATCCATAGACATAGCTTCTAAGAACAAGGGGTCTCGTAGAATGTTTCAAGTTGGCATAAAACATCCGAATAGCTGGTTCACAATAAGGGGTTTCTGAATCAAATAACCCTATTAACCCCAAACATACTAAAGGTTCTTCTAACTCCAGTCCAACTAAATCCCGAAAAATCACTCCTCTAGATTTAATAATTGGTTTGTACTCAAAAACTTCATAATACCTATTGAATGCTGCCTGATTTAGAGACTCGTGATTCGGCCATTGAAGAGGAGGAGGAACGACAACAGCTTGGGAATTTATCGGTTGTGAAGTCTTCTGTTTCTTCCTCGAGAAGACCTGCGGAGCGTGAAAGGAAGATGCCATTTGAAGGTATTAGGTTTTTTGAGTAGAGCTGGAGAGTAGAAACAGATTCGACGAACAGAGACGGAAAGAAATTGCTGGACAAAGGAAAGGAGTCGGGAGGTTTTTGAGAGGGAAATTTGAAACTTAGGGTTTTTGTTCCCTTTAGAAAGAGTTTATATAGACCTTTAGGTGAACGTCCATCGTCAAAGTCCATTGACAACGTCCATTGCTAACGTCCACGGTCAACGTCCATAGTGACCACGGTTTCACAGAGAAGAAAATTGTGGAGATTGTCCATTTTTGACAACATTGTCAATGTCCATTGTGACAACGTCCATGCCTTCATTTACAAATCTGCTCTATTGCTCAATATTCTCCAACAAAAAAAGAACCTTAGTTTTTCTCAATTCGAATGAAACCTAACCTTATTCTTATATTATTGAACGTCTTTTCATCCAAAGGCTTGGTAAAGATATCTGCTAATTGATCAGCAGAATTGACAAATTCTAATGTAATATCACCTTTTTGAACATGATCTCTAATAAAATGGTATCTAACCTCGATATGTTTTGTTCTAGAATGTTGGATTGGATTCTTTGAAATGTTAATGGCACTGGTGTTGTCACACCAAATGGGAATCCTATCATAGAAAAGATTATAATCTTCTAGAGTTTGCTTCATCCAAAGCATTTGAGCACAGCAACTACCAGCAGCAATATATTCACTCTCGGCAGTTGAAAGTGCTACATAATTCTATTTCTTAGAATACCAGGACACAAGAGATTCACCAAGAAACTGACAAGTGCCACTTGTGCTTTTCCTATCTATCAGACTTCCAGCATAATCAGAATCTGAATATCCTATTAGATCAAAAGAAATACCCTTCGGGTACCATAAACCTAAGTCATATGTCCCACTTAAATATTTGAAAATTCTTTTGACAGCAGTTAAGTGAGATTCTTTAGGGGCAGCTTGAAATCTAGCACATGAGCACACACTAAATAGGATATCGGGCCTACTAGCTGGCAGACATAAAAGAGATCCAATCATCATACGAGATTTTTTTTAATATCAACACTTATTCCGTTTTCATCTTTATCCAATTTGGTTGTGGTACTCATGGGAGTTCTAGAAGACTTAGAGGAATCTAATCCAAATCTTTTTAGGAGGTCTTTGATGTATTTCTCTTGACAGAAGAAAATACCATCGGATTTTTGACTAATTTGAAATCCTAAGAAGAATTTTAACTCTCCCATCATACTCATTTCAAACTCACTTTGCATAACAGTGGCAAACTCATTACAAAGTGAAACATTTGTAGATCCGAATATGATGTCATCTATATAGATTTGAACTAGGAGAATATTTTTGTCCTTTTGCATGGTAAACAGAGTTGAATCGGTATTACCCTTTTTGAACTTCCTTTCCTCAAGAAAATTCTTCAACCTATCATACCAAGCTCTAGAAGCCTGCTTAAGTCTGTATAGAGCTTACCTAAGTTTGTATACATGGTCAGGCTTTTCATAGTCTTCAAATCCTAAGGGCTGCTCTACATAAACTTCTTCCATGATATACCCATTTAAAAAAGTACTCTTTACATCCATTTGAAAGAGTGTGAAGTTTTTGTAGCAAGCATAGGCTAAGAGCATCCTAATAGATTCTAGTCTAGCTACGGGTGCAAAGGCTTCCTCAAAGTCTATTCCTTCTTCTTGGTTATAACCTTTGGCAACTAACCTAGCTATGTTTCTAATAACTACGCCATTTTCATCCATCTTATTTTTAAACACCCATTTTGTTCCTATAATTGGATGATTAACTGGTTTTGGAACAAGTTCCCAAACATTGTTCTTTTCAAATTGGTTTATCTCTTCCTGCATAGTCACAATCCAGTTTTCATCCTACTCTGCTTCCTCGAATTTCTTAGGTTCAACTTGTGAAATAAATGTCACATTGGCACAGAGATTCCTAAGAGAGGATCTAGTCTTCACTCCTAAGGAAGGGTCACCTAAAACTTCATCTAAGGGATGATTTTTAACAATTTTTCAGTCCCTAGGCAGAGCACTATTTTCATCATTGACTGGGATAATTTCTAAGGATTTTGAGGAAGACCTTAGGGAATTTTCTCCTTGAATGATTTCTGCATGTTTGTCTAAGGAGAAAGAATCTAATTGCTTTTCTAAGGTATCATCCCCATCCACATTGATTGTGAGTTGAGGAGATTCATCAAAATTGACATGCACAGATTCTTCTACAACAAGTGTTCTTTTGTTGAACACCCTATATGCTTTACTGGAAAGAGAATAACCAAGGAAAATTCCAAGATCAGATTTGGAATCGAATTTTCCTAAATTATCCTTGATGTTTAGAATAAAGCACTTACATCCAAAAGTTCTAAAGTATTTTACAGAAAGGATTTTTCCATTCCAAAGCTCATAAGGATTTTTCTCAAGAATTGGTCTTATGGAGACCCGATTAAGCACATAACAGGCTGTTGAAACAGCTTCAGCCCAGAAATACTTTGGAAGAGAATTTTCATTAAGCATAGTCCGAGCTAGCTCTTGGAGAGACCTATTTTTCTTCTCAACAACACCATTTTGCTGCAGAGTTCTAGGGGAGGAAAAATTGTGCTTAATTCCATATTTGAGACACAAGAGTTCAAATTTTTCATTTTCAAATTCTCCACCATGATCACTACGAATAGCAACAATGGTGAGCTCCTTTTCATTTTGAACTATTTTCCTAAAGCTAGAGAAAATATCAAACGTCTCATCCTTTGACTTCATAAAATATACCCTAGTGAATCTAGAGAAGTCATCGACAATGACATAGACATAGAGTTTTCCACCTAGACTGGCTACATTAGAAGGGCCGAAGAGGTCCATGTGAAGAAGCTGAAGAGGCTTGGAGGTAGAGATTGCATTCTTTGATGCAAATGAACTTTTGATCTGCTTGCCCATTTGGCAAGCTTCACAGACCTTATCCTTTTCAAAGGATATCTTGAGAATCCCTCTAACTAAATTATTCTTAGTAATTTTAGCTAAGGTATCCATACTTACATGTCCTAATCTCCTATGCCAAGTCTAACTATCAACCAACAGATTCACAGCAAGGCATTTTTCATCAACTTGTTCAAAGTTATCTAAATCAATAATATAAACATTTTCATTTCTATAACCTTTGAACAGAATTTTTCTATTCATACTATCTTTAATCACACAAGCATCAGATTTAAAAGAAACTTTATATCCCTTATCACATAGCTGACTGATGCTTAACAGATTGTGCTTTAACCCTTCTACTAATAAGACATTTTCAATGATGGGGTTAGAGCAGTTACCTATGTTACCGATGCTAACAATCTTACCCTTTTGGTTTCCACCAAAAGTGACATTTCCTTTCTTCTTGTTGACAACAACAAATTTGGTTGAGTCTCCCGTCATATGCCTCGAGCATCCACTGTTGAGGAACCACTGATTTTTTTCGGGAGAGCAATCAACCTGCAAAACAGAAATCATGTGTTCTTCTTGGGGTACCTATTGTTAGTTTTGGTTCCTTTAGGAACTCATTGTAATCTTCCACTCGATTTCTTATCAAGTTTCAGAGGACATTCATATGATTTAGGTCCTATCTCATTACAAGCATGGCATGCAGTTGATTTAGCAAATAAATTCTTATATGCTTTCTTTTTTTTTTAAACTTTTCATATCCTAGGCCTGCTTTATCAAATGTTACCCTCTAACTACCTAACAGCATGTTCAAATTCTTACTACCGTTAGTGAATTTCAGAACAATCTTATTCATATTCTCATTTTTACTTAAGAGATCCTTAGTTTTCATTTCCTATAAACTAATCTCTTTAGCATGCTTTTCAACTAAGTCCACGTTTGCCTTTTTCAACAGGTTGTATTTAGACTTAAGTATGCCAAATTGCTTAACTAAGTCATTAAAAGCATCAATCATATCACCATCATCGGTTTCACTATCACTAGAAGAATGACTAACTCATCCTCCTAGGCCATGAAGCACAGGTTGGCTACTTCCTCATTTTCTGAGGAAGTGTCACTCTCACTATCATCCCATGTAGCCTTCATTGCCCTCTTATTGAATTTCTTGGGGCCTTTCTTTGCTTGAGGACATTCAGCCTTGATATGTCCTGGCTTTTCGCATTCAAAACAAGTTATCTCCTTATCTTTTTGAGGCTTTTCACCTCTAGAGAATTTCCTTCCATGCATCATTTTTCTGTGAAGAAACTTGCTGAATCTTCTAGTAATAAGAGCTATGTCCTCATCTTCATCTTCTCCCTCGGATTCTTCTTGTCTACTTGAGGAAGCTTTGAGAGCAATATCCTTTTTTTTTGCTGATCTCTTTCTCTTTGAGATCTTCCTTGTCATTGGCTCTCATTGTTATTTCGTGCGTCATGAGAGAGCCAATGAGCTCTTCAAGTTTGAGGACTTTTAAATCTCTTGCTTTTTGGATAGCTGTCACTTTAGGTTGCCATTCCCTCGATAGACATCTTAGAATTTTCCTAACAAGTTTTTTATCTGGATATACTCTACCGAGCATTTTTAAACCATTAGTAATGTTAATAAAACGAGTAAACATAGAACTAATTAATTCATCCTTTACCATGGTAAACAGTTCGTACTCATGTACTAACATACTCAACTTACTCTCTTTTACTTGATTAGTTCCTTCATGAGTTATTTCAAGTAATTTCCATATCTCGTATGTGCTGTCACAACCTTGTACCTTATTGAATTCATCTCTATTCAAGGCACAATACAGAGTGTTAATAGCTTTGGCATTTAAGCTAAGATTCCGTTTATCAGACTCATTTAATTTATTGGCCAGCTTTGGTACACTCACACCATTTTCGATTTTCATAGCTCTAAAGGGACCATCTTCAATGACACTCCATAGTTCATAGTCCATTGCTTGAATAAAAATTCTCATTCGGGATTTCTAGTATACATAGTCACTTCCATCAAAAAATGGTGGCCTAGAAATGGACTGACCCTCTATGTGTGTGGAGTTTGTTTTGAATGCCATTGTAAGAATATCACAATATTTTCTAAATAACAGCTTAGACAATATTTGACCTCTCTCTGATACCAATTGTAGGACCGTTATTGTCTAAGAGGGGGGTGAATTAGACTTTTTAAATTAATTTCTTAACCTAATTGTTTTCTCTTTTTGTATGCAATCTCTAAGTTTATAACAAATAAACAGACAAGCTAAAGTAAGAGATAGAGAGAAAATGACACCGTAGTTTTTAACGTGGTTCGGCCAAACTTGTCTACGTCCACGCTCCAAGGCTTCCCCTTGAAGATTCTTTTCTCCTCCTCTAGAGAAAAACTAGATCGAACTTCACGGGCGTCGATCTACTGCCTTTTACACTTTGATTGATCTTCACGGGCATCAATCACTGCCTTACAGCTTTTACAAGATGAATACTATTTTTCAATAAGCTACACTCTCTCAAAGATATAAATCTCAAGTTTAAGAGCAGAGGGGTGTAGGAAAAATTAACAGAGTATTATACAGCTTTTGCGTATTAGGGTTCAGAGAGAATTTCGACAAAAGTTTTTTCCCTAAGCTTTTTTTCTTCTATTTATACTCTGTCTATATTCAGCTTCGCGTCTGTAGTCTGCTTTCAAAAATATGACCGTTGTGAGTAGTCTGTACGCCAACAGCTAGCCGTTGATGTCTGGAGTCGCTATCGTTCGCGGTCTTTTAAAGTCTCTGGCGCTAAGTCTTTAGATGAGTAAGTATGGATGACTGCGTCTGTTGTTAGCATGGACGATTGTGTCTTTCCTTTGAACGTGGACGACTATGTCTGCTGTTAGCGTGGACAACTGCGTCTTTCCTTTGAACGTGGACGACTGCGTCTTTCCTTTGAACGTGGACGACTGCGTCTTTCCTTTGAACGTGGACGACTGCGTCTTTCCTTTGAACGTGGACGACTGCGTCTTTCCTTTGAACGTGGACGACTGCGTCTTTCCTTTGAACGTGGACGACTGCGTCTTTCCTTTGAACGTGGACGACTGCGTCTTTCCTTTGAACGTGGACGACTGCGTCTTTCCTTTGAACGTGGACGACTGCGTCTTTCCTTTGAACGTGGACGACTGCGTCTTTCCTTTGAACGTGGACGACTGCGTCTTTCCTTTGAACGTGGACGACTGCGTCTTTCCTTTGAACGTGGACGACTGCGTCTTTCCTTTGAACGTGGACGACTGCGTCTTTCCTTTGAACGTGGACGACTGCGTCTTTCCTTTGAACGTGGACGACTGCGTCTTTCCTTTGAACGTGGACGACTGCGTCTTTCCTTTGAACGTGGAGGAAAAATAACAGAGTATTATACAGCTTTTGGTATTAGGGTTCAGAGAGAATTTCGACAAAAGTTTTTTTCCCTAAGCCTTTTTTTCTTCTATTATACTCTGTCTATATTCAGCTTCGCGTCTGTAGTCTGCTTTCAAAAATCTGACCGTTGTGAGTAGTCTGTACGCCACCAGCTAGCCGTTGAGTCTGGAGTCGCTATGCGTCTTTCCTTTGAACGTGGACGACTGCGTCTTTCCTTTGAACGTGGACGACTGCGTCTTTCCTTTGAACGTGGACGATTGATTTCGACAGACTACTTTGGACGAATGATTCTGACTGAAGTCACCTGATTTCCACGTGATACTTTGGACGATTGATTCTCACACATGTTAGAAAACATGACAGAGGCTCAAGAAATCGAACTGCATGGATCGCTCTAAAACTCAAGACAATCCATGCACAACCTAAAATGAAAAGATTCCAAACAATTCCACCATATTTCCAAAAAAATTACAACTGACAGAACAGAGGTTTTAAAACATCAACACAATTTCTATACATCACATGAATCCCAAAAGCTGTACAAAACTCAACATACACTTCAAACTACACCCCACAGGTCCAAATGCGTCTGACTGCCGCAACCAACACCATGAGCTCGTACCGCCAAATGCACCTACTTGTCGGCCTGAGGCACAAATTCCTCATCTGGAGGATTCATACCTACAACAGGGAGTTCAACTATGAGCCTAAAGCTCAATAAGAACATACAATGTAGTGATGCATATGCTATGCATGAACTTTTGAAATACATGAACATTACTTTACATTACATTCAAGTGGACAAGGATATAAGTGGGGCGTATAGGGGAACTGGCGCAACAGGAGTGCACTATCAGGCACATAACATGGATACATAACAGGGTGCCAGTCCCCGTCCCGCACTTACTGTACATTACATTCACATTTTATCTTTCTTAGCTTCAAATCTCGTGCACAAAATATTTATATGACTTTCAGGAAAATGTGTATGCATGAACATATACTATGCTTAAACGTAACATAAACAGGCAACATAATATTGGAACTAAACTTAAAACAACACACGTTTAACCTAGAACATAACTTACGACCTAACTACCCAACAACCAGAACCTAGTACCTCAGTGAAGTAGGGCCAACTTATACGCATGAACTTACCTGATGTCCGTAAAGTTGAAAATCTTGCACGTAAGTCCTCGGCGATTCTCGAACCTATATCATGCACGATCGAACATAAACCACGTTGAAAAATGCTAACTAACAAACTTAGTAGAACTCTCTCTAAGCTCCATTCAAACCCTTAGATAACATTCTAGCGTGTTTTTGTACAAAAATGATAAGTTTTATCCAAAACCTTAACCCCAAAACTTCAACAGAACTCACGTATAACTAGTCAAAACTCATAACTAGCATAGAGGATTACCTTAGATGGAGAAATCGTGAGAAATCGGAAGGAAGGAAGGACTTCGTTGATCGTTGGCAAGGAGAGGAAGTTGTCTGGTTTGCGTGAAAGAGAGAAACAGAGAAGAGAGAAAATGAGAAGTGTTTCACGTAGGAGGGAAGAGAAGAGAGGAAGAACATGGCTTCTTCAACAAGTTGAACATGTGTCAAGCCCTCATCGGCTCCCTCCAAACCACCTTAATTGCTTTCCCATAATGCCCTTCCATTGATTTCTAACTAAATCGTTATTTAGTTCGTCGATTCGGTCTCACGAATCTCTCTTTTTTTATTAAACACACCGACAATTTCTCCTAAAACATTCATTGTATTAATATCAAATTAATCCTGTTTAGTAATTCGGGGGATAATTACATGGCCAAAAATGCCGGGTGTTATACTCAGACCTAAACACAATATCATACCAACATCAGGATGAAATTTGAAACTTAAAAATCTAAAGTCTAAGGCTAAAAATGACTAAAGAATGTTTGAGTTGAAAGTCTAAATCGAGTTTAGAATAGCCACTAAAAGAACTCAAGAACGATTGGGTAAAAATTCAATTTTGGTCCCAAAATTGGGCATATATCACAACCTAAGTGGTTCGAGCCTCGACCAACTCGATTGAGCTGTGGCCCCCAAACTTCGGGGTTGGGCCGCAACTGGCTCAATTTGAGTCGCAGCCATGGAGGGGCTGGGCCATGACTTAGCTTGGTCTGATCTGCGGTCTGATGACTTATGCTAGTCGCTGTTCAACTAAAATCGAGCCAGAAACTCCATGTTTTTCAATTAAAATTTCCTCTAATCTGACCAGAAGTGTTTCCGACCCATTACGAAAAATCCAGAACATCAAAACGATGATTTTCTTTTCAAAATCCATTACTAAATTCTAGCAGTCCAATTTCAACATCAAAGACTTTAGTTAAAAATTAAATGCAAGAATTGGATTTACCTTTTAAATTTTTTGGTGGCCTCCTTCTATTCTAATGCACAACAATGTTTAAGTGCTTGTGCTTTAAAAATATAGTTTCCAAAGGTGATTTCGACAACGTTATGAAATCTAATTTGTTTAAACATTCTCAGAAGGAAAAAACCTGAAATTTTTCTTAGTTGTAGAAGTTATCTCTTCCATTTTGGAGCGACCCCTTCAAAGTTGACATTTCAACATCAATGTTAAATCCTTCGATACACAAAATCAATTTCGTCCATAACACATAGATTCACTAGAAGAAAACAGTGGAATCAATAAAAGAAATTATTTCACTACGAACGATGAACAAAAATTGCCAAAGCTCGCAAAAAATTTATCCCTTTTTTTTCTCTGACTTGACTTATTCTAGAGAGAGATAGAGTGTTTTTGGAGGGGAGGGGAGTTGGTATGGACCTTTCCCCCACTCACAGAAATAGGGGAAACTATCCCCTTATCTCGGCATTCAACTTCCCTTGATAAAGAGAAGTTTCAATTTTTTCTTAAGCGGCTTTCACATTTCTCTTTTTTTCTTTATGATTTTCCATTGAACTCGAACTAGAGGAATATCACGATGATGCAAAACTCTGATCTCACAACCCAAAACTTTCTGAGGCTACTCAACGTAAGAAACACTCTCCTTGGTAGGGACCTAGGTTTAAGAAATAATATGAGACGAATCATAAACATAGTTTCTGGCATAGACACATGGAAGACGTTGTGAACGTGCTTTAACTGATATGGTAATTCCAATATATGTGCGACTGTGCCTTCTCATTCAATAATAAAATGTCAGATATACTTCGGGGATAATTTTTCTTTAACACCAAATTGACTCGTATCTTTTCTTGGTCTTACTTTCAAACCTACAAAATTTTCATTCTCAAATTCAACTTCTCTTCTCAAAAAGTTTGAATACCGTTTTTGACAACTTTGAACTAATCTTAACTATTCTTAATCACTTGAGCCTTCTTAGTGGTCTCTTGAATCAAATCAAGCCTTAGGGTAACACGTGTTGGCTTAGAGTGATTTAAGCTTTATGTATTTTGATGATGAGTACTCTAAATGTGATTAAATTATATCTAAGTTGTTTATTGATTTAATATTTGGAAATACTCTTGATAAGAGGTATTTGATTATTCTAACAAGTATGTTTAACTCTTCTCGATTAATGATCAAGTTCATAGGACTTAGATGAAATGTATGTAAAAAATAGTTTAAGCACCCGAGAGCTCAAAGTGTCAACTGAACCAGCAAGGTGTCGACTGCACGAACATTTCAAAACTTACAGAGAGCTCGAAGTTTCGACCAACATCTTAAAGTGTCATTTGCAGAATAATTGCAAAATTATAGAGAGTTCAAGGTGTCGACCGCCTAGACATAGTGTCGACTGCCAACATATTACAAAAATTACAGAGAACTCAAGATGTCAACCACCTAGACAAAGTGTCGACCGCTAGCATATTGTAAAAATTATAGTGAGCTCAAGGTGTCGACCAGTGCGATCTATCATAGTGATGATCGAGTTGTTGAAATCGTTTGAAAAAGCTCCCGATGATCACACAAGTGTCGACCGAGTAACTGTTTTTTGAAGACTCTATAAATAGAAAAATGGTGTCTTTGTGCAAAAACACCCAACTTGAGTTGGGAAGGAATCTTCAAGGAAAATCTTTGGAGTGCGGACGTAGGAAAGATTAGAAGAAACACGTTAACAAATTGATTGCATCTCTCTTTTCGTACCTCATTGATTATTTCATCATAGAATATTGCATATCCAAGTTAATCATTTTGTTTTAGAGAAAATATAATATTTGAGATTTCTAGCCATTAATATTTAACTAAAAATTTATAAACCTAATTCGCCCCCTTACAAATGAGTCATTGTAATGGCATTGTATTGTCTCCTAAAAATTCAATCAATCGAACCAGAAGTTTGAGTTGAGAATTAATCTTCAAGAAGGAGCCTTGAGCGCGGACATATGCGAGAATGATCGAACTGCCAAATTAGTTGGATCTCTCTATTCTTACCTCCTCGATTGTTTATCCAAGAATTTTGCATATCCAAGTTAACCATTTTGGTTAAAAGGAAATATTATATTTGAGATTGCTAGCCATTAACATTTAATTAACAATTGATAAACCTAATTCAACCCCCCTTCCCTTTATGTTAATTTCAATTCTACAACACGCTCTTCAACCTTTGCCTAATATGATAGTGATCTAAATTGTCTTCCATATAAAGCCTTGTTTGGTGAAACCCCAATACTGGTATGATAGCTCTTATTATAAATTAACTCCACTAAATGCAAATGGTTCACCCAACTATCTCTGAAATCCAAAATACATGACTTGAACATGTCCTTGAGAGTATGAATTGTACGTTCTGATTGGCCATCAGTTTGAGGATGATGTGCAGTACTCAAATTTAGCTTGATGCCCAAATCGTTTTGGAAAACTCTAAAAAATTTTGAAGTGAACCTTAGATCTTTGTCTAATATAATAATCGAAGGAATACCATGAAGAGGATCAGCATTAGCTATATATAATGTACTCAACCTCTCAAAGAGAATTTCATTATGACCAGAAAAAAATGTGCAATTTTTTTCAATCTATTAACTATCACTAAAACTGCATCAAATCTCTACACAATCCTCGATAACCTAATTACAAATTCATAGTAATTTAATACAATTTCTATTTAGGGATAGAGAGAGGTTGTAACAACCCAACTGCTCTCTTTACCCGCCCAAATCTTTTCCAACTTTTTCTTTAAATCATCATCGAACTTTTGCATATCCTTGACACATTGTGAAAGTGTAGAGGTCATTACCAAATTAAATACATGAACTATCTGAGCATCTTCTTGATATTGCAGTTCATAATTTTTAATAGTCAAATATCTCTTCCACTCTTCCAACATAAGACAAGAAAGTGAACATTGAGGATAACGACTCGAGATATCAGTCACATCATTGGCTTTTCCAAGATGGTACTCCAAAATAAAATTGTAATCTCCCATACACTTCATCCACCAGCGTTGACGAATGCTTAAAGCATGCTGCATAAATAACTCTTTTGGTAAAAAAAAAAAATCTCCAATTTAGCACCACATAAATAACTTCGTCAAATCTTCAAGGTCAATATATAGCAACCGACTCTAATTTATGAATAAGGTGATTTCGTTCATGTGTCTTTAATTTTTGAGATGCATAGGCTATTACTTGTTTTTGTTGCATCAAAACATAGCTCAAACAGCTCATGATGCATAAGCATAAACTAAGTAAGGTAAACTTTCATCGGGTGATACCAAAACTTGGGCAGTAGTCAATCTCTGCTTAATCTCTTCAAAAGATGTCTAACATTTATCGCTCTAGACTAACTTTATTTATGTTCTTGTCAATTGAGCTGATGACATAACTACAGAAGAAAAATTATCCAAAAATCAACAGTAATAACCAGCCAAATCAAAGAAACTTTGTACCTCAATGACGTTTTTGGGTAGCTTCCATTTTAATAAAATTTCAACCTTAGCTGGATCAACTAAAATTTCATTCTAAGAAACAACATGGCCTAGAAACTTTACATCTCTCCTCCAAAAATTACACTTTCTTGCTTTCCATATAACTGGTGCTCATGCAACGTCTACAAAAATATTTTATAGTGTTCCACATGCTCCTTTTGAGACTTAGAATATATTAAAATATCATTAAAAAATCACCACAAATTAGTCAACATAGGGTTGGAAGACTCGATTCATCAAATCTATAATTATTTTGTTGCATTAATCAATCTAAGCAAAAGCACCATAAACTCAAAAATGTCCATATGGAGTTCAAAAGACCGTCATAGTAATATCCTCTTCATGAAGTTTCATTTGATGATAATCAGATCTCAAATTAATATTTGAAAAATAATACATCCTCTCAACTGATCAAACAAATCGTTTATTTTGGGAACATGTACCTAATTTTGATATTCACATGATTCCGTTTTCGATCAATACATAACTGAATCAATCCATCTTGCTTCTTTGCAAATAACGCCGGTGCACCCCAAGGAAAAATACTATTTTCGAAAAACCTTTTTTCTAACAAATCATCCAATTGAGCTTTCAACTCATTCAATTTGGCAAGAGCCATGTGTTACGGAGCAATTGAAATTAGTGCAGTATCGGTTACTAAGTCAATGGAAAACTCAATCTCGTGGTCGGATGGTAATCCACAGATATCCTCGAGAACTACATGAAAATAACACAAACAATCAATAACTCTGAATTCTGCCGAACCGTAACAAGGTCACCACTCACAGTAAAAACATTCTCGTAAAGCTCTAATATTTTCTAACTATCAAACATGCTCAAAAAATGAGATCAATGAAGTTCACACGATTATTACATGGATGCACCAAAACGAGTCCATCTTTCAACGTAAGGGTTATATTCCTCTGGTGGCAGTTACTTTTAGCCTTGTAATGGTTCACCAATCTATACCTAGAATCACATCAAACTGATTCATAGATTTAACTATCAAATCAACCAATAGCTCGTTCACACCAACAAAGAAAACACTAGACCAAACAAGTAAATTCATTTAATAACTCTTATTCATAGTGGTATTCAAAATTAAGAGATTTTCTAGTTTCTCTATTGTTACACCCATGATATTAGCAAATGATGCAAAAGTGAAAGAATTAGTTGCAACCATATCAAATACTACATGAACAACAATATTAAAGAAGGAAATTGTACTTTCACTAACACCTTGGCCAGTCTGATCAAGAGCTTCAGCCTTGGTAATTGCATACATTATGCTAGTCATTTTCTCCTTTCCTTACTTGTTGCCACCATAACCACCCTTTGACGATCCGAGAACTTATCTCACATTCTGGCTTGTAGATCCTGCATGAGTGGGATTAGATGCAAAACTATTGGTATCCAGCAAGCCTCTGAAAGTCATTACCTGCAGGCTAATATTGATGTTGATATGTCAACTTATATCCAACTAGCAAAAGAGCATTAAAAAATCCAAGGCCAGTTCCAAATTCAGGTCTTAAAGATGTTGTCTGTGTAGGTGTAGAATGTGCTTGAGTATGCCGCTGATTCATCAAATAGTTTTTCCTAAATTGTCTAAGTTGTTCATATGTATGACAATCATAAAGGCCAGAAGTCCACTAGACTGACAACGAACTCTACTTTGAGTATATCAGCCTTTGTTCGAACCATTCCTCTGAATCTTACCACCCACAGTGTGCTATTTGATTCCCTTACCTTTAACCAGATTGTTCCTGTAAATGTGACGTGCTTTTGGGAAAATGAAATAGAAGCACAAATGTCATAAAAGGTTGAAACATATTTTTGGCCAAAAATGGCTAACTTCTAGAAAGCACAGCTCCTTCAAGGAGACTCCAATAAAGCTAAAATTTTAACACAAACTTACCCAGGATGTGTGTAACTACCCTCCAAATTTCAGAGGCAAAATCGCTAGGAATGAAAAGTTATGGAAGAAATAGTGCACGTTCGTCCGAAAATTGATCAACAGCACCTTCTCGGGGCTTGGCTCTCTTTTGATGAAGAACACTCGACCTTGCTTGGATGAGAGCTTTGTGCACCCTTGTTGAATGTTCTAACTTCAGAGAAGAGGTAGAGGAGGGAAATAAAAAAGGATTCCACCACACTCACAAAGGTGGAAACCACACACAACGGATACAACTCACCGAAGATGTGTGGCTGCTTGATGCTCGGAGCTTCAAGCTTTGAAGAAGAAAACTTCAATTGTTTTGATTCAAAATGTGTTGCCTTCCAACAAATTAAGGTTCACATGATCACCCAGAAAAAGGGAAGGTTGTTTGGTTAAGTCACCTAGCCAAGCACAAGCTTGCCTTGCCAATTTTGGCAACATCCTTCCTCTCTCCAAATGTCACTTTCAAGTGGTCTATTCTTTCACAAAACATAGCCCTAAGAGGCCTCTAATGTCACAAGTGTTCAGCCATCATACACATATAAGAAAATTAAACAAATTTTTAGAAACAAAAGCTAAACATAAAGGATTACATCACTTTGTCCCAAGGAAAACATCATTTCCTCCTTCAAGCTTGGTTTAGTCAAGGGGGTGCTCCCACGATGACAAATGAAATAGTTTCTCTATGTCTTGTGAATTTAGGTTTCATCTCTAATTGGTTTCTTAAAGAGTTACCTACAAAATTAGCACACAAGTTAGATAAAGTTTCTATTCGTGACCGAGTGGTTGCTCATCTTGGCACAATATCCTCCTCGGGTGGTTGAGGATTTGACCTCAAACCTAAATGGGTGCCCTCCTTTTCTTCTTCCTCTTCCCCAAAGTAAGCGGATAGGTCTTGAATGTTAAAGATAGCCGAAACTCCATATTCTCTCTGTAATTCAAGTTTATAGGTGTTGTTGTTTATCCCTTCCACTATCTTAAATGGACCATCGGTTTGGGGTGGAAGGATATGCTAAATAGCAATTTGATACCCAACTTACTCCATCGCATTTTCCAAAATGAACATAAGAGCTTGGTGTCCCTATCTGAAATGATGGACCTTGGAATTGCATGTAAGCAGATCACTTCCTTGAAATATAATTTGGCTACGTACATGGAATCATCCATCTTGGAACCAGCTACAAAATGAGCAATCTTTGAGAATCAGTCCACTCTACAAGTGAATTTTACCTAACTCCTCCATCTTATCTCAACACAATATGAGGATTATAGGGCTTCCCTCTAGACGAGACTTTCCTAACTCCTTCATAGACATGAAAATGGTGGATTTGGCCTTTCCCTGCTTCTTCAATTCATCATCTAGAGCCACTTGATCCGGCCTGAGTGGAGCAAGCTTAATTCATTTTCCTCTAAACTTAAAAGAATAAAGGTTAGAGTATCCATCATGAAACACTCTCTTATCATATTGCCACGATCTTCTCAACAAGAGGTGACTAGCATTCATTGGCACCACGTCACAAAGGACCTTGTCCTTGTATCCTCCAATTGAAAACTCTATGCTTAATTGCTTTGAGACTTTGATATCTTCCCGGTCACTCAACCATCTTAACTTGTAAGGGCTAGGGTGTAGGGTAGTATCTAACCCTAGCTTGTCCATAAAATCACAAGAAGCCAAATTGGTACAACCTCCTCCATCGATGATGAGAGAGAAAACTTTCTCTATGATCAAGTATCGCCTATGGAAGATGTTCTCCCTTTGATACTCTTCATGGTTGGCTTGAGATGTTAGGACTCTTCGTATAACTATCAATAGTGGTCCTTCTTGAGCATATCAAACTTCTTCTTGAGCCACCACATCTTTACTAGAATCTTCTACCAACTCATCTTCACTTAGCACTCCATTGGTCCCTTCTCTAAGGACCATGATCCGCTTGTTGGGACAAGGGAAAGCAATATGCCCCAATTCAATGCATTTAAAGCATTTAATCTCTCTTGTTCTTTGTCGAGCCGTTTCTTTTACCATCTTCTTGTCCTCTATCCCCTTCATAGGATAACTCTTCACATTAGGAATCTTCTCTTCTATTATGGATGGCGGTTGATAAGGACTTTTATTTTTTTTTGGAAAAAATGATCACCATCCCCTTTTCCCTTTCTTTTCAATTACCTCTCTACCTCCAAAGCAATTTGAATGACAACATCCATTGATTCAAAAGCTTTCAATTCCACAACATCTCCAATCTCTCTATTCAAACCTCTTATAAACCTTGCAATAACTTGCTCCACGTGTTCTTCCAATCCATTCCTAATTTTGAGTGTCTTAACCTCGGTAAGATACTCTTCCACTGATGATGCATCTTGCTTCAAGTTTTGCATTTGTAAAAAGAGCTCTTGCTTATAGTGTCTCGGTACAAACCTCTTTCTCATTAAGGATTTCATAACCTTCCATGTCAAAACATCCTCATCATTCTCTCGTCTTCTTTGAGCCTTTAAATTATCTCCCTATAAACTAGCATAACCTGTTAATTCTAAACACCTTACTAAAATCTGGAAGTGCTAGTACAGGTGAATGACATAACTTGTCCTTAATCATCTCAAAGCTTTGTTGACAAGTTGTGGTCCATACAAATTCTTTTTCTTTCTTGGTGCAGTCAATTCGTGGTGCAACTATTGAGTTAAAATCTTTTATAAACCTCCTATAAAATGAGGCTAATCCATGGAAGCTACGGACTTCTGATATTCCATTAGGGGTAGGTCAATCCTTAATGGCCTTGATCTTATTATCATCTGCTTCTATTTCATCTTTAAAAATGATAAACGCCAAAAAATACACCATGTCTTGTGCGAATGAGCACTTGCTTAAGTTACGGTATAGCTTGGCTTTCCTAAGGGTTTGAAAAAAGGACACTAAGGTGGTTAAGATGCTGGGAAAGATCGAAACTATACACCAATATGTCATCGAAGTAGACTACAATGAATTTTCTTAGGAATTTTTTAAGTACGTGGTGCATTAAACGTATGAATATACTATGGTCATTTGATAGCCTGAATGGCATGACCATCCATTTAAACAACTCATACTTGGTCTTGAAGGTTGTCTTCCATTCGTCACATTTTTTCATCCTTATTTGGTGATAATCACTTTTAAGGTCCACTTTTGAGAAAATCGTTGCCCATTGCTCCACTGAGCTCATCCAACATGTCCTCAAGCCCAAGAATGAGAAATCTATACTTAATCGTGATTTGGTTAATGGCTCGGCTATCTACACATATTCTCATAGTTTCGCCCTTCTTTGGAACTAACAATGTTGGCACGACACATGGGCTCATTGATTCCTTTATATAACCCTTATCCAATAACTCGTGCACTTGGTCTTGTAGTTTCTTGGTCTCCTAGGGGTTCATCCTATATGTTGGTCGGTTTGGCAATACAGCGCCAGGTTGTAAATCTATTTGATGTTCTATTCCCCGCAAGAGTGGTAATCCTTGGGGTAACTCTTTAGGAAAAACATCTTGGAACTGCTTAAGTAAGTTTTGTACGACTATAGGTATAACTCCTAGTTCTAAAATCCTATCTCAGAATAATACCATAATCAAAGGTTCTCCTCTAAGCACAAAAGCTTCTAACTCTTTCTTGATCATATTATGGTCTAGCCCAGCAAAGGTCACTAGAACACAAGAAAATATCGTTAGTTCTCTTGGTGCTCGGCCAAGCCAAGGAGACCTCAAATGATGGCCAAAGTTGAACAAGCAATATAGCCTTAAATGTAACAAAAATTTATATGATGCTTGTGTTGTGAGTGAGACGTGTGACTATGGAAGATGTGTTCCAAATAGCTTGAGGGAAAGAAGATGTGCAACAAAACCTCAAGTCGGCCGATAAGCAATATTTTGTGGCTTTCGGCAAAATATTCTTTCCAAGGAAAGAATCTCAACTTGGAGGAACCGATTTGGCCACTCCCTACTTGTTTCCAACTCTCGAAAGAGTGGAGAGGGAAGGTGGAAAATGAGATCCTTGCAAGCAACCGTGCTTGAAGGAAATGGAGGTGCAACTCCCTCGGTTATGTGTAACCGAGACACTTATCTTGAAGCTTCACTTCATGAGGTTTTTTCCTTAAAGGAAACAGCCGATATTCTCATTTCATCAACAACTATTTACACACAATAATAGCCATGCATTTATAGACCTAAGTGGCTTAGGGAATCAAAAGTGGGCTCAAAGAACCGTTGGAGCTTGGCCATGTGTTCGGCCATAGGGGGAGATTTGGGCGGCCAAGATGTCTTTTCTTTAAGTTGATCAATGGCCAACTGAAAGCCAAGTCAATGATCCATGTTTTCTCCTAAAGTGGTAAGGGCAACAAGCATCTTCAAGGGGCAGCACTTGGTATGGCCAAATCGGGTAAATTGGATGCTTCATCTCGGCCATTGATCTTGGCGCGCGCGCGACCAAGCTTCTCATGAAAGCCATGCAAATTCCAAGCACTTCATGTCGGTTAAACTGAAACCAAGCCACCTTCTATCCTAGCATACATCTAACCTTAAATGCCAAACATGCATGTATAAGATAATTGTCACAAAAAAAGCCAATGTTTGCAGATTAAGTGTTCAAAATAAAAAGGCTGCATAAATTCATGCTCGAGAAGACAAATTCCCATGTGAGCTTCTTGATCTTCCATCCTTGTCTTCCATGCAATGACGTGCCTTGGTTGGTCCTTGTCTTTAGCTTCAACCTCCCACTTTAAGTCTCCAAAGGTGTACTCCAAGTTTTCACATAATTCATTTCCTACAAAAGAAAAAAGTGTGTGAGAACATAAGTTAGATAAAACGTGTTCTCGGGCTTGGGATCGTGTGACGGGCCAATGGGGCACATCAGGTCATGAAAAGGTTTGCCTTGTTTTTCTCTTCCTTCGTAACTTCATCATCTTTAGCTATTTGTTTGGGTGTTAATGGTGCTAACTTGAACATTTTACCACCGAACTTTAATGAGTAGTAGTTTGTATAACCATCGTGAGTCACTTTTCGATCAAATTGCCAAGGTCGACCTAAGAGTAAATAGCTCACACTTATTGGCACAACATTATATAGCACTGTGTGATGACCCCAACCCAGTCAGGGCCGCAACGGCCTAGCCATGACGTAATCTTAACTTAAGACCTCGTAAGTTCACATAAAATTTTTCATTTTTACTCACAGTCTAATAATAAAACAGACATAAACAAATGACTCACCTCAAACGACCCTTTAGAATCTACTTAGACTTAAACATGTTGGGCGTAAAGTTCGTCGACTTTTAAAGCATTAAAACAAGATTAAAACTATTTTTTGATAAAATGTCGACTCTATTTTTGAGCCCTTAAAATTCTTTAAAATACGTGAGGGTCGCTTGTAAAATACGTTTAAAAAGTATCGTAAAAGGTCGGGTCGAAATGTGTTTTGAAAAGTCAACTTTTAAAAAATTTTCATGTTGGTCACCCAGACAGTGTCACGCAGCGCGCGCACAGCACAGCGCCCCACCCAGGTGAGCACAGCGCCTGGGCAGTGCGCCCCCTGGGCGCCTCCCCACGTGCCACGCACGTGTCAAAGCCGATCGATCGGCACCTTCTCTGGATTTCCGACTAAAAACAACCAAAAACGCCGATTGATCGCCCCTCGGGCGCGATCGATCCGCTGGGCGCGCCCTGGGTACGCTCCTCAGCGTACTCCATGCGCGCCCCAGTGCGCCCCAGCGCCCCGCGCGCCCAGCGCACAGCCAACGCGCCTCCAGCGCTCTTCTTGCTCCCCTTTTCATACTTACCCATTTTTTTCCACTTCCAACACCTACCCTTCACATTAAACTTTCCAAAAATCATTCTCCACCACTTACACAAATACTTCAAAACTCCATAAAAACCTGACTCATAACATATCCGAAAACGTATTTAAAATTTACGAAAACAAACTGCATGGATCGCTCTAAAAACTGAGCTTATCCTTACAAGTTTAAAGTACCTAAAATCATCAAATACGACCCAACCTAATTCACAACACAAATGTTGAACGTAAAAGCGAAATTTCCTAAAACATCACCAAAATAAATATGTTTATCAAATCATTCAAAATAACACAACTCCAAGCCTACATCCACTATATAATTCCCGAAATATCAAACCACACTATACATCCTAAAATCCATCACATTTCTAACATCAAAACTAGTTCGCACTTATTTACCAAAAACAACTCGGAGCACACCCACGGGTCATCACGCCTAGCCAAAACACTTGCCGTTGTCACGAGTCCCCATCCACCAACCACCTATACTTGATCATCGTGAGGGTGTTTCTCACCTTCGTTCTCGTCACCTATATCAAACGACAGACACGTTAAGCCTAATGCTTAGCAAGAGAATGCGCTATACTTAACATGTACATGAATGCATGAATTTCATAAAACATATTCATTTACTTGTTCTTATCCTTTTTACTTGTCATGGATTAAGGACGGGATTGTGCCGGGGAGTTGGCAGGTGCGTGTACATGGTCCTCACGGACAGTATTCATGGTCCAATGCATGGACAGTGATCATGGTCTCCCGAGATGGACAGTTTTGTTATCATGGCCATACCGCCCCAACCCACACTTAATCATTATGTACATTTCAATTTCATGCATGTTAAACATTTCGTATGTCATTTAAGCAAACATGATGCATGGAGAATTTACGCATAACATAATATCAAAACAATTCACGAACGTACATGTAAATACTTTACTTGCAACGAACCTAACAAGTAGCTAATAACTAACATCCTAGGCTACCCGACTCGTTAAACCCCACAACTAGAAAATCATCATCAAAGCACAAAAACCTAGCATCGACAGGATGTAGGGCCTTAAGGGCCGGAAACCTAGCATCCACTTACCTGGCGTCCTTAGCAATGCCGAGCACCGTCCTGAAAGCTTGGGTTACCTAAGGTATTTCATGACACGTCATTAGTATCAACTCTAATTCATCAAATTCAAAATCAAACGAAACCCCGAGCTAAGACAATTTTTTTCAAAAACTCCAATTCACTTCATTCAAGCATTTTGTCTAGCAATTCGCGCTCAAGATTACACAACCTCCATTAAGGGATATCTCAACATCCAACAACTACCAAATTTTCACCCTATACCATCCACCATCATAATTTCACTCTAATCTATCAACTATAAACATAAAAACAGCAAAACTATCGATATACTTAGCATAATCCTACAATTTCACAAAATCTATCAAACGAAATACAACCCTAATGTAACACCCCAGACACTGTACCCAATTTCCCCATATAAATTTTTCGTTTTATACTTATTACTTTTCTTTACTTTAAATAAAACTTTGTGCGGAATAAAAACTGAGGTTGAAGTCAGAACTGAAATCGGAAATCAATTCGAACCTTAAAATCATTTAAAACAAGACATTTAATAATTAATTGAAAACTTAAAACATTAATTTAAAAACATTTAAAAGAACACACAAAAAGGGAGGGCAGAATCGGGATTCTGCCCCCCAAGAGTATCAGCGATCGGGCGCTGCAGTTTGCAGCGCCCGAGCGCCACTTTCGCTACATGTTGCAGCGAATGGTCGCTGCAACATGCAGCGCCCAGTCGCTGCATGTTGCAGCGACTGGTCGCTGCAACCATGCAGCGCCCAGTCGCTGCAACCTTGCAGCGACCCACCCCTCTTTCTCGCTTCATTCTTTTCCTTACACTTGCTCTCTGGAATCACAATTTCCAGAGAGCAACACAATTTCCTCAAGCTCTCTGGAGTCCGATTCCAGAGAGCGGAATTTCACACCCTTCTTTACCCATTCTCTCAATTTACCTCATAATGCTTATAACTTAAATCCAACCGCTTATAACTTAAATCCAACCGACTCGCAGCGGACTTTGCGAAGTCCAACTGCGTGGATAGCTCTAAAAACCGAGCTACCCGTAACAACCTAAAACCAATCAAAGCATTTCCAAACATTCATTAAACAGTTTAAACCAAAACGTTTTACATACAATTACCAAAACGTTATCTAATTCCTATCCAGATCCAAACACCCTAAATATACTATACAATTATCAACTCAAAACACCCCTAAATAAACCCAGAGTCCAGACATACATCCCCACGGGTCATATCGCGCCTCGACTGCCCCAGCGCACTCCCACAGCCATCATCCATCAACTACATCCCTCGTCAGGAGGAGGAACGTCGTCCTCACCTGGCTCAATATCGCCTAAGAGATTACCTACACCATACAGACACATATGAGATATTGAAATCTCAGTAAGCTACGTAAATGCAGATGCATGCGTGCGTATGCCATTCAGAAATCATGCTCAGATTCAGATTACAGATACAGAATTACAGATTACAGATTCATTACGTCGCAGACAGACAGATTGTCACCGAAACCTCGACCCACTAACCCAAGGGGGCCCGTCCGGCGGTTGGACTACCCCGTGGGGTTAGAGAGGGGGGGTACACGCTTGCAACACGCACAGCCGTGCCTGAGCCCCATCTCGCGTGACCAGAAACAGACAGATTACGTTCATTCATTCAGATTTCGTTATAGATTTCATTTCAGATATGCATTTCCTTTTCTTAAAACACGTGCAGAAATTCATTTTCATGACTTTCGGAAATCCGTGATGCATGAACAGTTCATATAAGCAGAAAGTAAACAACCAACGTGCATACATTCATGGCAGTAAAGCAGAACCTATAAACAACTAACCTAACTACCCAACCAGAATAACATAAAACAACCAGTTCCTCGAGTATTCTCGAGACGACGACGAAGTATGGTGCAGACCTTTGGGTCAAAGTAAGTCACGAAAACTTACCTCGAGCGCGCAGAACCACGAGCTATGTCCACGAGAGTCGTGTGTCTGAGAAAAATACGACATTCACAGTTAAAACCAATTTAAACCATAAATGTCCAAATTTCAAAACTTAGCTAAAGAATTCTCCTAAATTCTTCACTTAGCTAATTAAAGCTTTTCGAACATTAACTATAGCTCGATTATCCAAAATAACGAGTTTTCCCCTAAAACCCGAAATTTTACCAATTTATAACCTTTTCGCAAATCGACTTTTCTTCGTCCAATAACGTTCAATACGTTCAATACATACTTAATCAAGGCTAACCTATTAATTACGAACCCTAATTCGCGTTTTTAACGAATTCCGAACGAAACCCTAGTTTGCTAAAACACCGTAAAACTCGGAATAAAAGCCCCAAGGTTGTAGGTACATACCGAGAGTAGCGAGAGGAGAAGAAATGACGAAGATCGGAGGAAGAACGGAGGTCGAAAACCGTTGGAACCCTAGGCGGCCGAGAGAGGAAATCGCTCTCTGTTCTTGGCGCGGGCAGAGGAGAAGAAGAGATGAAGAGAAAAGAGGGGTTTGTGATGTTTTTATAAAAATTACTTTGCAAATTACTATTTTGCCCTTCTTACTTAAATCTATTTATTTCGTCGTTCGTTTCGTTAATCGTCCAACGATTCGGATTCTCGAAAACTCCATATTTTGCCAATAACTCCTATTCATTGCCAGGGCTTTATTAAAACTGTTCGTTCGCAATTTGGACTTCATTCGCTATTTTTTACTAAAACGTCAATTACTTTACGATGGTGGTAATTACTCGGAATATAGTGTTTAGTCTCCAAAAATTCCCATAAATTCCTTAAAATTCCAATTAGTCGTTAGGATCGTAATGACGCTTTCTTTTTGTAAAACGGACCTGATTTGACATATTTACTGAAAATGCCGCGTTTTATCAAAATATCAATATAATCTAATATATTCAAATGTCCGTACAAGCCGGATATTACACCTAAAACCCAAAACTAAAGGTCCAAAACATATGCATCTTACCTAGAGCGTCAATAGGGAGGAAAAATCAAAAAAGAATCCCCGGAGGAGAGAGTGTTGATCGGCGTTGGAGAAGTGGCGTGAGAGGACGAGAGAAATGTCGCCAAGGAGAGAACTCACGTAGGAGAAGGGGAGAATGAGAGAAGGGGGAGGGGATTTTAGGTTTTATTAAATTTTTTGACTTTGTAAATTACTTAATTGTCCTTCCCTTAATTCTTTACTTAATTCGTTAATTAACCTATCAAATTTGGTTTCTCATAAATTTTCTTATTTCTCCAAATATTCCAATTTATTCATAGGGTTCTAACGAAACTTCCTGTACGCAAAACATACGTAAATTACTATTTTTACGAATAAAAACACTATAGTGGAAAAACCGAAACTCGGCATTAAGCTATCAATTTAAATTTTTAAAAACTTCCTCATTCCTCTAAAATCTTCATAATTTCCTAGGGCTCTAATAATGTTACGTCCCCTAATTTCACCTTTTAACTATTCCTAAAAATCTCGTAAAAATTTAAACTTTTACTTCAGTCCCTTAGTCGTGTTCATTTTAAAGACGATAAACTTTGTTCAGCGGAAGACGTACCATGTGTAGAACCCTCGTATTAAAATTTTACTCAATTGAAATAAAGGCTAAACAGAAAACAGGGTTTTGGTCGACGTAACCTTCGGTTGACGCAACCATCACGTGCCACTGTCTCAGCCCAACTACAGAAGAGAATCGGTCGACGAACTGCCTTTGGCAGACAACCCTTCCTCTCGGGTTTCGGTCGACGTCCTGAACTCACTGGAATTCATTTCCTTCCAATCGGTCGATATCAACACTGGCCAAAATCGGTCGATGTCAACACTGGCCAAAATCGGTCGATGTCAACACTAACCAAAATCAGTCGATGTCAACAATGACCAAAATCAGTCGACGTGGCCTCTGTAATGAGATCGGTTGACGACACTTGGCTAAATTTCTTCAAAATGACTCTAATATGCTGGGGTTGACAACCCCAACCGATTCACACTTAAAATCGGTCGACGACACTTGGCTAAATTTCCTCAAAATGACTCTAATATGCTGGGGTTGACAACCCCGATCGATTCACACTTAAAATCGGTCGACGACACTTGGCTAAATTTCCTCAAAATGACTCTAATATGCTGGGTCGACAACCCCGAATTTCCTCAAAATGACTCTAATATACTGGGGTCGACAACCCCGACCGATTAACACTTAAAATCGGTCGACGACACTTGGCTAAATTTCCTCAAAATGACTCTAATATGCTGGGGTCGACAACCCCGACCGATTCACAGTTAAAATCGGTCGAAGTAGCCCCCATCAGTACACTTAACTTTACTTAGGCTGAATCGTCCACAACATCAACCGATCGATCGTCCCTTTTCTGGCGATCGATCGGCTAACTCTCTGGAAATTGAATTCCAGAGAGTTGCCTCACCTCCTTCTTCTTCCTTCCTCCTTCCTGCACTCACACGTCACAATTCTCTTTTCATCTCATTCAATAAAACCCAAAAACCTACTTGAAACATATTAGGAAACGTAGCCAAATTTCATAAAGATGAACTGCGTGGATCCATTTAAAACTAAATACATCCTTACGAGTTTAAAATATCCAAGCAGTTCCAGTAAACTTTCACAATAAAACCATCACTTGGACATTCTATACATTCATTTCACAAAAACTATTTAATGCCATTTTTCAAATTATTTAACCTATCGTGTCAAAATACCTATACAACCTTTCCCCCACGGGTCAAAATAGCACCGACTGCACCAGCACACTCCCACGGGCATCCTCCGTCAATCTGCATGCTCGTCAGGTGGAGGGACATCGTCCTCACCTTGCTCAAAGTCACCTACACCATAGAGATGCCTATGAGATAAATCTCAGTAAATTCTACGTAAATGTCTATGCATGAACATGTATATCCAATTTTTCATGAAGGCCGTCCATGTCATTTCGTTTTCAGTACGTGTCAGTTTTTGGTTATCGGGGCTTTTATCAGTCAGGTGGATAGGGCACATCAAGCGGGTAGATAGCCCACACCATCTGAAAGGAGGGAGACCCGCTCACCACGGAACGCCAGGTTTGAACCTCTCCCCGAATAACCACCATGCGTTGTTTACTATGATACTTTACTTGCCTTTTCTTTACGTTTTCATTTTTATGAAATCGATGCATAAATCTGTTTTTATGACGTTTATAAATTGTGATGCATGACAATTCAATACACATCATAAATATAAAAGAACGGATACCATCAAAACCATACAAACATTTCCTAACAAACTAAACCTAACTACCCATAAAAACCATAAAAACACATTCAATGCACCAACAATCCTCAACAAACAAAACTCGACATATGGTGTAGGCCAATCGGCCACAGTAAGTCACGAGAACTTACCTGTCGTCCGTAGCGCACCGAGCTCCTTGTTTTGAGCTTTGTCACCTAAGTCAATCCACAGCATCCATTGTCAAAACCGGACCTAAACATTCAAACTTCGAAAATTTACGAAACTCCTAACTAAAGAAAATTTTCTAAAATTCTAATTAACCTCTCTCGGATATTTTGTCGAGCAATTTATGATCACCAATTATAAACCTCCATTAATGGAAGTTTCTAAAGCTCCACATACCCGAAAAATCATAACCCAAAGCATTTATACTATCTAACTACGTCCAATAATCGCAAATACGGCATTACCTAACCGTTTCTAACAAAACCCAACTATTTTTAAGAAAATCCTACGAAACCCTAACCGTTAAACAACCTAGAAATTGAGAACTAACGGGCTAAAACTATAGAATCGTACCTAGGATGTCGTTAGGAGAAGAAAACGTGAAGAAATCGGTTGATCGAAAGACCGTTGGCCGGCGTTTGAAGGAAGTCGCCGTGGAGGAATTGGCGAGGAGAGGAAAAACCCCTCTAGAAAATTTCATGGGAATGGGGGAGGAAGAGAGAAGAGTTAAGTTTTTATTAAAATTTACTTAGTAATTTACCTTTTTGCCCTTTTAGCTTAATATTCAATTATTTCGTTATTTGTTCTACCGATTCGATTTCTCCAAATTTCCTTATTTCACCAGAAATTCTAATTTATTCCTAGGGTTCTAATAAACTTTTCGTTCACAAAACGAGCTCAATTCACTATATTTACGAAAATACCCTTTATAGTGGAAATCGAACACTCGGGCGTTATACTGTAAATTTGGATTTCCAAAACTTCTTTACTCTTCTAAAAATCCTCATTAATCACTAGGGATCTAACGAAACTTTCCGTTCGTAAAACAGGCTTAGTTTACTATATTTACGAAAATGTCATTATGTGACGAAAATTCAAAAACTTAAAAATCTGGGTGTTACAAATAAAACCTCTCGCTCGCAAAACGGGCTCATATCTATTATTTACGAAAATGCCCCTAAAGCGGAAACCCGAAAAACCTGGGCGTTATACACTGAGTCCTTATACTTGCCCATCACGAACTCGATTGTCACTTGTTTGGTTACCTTCACGTCATCCCTGTCGTCTAACCATATCAGCTTGTAAGGATGGGGATGCGCAAGTCACCATAGAATTTACCATTGGCGGGTACAAGGATTCCTCTATTTGTGACATCAATGAGTGTCAACCACTTACTACTAGGTAGGCCATGGTAGTATGATAGAAATGTGGCTCATGACGGATTTACAAACTTTTATTCCTTGAAGTTTGGAGGAAAAACAATCAAACTCGCCCCGTTAAAGCCCAAACAATTAGCCATGGACGAGGCATCAAGGAATAAGGAAATGGACAAGGCATCAAGGAATAAGGAAATGGACAAGGCTAGCCTTTCATGTAGAAAGGAGAGCTAGAGACATACTTACTGTGACGACCCCAACCCGGTCAGGGCCGCCACGGCATAACCATGACGTAATCTTAACTTTAGACATCGGAGATTTTCACGTAAAATTTTCCATTTTTACACAACACGCTAACACCAACCGGACATAGACAAATGACCCTTCTCGATCGACCCTAATTAGACTAACTTTAACTTAAACACGACGGGCATAAAAGTCGTCAACTTTTAAGTCATTAAAACGAAGTAAAAACTCTTTTTCAGAAAAACGTCGACTCGGTTTTTGGGCCCTTAAAATCCTTTAAAATACTCGGGGGTCGCCCGTAAAATATATTTAAAAAGTATCACCTAGAGGCTTGTTGACCCCCTTTATTACCAAACGGTGAAGAAAAAGAAGAAGATATAGAATCAGATTAAAGGTTGGATTGTTGGTATCCTTGCAAATTTCTCTACTCTCAGTTGTAAGGACACGATCTTTAATTTGTCTCCCTTGCTTTCTGTTGAATACATGAAAACTCATATTAAAAATCAAATTTGTTTGATTTAGCTTACTGAGATTTTGGACGAAGAAAAGTTGGATTATCGAGAAGGAGATTATAATTTGAATTCTGTTATTTGGACTGCGGTAGACCTGCACTCTTGAATTCATTTGGTTTGGGATCACTGGAGGTAGGGGTTTATTTTATTTTCGGTTAAGTATTATTATTTTTAATTCATTAATTAAATTCATTTATTTGGCATAAAATGTTCATTTAATTTTGTGCTATTATTTTTATTCACATATTTATCAACTGCATATTTTATCATTGATAAAAATTGTGTGGTTTTAACTAGAAGTAATAGGACAGCTGTAGAGCCATGTCCTTGGGCACGAAACCCTAAACCTGATCAGGGTAATTATGGCGTGCGACCGCCTCATGTCGATGTTTTGGCCTATGGCCCATTGTGCTCGGGGTCCATGAGAGACTCCATTTTCACCGAATATCTATTTAAATTGCATAACTGCATTTTTATTAAATCTATGCATAATATTATATGACTGCTGGAGATATACTCTACCCCTATTGAGTTTAGTCGACTCACCCCAAACGACTACTATTTTTCAGGGTTCGGTAAAGGAGTATTTAATTATCGACACGAGAACAATCACCTTGCAGAATTTCCTATTTTAATAAATTTTTCTTGAAGATATATCTTATATTTTTAAGGTGAGACACTACTGTGGATGTGTAAACTTTGTTCTATTTAATTTACCATGTTACCATTTTGGATATACATTATTACATCATCTGGTGTCACTTGTTGGACCTGTTTATTTATCTGTCCGGGCTCTGAATCTTAATTGGTTAATATTCTGCTGCGTTTGGTGAAATTTGATGTTAAGGGTCGGGCGATCTAGTCCTTTTCGGGCCGGGTCATTCCCCGTTCTGTTGCGGGTCCCTTTTGGGTCGTGACTTTTTGTGGCGACCGGCCCACACCCCCGGAGTAACAACCCAACAATGGTGGGCCCCCAAGTCACAATGTGGCGTCGCATCGCACTCACAAGACTTCTCCCAGTTGGCATGAGAGTTTTATACCTTCCCCAGATTCGAACCCAGGACCTCCAGCTAAAGTGCATGGGCTTACAGAATCTGGTACCACTTGAGCTACCGGTCCACACCCTAAACCCCAACACTGCGCGCGTGCGTGCCACTCCCGGCCAGCGCACACCAGCGCCTGGCCTGCGCGCGCCCCTCCCCTTTTTCCTTACCCTTAACAAATTTTTCTTTCCCAAACTCTTACCGTTCACCTTAAACTTTCCAAAAATCATTCCCCAACCTTTTTAAACACAAAATCTTCAAACCCCGAAAATCCAGACTCATACACATACCCGAACACGTGTTTAAAATTTATAAAAACAAACGGCATGGATCGCTCTAAAACCCGAGCATATCCTCACAAATTTAAAGTACCTAAAATCAACATATCAAATCCAACACACCAATATTAAACTTAAACGCGGAATTCCCTAAATCATCTCCAAAACAAATACATTTTTCAACCTATCCAAAATACATAACTTCAAACCAATATTCAATACGAAATTTCCATCATATTTAACTTCTACGTACACCCTAAAATCCTTCAAATACCCATCGTTCATCTAACTTACATCTAATTACCACAAAATGACTCGGAGCACACCCACGAATTCTCTAGCCTAGCCAAAACACGTTCCGTCGCCACGAGCTCCACCCATCGACCGACTACGCCTGATCATCAGGAGGGGGTTCCTCACCTTCGTTCTCGTCACCTACATCATACGATATACACATTAAGCCTAATGCTTAGTAAAGAGGTGCACTAAAACATGAGTATACATAATGCATGATTTTTCAAAATATGTTCGTTTTTCATTTATTCACTTTACATAACATATACATATATATCATTAGGCATGAGTAGGCACAGGCACCACTCCGTCTACCCTGTAGACCAAACACTTGCCCTGAGTTGCCATTAACATATTATCGTGCCCTGAATTGCCATTAACGTGCCCTGTGCCCTACTCACCCTCCAACTTTACTTAACATTATTTACTTCACTTCATTTACCTGAAAACGTGCATGCAAGAACATTTCATTAAGTCTTAAAGGAGAAGACATGATGCATGAAGAAAAGTGCTCCAAACAATCATCCAAACATTCGTAACGTACATAAATGAGCTTAATCGACCACTAATAGGAAACGTCCTAGTCTACCCGACTCTTCAAAACCCCAAAATCATGAAAACATCATTAAGACATTTAATTCCTAACATCGATATGACGTATGGCCGTAAGGGTCGGAAACCTAACACCACTTACCTGGAGTCCTAGCTATACCGAGCACCGTCCTTTGAGAGCTTGGGTTACCTAAGGCATTTTCATAACATGTCATTAGTATCGACTCTAAATCGTCAAATTCAAAACTAAACAAAAACCCGAGCTAAGACAATTTTTCCTAAAACTCAAATTCTCTTCTTTCGGACATTTCATCGAGCATTACACGCTCATGAATTTCAAAATCCCATTAATGGCATCCAAGAACCTTCCAACAACCTTTCAATAACTAAAATCAACCCAAACCATCAACCTAACACTATTAATCCATCCCATCTACCAAAATAACCACCAATGTACCATTAATGGGCATAAAATTGTTGTCCTATCGATTTCTCACAAATCCAGAAATTTTACTCAAAACCCTAAACCAAAAATCCACTCTAAAACAACTACTAAAACACACACAATGCATAGGGCTTACTTAGAGTATTGATTTAGAGAAGAAAACCAGAAGGAAAATCACCGGATTAGAGGAGAAAGCTTGAAGGAAGAGAAACGTTGAGGAGATGGAGAAAAATCGCCAAGGAGAGCTTCACGTAAGGAGGGAGGAAAAATGAGAGAAAGAAGGGGAAGGGTATTTGTTTTTATTTAGATTTTTGCTAAGAAAATTACTTAAATGCCCTCCCTTGAATTTCTTGCATAACTCATCAATTACTCTATCGATTCGGTTTTCTCTAAATTTTCTTATTTCTCCAAACCTTCCAATTTATCCCTAGGGTTCAAATAAAACTTCCCGTTTGCCAATCGGGCATAATTTACTATTTTTACGAATTAAAACACTATAAGACTTAAAATTTAAGACTCGAAAATCTATAACCCGAACCCACAAACTGAAATTTCTGGGCGTTACACTTACTAGAAGGACCTCTTATACTGGTACTATTCCGAGACTGAGTAAAGGAGCTAGGGGATATCCCAGTACTAGTACAAAACCAACTGAAGCAAAAGAATTACTGCAGGGATTGCCACCCTTACGTGGGATTGAACACTAGATCGACTTGCAGCCAGAAGCAATCTTACCAAATCGTCCAGCTTATAGGATGAACAACGAGGAGACTAAGGAACTACATAGTCAGGTCTAAGAGTTATTGGAAAAGGGCTATATCAAAGATCTATGAGCCCTTGTGTAGTACCAACCTTACTAGTGCCAAAGAAGGATGGTTCCATGAGAATGTGCGTTGAGAGTAGAGTCATCAATTAAATAACCATTAAATACTTATTTTTGATTCCTGATTAGAGTATATGTTGGACGAACTCAGTGGAGTTTTGATATTTTTAAAATTTTATCTCAAGAGTGGATATCATCAAATCAGGATAAAGGAAGGTGATGAGTGAAAAATAGTCTTCAAGACAAAGTATGAGTTGTTTGAATGGACGGTCATGCCTTTCAGCATATCCAATGCCCTAAGCACGTTCGTGTGACTAATGCACCTTGTTTTGAAGGAGTTTCTTGGTATATTTATAGTCGTTTACTTTGACAACATCCTGGTCTACAGTCTAGACTTACCATCACACCTAGGCCACCATAGTACCATTTTCCAAACCCTCAAGGTTGCAAAACTATTTGACAACCTCAAGAAGTGTTCATTTATCCAAGAGAGGGTTTATTTCTTAGGATTTATCATTACCAACGGCATAATGGAAGTTGACGAAGCAAATATTGAGGCCATTAAGGATTAGCCCAGCCCTACAAGAGTTTCATAGGTGCGTAATTTTCATGGGTTAGCCTCATTCTACTAAAGGTTCATTAAGGACTTCAGCTCTATCATGGTTCCTATCACGGACTGCACCAATAAAGGAAGAGTTTTCTAGTGGACTCTAGATTATCAGCACAGTTTTGAGTTAATTAAGGAAAAAATGTGCCAGTCACCTATCTTAGCACTTCCAGATTTTAACAAAGTTTTTTTAAATAGAGAATGATGCATCTGGAGTAGGAATCAGAGTAGTGCTCACGCAAGAAGGTAGACCTCTTGCATTTTTCAGTGAAAAACTAAAAGGAGCAACCCTAAACTATTCTACCTATGACAAGGAATTTTATGCAGTCATACGAGCCCTCGAGCAGTGGCATCACTACGCGTTATCTAAGGAGTTTGTCATACATATTGACCACTAGGCACTTAAGCACATTAAGAGCCAAGGTAAACTAAACAAGAGACACGTCAAATGGATAGAATTCATAAAGATATCCTGACACTCTAAAACATAACAAAAGAGAAACCCATGTGGTAACGGATGTGCTATCCATAAGACATATTCTGTTAATGGAGCATGGAACCAATTTTTTTGGATTTCAATGGATTAAGGATAGCTACGAATCGGATCCAGACTTTGGTCCTTATTACCTTAAGTATCAAGACAAGGTGGAAGGAGATTACCATGTCATGGAAGGATACTTATTCAAGTGAAGCAAGTTATGTGTTACCAAAGGAGGCTTAAGGAAGTGCCTCATAAAAGAAGCTCACAGTGGTGGCTTATCCAACCACTTCGGGGAACATTAGCCTTTCTTGTATTTGGTGGCAAACTTTTAGCCTTTTATGTTGTTTGGCATTCATGCATAGCTAATTTTGTAGGATAGCACACGTGGGCGTGGTTGGCACGCACGGAAAGGGCACTCAGGTGAGCACCGTGGAACTAGATGGGCACACGTGAGAAGGAGACTTGATTGGTAGATGGTGCGCATAGGTGATCGATGCTTGGCGCGCACGAGGTAACACATCATCAAGCACTTGGATGCTGATGGGCTCACGCACAGATGGATGACCTGGTTGCACGGGTGGAGCTTTATGGATCGATGATAGGCACGCACGGATGGACGCTCCGGATCGATGACTGGTGCGCACAAGGGAGAACATGATCGCGTTATTGGCGTGTGTTGATTGATGACCTGGCTGCACGGAGTCTCGCTAATGGGTGCGCACACGGATGGATGACATGGCCGGATCTTTTCTGGAAATTTCCTTCAAGCATTTTGAATCCACAACAACCTATCACCTTTTGTAACACCCGACATTTCAGCCAGGTGATTTTCTGACCATTTTCATTGTCACCCTCTTATTTAACCTTTATGATTTAAAATTTAATGTTAAGATAAATTATTACAAGTTAAGTAAAACTAGGTTGGGTGGCAGTTTTGTAAATTAAAATCGATGGATTTAGTATAAATAGGAAATGGAAACCTTAAATCTCATTTATTGCCACTGTAGCCGACATTCCCTCTCGGCGAGTTCTTCTCTTCCAAGTTCTTGCTCTCGGCTACCAGAACTTTCCTCTGCCGACGACCGGTTTCGAGCTTGCTTTTCTCTGCAAATCCACACCCGAGGTATGAAATGGACAATGTAGTCATTCATTAGTAAATAGAGCTCTGTTTTCCAGCCTGAGTGCGGACTGTTAATGATATGTATGGCTCGCGAAATCTCCCACTGGTGGAGGCCGAGTTAATGATATGTATGGCTCGCGAAATCTCCCACTGGTGGAGGCCGAGTTAATGATATGTATGGCTCGCGAAATCTCCCACTGGTGGAGGCCGAGTTAATGATATGTATGGCTCGCGAAATCTCCCACTGGTGGAGGCCGAGTTAATGATATGTATGGCTCGCGAAATCTCCCACTGGTGGAGGCCGAGTTAATGATATGTATGGCTCGCGAAATCTCCCACTGGTGGAGGCCGAGTTAATGATATGTATGGCTCGCGAAATCTCCCACTGGTGGAGGCCGAGTTAATGATATGTATGGCTCGCGAAATCTCCCACTGGTGGAGGCCGAGTTAATGATATGTATGGCTCGCGAAATCTCCCACTGGTGGAGGCCGAGTTAATGATATGTATGGCTCGCGAAATCTCCCACTGGTGGAGGCCGAGTTAATGATATGTATGGCTCGCGAAATCTCCCACGAGGGCCCTACAACCGCAAGGGTACTAGGAAATCACTGAGACGTTAGCTTGTTGACTATGATTTGTTATTTCCACGATATGAAGAAGTTGTGTAAGTAAATGTAAAGTTACAGGATGTTCTACTTGTCCTTATGGTATGACTTTTCTCTATGAACCTCATGTCTATGCATTATGTCCACGTTTATGATTAAGTAGAGAACATGAAAAGTAAATGTAACCATGATTAAGTGCAGAACGGGGAAAAGACTATGTTATGTATGGCTCGCGAAATCTCCCACTGGTGGAGGCCGAGTTAATGATATGTATGGCTCGCGAAATCTCCCACTGGTGGAGGCCGAGTTAATGATATGTATGGCTCGCGAAATCTCCCACTGGTGGAGGCCGAGTTAATGATATGTATGGCTCGCGAAATCTCCCACTGGTGGAGGCCGAGTTAATGATATGTATGGCTCGCGAAATCTCCCACTGGTGGAGGCCGAGTTAATGATATGTATGGCTCGCGAAATCTCCCACTGGTGGAGGCCGAGTTAATGATATGTATGGCTCGCGAAATCTCCCACTGGTGGAGGCCGAGTTAATGATATGTATGGCTCGCGAAATCTCCCACTGGTGGAGGCCGAGTTAATGATATGTATGGCTCGCGAAATCTCCCACTGGTGGAGGCCGAGTTAATGATATGTATGGCTCGCGAAATCTCCCACTGGTGGAGGCCGAGTTAATGATATGTATGGCTCGCGAAATCTCCCACTGGTGGAGGCCGAGTTAATGATATGTATGGCTCGCGAAATCTCCCACTGGTGGAGGCCGAGTTAATGATATGTATGGCTCGCGAAATCTCCCACTGGTGGAGGCCGAGTTAATGATATGTATGGCTCGCGAAATCTCCCACTGGTGGAGGCCGAGTTAATGATATGTATGGCTCGCGAAATCTCCCACTGGTGGAGGCCGAGTTAATGATATGTATGGCTCGCGAAATCTCCCACTGGTGGAGGCCGAGTTAATGATATGTATGGCTCGCGAAATCTCCCACTGGTGGAGGCCGAGTTAATGATATGTATGGCTCGCGAAATCTCCCACTGGTGGAGGCCGAGTTAATGATATGTATGGCTCGCGAAATCTCCCACTGGTGGAGGCCGAGTTAATGATATGTATGGCTCGCGAAATCTCCCACTGGTGGAGGCCGAGTTAATGATATGTATGGCTCGCGAAATCTCCCACTGGTGGAGGCCGAGTTAATGATATGTATGGCTCGCGAAATCTCCCACTGGTGGAGGCCGAGTTAATGATATGTATGGCTCGCGAAATCTCCCACTGGTGGAGGCCGAGTTAATGATATGTATGGCTCGCGAAATCTCCCACTGGTGGAGGCCGAGTTAATGATATGTATGGCTCGCGAAATCTCCCACTGGTGGAGGCCGAGTTAATGATATGTATGGCTCGCGAAATCTCCCACTGGTGGAGGCCGAGTTAATGATATGTATGGCTCGCGAAATCTCCCACTGGTGGAGGCCGAGTTAATGATATGTATGGCTCGCGAAATCTCCCACTGGTGGAGGCCGAGTTAATGATATGTATGGCTCGCGAAATCTCCCACTGGTGGAGGCCGAGTTAATGATATGTATGGCTCGCGAAATCTCCCACTGGTGGAGGCCGAGTTAATGATATGTATGGCTCGCGAAATCTCCCACTGGTGGAGGCCGAGTTAATGATATGTATGGCTCGCGAAATCTCCCACTGGTGGAGGCCGAGTTAATGATATGCGCGAAATCTCCCACTGGTGGAGGCCGAGTTAATGATATGTATGGCTCGCGAAATCTCCCACTGGTGGAGGCCGAGTTAATGAGATGTATGGCTCGCGAATCTCCCACTGGTGGAGGCCGAGTTAATGATATGTTGGCTCGCGAATTCTCCCACTGGGGGAGGCCGAGTGATGTATTATGATTGCCGCGATAGGCAAATGATTATGTATGACTGCCGCGATAGGCAAATGACTATGTACCCCTGTCTTCCTCCCTCGTTCCCTGCCTTAATACATGTTATGCAAATGATAAAGATGAACATGAATGAAGAATGGTTTATGAATTATGTCTCTTTACATTGTGTATCATGTATATCTGTCAGCATGCATTCCTTACTAAGCATTAGGCTTGTGATACTATTGGTGTAGGTGAAGAAGGTTCATGGTGAGGATGTTATGTTCAAAGAGGATGCTCAAGGTGACAGTGCGGGATTGGAGAGGTGATTTATGACCCCTGGTTAAGACTCTTATGTTACAGTATGTTAAAGGATAATGGTAGTTTGAGTAGGATGAGATTATTTTAAAAAACGTTGATCTTTGAAACTTCTAGTGGATCACTGAGTCAGGGAATGATTAGATAGATTATAAATGATCTGTTGCTATAAGTCTTTCCGTTATATGCATTTGGATGAGTTGTGTTTTCTTTCCAGTTGGAAGGAGTCCTTTGATGATTTAGGTGTCTCTACGTAATACGACCGGATGATGTTTTAATTAGCACGCGAGACCCACGTGTTCACCGGAAGAAGAAAAATGTGTTTTGTCGATTAGCGACCGGATGATGTTTTAATTAGCACGCGAGACCCACGTGTTCACCGGAAGAAGAAAAATGTGTTTTGTCGATTAGCGACCGGATGATGTTTTAATTTAGCACGCGAGACCCACGTGTTCACCGGAAGATGTAAAATGTGTTTTGTCGATTAGCGACCGGATGATGTTTTAATTAGCACGCGAGACCCACGTGTTCACCGGAAGATGTAAAATGTGTTTTGTCGATTAGCGACCGGATGATGTTTTAATTAGCACGCGAGACCCACGTGTTCACCGGAAGATGTAAAATGTGTTTTGTCGATTAGCGACCGGATGATGTTTTAATTAGCACGCGAGACCCACGTGTTCACCGGAAGATGTAAAATGTGTTTTGTCGATTAGCGACCGGATGATGTTTTAATTAGCACGCGAGACCCACGTGTTCACCGGAAGAAGAAAAATGTGTTTTGTCGATTAGCGACCGGATGATGTTTTAATTAGCACGCGAGACCCACGTGTTCACCGGAAGAAGAAAAATGTGTTTTGTCGATTAGCGACCGGATGATGTTTTAATTTAGCACGCGAGACCCACGTGTTCACCGGAAGAAGAAAAATGTGTTTTGTCGATTAGCGACCGGATGATGTTTTAATTAGCACGCGAGACCCACGTGTTCACCGGAAGATGTAAAATGTGTTTTGTCGATTAGCGACCGGATGATGTTTTAATTAGCACGCGAGACCCACGTGTTCACCGGAAGATGTAAAATGTGTTTTGTCGATTAGCGACCGGATGATGTTTTAATTAGCACGCGAGACCCACGTGTTCACCGGAAGATGTAAAATGTGTTTTGTCGATTAGCGACCGGATGATGTTTTAATTAGCACGCGAGACCCACGTGTTCACCGGAAGATGTAAAATGTGTTTTGTCGATTAGCGACCGGATGATGTTTTAATTAGCACGCGAGACCCACGTGTTCACCGGAAGAAGAAAAATGTGTTTTGTCGATTAGCGACCGGATGATGTTTTAATTAGCACGCGAGACCCACGTGTTCACCGGAAGATGTAAAATGTGTTTTGTCGATTAGCGACCGGATGATGTTTTAATTAGCACGCGAGACCCACGTGTTCACCGGAAGAAGAAAAATGTGTTTTGTCGATTAGCGACCGGATGATGTTTTAATTTAGCACGCGAGACCCACGTGTTCACCGGAAGATGTAAAATGTGTTTTGTCGATTAGCGACCGGATGATGTTTTAATTAGCACGCGAGACCCACGTGTTCACCGGAAGATGTAAAATGTGTTTTGTCGATTAGCGACCGGATGATGTTTTAATTAGCACGCGAGACCCACGTGTTCACCGGAAGATGTAAAATGTGTTTTGTCGATTAGCGACCGGATGATGTTTTAATTTAGCACGCGAGACCCACGTGTTCACCGGAAGATGTAAAATGTGTTTTGTCGATTAGCGACCGGATGATGTTTTAATTTAGCACGCGAGACCCACGTGTTCACCGGAAGATGTAAAATGTGTTTTGTCGATTAGCGACCGGATGATGTTTTAATTAGCACGCGAGACCCACGTGTTCACCGGAAGATGTAAAATGTGTTTTGTCGATTAGCGACCGGATGATGTTTTAATTAGCACGCGAGACCCACGTGTTCACCGGAAGAAGAAAAATGTGTTTTGTCGATTAGCGACCGGATGATGTTTTAATTTAGCACGCGAGACCCACGTGTTCACCGGAAGATGTAAAATGTGTTTTGTCGATTAGCGACCGGATGATGTTTTAATTTAGCACGCGAGACCCACGTGTTCACCGGAAGATGTAAAATGTGTTTTGTCGATTAGCGACCGGATGATGTTTTAATTTAGCACGCGAGACCCACGTGTTCACCGGAAGATGTAAAATGTGTTTTGTCGATTAGCGACCGGATGATGTTTTAATTTAGCACGCGAGACCCACGTGTTCACCGGAAGAAGAAAAATGTGTTTTGTCGATTAGCGACCGGATGATGTTTTAATTTAGCACGCGAGACCCACGTGTTCACCGGAAGAAGAAAAATGTGTTTTGTCGATTAGCGACCGGATGATGTTTTAATTTAGCACGCGAGACCCACGTGTTCACCGGAAGAAGAAAAATGTGTTTTGTCGATTAGCGACCGGATGATGTTTTAATTTAGCACGCGAGACCCACGTGTTCACCGGAAGATGAAAAATGTGTTTTGTCGATTAGCGACCGGATGATGTTTTAATTTAGCACGCGAGACCCACGTGTTCACCGGAAGAAGAAAAATGTGTTTTGTCGATTAGCGACCGGATGATGTTTTAATTAGCACGCGAGACCCACGTGTTCACCGGAAGATGTAAAATGTGTTTTGTCGATTAGCGACCGGATGATGTTTTAATTTAGCACGCGAGACCCACGTGTTCACCGGAAGAAGAAAAATGTGTTTGTCGATTAGCGACCGGATGATGTTTAATTTAGCACGCGAGACCCACGTGTTCACCGAAGATGAAAAATGTGTTTTGTCGATTAGCGACCGGATGATGTTTTAATTTAGCACGCGAGACCCACGTGTTCACCGGAAGAAGAAAAATGTGTTTGTCGATTAGCGACCGGATGATGTTTTAATTTAGCACGCGAGACCCACGTGTCCACCGGAAGATGTCTCCTTTTAGGTGATATTAAGCGTGTCACGCGTAATGCACGTGATGACCGGACGACTAAATTTCTGAGGGTTGTCAACGCATGCAACCCATGCAAACCCGAGTGGTATTATGTTAAGAGAATTGAGGATACCTCCTCTTTTCCCGGAATTGTCAAGAAACCAATGACCGAGTCTAGTCGCTCGACTCTGTGAGAGTTTGAGCCGGCGAGGCGTGGGAAGTCGGGCACGGGAGGGTTCGTTTTCCTTAATGGTTCTGCGTCTCTATTACCAGTTTAAAAAAAAAATAAATATATATGTATAATGTGGAAGTTTGTCGTGAGATAGTAAGTGAAAGTAATAATAGTAAAAGTCAGGCAAACGGTTAATGAAAGTATATGAGTACGTGACGGCTCCTGGCCGGGGTCGTTACAATTGTTGTATCAAAGCAAAACCAGGTTCTAAAACCGATTCTGCAGACTGCCTCCCAGCACTGACTGTCACTTGAGCACACCTCAGCAACTGTAAGTGTTTATGATTTCATGTATGTCATTAAGTTAAGTTATGCCTGTAATGATTTGTCTAGGAATCCCAAGATGGTTAGAGGTCAATAGAGAGAGAGCAATGAGGATAGCAATGCTATTGCTCAGTTGACTGAGTTGGTCATGCGCCAATCTCACCAGATAGAACGACTGATGACAGCTAGGGAAGAACAAGGCAACTCCAGTACTAACGCAACTCATGATCATGGGGGTGAGCGCTTTCACCGGCTTCGACCCCAGGTGTTTAATGGGTATGTTTCAGATTCTATTCATGCTGAGGAATGGATCCGAAAGATTGAAGACATGTTTAAGTATGCAAAGGTTGACGAAGGGGATAAGGTCACCTATGCCGTCTTTCATTTGGAGTTAAGTGCAAGGCATTGGTGGGACTCGATCCAGAGCATCGCTAATGCCGAAGCTATGACCTGGGGGATGTTCAAGACTGCCTTCTTTGACAAGTACTTCAATAGGACTATTCGGGCCAACAAGAAGAAGGAGTTCATGAATCTACGACAAACTGGCTCTGTGACGGATTATATATGTGAATTTGATGCTTTATCACGGTTTGCTCCCCGTATGATTGAGGATGAGGAAGATAAGATTTACCAGTTTGTTCAAGGACTGAAGCCAAGTCTGTACATGAAGGTGAAGACTGCTGGGATACATAATGTACCTTATGGGGATGTGACGGCCAAGGCCTTGGAGCTGGAAGAGGCAGAAATGACAGCATATGCACAGCGCGAACAGCCAAAGAAACTCATGAAGGACGCTCAGCCGCCACCACGGCAGAACAAAGGTTGGCAGCCACGACAGAACAGGGACCACAGCAACAGCAGCATGGAATGAAGAGGCCCCTCAACCAGAATGATGACCAGGGAAAAGGAAAGAGACCTCTGGCGCCTCTATGCCCTACATGTCAGAGGAACCACCCTGGTGAGTGCAAGCTGCTTTCTGGCCGTGTTTCAGGTGTGATAAGACCGGACACATGGTCAGAGATTGTCCCATGCCGCCAGACCCGAACCGTGCAAGGGTTGTACCCAGAGTGTATGCGTTGATGGAAGATGAGGGAGCTGATCACATACAGTCATATCAGGTACCATCATGATCTGTGGTTTTGCTGCTTATACACTCATAGATACAGGGGCCACACACTCGTTTATATCAACCTTGTTTGTATGCAAACATAACATAGGACCATTACCAGCTGAAAGGTCATATAGTGTTGTGTTGCCATCAGGGAAGTCCCTACATTCAGAACAGATTGTTAAGGGTGACGTCGTGTCCTTAGGGGATAAGGATCTCTATGCGGAGTTAATTGTCATTGACATGAAAGGGTATGAGGTGATATTAGGGATGGATTGGTTATTTAGACATCATGCCACGATAAGTTGTAGATCCGGAATAGTTGATTTTAGACCCCCAAATGATAATCATTATTCCTTCCAAGCTATTCCTAAAATAAGTAAGATACCAATTATATCCTCACTAGAAATATACCGAATGCTGAGATGTGGTTGTGAGAGCTACCTGGCTAGTGTAATAGATGGTCGGGTGAAGAATAAAATTGAGCTACAGGATATTCCTATAGTCCGAGAGTTTCCCGAGGCATTCTTAGATGACTTACCGGGTATACCACCTGATAGGGAAATAGAATTTGCGATTGATACATACCCCGAGGCATCACCTGTATCCAAGAATCCTTACCGTATGGCACCTGTTGAGTTGAAAGAATTGAAGGTTCGACTGCAGGAATTGGTTGACAAGGGATTTATTCGCCCCAGCAGTTCTCCTTGGGGTGCACCAGTCTTATTTGTAAGGAAGAAGGATGGTTCTCTTAGAATGTGCATAGACTACAGGGAACTAAATAAGTTGACAATTAAGAATAGGTACCCCTTACCCAGGATTGACGATTTGTTTGACCAATTGCAAGGAGCTAAGGTATTTTCAAAGATAGATTTACGTTCGGGTTATTACCAACTGAAGGTTAAAGAAGAAGATATACCAAAGACAGCCTTCAGAACCCGCTATGGACATTATGAATTCTTAGTCATGTCATTTGGATTGACAAACGCCCCTGCAGCCTTCATGGATTTAATGAACCGTGTGTTTCGCGGGTATTTAGATAAGTTTGTGATTGTATTCATAGATGATATCTTGATATATTCCCGAACTGTGGCTGACCATGAAGAACATTTGAAAGTAGTTTTGACGACATTGAAGGAGCATCAACTTTACGCCAAGCTGTCTAAGTGTGAGTTTTGGTTAGATAAGGTTAATTTCCTTGGCCATGTAGTTTCTGCTAATGGCATATCTGTGAACCCGACCAAAATTCAGGCAGTAAAGGATTGGCCTCAACCTAAGAATGCCAGCGAAGTCCGCAGCTTCCTTGGATTGGCAGGCTATTACAGAAAGTTCATCAAGGGATTTTCTATGATAGCTAAACCCCTGACGAGTTTGACAAAGAAGGACATTAAGTATTCTTGGACTGAAGCCTGTGAAGACAGCTTCCAGACGTTAAAACTGAAGTTAACAACAGCTCCTGTATTGACCCTCCCAACCGAAGAAGGAAAATTTAGTGTTTACTGTGATGCTTCTAAAGTCAGTTTAGGTTGTGTTTTGATGCAAGAGGGTAAAGTTATAGCGTATGCTTCTAGACAGCTAAAGGGTTACGAGCAGAATTACCCCACTCATGACCTAGAATTGGCTGCTGTTGTTTTTGCCTTGAAGATTTGGAGGCACTATTTATATGGACAGCAGTGTGAGGTGTTTTCTGACCATAAAAGTCTAAAGTACCTCTTCACACAGAAGGAATTGAACATGAGACAGAGACGTTGGTTGGAGTATGTCAAGGATTACGATTTTGAGATCAAGTATCACCCCGGGAAGGCTAACTCTGTAGCTGATGCGTTGAGTAGGATGTCAACAACAATGCAGCCCGTGGTTTCAATCATGTCTATACCCTTAAGAACAGAAGTTCAGAAATTTGACTTGGAGATAGTTCCAGAGTTATCAGTCTTGCTCGCTGAATTAACTATTCAACCAACAATTTTGGAAAAGATCAAGGATGCACAGCAGAGGGATTCAGTGGAAAATATCAGCATGATGGATAAGTTGAAGGACACCACCTCCGAGTTCAGTCTCTCCAAGGATGGGATCCTGAAGTTTAGGAATCGGTGGTGCATTCCTAATGATGCGGGTTTGCGTAAGTTGATCTTAGCTGAGGCGCACTCCTCTTCCTTTTCTGTACATCCTGGCTGCACCAAGATGTACCGAGACCTGAAGTTACAGTACTGGTGGCCTAACCTAAAAAGGGATGTTGCTAAGTATGTAGAGTCCTGTTTAGTATGCCAACAAGTCAAGGCCGAGCACCAGCGTCCAGGAGGTACTCTTCAGCCGTTGCCTATTCCCGAGTGGAAGTGGGAACACATAGCTATGGATTTCGTTGTAGGACTACCTAAGACGACAAAAGGACATGACTGTATTTGGGTTGTGGTGGATAGACTGACGAAATCAGCCCATTTCTTACCTGTAAGGACCACCTATACGATGGACCAATTTGCTGATCTTTATGTTCAGGAAATTATTAGGTTGCATGGAATCCCGGTATCTATTGTTTCTGACTGTGACCCCAGGTTCACCTCTCGATTCTGGAAAAGTTTGCAAGGTACATTAGGTACAAAGTTATCTTTCAGCACAGCTTTTCACCCACAGACCGATGGCCAATCAGAAAGGACGATTCAAATACTCGAAGATATGTTGAGAGCATGTGTACTTGACTTTCAGACAACTTGGAGTAGACATTTACCGCTAGTTGAATTCTCCTACAATAACAGTTATCAGTCCACCATCGGTATGGCACCATATGAAGCTCTGTATGGTAGGAAATGTAGGTCACCTCTTTACTGGGACGAGGTTGGCGAAACAAAACTTCTTGGACTTGATATTCTGCAGCAAATGTCAGATAAGATTGCAACTATTCGGAAAAGAATGATGACTGCACAAAGCCGGCAGAAGTGTTATGCAGATCGAAGGAGAAGGGAACTCGAGTTTACAGTAGGAGATGAAGTATTCTTAAAGGTGTCACCATTTAAAGGAGTCTTAAGATTTGGCAAGAAGGGAAAACTTAGTCCGAGATTTATTGGACCCTTCCCTGTCTTGGCAAAAGTTGGAAGTACAGCTTACAGACTGCAACTGCCTCCATCATTGGATAAAGTTCATAATGTCTCCCATGTGTCAATGTTAAGGAAGTGTATGCGTGATCCGATGCAGGTCATCCAGCCATCGGATATTGGTTTAGAGCCGACACTGGAGTATGAAGAGAAAACAATACAGATTTTGGAATATGCAGTCAAGACTCTGAGAAACAAAGAGATTCCATTGGTGAAAGTTTTATGGACAAATCACGGCATTGAAGAAGCCACATGGGAAAGACAGCAGGAGATATTGGACAAATATCCTAAGTTATTTGCTTGAGCAATTTTCGAGGACGAAAATTTTGTTTAAGGAGGGGTGGATGTAACACCCGACATTTCGGCCAGGTGATTTTCTGACCATTTTCATTGTCACCCTCTTATTTAACCTTTATGATTTAAAATTTAATGTTAAGATAAATTATTACAAGTTAAGTAAAACTAGGTTGGGTGGCAGTTTTGTAAATTAAAATCGATGGATTTAGTATAAATAGGAAATGGAAACCTTAAATCTCATTTATTGCCACTGTAGCCGACATTCCCTCTCGGCGAGTTCTTCTCTTCCAAGTTCTTGCTCTCGGCTACTAGAACTTTCCTCTGCCGACGACCGGTTTCGAGCTTGCTTTTCTCTGCAAATCCACACCCGAGGTATGAAATGGACAATGTAGTCATTCATTAGTAAATAGAGCTCTGTTTTCAGCTCGGCACTGAGTTCGGATTTTTAGCAGTGGTCGAGCAGGTTGTGATTTTCTTAATCTGAGAGTAGAAATGTCATCCCGAATCGATTCTGAGTATTTTAAGTAACCAACTCGGATTTAATCAATGGTAAAACCTGTCCACCTAGTTTCGGATTTCAGACTGCAGTGTGTTAAATAGAGGAATCGGAATGACTTTAGCTATTAGATCCTAGGATGGTTTATGATTATGACTACTAGGACTTTGTTTTAACTACTGTAATGTACATGTTTTAGGTGAAGAAGTTAAAGAAAGGAAGTTCGGATTGCTAAGGAATCCAGGTAAGTGAATGTGTTAAGATTTCCGGCCACTAGGGCCCTACACCGCAAGGGTACTAGGAAATCACTGAGACGTTAGCTTGTTGACTATGATTTGTTATTCCACGATATGAAGAGTTGTGTAAGTAAATGTAAAGTTACAGGATGTTCTACTTGTCCTTATGGTATGACTTTTCTCTATGAACCTCATGTCTATGCACTATGTCCACGTTTATGATTAAGTAGAGAACATGAAAAGTAAATGTACCATGATTAAGTGCAGAACGGGGAAAAGACTATGTTATGTATGACTCGCGAAATCTCCCACTGGTGGAGGCCGAGTTAATGATATGTATGGCTCGCGAAATCTCCCACTGGTGGAGGCCGAGTTAATGATAATGTATGGCTCGCGAAATCTCCCACTGGTGAGGCCGAGTTAATGGATATGTATGGCTCGCGAATTCTTCCCACTGGGCCCTGCTGGGAGGCCGAGTGATGTAATTATGATTGCCGCGATAGGCAAATGATTATGTATGACTGCCGCGATAGGCAAATGAACTATGTACCCCTGTCTTCCTCCCTCGTTCCTGCCTTAATACATGTTATGCAAATGATAACGATGAACATGAATGAAGAATGGGTTTATGAATTATGTCTCTTTAAATTGTGTACTCATGTATATCTGTCAGCATGCATTCCTTACTAAGCATTAGGCTTATAGTTAAACCTTATGGTGTAGGTGAAGAAGGTTCAGGTGAGGATGTTATGTTCAAAGAGGATGCTCAAGGTGACAGTGCGGGATTGGAGAGGTGATTTATGACCCCTGGTTAAGACTCTTATGTTACAGTATGTTAAAGGATATGGTAGTTTGAGTAGGATGAGATTATTTAAAACATTGAGCTTTGAAACTGTCTAGTGGATCACTGAGTCAGGGAATGATTATATAGATTATAAATGATCTGTTGCTTAAGTCTTCCGTTATATGCATTTGGATGAGTTGTGTTTTCTTCCAGTTGGAAGGAGTCCTTTGATGATTTAGTGTTCTCTACCGTAAGACGGAAGCTGGATGAGGCAATCTTCCGGTTGACGTCATCGGCAGATGCCGAAGGGTAGTTATTTGTTGGTTTAGTCTTCCGGCTGACGTCATCGGCAGATGCCGAAGGATAGTTGTATGCTGGTTTAGTCTTCGATGACGTACCGGAAGATCCACGTGTTCACCGGAAGAAGAAAAATGTGTTTTGTCGATTAGCGACCGGATGATGTTTTAATTTAGCACGCGAGACCCACGTGTTCACCGGAAGAAGAAAAATGTGTTTTGTCGATTAGCGACCGGATGATGTTTTAATTTAGCACGCGAGACCCACGTGTTCACCGGAAGAAGAAAAATGTGTTTTGTCGATTAGCGACCGGATGATGTTTTAATTTAGCACGCGAGACCCACGTGTTCACCGGAAGAAGAAAAATGTGTTTTGTCGATTAGCGACCGGATGATGTTTTAATTTAGCACGCGAGACCCACGTGTTCACCGGAAGAAGAAAAATGTGTTTTGTCGATTAGCGACCGGATGATGTTTTAATTTAGCACGCGAGACCCACGTGTTCACCGGAAGAAGAAAAATGTGTTTTGTCGATTAGCGACCGGATGATGTTTTAATTTAGCACGCGAGACCCACGTGTTCACCGGAAGAAGAAAAATGTGTTTTGTCGATTAGCGACCGGATGATGTTTTAATTTAGCACGCGAGACCCACGTGTTCACCGGAAGAAGAAAAATGTGTTTTGTCGATTAGCGACCGGATGATGTTTTAATTTAGCACGCGAGACCCACGTGTTCACCGGAAGAAGAAAAATGTGTTTTGTCGATTAGCGACCGGATGATGTTTTAATTTAGCACGCGAGACCCACGTGTTCACCGGAAGAAGAAAAATGTGTTTTGTCGATTAGCGACCGGATGATGTTTTAATTTAGCACGCGAGACCCACGTGTTCACCGGAAGAAGAAAAATGTGTTTTGTCGATTAGCGACCGGATGATGTTTTAATTTAGCACGCGAGACCCACGTGTTCACCGGAAGAAGAAAAATGTGTTTTGTCGATTAGCGACCGGATGATGTTTTAATTTAGCACGCGAGACCCACGTGTTCACCGGAAGAAGAAAAATGTGTTTTGTCGATTAGCGACCGGATGATGTTTTAATTTAGCACGCGAGATGTGTTTGTCGATTAGCGACCCGGATGATGTTTTAATTTAGCAACGCGAGACCCACGTGTTCACCGGAAGAAGAAAAAATGTGTTGTGGTCGATTAGCGACCGGATGATGTTTTAATTTATGCACGCGAGACCCACGTGTTCACCGGAAGATGTAAAATGTGTTTTGTCGTTAAGCGATCGGATGATGGTTTAATTAGCACGCGAGACTCACGTGTTACCCGGAAGAAGAAAATGTTGTTTGTCGATTAGCGACCGGATGATGTTTTAATTAGCACGCGAGACCCACGTGTTCACCGGAGAAGAAAAATGTGTTTTGGATTAGCGACCGGATGATGTTTTAATTTAGCACGCGAGACCCACGTGTTCACCGGAAGATGAAAAATGTGTTTTTGTCGATTAGCGACCGATGATGTTTTAATTTAGCACGCGAGACCCACGTGTTCACCGGAAGAAGAAAAATGTGTTTTGTCGATTAGCGACCGGATGATGTTTTAATTTAGCACGCGAGACCCACGTGTCCACCGGAAGATGTCTCCTTTTAGGTGATGTTAAGCGTGTCACGCGTAATGCACGTGATGACCGGACGACTAAATTTCTGAGGGTTGTCAACGCATGCAACCCATGCAAACCCGAGTGGTATTATGTTAAGAGAATTGAGGATACCTCCTCTTTTCCCGGAATTGTCAAGAAACCAATGACCGAGTCTAGTCGCTCAACTCTGTGAGAGTTTGAGCCGGCGAGGCGTGGGAAGTCGGGCACGAGAGGGTTCATTTTCCTTAATGGTTCTACGTCTCTATTACCAGTTTAAAAAAAAAATAAATATATATGTATAATGTGGAAGTTTGTCGTGAGATAGTAAGTGAATGTAATAATAGTAAAAGTCAGGCAAATGGTTAATGAAAGTATATGAGTACGTGACGGCTCCTGGCCGGGGTCGTTACACCTTTCAAATAAGGAATGAAGACAAATAGATAGAAGCCAAGCTATCCATACAAGGAAAGTGAATCAAACATAAGAGAGAGAAGGCGTGCGTGCGTGGACGAGGCGCCGAGCTCCAATGGCTACTTTCAGCCTTCTAGCCGTTGGAACTCTTTTGAAGACCAAAACCCTAGCTAACCTTAGAACTTATTTATGCTTAAGTTTTCAGCATTGTAACTCACTTTTTTCAAATAAAATTCAGTGAAGTTTTCCTTCATATTTTTGGAGTTATCTTCGAATTATCTTCGGTGCATTATATCTGAGTCGGTTACCTCAATTGTTTTCCAAGTTCATGGTTACTTGGAAGCCTCTTACAGCCACCATTTTCTCCAACCATCTTGAGGGTTGAACCTATAGAAAATTTGTGGAAAACCATGTCCATTTTGCTGAAGTATTCCATCATTGTTTTAAGGAATCATTATCCGAGGGTGCTACAAGTTGTCTTTTCGAACCAGCTTTGGATTCTTGTGCATATCTCACTCATATCAGCCAATTTTCCTCTAAAAATTTAAGGATTTATTCTAAACTTGCCAGGTAAGTTTGCATTAAATTTTCAAGTCATTTGGACTTGTTTCCACTGATTTATACATTCTAGAATTGGGGTGTTCTTCGACTAAACTCAAGAGCATTTGAGATTAGCTTCTTTTGACATGTCATTTGCAGGGCTTATTGCATCATCTTTTCTCTCTCCAAAGGTCACTATTAAGTGGTCCCCTTCCCACTAACACAACCACAAAAAGGTCCCCCAACTACACATGTTCGGCCTTTCAATTGTTATACAATTAAAAAAACCAAATACTAAGGAAAATAAACTAAGCTTCAGATTACATCAATTTGTTCCAAGAAAAATATCGATTCCTTCTTCAAGTTTGGTTTGGCCAAGAGAGTGTTCTCATGTTAACAGATGAAATGGTTTCTTCATGTCTTGTGTGTTAGGCTCCAACTCTAATTGATTAACAAATGCATCACCTACAAAATGAGCACACAAGTTAGTTAAAGTTTTAGCCCACAAAACCTAGTGATTGCTCACCTTGGCATATAAAAAACTCAACTGAAAGTGTGGCCAGTAAGGAAGTCAGGCATCAAACAGGGAAGATTATGACAGCCCACCCTAAGATAAGGATGACTCAAAATTTGATTACAAACGCCTAGGTTATACCAGTGGATATGTACAATGTCACATCATTTAGGAAAATGTAATAAGTAAATGGTTTATAACTACAGTTCTTTTACTAACCTAATACAATGTGTTTTGGCCTAACAAAAAAAAACCTGTGGAGGTTTCAATCTGAAGTGGACAATATAGTACTACAACAGTTGCTCCACAATTCTTTCTCTCTCTAATCGAAATTGAAAAGAAGAACCTTGGCAATTATGACAAACACGCTTAACATGCTTTAAATGAAGGGTTTTATTTGCAAACCCCTCAAATTTGAAGGTCAATTTGACCAAAAAAATATATAAAGTGTTGGCTACATGGATTCTCATGGTTTAGTGATCGTATTGATATTTACCTATTATTAATTTTCATGCAGATATAAATTATTAGATTTCAAGATAAATGATTAATTATTTTTTATATTTAAAAATAACCATATCAATTTACACTTCTTTCATGTAAGGTAATTTCTATTTTTTTAGGATTTTAGTTTTTCCCATTAATTTTGTTGTTTTTCATTATATATTCTAGACATCAAATAAAAATAAATAAGGAAGACATTCAAAAATGATATCATTTGTTCGTCAAATGCTCTCTAGATAATATATAGTATATATGTTGATCTACCAATACTGTAAATATATTATTATTATTATTTTCAATGATATTATTAGTAGTCGGAGGAAGTCTCGGCCGAAGGTAACACTCTTTTTTTATACATGTGTTAGGTCCATGAAAAATCGGATTGATGATTGGATTTCGGTGTAAATCGTGTTTCGATTCTGACTTGGGTTTCTCTGTTGCTCTAAACTCTTGATTCGTCTAAGGGTAAGGTGTAATCTGGCAAAGGTCTTGGTGAAAGAATTGCAGACAACGTCATGAAGAAGACACTTCTTGCTTGGGCTTGCTCAGTGGCCAGCTGGATCGCAGTCCAAATTATATGTGGCCAGCGTTTTAGGCCCTGGATTGGACTTTGGTCCAACCATATTTGGGCCATAGCTCAAATTAGCTGTGACATCCCCTTTTGGGCTGAGGGATTATTTTTCCTCAATTTGTCATATCTTAATCCAATTAATATGGATTATTTTATTTTATAAAATAATGGTTAGAAATTCCTTGCTATTGTTTCATTTTATTGCACATATTCTTTGATTAAATTTTTCATTTTCCATCATAAAAAACCATTATTTTAACTAGAGTAATGAGATAACTAGCTATGCTGTGTCCCTGAGCGCAAAATCGTAAACCTGATCATAGTATTTTCATGGATTTTGCAATCGCCGAATATCGTTATTTTTAATTTGAATGCATAAAACATTAAATATGTCTCTATTGAGTTTGGTCGACTAATCTCAATGACATCTTTTCTTTTAGAAGTTATCCAAAAGGACTTGCAGTTGACAACTCAATGGTAGGCTTTGCCATGCAAATTTTCTCTATTTTATTATTTTCCTAGAAATTTTAATTTTATTTAGAAGTCAAACATTATTGAAATTTGTAAATTTTTAATTTATTTAATTTTTATCTAGCATATTTATTTTTGGACATAACTCACTATATTATCTTAGATGTCTCTATTGGACTTTTAATTTTGCTATTTGGTTCGGGCCCTGACTTGTAATCCCTTTTAAGGTTTGCGCTGCAATATTAGTTATTTAAGTTCAATTGTTAGATTGCTCGGTTTGATTTCTGAGTCGGGTCGTTCCAAATTAAGACTGAATCTACATAATTACAAGTTAGTTTTAAGGTTGGATCGGGTGTTGAGAAGATTTTTGTTCTAAATCATCTTTTCATTAGAAATAATGTAAAAGAAATATATCATATAAAGAATTAGTCATATTCGCACAAAAATAGGAATCTTAAATAATGGGGAAAGAACTCCAAGTCAGATTCAAACCATGGTTACGGTTCGGTTTTGCCAACGTAAGCCGAACTCATGGTCTAGATCCAACCGTGGTTACGATCCTATTTTGTTTCTAATAACTAACTAACTTATGGTTTAAAATTGAACAACAGTTCTTATCTTACGAATTCATAACAGAGGGCCCCACTTTCCAAATTCCAAGGAGATTTAAGGAAATTTATTCCACGTAACTTAGGAGTTCTTCATTGTTTAGGACGAGTAACCTATTTCTTTATCTATATATTGAGAGTTTCTTCGTTCAAACTTTTCTCTCTCTCTTCTTTAAACTTCTCTCTCTTGCACTATTGGAAGAACTCCACTGACGATCAACAATGGCGGACCAAGATCAGTCAAGTTTAAAGGATGTTGGTTGCGCTTTTCTTTTTTACTAAAATATGTAGCCTTCAGGACAGAGGAAGATGGGAAGGAAGAGATGGCGGCCGCACAGATTGGTCGGAGACATTTGAAGCCCCAAAAGAACATCTCGAAGAAAAAGAATCCCCAAAAGAACATCTCGAAGAAAAAGAAACCTGTCATTAAAAAGAAAGAACAGACTAAACCTTCTTCTTTGCTTCCGATTTTGCCGAGAGATTGCAAGAACGCCATTGATGAGATGGGCGGGACTGATGTAATGCTGGTAATGGAGAAGCTTTTGTACAGAACCGACGTCGAGTCCAACAATGGAAGATTGGCGATCATGTTCAGCAAAATCCGGCAAAATTTTCTGACGGAAACGGAGAGAAGATCGATGGAAAATGGGGAAGACATGGAAGTGATGATAATCGAGCCATCGTTAAACGTAAGAACAATCGTCATGACGCAGTGGGATATGAAGAAGAAGAAGAAATCAGGCGAAACTTCCTCCAGCTCGATGTACGTGTTGAAGAAGCACTGGAACGGCGTAGTTCTGGAAACGGCTTGAAGGAAAATGACGAGCTGCAGGTCTGGTCGTTCCGCGCCGGCGAGGAGCTCCTTCTGGCGGCGGTTCTGGCCAAGCGAGCCATTTGAAATCGCAACGAAGAAGAAGACCGATATCACCCATAATGTCATAATGCTCTCAAGTTTTCATATTTTTATTCTTGTTAAATTATAGTAGTAGATGATAGAAATTTACCAGTAATTCGTTCCTCTTATATTCTTCGTACTACTCGCATGAAACATGCTCAATATATGAAATTTTTTGTAATGCAATTCAAATATTAATATAAAAAATTAAATAAATGGTAATATAGGGCTTTCATAACTATAATATAACATCAGGTTTTAAATAGTCAATTCGTCATTAAAAATAAAATTTAATTTTGATGATTAAATGAGACAATTTAAACTAAAATAACTAAATTGAAATTACACTTAAGTAATATGGACCAAAAATATATTATACCTTAAAATAAAATTGAGAATTTCACGGGACCTTTGTTTGAATTAATTTAATTACTTATGCTTTAAAAAAATAAATGATAAATAAGTGACAATAAAAATTAAGAATGTGTCCGTAAAAAGGACATTTGTTTGAATTAATTTAATTATTTACACTTTAATTTCATGTGATTTCTAGAGTGGATCTGTAACACCCGGCATTTTTGCCCATGTAATTATTCCCCCGGATTATTTAGCGGGATGAATTTTTATATAAAATCTGATGTACGTTTTAATGAATTGTCGGAGAGTTTAATGGAAAAACCAGGTTGAAGAATTTATTTAACAAATTTAGTCAAGAACCAATGGAAGGGTAAATTGGGAAGGAATTAAGGTTGGTGGGAGAAAGCCAATGGATGATTGACACTTGGCAACTTGTTGAAGAAGCCATGTTCTTCCTCCTACGTGAAATCCTCATTTCTCTTCTCTGTTTCTTGTTTTCCTCTCTGTTTTATCTCTTTCTGGCGATTTCAACCTTTCCAAAAGACTTCCATTCTCCTGTCTTCTCCAGTAAAGGTAATCATCTGCTAAGTTAGCAAGTTTGGAAAAGTGAAAATGTGAGTTTTGTGGAAGTTTAAAGTTTTGATATTTTGTGAAAACCTCACTGTTTTTGGATGAAAACACGTTGTTGTTTTCTAAGAGTTTGAAAGGAGTTGTTGCTGATTCTACCAAGTTATTAGTTAGCATTTGCAGCTTGTTTATTTTCCTTATGTGCATGTACAGGTTTGTGCATTACCGATACGATCAAGAACATCAACTCTGCAGCAAACAGGTAAGTTCATATCCGTAGGTTGGCCCTTAAGGCCCTACATCACGGAGACTCTAAGATTTTACTACTGTCGGGAGGTTTCGGGTAGATAAGTTGAAGTTATATTCTGAGTTGTCTGTTTTTCCTTTAGGTTCTGTTGTGTTATTTCTGCTGTCTGCTGTTTTAATTGTAAGCATTGAAAATGTTCATGCATACACGATTTTCATAAAGTTCATGCAAAACTGTTTTCGGTACACGGTTTTGAAGTTAAACAAGATAAAATCTGACTGAAATGAACCGGTTAAGTGCGGAACGGGGACTGACCCACTGTTACTGTACTGTTATATATATGTATACTGTATTACTGTATGTGCCTATTGTGCACTCACTGATTCTACTGATTGTCAGTTCCCCTATAAGCCCCACTTATACCCCTCTGTCACTGAAATGTAATGTACTGTATCGTCACCGTATTTCTGAAAGTCCATGCATAGCATACGCATCACTGCATTTATATATGTTCTTACTGAGTTTTAGACTCATAGGTGAACTCCTTGATGTAGGTACTGAACCCGAAAATGAGGACTTTGTGCCTCAGTCTGATGAATAGGTGGCTGGTGGTTCGAGCTCTCGGGGTGGTTGCTGCAGCCAGACATAATTTTCTGTCTTGAGGTTTAAGTCTTTAAAGTAAAGTTCATATCTGTAAACTCTTCTGGAATTCTGGTGTTTTGTTTTAAAACTCTGTTATAGTCCTGTGTTTTGTTTAAAAACTCTGCTGGGAATTTTGTAATGTATAGGTTATGTTGTTGATGTATTTAAAACCTCTGTATTTGACAGTTGAATTTATGTTCTGAAGTATTCTGGAATTGTTTGGAATATTTTCTCCTTTAGGATGTGCATGGATTATCTCTGATTTTAGAGCCATCCATGCAATCTGTTTCCTTAAAATTCTGTCGTGTTTCCCTGATATGCCCAAAATCATGTTTTGAATCGTTTTCTGAAGTTTGAAGCTTCATAACCTTCTGTTCATTTTTGCCTACATCCACCGGTTACTGTTCATTTTTGCCTACATCCACCGGTTACTGTTCATTTTTGCCTACATCCACCGGTTACTGTTCATTTTTGCCTACATCCACCGGTTACTGTTCATTTTTGCCTACATCCACCGGTTACTGTTCATTTTTGCCTACATCCACCGGTTACTGTTCATTTTTGCCTACATCCACCGGTTACTGTTCATTTTTGCCTACATCCACCGGTTACTGTTCATTTTTGCCTACATCCACCGGTTACTGTTCATTTTTGCCTACATCCACCGGTTACTGTTCATTTTTGCCTACATCCACCGGTTACTGTTCATTTTTGCCTACATCCACCGGTTACTGTTCATTTTTGCCTACATCCACCGGTTACTGTTCATTTTTGCCTACATCCACCGGTTACTGTTCATTTTTGCCTACATCCACCGGTTACTGTTCATTTTTGCCTACATCCACCGGTTACTGTTCATTTTTGCCTACATCCACCGGTTACTGTTCATTTTTGCCTACATCCACCGGTTACTGTTCATTTTTGCCTACATCCACCGGTTACTGTTCATTTTTGCCTACATCCACCGGTTACTGTTCATTTTTGCCTACATCCACCGGTTACTGTTCATTTTTGCCTACATCCACCGGTTACTGTTCATTTTTGCCTACATCCACCGGTTACTGTTCATTTTTGCCTACATCCACCGGTTACTGTTCATTTTTGCCTACATCCACCGGTTACTGTTCATTTTTGCCTACATCCACCGCTGCCTGTTTCTCTTTAAAACTTCATCCACCGTTGCCTTATAATTTATATCCACCGATCGTCACTGTTCATTTCTGCCTACATCCACCGGTTACTGTTCATTTTTGCCTACATCCACCGGTTACTGTTCATTTTTGCCTACATCCACCGGTTACTGTTCATTTTTGCCTACATCCACCGGTTACTGTTCATTTTTGCCTACATCCACCGGTTACTGTTCATTTTTGCCTACATCCACCGGTTACTGTTCATTTTTGCCTACATCCACCGGTTACTGTTCATTTTTGCCTACATCCACCGGTTACTGTTCATTTTTGCCTACATCCACCGGTTACTGTTCATTTTTGCCTACATCCACCGGTTACTGTTCATTTTTGCCTACATCCACCGGTTACTGTTCATTTTTGCCTACATCCACCGGTTACTGTTCATTTTTGCCTACATCCACCGGTTACTGTTCATTTTTGCCTACATCCACCGGTTACTGTTCATTTTTGCCTACATCCACCGGTTACTGTTCATTTTTGCCTACATCCACCGGTTACTGTTCATTTTTGCCTACATCCACCGGTTACTGTTCATTTTTGCCTACATCCACCGGTTACTGTTCATTTTTGCCTACATCCACCGGTTACTGTTCATTTTTGCCTACATCCACCGGTTACTGTTCATTTTTGCCTACATCCACCGGTTACTGTTCATTTTTGCCTACATCCACCGGTTACTGTTCATTTTGCCTACATCCACCGCTGCCTGTTTCTCTTTAAAACTTCATCCACTGTTGCCTTATAATTTATATCCACCGATCGTCACTGTTCATTTCTACCTACATCCACCGGTTACTGTTCATTTTTGCCTACATCCACCGCTGCCTATTTCTCTTTAAAACTTCATCCCCCGTTGCCTTATAATTTATATCCACCGATTGTCACTGTTCATTTCTGCCTACATCCACCGGTTACTGTTCATTTTTGCTTACATCCACCGCTGCCTATTTCTCTTTAAAACTTCATCCACCGTTGCCTTATAATTTATATCCACCGCCGATCACTGTTCATCTTTTGTCTTATCTGAATCTACCATTGCCCTTTTTTTATTTTTTTAAACTAAGTCTTTTGCCAGTCTTCCGCCTAAGTCTTCCGCCAATATTTCCAGTAATTCCCTGCCATTCCTATCTGTTTATTTCTCTATCTGCTTACTTTATCGTTCACCTCTGTTTCCTGTTTTTACCATTTTCTTCTCATATGTTTTGCTGCACTCTTCAAGTCCACCTTGCCCAATATCTTAGATGTTCAAAGTTTTAATTTACTTCAGTCTCCCTGTTTTCTTCATTCTATTATTTCTGTGGTTAAAAAATAAACGTGTTTTCTGATTCTGTTTTAAGTATTCTGTAATTCATCCTGCAGTTTGGTTTTAGCTGTTTTCTTTCCCGTTATGATTTCTACTCCAGAGAACACTCTCTCTCTGTCAATGTTTTAAAAGTATAATGTTAAAAAAAAATAATAGTCTCGTTTTCTGTAAAATGTCCGGAGTGATGGCTCCTCGGACCCCGATCGGGTCGGGGGCTGTCACAGTTATGGTATCAGAGAGACAAGGTTTTAAAACTGATTCTGTGAAATGTCTGACTGCACAACCGCCACGTGAGATCGCTCCACCAACTGTAAGTGTTTAAAATTTCTGTAAAAGGTTCTGTTTATTAAATTAGGTTATTCTGTTAATAGGTTTCCTTAGAAATGGTGAGAGGGCATCAGGAAGAGTCAAGCGAAAGCTCTCGTGCCATTGACCAACTAACTGAACTGGTGGGAGTACAGTCCCGCATGGTGGAACGTATGATGGCAAGAGAAGACAGCGGGAACAATAACAATAATAACCATGAAAATGCTTCACATGACAACAGTGGAGATAGATTCCGGCGACTCCAGCCGCCTTCATTTGATGGACTGTCTACAGACCCGACCCGTGCTGAAACCTGGATTCGAACAATGGAGAAGATGTTCAGTTATGCAGAAGTGGAAGACAACAAGAAAGTTAATTGTGCCACGTTCTATCTCATCGAAAGTGCTGGATTTTGGTGGAACACAGTGCAGTCGACTACAGTGGCATTAAGATGGGAAGGATTCACGAAAATCTTCTACGAGAAGTACTTTGACCGAGGAGTGAGGAAGGAAAAGTTGCTTGAGTGCTCTCGGCTGCGACAATATGGGTCAGTGGCAGAATATGTTCAGAAGTTCGAATCATTATCCTGCTATGCACCTCATTTGGTAGCCACTGACGAAAACAAGGTGCACCAATTTGAAACTGAACCTCTTACGAGGGATTTCTTATGGGGGATTTGATGAGGCACCGTACACAAAGGTGGTGGCCAAGGCTTATCAACTGGAGGCTTTGGAGGTAAAGTACCAGAGACAGAGGGATTCACCACGAGGAACTATTCGGAATATTCCTCAACAGCAACAACAGCAACAAAGAGGTCAGAATTTACAACCTCAACAGCAGCAGCAGAACAGAGGCATCAAGAGGCCCAATGAGACCATCATTTATCAAGACAAGGGGAAGAGACCAATGGGGGCTCCTCAACTTTCAGTATGCCGGCGGTGCCAGAAACTTTACAGAGGAGAATGCAGATTTATTACCGGCCAATGTTTTCGATGTTGTAAAGGAGGCCATCATGTTCGGGATTGCCCGATGCCGGACATGAGACCAAACCTTGCCGTACCTAGGGTGTTTGCAATGATGGAGGATGTTGATGACGCTGCTCAGCACACAGCGATTACAGGTACAATTTCAGTATGTGATGCACCTGCTTATACCTTGTGGGACACGGGGGCCACACATTCGTTTGTGGCCATGGACTTCGTAGTTAGACAGAAGTTTTGTTGTACGTCGTCAGATCAGCCTTACAACATTATGTTACCGTCCGGAGAGTTTATGCACTCCGAGCAGGTTGTACGGGGTGATATAGTGTCAGTAGGAGACCAGAAATTGTATGCCGATCTTATCGTCATCGGTATGAAAGAGTACGATGTCATTCTGGGGATGGACTGGCTGTTTAGACATCACGCCACCATCAACTGTAGGTCCGGGCTTGTGTCGTTTAAACGCCCGAATAAGGTAGAATTCTCTTACCAGGCAATACCGAAGAAACACCGTATGCCTGTTATATCTTCCTTAAAAGCTCAACAGCTGATGAAGTCAGGATGCATCAGATTCCTGGCCCACGTAGTGGATGTCCAAAGGCAAAATGAGGTGGAACTTTAAAATATTCCGGTAGTTCGAGACTTCTCAGAGGTTTTCTTAGATGACTTACCAGGATTGCCACCTGATCGTGAAATAGAATTTGAGATTGATATATATCTTGGTGCTGAACCAGTATCGAAGAATCCGTACAGTATCGCGCCAATTGAGCTGAGGGAGTTGAAGGCTCAGCTAAAGGAATTGGTGGACAAGGGCTTTGTACGCCCTAGTTTCTCTCCGTGGGGTGCTCCTGTCTTGTTTGTCAAGAAAAAGAATGGGTCCCTACGGATGTGTATTGACTACCGTGAGCTGAACAAGTTGACTATCAAGAATAAGTACCCGTTGCCGAGAATTGATGATTTATTTCACCAGCTACAAGGGGCTCGGGTTTTTTTCTAAGATTGACTTACGCTCCGGCTATTACCAGTTGAAGGTCAGAGCTGATGATATTCCAAAGACAGCCTTCAGGACCCGGTACGGGCATTACGAGTTCTTGGTGATGTCGTTCGGGTTAACTAATGCTCCGGCAGCATTCATGGACCTGATGAACAGGATATTCCAAGATTTCTTGGATAAATTTGTAATCGTTTTCATCGATGACATTCTGGTTTACTCCAGAAGTAAGGCCGAGCACGAGGAGCACTTGGCAATTGTGCTATCAACTCTGAAGCAGCATCAATTATTTGTCAAACTATCAAAATGTGAATTCTGGCTGAGTAGGATTAATTTCCTAGGCCACGTGGTGTCTGCTGAAGGAGTGTCTGTGGACCCGGTCAAGATTGAGGTTGTAAGAGACTGGCCAAGGCCGAGGAATGCAAGCAAGGTACGGAGCTTTATCGGACTAGCTGGTTATTACAGGAAATTCATCAAGGGATTTTCTGTGATAGCGAAGCCTATGACCAGCTTAACGAGGAAGGAAATCAAGTTCAAGTGGTCAGAAGCATGTGAGGTGAGTTTTCAGACACTTAAACAGAAATTAACCACTGCTCCTCTGTTAGTATTGCCAGTTGAAGATGGCAAGTTCAGCGTATACTGTGATGCATCCAAGATAGGCTTGGGATGTGTATTAATGCAAGAAGGAAAAGTTGTAGCATATGCATCCAGACAACTGAAGAACTGATGACTCTTATTTTAGAGTCATTTTATACTAATTTTACATAAGAAAACTTATATGAATTGAGTGATTGCAATAATAAATTAGTATGATTTACTGCAATTGCTAAATAATCTTGCAGCATTAGTGTTTTGATTCAATTTAATATATTTATGTAGATTTTCCGTTAAAAGCATATTTTTCTCCTTATTTTGAATTTTGTATTTTCATATTTGAATGTAATTTTTATTAGAGGGAAAATCAAATTCAAAAGCTGAAGATCATGGAGAGAGAGGAGAATGTTGAATTCATGGAAGAATTAGATTTGGATTTAATTAAATGAGGCAGCGGATGATTTGAAGAATGGGCAGCTGGGCAGCTGGGCAGCGGATGATGTAAAGACTAGAAAGAAAGAAAAGGAAACTGGGTAGCGAAGGAAACAAGAAAGAAGAAACGGGCAGCGGAAGATCTACAAAGAAAAGAAAACTGGGCAGCGGATGATGGCAGAAGCTGGGCAGCAGATGATGCTGAGAGAAGAAAAATAAAAGGTGGAAGACGGGCAGCGGAAGAAAGCAACTTGGGCAGCACTAAAAGACGAAATAGCTTAACAGAGAGATTGGAGAGAGAAAGACAAATCCATGCTGGAAAGCTAAAACAAAAAGGAAAACAATTAAATGAATAATAAATTGGAGAGAGAAAAGGGAGGATTGCATGCAGAAAAAGAGGGGATACTTTTCAACCATAGAAGAGACTACGCAGAGGCATTCTGATAGAGACTTTTCTTTGCTGGAGATAGAGTTCTGGACCAGAGAAGGGAGACAACACCATTCCTTCATTTTCCTCTCCTTAACTTCTTACTATTTTATGATTTTTATGAACACCATTGTTTTTAGTTTATTTTTAATTATGTCTAGTAGCTAAACTTATTATCTTGGTTAGGACGATAGTATTTATTGCGTTATTTTGCTACGATCTTGGTTTGCTTCTGCGATTATCTATTGAACAATTATTTGTGAAATTTACTTGCTAAGTCAGATCATATCGATAGATAGGTTGATTATTCATATTTATATTGTATCGACAGATAGATATAAATTTTAGATGCACGAATAATTAATCGAATTAAATTGTTACAACGTGGTTAACATTAATTTGATTGGCGATAAGAATAGTACGTACCGAAAATTCAATATTAGTTACATTCTTTCAAGGTAGAAAGAAATTCTAATTTGAATTTAACTAGGCAATTCGACAGAATCCTAGAAAATATTTTTATTCTTGCTGTTTTTTAGATAATGCTGCAGAGCATTACCAGAGCATTAGTAGCAGAATCATCGTAACGAAGAAATCGATCCTAGCCAAGGCTTTTATCCATCGAATTTATCTCGTTTAATTTGTTTTCTTTTATTGCATAGTTATTCAAATTTATTTTTAATTAATTTCAATTATCAATTTAGTATTTTTATCATATTTTTATAGCAATTTAAATATAGCTAACGTTATCCTCGTGGGATCGATACTCTACTTACTCTATTACTTTGTTAGCGACACGTGCACTTGCGTGTAAGTATGTAAAAACACTAACAAGAACCACGAGCAAAACTACCCTACTCACGATCTTGAGTTAGCGGCAGTTGTGTTTGCGCTAAAAGTATGGAGACACCACTTATACGGACAATCATGCGAGGTGTTTTCTGATCACAAGAGTTTAAAATACATATTCACTCAAAAGGAGTTAAACATGAGACAAAGGAGGTGGTTAGAATTTGTAAAAGATTATGATGTTGAGATTAAATACCATCCAGGTAAAACTAACGTAGTAGCCGATGCATTGAGCAGGATGTCAGATACTATGCAACCAGCTATATCGGCTGTGTCGATGCCTTTGAGGACTGAGATACAGAAGTTTGATATGGAGATAGTTTCTGGGCTCTCGGCCATACTAACAAACTTGACGCTACGGCCCACCGTCCTGGACCGAATTAAGGAAACCCAGAAGACCAATTCAAAGGAGATGGCTGATATGGTGAGTAAGGTACCAATGGCTTCTTCCGATTTCAGTTATTCGAGAGATGGTATTCTTAAGTTCAGAGATAGATGGTATGTTCCGAAAGATGAAGAGTTACGGAAGAACATCTTGTCGGAAGCCCACTCATCTCCTTTCTCTATGCATCCTGGAAGCACGAAGATGTATCAAGACTTGAAACTTCACTTCTGGTGGCCGAATATGAAGAATGAAGTGGCCAAATATGTGGAGTCTTACATGATATGTCAACAAGTCAAGGCTGAACATCAACGACCAGGTGGAACACTTCAGCCTCTCCCGATCCCCGAGTGGAAATGGGAGAATATCACAATGGACTTTGTTGTTGGCCTTCCAAGAACAGCTAAGGGCCATAATAGCATTTGGGTCATAGTGGACAGATTGACGAAGTCGGCCCATTTTCTACCTGTGAAGACGACGTACTCTATGGATCAGTATGCAGAGCTATATATTAGCGAGATTATTAAACTGCATGGCATTCCTGTGTCGATCGTCTCAGACCGTGATCCCAGGTTCACTTCCAGGTTTTGGAAAAGTTTGCAGAACTCTTTGGGTACGAAGTTGGATTTCAGCACAACGTTTCATCCGCAGACTGACAGACAGTCTGAGAGAACAATCCAAACACTGGAGGATATGCTAAGGTCGTGCGTGCTGGAATTTCATGCTCCTTAGAGTAGATACCTACCGCTTGTGGAGTTCGCTTACAACAATAGTTACCAGGCTACAATTGGCATGGCTCCTTATGAAGCTCTGTACGGCAGAAAATGTAGATCCCCATTGTGTTGGGATGAGGTCGGAGAAACCAAGCTTATCGGCCCTGAGATATTACAGTAGATGTCCGAGGTGATAGCTGCTATCAAACAACGAATAAAGATTGCTTAGAGTCGGCAGAAGAGTTATGTGGACCATAGAAGAAGAGACTTAGAGTTCGCTGAGGGCGATGAAGTATTCCTGAAAGTGTCGCCTTTCAAGGGCGTAATAAGATTCGGTAAGAAAGGAAAGCTCAGCCCACGGCTCATTGGCCCTTTTCCCATCTTAAAGCGTGTGGGGAGCATGGCTTACAGGCTACAGTTGCAAGCTTCTATGGATGGAGTTCACAATGTCTTTTATGTTTCGATGGTGAGAAAATGTGTAAGAGATCCAACTCAAATCGTGAAACAGGTGGACTTTGATATCATGCCGACGCTGACATATGAAGAAAGGCCCATACAGATACTGGATACCTCACTCAAAGTGTTGCCGCAATCGAGTGGTCCCATAGGTGAAAGTTTTATGGTGAAATCATAATGTAGAGGAAGCCACATGGGAAAGACAAGAGCATGTCAGGGCCCAATATCCGGACCTCTTTGCTTAGGCAAATTTTGGTGATAAAATTTCTGTTAAGGTGGGTAGAATGTAACACCCGGCATTTTTGCCCTTGTAATTATTCCCCCGGATTATATTAGCGGGATGAATTTTTGTATAAAATCTGATGTACATTTTAATGAATTGTCGGAGAGTTGAATGGAAAAACCAGGTTGAAGAATTTATTTAACAAATTTAGTCAAGAACCAATGGAAGGGTAAATTGGGAAAGAATTAAGGTTGGTGGGAGAAAGCCAATGGATGATTGATACTTGGCAACTTGTTGAAGAAGCCATGTTCTTCCTCCTACGTGAAATCCTCATTTCTCTTCTCTGTTTCTTGTTTTCCTCCCTGTTTTCTCTCTTTCTGGCGATTTCAACATTTCCAAAAGACTTCTATTCTCCTGTCTTCTCCAAAAAAGGTAATCATCTGCTAAGTTAGCAAGTTTGGAAAAGTGAAAATGTGAGTTTTGTGGAAGTTTAAAGTTTCGATATTTTGTGAAAACCTCACTGTTTTTGGATGAAAACACAGTTGTTGTTTTCTAAGAGTTTGAAAGGAGTTGCTGCTGATTCTACCAAGTTATTAGTTAGCATTTGCAGCTTGTTTATTTTCCTTACGTGCATGTACAGGTTTGTGCATTACCGAGACGATCAAGAACATTAACTCTGCAGCAAACAGGTAAGTTCATATCCGTAGGTTGGCCCTTAAGGCCCTACATCACGGAGACTCTAAGATTTTACTACTGTCGGGAGGTTTCGGGTAGATAAGTTGAAGTTATATTCTGAGTTGTCTGTTTTTCCTTTAGGTTCTGTTGTGTTATTTCTGCTGTCTGCTGTTTTAATTGTAAGCACTGAAAATGTTCATGCATACACGATTTTCATAAAGTTCATGCAAAACTGTTTTCTGTACACAATTTTGAAGTTAAGCAAGATAAAATCTGACTGAAATGAACCGGTTAAGTACGGGACGGGGACTGACCCACTGTTACTGTACTGTTATATATATGTATACTGTATTACTGTATGTGCCTATTGTGCACTCACTGATTCTACTGATTGTTAGTTCCCCTATAAGCCCCACTTATACCCCTCTGTCACTGAAATGTAATGTACTGTATCGTCACCGTATTTCTGAAAGTCCATGCATAGCATACGCATCATTGCATTTATATATGTTCTTACTGAGTTTTAGACTCATAGGTGAACTCCTTGATGTAGGTACTGAACCCGAAAATGAGGACTTTGTGCCTCAGTCTGATGAATAGGTGGCTGGTGGTTCGAGCTCTCGGGGTGGTTGCTGCAGCCAGACATAATTTTCTGTCTTGAGGTTTAAGTCTTTAAAGTAAAGTTCATATCTGTAAACTCTTCTGAAATTCTGGTGTTTTGTTTTAAAACTCTGTTATAGTCCTGTGTTTTGTTTAAAAACTCTGCTGGGAATTTTGTAATGTATAGGTTCTGTTGTGTATGTATTTAAAACCTCTGTATTTGACAGTTGAATTTATGTTCTAAAGTATTATGGAATTGTTTGAAATATTTTCTCTTTTAGGATGTGCATGGATTATCTCTGATTTTAGAGCCATCCATGCAATCTGTTTCCTTAAAATTCTGTCGTGTTTCCCTAATATGCCCAAAATCATGTTTTGAATCGTTTTCTGAAGGTTCTGTTCATTTTTGCCTACATCCACCGGTTACTGTTCATTTTTGCCTACATCCACCGGTTACTGTTCATTTTTGCCTACATCCACCGGTTACTGTTCATTTTTGCCTACATCCACCGGTTACTGTTCATTTTTGCCTACATCCACCGGTTACTGTTCATTTTTGCCTACATCCACCGGTTACTGTTCATTTTTGCCTACATCCACCGGTTACTGTTCATTTTTGCCTACATCCACCGGTTACTGTTCATTTTTGCCTACATCCACCGGTTACTGTTCATTTTTGCCTACATCCACCGGTTACTGTTCATTTTTGCCTACATCCACCGGTTACTGTTCATTTTTGCCTACATCCACCGGTTACTGTTCATTTTTGCCTACATCCACCGGTTACTGTTCATTTTTGCCTACATCCACCGGTTACTGTTCATTTTTGCCTACATCCACCGGTTACTGTTCATTTTTGCCTACATCCACCGGTTACTGTTCATTTTTGCCTACATCCACCGGTTACTGTTCATTTCTGCCTACATCCACCGTTACTGTTCATTTTTGCCTACATCCACCGCTGCCTGTTTCTCTTTAAAACTTCATCCACCATTGCCTTATAATTTATATCCACCGATCGTCACTGTTCATTTCTGCCTACATCCACCGGTTACTGTTCATTTTTGCCTACATCCACCGCTGCCTGTTTCTCTTTAAAACTTCATCCACCGTTGCCTTATAATTTATATCCACCGATCGTCACTGTTCATTTCTACCTACATCCACCGGTTACTGTTCATTTTTGCCTACATCCACCGCTGCCTATTTCTCTTTAAAACTTCATCCACCGTTGCCTTATAATTTATATCTACCGATCGTCACCGTTTATTTCTGCCTACATCCACCGGTTACTGTTCATTTTGGCCTACATCTACTGCTGCCTATTTCTCTTTAAAACTTCATCCACCGTTGCCTTATAATTTATATCAACCGCCGATCACTGTTCATCTTTTGTCTTATCTGAATCCACCGTTGCCCTTTTTTTATTTTCTTAAACTAAGTCTTCTGCCAGTCTTCCGCCGAAGTCTTCTGCCAATATTTCCAGCAATTCCCTACCATTCCTGTCTGTTTATTTCTCCATCTGCTTACTTTATCGTTCACCTCTCTTTCTTGTTTTTACCATTTTCTTCTCATATATTTTGCTGCATTCTTCAAGTCCACCATGCCCCATATCTTAGATGTTCAAAGTTTTAATTTACTTTTGTCTCCCTGTTTTCTTCAGTCTATTATTTCTGTGGTTCAAAAATAAACGTGTTTTCTGATTTTGTTTTAAGTATTCTGTAATTCATCCTGCAGTTTGATTTTAGCTGTTTTTTTTTTCCGTTATGATTTCTACTCCAGAGAACACTCTCTCTCTGTCAATGTTTTAAAAGTATAATGTTCAAAAAAATAATAGTCTCGTTTTCTGTAAAATGTCCGGAGTGATGGCTCCTCGGACCCCGATCTGGTCGGGGGTTGTCACAGGATCATATGCATATTATCCTTTTTTTTAGCTTAAATATAATAATTATGAGTAAATATCAATATGAACTCCAAACTATAGACTCCATACAACTAACTTCTTAAAGTAATTACAACCAAGCCTACATACGGAAATCTAAATCAGATAGTGCAATAATATAAAAATACTTAACAATATCCAACCGTGCAGTAAAGAAAAGAAAATCCAATCAACGAGTTATGTTTACATGCCCAAAATAAATAACCAAGTCATTACCGTGAAATTGCAAATAAAGTTCTATAAGAACATAAACTACTAGTAACCACTTCTGAATTCTATTAAAACTATCCACTCTTCTTTTTACCTAGATTGGAAGGGGGGTCGCTGAGGTGTGCGATTTCTTTTCAAACTATACATGAGTTTTATAAAATCTGTTAAGTAAACATATTTTCTTCCTTTTATCAAAACATGCTCCACAAGCCCTCTGTTAGGTAGTTATAAAAACATGCTACATACATATGTGGTTATACAACGAAACTAACCCTAACTGTTTTCTACAAAAAATATCATAAGTGAAAATAGAGTGTCACACAAGGACCACTGTGACACAATCCATAGGACGACAATGATCTAAGGACCAACCAACGCCTCATGAGTCCAAAGAAAAGCGTGACGACGTTCAAAAAATCCAACCTATCACCCAAGTGGTCGGCGAAGGACAGTTTGCCAAGATACCAACTCGAACCATTACACACCTTGATAAAGTTTAGAGGTTCAAAAATCAAGGAGCGCGTCATCACCGCCCTACTATTAGTTTTTCGTATGTGCATACAATACCACCTCCATGCAACAAGAGATGTATATGATAGCCTCGTGATACTTTGATGCCAAGACTGCTCAAAGTATCAAAATGATTTATCTTTCATACATATCATAGCAAAACCCAAATCATGTAATGCTGAAAGTAAACATGAGAAAACCATACATACATATACATATAACAACTGACGTGTTGGCAACCAGGCCCCATCATACTCTCATAAGTGGCAACCCACCAAAATAGCATTCTAAAAAACATTGAAATGCAATGCAACAAGCATAAAATCCATATCTCGACAATGACTATTCTTCTTTCTTAGACGAGCGGTAACCTCAGGTATTGACTCAAAATCAGCAAACTTGTCCTACCCTAAAAGAGAAAATTCAAATCATAAATATTCTGCTCAATACTAGAGAAAGCACAAGGATAGGTCTTATATTGAACTAGAAACCCAATCCGACAACTCTACAATCGGCTGCAAACGCTCCTCGGCAACAAAATTTTCCTTAAAAATAATTTGATTGGTCGACACTTATAAGTGGGGGTCGAGCCACAGACCGACACTATTAACATTCAGATTATCCTGCGGTTGACACTTCCTTCATGCGATCGACACTTCGTACCTCTTGGGTCTACCTGCGATCGACACTTCCCTCATGCAGTCAACACTACAAACCTCTCATGTTTTAACTCAAATTGCACTAATGGTTGACACCTTAACCCACTGGTCGACACTTCAGAGATCTCGAGTTAAGCCGTTAAAATGGCCTAGCGATCGACACTTGCCTTGAAGTGTTGACACCTTTGACCTCTCGGATCTTGCTTGAATACATGATTGGTCGACACTTATCTTGAAGTTTTGACCTTTGAGTCGATTCTAGTGAAGGGGAATTCGTAAAACTCACCATTCCTTGCCCTTTTTTTGCCTCCAAACGATGGATAAACCTGCATCAACTCTAAAATTTAGAATAATCAGATGAAATTGAGGTTCATTGCTCGAACCCATCCCCAGTCTAAGACCCTTACTTAACAAATCGAAAATGGAGAGGGTAGGATGACTAACCTTTGAAATGTCTTCATAAACGTTGAAGGTGGATGTCCCGATAACTTTTGCCTACCCTTGGAAGTCGCGGTTCGCACAATCCAAAAACACTCACTTCCCTCTCTCTCCTTCTCTCTAGTGGTGGCCAAGCACAAATGAGGGCAAGAAAAAGGCTGCTAAACCCTAAAAACTTATTTTCTCCTATTTACACTATAACCCCAAGTTTTTGGTTTAATTCATTTTTTTTGTAACACCCGAAAATTTACTATAACGCATATAGCCTTAGTTAGGTTGTGTCGGGAGAATTTAACATTAACCCTAGTGATTTTCTAAGATTGTGAGAATGAAGTATAAGTGGAGGATGAAATTGAAGGAAATCTTAGGATTTAGTGATGGTGTATGTTGTTGAATTGGAAATTTGAAAATTAAGAAAAGTAAAAGGTGAAAAGTTGGAGTTTAAAGAAGCATGTAACGTTGAACAACTTAACAAATGAGGGTGGGGATTTTTGTAAATTTAAAATTTGGTGGAAAGAAATTAAAAGTAAAAGTGTGGGTTTTTTATAAAATGGAGGGTTTTATGTAAAATGGAAATAAACCCATCTTCTTCCTCCCCTAGCTCCACGAAAATTCCAGCCCTTGCAGCTCTTCCCTTCTCCATTTTCTTCAAGAAATTTCAAGGTTTTAAGGTATGTTTTTATGGGGTTTTTAGTTTAATGTAATTAGGTGTTAATTTTTGGAGGTTTAAGGTGTTTTTGGTGGAGATTGATTAGGGTTTGGAAACCCTAAAAGGTGAGGTCCGAAAATTGCATGCCTAAGCTAGTTCCCTTCCTAATTTTAGTGTTTTAAAGGTTAGATGGATTAGTTTAAGTTGTTTTTAGGGTTAGATTTGAGTTTGGAAGTGAGTTATACAAAAACTGATTTTTGGAGTAAAGATACCCGATTCTGTTTTTGCATTTTCGAGTTGGCCAAGTTAGTTGGTTGGTTAATTTGAGTGTTTCAATGGATAGTAGACATGTAGAGGTTTACGGATTGGGGTGGCACGCCAAAATCTGTTGAAAAATGAGTAAGTTATGGCCATTTGAAGTTGAACGCTGAAAATTTTGGGTAAAATCGGGTTTTAGAGCTTAGAGGATAAATTGTCTTAAGTGTTGTTTAGTTTTGGGTTATAAAATCCTTTAGAATTTATTAGTGGCTTTCTAAGCTATTTCCTTATATTGTTAGGTTATCGCACGAGTGAGTTAACGGGACAAAGTGACCAAGCAGGTGCCGAGCAGTCAGGTAAGTAGAGGAATTGTTTTTGTTGCCTTAGGCCTACACCATGGAACGGTAGGGTAAACAGTCTTGTTTCGCGTTGTGTTGTGTTACGTATTTTTCTGGCATGCATCACGTTTTAGTTTTGTGCACTGTGGTTTGCAAGTGTGACTTGTGCGAGTGTGAATTGTAATAAGATAATAAGAATTGTAAGAACTGATCTCGAGTAAATTGGCCTTGTCGAAAATAAGTGCTGGAGTGTAGCACCCCAAAGGGATTTTACGAGAGAGCGGTTTGGCTAAAAGATTTAAGACATCTTGAGTATGAACTCCTAGACAGTCATAGGTGTAACACCCGACAATTTCGGCCAGGTGATTTTCTTAACCATTTTAATTGTCACCCTTTTATTGACCTTTATGATTTTAAATTTAATGTCAAGACTTATTTATTACAAGTTGAGTGAAATTAGGTTGGGTGGCAAGTTTGTAATTAAGGTGGATTTTAATTAGTATAAATAGGTTATGGGAATTCTTAAACCCAATTAAAACCTCGCTGTAGTCGACATTTCCTCTCTCGGCGATTCCCTTCCTTCCAGAGCTCCCTCTCTGCTAGCTATTCCTTCGCCGGCGACCAGTTCTTCAGCCTCCACTTCAACAATCCACGCTCTAGGTAAGACTTAGACAATGTAGTTACTGGGTAGTTACTTAGAGCTCTGTCTTCAGCTAGAGTAATGGTAGTGACAATCATGATCTGTGTTTAGTAATGGCATTTTCGATTTGATTCTGGACATTAAGATAACAGACCATGTTTAGTTGTTAGACTTAATCCGGTTATTTAGGTTCTGGAAGTTTAATCTGTACACACTAGGCGCTCGACGAGGAAGATTTAGAAATATTTATGTTAGATACTAGGATGACTTTTAGTTAGGATTTTGACTTAACACTGTAATGTGAAATGTTTCTAGGTAAAGAAGTTTGAAGAGAAGTACTCAAGTTGCTAAAGAAACCAGGTAAGTGAGTGAGTAAGACTTCCGGCCTTTAGGGCACTTCATCACAAGGGTACTAAGTAGAAGTTGTTTATGATGTTAAAAGTACATGTGCTAACGTCTGGTTGTCTTCGGTACTCGAGTTGATGTTATGATCCTTTGATGAATGAATGGCTTGTTCAGTAGTCTGATGAACTAAGATTAGTCATGCTCATGCATCATGAATATTTCTCAAGCATATGAAAATGTTTTAAATGCATGATTTCTCCCATGAACAAGATATGAACATGAAACTTATGCAACAAGGATTAAGAGAGGGTTGGAGGCGGTTTGATGTATGTCACTGTCCAAAAGAAGGACCATGAATACGACCCGCAAGGGATTATGTACACTCTCACTGTCAACCCCCTTTTCGGCACAAATCCTCCCTTAATCCATATGATGAAAACGATGAACATGAACAAGAACAAGAACACGAAAGATCATGAACATATGTTTCCTTTAATTTGTACATTCATGCATACATGTTAGAATTGCACTCCTTACTAAGCATTAGGCTTATAGTTTAAACCTTATGATGTAGGTGAAGAACTACCAGGTGAGGATTTCAAGTCTAATGAGGATGTTTAAGGCTGGTTGCTGGAAGGAGTTCGGGTTGTCAGTGAGTGGCTGGAAGGCGATTTCAACTCCTGGTTACTACTTTTATCATATTCATCGGATGATGTCTTCCATCGGATGATGTCTTCCATCGGATGATGTCTTCCATCGGATGATGTCTTCCATCGGATGATGTCTTCCATCGGATGATGTCTTCCATCGGATGATGTCTTCCATCGGATGATGTCTTCCATCGGATGATGTCTTCCATCGGATGATGTCTTCCATCGGATGATGTCTTCCATCGGATGATGTCTTCCATCGGATGATGTCTTCCATCGGATGATGTTTTCTATCGGATGATGTCTTCCATCGGATGATGTCTTCCATCGGATGATGTCTTCCATCGGATGATGTCTTCCATCGGATGATGTCTTCCATCGGATGATGTCTTCCATCGGATGATGTCTTCCATCGGATGATGTCTTCCATCGGATGATGTCTTCCATCGGATGATGTCTTCCATCGGATGATGTCTTCCATCGGATGATGTCTTCCATCGGATGATGTCTTCCATCGGATGATGTCTTCCATCGGATGATGTCTTCCATCGGATGATGTCTTCCATCGGATGATGTCTTCCATCGGATGATGTCTTCCATCGGATGATGTCTTCCATCGGATGATGTCTTCCATCGGATGATGTCTTCCATCGGATGATGTCTTCCATCGGATGATGTCTTCCATCGGATGATGTCTTCCATCGGATGATGTCTTCCATCGGATGATGTCTTCCATCGGATGATGTCTTCCATCGGATGATGTCTTCCATCGGATGATGTCTTCCATCGGATGATGTCTTCCATCGGATGATGTCTTCCATCGGATGATGTCTTCCATCGGATGATGTCTTCCATCGGATGATGTCTTCCATCGGATGATGTCTTCCATCGGATGATGTCTTCCATCGGATGATGTCTTCCATCGGATGATGTCTTCCATCGGATGATGTCTTCCATCGGATGATGTCTTCCATCGGATGATGTCTTCCATCGGATGATGTCTTCCATCGGATGATGTCTTCCATCGGATGATGTCTTCCATCGGATGATGTCTTCCATCGGATGATGTCTTCCATCGGATGATGTCTTCCATCGGATGATGTCTTCCATCGGATGATGTCTTCCATCGGATGATGTCTTCCATCGGATGATGTCTTCCATCGGATGATGTCTTCCATCGGATGATGTCTTCCATCGGATGATGTCTTCCATCGGATGATGTCTTCCATCGGATGATGTCTTCCATCGGATGATGTCTTCCATCGGATGATGTCTTCCATCGGATGATGTCTTCCATCGGATGATGTCTTCCATCGGATGATGTCTTCCATCGGATGATGTCTTCCATCGGATGATGTCTTCCATCGGATGATGTCTTCCATCGGATGATGTCTTCCATCGGATGATGTCTTCCATCGGATGATGTCTTCCATCGGATGATGTCTTCCATCGGATGATGTCTTCCATCGGATGATGTCTTCCATCGGATGATGTCTTCCATCGGATGATGTCTTCCATCGGATGATGTCTTCCATCGGATGATGTCTTCCATCGGATGATGTCTTCCATCGGATGATGTCTTCCATCGGATGATGTCTTCCATCGGATGATGTCTTCCATCGGATGATGTCTTCCATCGGATGATGTCTTCCATCGGATGATGTCTTCCATCGGATGATGTCTTCCATCGGATGATGTCTTCCATCGGATGATGTCTTCCATCGGATGATGTCTTCCATCGGATGATGTCTTCCATCGGATGATGTCTTCCATCGGATGATGTCTTCCATCGGATGATGTCTTCCATCGGATGATGTCTTCCATCGGATGATGTCTTCCATCGGATGATGTCTTCCATCGGATGATGTCTTCCATCGGATGATGTCTTCCATCGGATGATGTCTTCCATCGGATGATGTCTTCCATCGGATGATGTCTTCCATCGGATGATGTCTTCCATCGGATGATGTCTTCCATCGGATGATGTCTTCCATCGGATGATGTCTTCCATCGGATGATGTCTTCCATCGGATGATGTCTTCCATCGGATGATGTCTTCCATCGGATGATGTCTTCCATCGGATGATGTCTTCCATCGGATGATGTCTTCCATCGGATGATGTCTTCCATCGGATGATGTCTTCCATCGGATGATGTCTTCCATCGGATGATGTCTTCCATCGGATGATGTCTTCCATCGGATGATGTCTTCCATCGGATGATGTCTTCCATCGGATGATGTCTTCCATCGGATGATGTCTTCCATCGGATGATGTTTTCTATCGGATGATGTCTTCCATCGGATGATGTCTTCCATCGGATGATGTCTTCTATCGGATGATGTCTTCCATCGGATGATGTCTTCCATCGGATGATGTCTTCCATCGGATGATGTCTTCTATCAGATGATGTCTTCTATCAGAAGGAGTTTAATGAGTCACGTGATGTGCATGTGTCAATCGGTAGAAGCCGATATTAAGTCTTGTCGTTTTGTGATCGGATGAGGTTTAATGAGTCACGTGATGTGCATGTGTCAATCGGTAGAAGCCGATATTAAGTCTTGTCGTTTTTTGATCGGATGAGGTTTAATGAGTCACGTGATGTGCATGTGTCAATCGGTAGAAGCCGATATTAAGTCTTGTCGTCTTGTGATCGGATGAGGTTTAATGAATCACGTGGGATGCATGTGTCAATCGGTAGATGTAGGTTTTTCCATTATCGACAGGAGTATGTATTAAGTCATGTCATTTTGTGATCGGATGAGGTTTAATGAATCACGTGGGATGCATGTGTCAATCGGTAGGAGCGTGCACCATGTCTTGTCGTTTTGTGATCGGTAGATGTCCTTGAGTTTCCAATTCCCTTTGGCTAAATGTCTTAACGTTTTGTCTAATTATAAACGTTGTCTACTTATTGAGTTTTCCGCTGTAAAGTCGAGGATTAAAGATAGAATTATCATCACTGAGAGAAAATTTAAAATTTTTCGTAATTTCTCTTAGTTCAGTTCAATGTTTTGGGTAGCGAAACCGGGTCTAGAAGACTCGGGGCGTTACAATAGGGTTCTACGATCGATGTGGGTAAGGCAAATCGTGCTTGGCCGTCCTAGACAGTTATAGGATGTGTGCTAACCGGTTTTATTTGGTTGGATCAAGGCGAGGCCGTCTTAGACAGTTATGAGATGTGTGCCTACTTGATCCACACAGCTTATGATAAGATTAATGCAACGAACATGTAACGAGCATAACTGAGAGTTAGAAACTGCATGCACTAGGATTGTGTTGCATTGTGTGTTATGTGCATTCGTTATTCCCTACTTACTAAGCATTAGACTTACTTCTCGTGTTCTATGGTGTAGGTGACGACTTTTATTCAGGTGAGCTAGATGAGGGAGCCCAGGATTAGGCAGTGGTCGATGAAGCATGGAGCATACCGATGCGGGCATATGTCGGGGCGTCTCAGCCACGTTTCTCGGGTAGTCTGGTGGGGACGTTGGTATTTTGTATTGTAGATATTTTTATTTTGGATGATTATGGATTGTGGATGTTTTGATGGATGGTTGGTATGTGAATAATAGTGTTTTGAGATTTGGATTTCAGGTTTTGGGTTATAGAACACACATTTTTGTTTTTTTTAAATTTTGCCTATTTCCAAAATGTTTTGACCCGACCTTTTCCGACGTATTTTAAACGTATTTTACGCACATTTTTCAACATATTTTGAGGGTTCGAAAAACCCGAAAATCGAGTCAAAATTTTATCGAAAATTATTTTAAACGTCGTTTTAAACGCGGGATTGGTGTGACGACCCCCGACCCGATCGGGGTCCGAGAGCCATCACTCCGGGACATTTAACAGAAAACAGGATACACATTTTTTTTTTGAACATAAGTGAACAGAACATTAGGAAAAAAACAGAAAATAGACTGAACTTTTAAGAGTAAAACCTTAAAGCTTAACAGAGAAAGAAAACATTTTTGGAATTTGGAATCAAAACAGAGAAAAAGAAACAGTTAAAACTAGACTACAGAATGAATGGCAGAAGGAGAGCAGGAAGATTGGAAGCAAGGAGAAATGAAACAGTGCAATCGGTGGATATAATAAGACAAAAGACGAACAATGTTTAGCAGAAGAGACTGAGTAAAACTGGGCGGAAGAGGTGGTGACGTCAGGCGGAAGATACAGGCAGCAGACGGAATTCGGAGAATGTAAACTACGGGTGACGTCATCAGAAGAGGAGATGACGTCAGACGGAAGATGCAGGCATCAGATGAAATCGGATGAGGTGATGACGTCAGCCGGATGATGGATGACGTCAACCGGAAGATACAGGCATTTACGAAATCGGCAGAAGAAAAGCTATGGTGACATCATCGGAAGAGGAGATGACGTCAGACGGAAGATACAGGCAGCAAATGGAATCAGATGGGGTGATGACGTCAGCCGGAAGATGGCTGACGTCAACCGGAAGATACAGACATTAATCGTAATCAGCAGAAGAAAGCCTAAGGCAGAAACACTGTTTGGCGGTGGATATGAATAAGACAAAATATGAACAGTATCAATCGGTAGATATAATTTCAAAGGCAGAATTTACAACTTTTGACAGGAAAACAAACAGACAGAGAGCATAAAACAGAAGACCTAAAAGTCTCAGATTTTCAAACCACTTCAAAACATTGTTCTCGAGCACAACAGAAGGTATAATAGAAACTTAAGGATACAGAAAATATTCCAAACCATTTCAGAATACTTCAGAACTTAATCCAACTGTCAAATACAGTAGTTTTGAAACTTAGACATCAAAATATGTGCATTGTTATAAAATCTGAAGATCAGTACAGAACCTAACATATATTTGTAGAATATCTAACACAGAAGTTTTAAATACATAAACAGAACATAGTTTAGAATTTCACTCTCTCAGTCGGGAATTTGTCTGACAGCCACAACCAACCCGAGAGCTCGAACCACCAGCCACCTATTCATCAGACTGAGGCACGAAGTCCTCATTTTTGGGTTCAGTACCTACATCAGGGAGTTCACCTATGAGTCTAAAACTCAGTAAGAACATATTATAAATGCAGTGATGCAGAATGTTATGCATGCGGTTTTTCAGAATACAGTGACAAAACATTTCATTACGTTTCAGTGGCAGAGGGGTATATGTGGGGCTTGTAGGGGAACTGGCAAGTGCACGACAGGCACAAACAGAGATACAGAACAGAACAGAAACAGATCTGGGGGCCAGTCCCCGTCCCACACTTAACCGGTACATTTCAGTCAGATTTTATCTTGCTTAACTTTAAAATCATGTACAGAAAACAGTTTTGCATGAACTTTCAGAAAATCATGTATGCATGGACGGTGCTTGAACTTAAACTGGCAGACAACAGAAAGTAAATCAAAGCCAGACATTTCAGAACATAACTCTAACTCTTCTACCCAAAACAACCCGACAGAACAGAAAACCTAGTGCCTCCGTGATGTAGGGCCTTAAAGGCCAACCTACGGATATGAACTTACCTGTTATCTGCGATGCAGTTGGCTGGAAAGTCTCGGAAATGCACAAATCTGTAACAAGCACGTAGAGAAATAAACAATGTTGCAAATGCTAACTAACAAGTTAGAAGAATCAGCAGCAACACATTTCAAATCTTTAGAAAACACACCAACGTGTTTTCATCCAAAGACAGTGAGTTTTTCTCTAAATACCATAGCCCTAAACTTCGGTAAAAACCCACATTAAACTTGTCCAAACTTGTTAGCATGAGTAGATGCTTACCTTTTGCTGAAGGATGCAGGAGAAACAAAGTGTGGAACTTGTTTCAGTCGCCTGGAAGAGAGAAAGCAAAGAGGGAAGGGAAGAAGCAGAGAAGTGAAATGCAGATTTCACGAAGGAGGAAGGACTTAGCTTCCTCAACAAGTTGCCAAGTGTCAGTTATCCACTGGCTATCTCCCACCAACCTTAATTTCTCTCCAATTTGTCCTTCCATTGGTTTTTAACTAAGACATTATTTAGTCAGTCGATTCAGTCTAACGAATCCCCTTCGTTCTATTAATTACATCGACAATTTTATTAAAACAGTCATTGTATTAATATCGGAGTAATCACGTTTAATTATTCGGGGAAATAATTACACGGAAAATGCCGGGTGTTACATTCCACCCACCTTAACAAAAATTTTGTCCCCAAAATTTGCCTAAGCGAATAACTTTGGATATTGGGCTCTAACATCCTCTTGTCTTTCCCACGTGGCTTCCTCCACATTATGATTGTGCCACAAAACTTTTACCAATGGGACTACCCTGTTGCGCAACACCTTGAGTGACATATCTAATATCTGTATAGGCCTTTCTTCATATGTCAGCGTCGGCATGATATCAAAGTCCACATGCTCCACGATCTGAGTTGGATCTCGTACACACTTCCTCAGTATCGAAACATGGAAAACATTGTGAACACCATCCATAGACGCTGGCAGCTGCAGCCTGTAAGCCATGCTTCCCACACGCTTCAAGATGGGAAAAGGGCCAATGAACCGTGGGCTAAGCTTTCCTTTCTTACCGAATCTCATTACGGCCTTGAAAGGCGACACTTTCAGGAATACCTCATCGCCCACAGCGAACTCTAAGTCTCTTCTCCTATGGTCCGCATAACTTTTCTGTCGACTCTGAACAATCTTTATTCGTTGCTTGATAGCAGCTATCACCTCAGACATCTGCTGTAATATCTCAGGGCCGATAAGCTTGGTTTCTCCGACCCCATCCCAACACAATGGAGATCTACACTTCCTGCCATAGAGAGTTTCATACGGAGCCATACCGATTGTAGCTTGGTAGCTGTTGTTATAAGCGAACTCTACAAGCGGCAAGTATCTACTCCAAGGAGCATGAAATTCCAGCACGCACGACCTTAACATATCCTCCAATATTTGGATTGTTCTCTCAGATTGCCCGTCCGTCTGTGGATGAAACGCCGTGCTGAAATCCAACTTGGTGCCCAGGGAGTTCTGCAAACTTCTCCAAAATCTGGAAGTGAATCTGGGATCACGGTCCGAAACAATTGACACCGGAATACCATGCAGCTTAACAATCTCACTGATGTACAGTTCTGCGTACTGATCCATGGAGTACGTTGTCTTCACAGGTAGAAAGTGGGCCGACTTCGTCAATCTGTCCACTATGACGCAAATGCTATTATGGCCCTTAGCTGTTCTTGGTAGGCCAACAACAAAATCCATCGTTATGTTCTCCTATTTCCATTCAGGGATCGGGAAAGGCTGAAGCGTTCCACTTGATCGTTGATGTTCAGCTTTGACCTGTTGATATACCATACAAGACTCCACATACTTGGCCACTTCATTCTTCATATTTGGCCACCAGAAGTGAAGTTTCAAGTCTTGATATATCTTCGTGCTTCCAGGATGCACAGAGAAAGGAGATGAATGGGCTTCCAACAAGATGTGCTTCGTAGCTCTTCGTCTTTCGGAACATACCATCTGTTTTTGAACTTCAGAACTCCATCTCCCGAATAACTGAAATCGGAAGAAGCCATTGGTACCTTGCTCACCATATCAGCCATCTCCTTTGAATTGGTCTTCTGGGCTTCCTTAATTTGGTCCAGGACAGTGGGCCGTAGCGTCAAGTTTGCTAGTATGGCCGACAGCCCAGAAACTACCTCCATATCGAACTTCTGTATCTCTATCCTCAAAGGCATTGATACGGCCGATATAGCTGGTTGCATAGTATCTGACATCCTGCTCAATGCATCGGCTACTACGTTAGCTTTACCTGGGTGGTATTTAATCTCAACATCATAATCTTTTACTAATTCTAACCACCTCCTTTGTCTCATGTTTAACTCCTTTTGAGTGAATATGTATTTTAAACTCTTGTAATCAGAAAACACCTCGCATGATTGTCCGTATAAGTGGTGTCTCCATACTTTCAGCGCAAACACAACTGCCGCTAACTCAAGATCGTGAGTAGGGTAGTTTTGCTCGCGATTCTTCAGTTGTCTGGATGCGTATGCTACAACTTTCCCTTCTTACATTAGTACACACCCCAATCCAATCTTGGAAGCATCACAATATACGCTGAATTTGCCGTCTTCAATCGGCAACACTAATAGAGGAGCAGTGGTTAATTTTTGTTTGAGTGTCTGAAAGCTCACCTTACATGCTTCGGACCACTTGAACTTGATTTCCTTCCTCATCAAGCTAGTCATAGGCTTCGCTATCACAGAAAATCCCTTGATGAATTTCTTGTAATAACCAGCTAGTCTGATAAAGCTCCGTACCTCGCTTGCATTCCTCGGCCTTGGCCAGTCTCTTACAGCCTCAATCATGGCCGGGTCCACAGACACTCCTTCAGCTGACACCACGTGGCCTAGGAAATTAATCCTACTCAGCCAGAATTCACATTTTGATAGTTTGGCAAATAATTGATGCTGCCTCAGAGTTGATAGCACATTTGCCAGGTGCTCCTCGTGCTCGGCCTTACTTCTGGAGTAAACCAGAATGTCGTCGATGAAAACGATTACAAATTTATCCAAGAAATCTTGGAATATCCTGTTCATCAGGTCCATGAATGTTGCTGGAGCATTAGTTAACCCGAACGACATCACCAAGAACTCGTAATGCCCGTACCGGGTCCTGAAGGCGGTCTTTGAAATATCATCAGCTCTGACATTCAACTGGTAATAGCCGGAGCGTAAGTCAATCTTAGAAAATACCCGAGCCCCTTGTAGCTGATTAAATAAATCATCGATCCTCGGCAACGGGTACTTATTCTTGATAGTCAACTTGTTCAGCTCACGATAATCGATGTACATACGTAGGGACCCATCTTTCTTTTTGACGAACAAGACGGGAGCACCCCACGGAGAGAAACTAGGGCGCACAAAACCCTTGTCTACCAAATCTTTCAGCTGAGCCTTCAATTCCCTCAACTCAATCGGCGTCATACGGTACGAATCCTTCGATATCGGTTCAGTACCAGGAATACATCGATTTCGAACTCGATCTCACAATTGGGTGGCAATCCCGGCAGGTCATCTAAGAAAACCTCTGAGAAGTCTCGAACTACCGGAATATCTCGAAGCTCCACCTCACCTTGTCTTTGAACATCTACTACGTGGGCAAGAAATCCGACACATCCTGACCTCATCAGTGTTGAGCTTTCAAGGTGGATTTAACAGGCATACTATGTTTCTTTGGTATCGCCTGGTAGGAGAACTCTACTTCGCTCGGGCACTTAAAAGTTACGAGCCCGGACCTGCAGTCGATGGTGGAATGATTTCTAAACAGCCAGTCCATCCCCATAATGACATCGTACCCTTTCACATCGATGACGATAAGATCGTCATACAATTTCTTGTCCCCAACTGACACTATATCACCCCATACAACCTGCTCGGAGTGCATACACTCTCTGAACGGTAGCATAATGCTGTAGGGTTGATCTGATGGCGTACTACAAAACTTCTGTCTAACTACGAAGTCCATGGCCACAAACGAATGTGTGGCCCCCGTGTCCCACAAGGTATAAGCAGGTACATTACATATCAAGATTGTACCTGTAATTGCTGTATGCTGATCAGCATCATCAACATCCTCCATCATTGCAAACACCCTAGGTACGGCAAGGTTTGGTCTCGTGTCCGGTGTCGGGCAATCCCGAACATGATGGCCTCCTTTGCCACATCGGAAACATTGGCCAGTAGCAAGTCTGCATTCCCCTCTGTGAGGCTTCTGGCACCGCGGGCATACAGAAAGTTAAGGAGCCCCCATTGGTCTTTTTCCTTTGTCGTGATAAAGGATGGTTTCATTGGGCCTCTTGATGCCCATGTTCTGCTGCTGTTGAGGTTGTAAATTCTGACCTCTTTGTTGTTGTTGCTGTTGAGGGGCATTCCGAATAATTCCCTTTGATGAATCCCTTTGTCTCAGGGATTTCATTTCCAAGGCTTCTAACTGGTAAGCCTTGGCCACCACCTTCGTATACGGGGCCTCATCAAATCCTCCGTATGAAATTCCTCGTAAGAGGTCCAGCTTCAAACCTTGAATGAATTGGTGCACCTTATTCTCATCAGTGGCCACCAGGTGTGTTGCATATCGGGATAATGATTCAAACTTCTGAACATATTCTGCCACTGACCCATATTGTCGCAGCCGAGAGAACTCAAGCAACTTTTCCTTCCTCACTCCTCGGTCAAAGTACTTCTCATAGAAGATTTTCGTGAATCCTTCCCAGCTTAATGCCACTGTAGTCGACTGCACTGTATCCCACCAAAATCCAGCACTTTCGATGAGATAGAACGTGGCACAATTAACTTTCTTGTTGTCTTCCACTTCTGCATAACTGAACTTCTTCTCCATTGTTCGAATCCAGGTTTTAGCACGGGTCAGGTCTGTAGACAGTCCATCAAATGAAGGCGGCTGGAGTCGCCAAAATCTATCTCCACTGTTGTCACGTGAAGCATTTCCATGGTTGTTATTGTTATTGTTCCCGCTGTCTTCTCTGGCCATCATACATTCCACCATGCGGGACTGTACTCCCACCAGTTCGGTTAGTCGGTCAATGGCACAAGAGCTTTCGCTTGACTCTTCCTGATGCCCCCTCACCATTTCTAAGGAAACCTATTATCAGAATAACCTAATTTAATAAACAGAACCTTTCACGGAAATTTTTAAACACTTACAGTTGGTGGAGCGATCTCACATGGCGGTTGTACAGTCAGACATTTCACAGAATCGGTTTTAAAACCTTGTCTCTCTGATACCATGACTGTGACGACCCCCGACCCGATCGGGGTCCGAGAGCCATCACTCCGGGACATTTAACAGAAAAATAGGATACACATTGTTTTTTTGAACATTAGGAAACAAACAGAAAACAGACTGAACTTTTAATAGTAAAACCTTAAAGCTTAACAGAGAAGGAAAACATTTTCGGAATTTGGAATCAAAACAGAGAAAAAGAAACAGTTAAAACTAGACTTAATCCAACTGTCAAATACAGTAGTTTTGAAACTTAGACATCAAAATCTGTGCATTGTTATAAAATCTGAAGATCAGTACAGAACCTAACATATATGTGCAGAATATCTAACACAGAAGTTTTAAATACATAAACAGAACATAATTTAGAATTTCACTATCTCAGTCGGGAATTCGTCTGACAGCCACAGCCAACCCGAGAGCTCGAACCACCAGCCACCTATTCATCAGACTTAGGCACGAAGTCCTCATTTTCGGGTTCAGTACCTACATCAAGGAGTTCACCTATGAGTCTAAAACTCAGTAAGAACATATTATAAATGCAGTGTTGCAGAATGTTATGCATGCGGTTTTTCAGAATACAGTGACAGAACATTTCATTACGTTTCAGTGGCAGAGGGGTATAAGTGGGGCTTGTAGGGGAACTGGCAAGTGCACGACAGGCACAAACAGAGATACAGAACAGAACAGAAATGGAACTGGGGGCCAGTCCCCGTCCCATCGGAAGAGGAGATGACGTCAGACGGAAGATGCAGGCAGCAGATGGAATCGGATGAGGTGATGACGTCAGCCGGAAGATGGATGACGTCAACCGGAAGATACAGACATTAATCGTAATCGGCAGAAGAAAGCCTAAGGCAGAAACACTGTTTGGCGGTGGATATGAATAAGACAAAATATGAACAGTATCAATTGGTAGATATAATTTCAAAGGCAGAATTTACAACTTTTGACAGGAAAACAAACAGACAGAGAGCATAAAACAGAAGACCTAAAAGTCTCAGATTCTCAAACCACTTCAAAACATGGTTCTCGAGCACAACAGAAGGTATAACATAAACTTAAGGATACAGAAAATATTCCAAACCATTTCAGAATACTTCAGAACTTAATCCAACTGTCAAATACAGTAGTTTTGAAACTTAGACATCAAAATCTGTGCATTGTTATAAAATCTGAAGATCAGTACAGAACCTAACATATATGTGCAGAATATCTAACACAGAAGTTTTAAATACATAAACAGAACATAATTTAGAATTTCACTATCTCAGTCGGGAATTCGTCTGACAGCCACAGCCAACCCGAGAGCTCGAACCACCAGCCACCTATTCATCAGACTTAGGCACGAAGTCCTCATTTTCGGGTTCAGTACCTACATCAAGGAGTTCACCTATGAGTCTAAAACTCAGTAAGAACATATTATAAATGCAGTGTTGCAGAATGTTATGCATGCGGTTTTTCAGAATACAGTGACAGAACATTTCATTACGTTTCAGTGGCAGAGGGGTATAAGTGGGGCTTGTAGGGGAACTGGCAAGTGCACGACAGGCACAAACAGAGATACAGAACAGAACAGAAATGGAACTGGGGGCCAGTCCCCGTCCCACACTTAACCGGTACATTTCAATCAGATTTTATCTTGCTTAACTTTAAAACCGTGTATAGAAAAAAGTTTTGCATGAACTTTCAAAAAATCGTGTATGCATGGACGGTGCTTGAACTTAAATTGGCAGACAACAGAAATAAGACAACAGAAAGTAAATCAAAGCCAGACATTTCAGAACATAACTTTAACTCTTCTACCCAAAACAACCCGACAGAACAGAAAACCTAGTACCTTCGTGATGTAGGGCCTTAAGGGCCAACCTACGGATATGAACTTACCTGTTATCCACGATGCAGTTGGCTGGAAAGTCTCGGAAATGCACAGATCTGTAACAAGCACGTAGAGAAATAAACAATGCTGCAAATGCTAACTAACAAGTTAGAAGAATCAGCAGCAACACGTTTCAAATCTTTAGAAAACACACCAACGTATTTTCATCCAAAGACAGTGAGTTTTTCTATAAATACCATAACCCTAAACTTCGGTAAAAACCCACATTAAACTTGTCCAAACTTGTTAGCATGAGTAGATGCTTACCTTTTACTGAAGGATGCAGGAGAAACAAAGTGTGGAACTTGTTTTAGTCGCCTGGAAGAGAGAAAGCAAAGAGGGAAGGGAAGAAGCAGAGAAGTGAAATGCAGATTTGACGTAGGAGGAAGGACTTAGCTTCCTCAACAAGTTGCCAAGTGTTAGTTATCCACTGGCTATCTCCCACCAACCTTAATTTCTCTCCAATTTGCCCTTCCATTGGTTTTTAACTAAAACATTATTTAGTCAGTCGATTCGGTCTCACGAATCCCCTTCGTTCTATTAATTACATCGACAATTTTATTAAAACAGTCATGGTATTAATATTGGAGTAATCCCGTTTAATTATTCGGGGAAATAATTACACGGAAAATACCGGGTGTTACAATTGGTTAGCAAAGTAGCGCACCGAACCGGGGCGGGTTCGGGGGCGTTTTATTTTTCCTTTGTTAGTTATTGACAACCTCGAATGTTATTCAAAATATTCACAAAGTAAATTCCAAATTCGCGATGTGAATTTTCCTCAAATAACACGGTAATTTACTTAATTGCCGAATAGACCAAAATTTCTGAAAAATCTAACGTTGCTATAAAAGACAAGACGAGTCAACTCATGACATGTTATTAGTCAACAAATGAAAAATTGACATTTAAAAATTAATAAACCTTAAAAAAAACCAGGTTTTCCAATAAAACGTTTAATAAAATAAAGTTTGAAAACTTGCAATAGAGCAAATGATAAAACAACCCATTATATTGTGGTAAATAAATAAAATAATTGACTACGGTATATGATTCAAGTGAAAATGGAGCCACTCACGAGCTCCAAGTATACAATGCCAGAAACGACGATACTGGGCAATCACAAAAACCAGGAATGACCTTGATTAGGTTTAGCTGAACAATAATTTAAATATGTATGTTTGAATTTTAAAAATTCAATGAAAAATATATACATAACATAAAAACCCGGCGAACCATAAAATATAAACGTCATTTAATATGAAAACTTGTATCGCAATATTGTTTTAAAAAAATTTGCCATCCTAAGCATAAAATTAAATCCCTACCTAAACTGAGTTACCAATAATTAAATCCATCATAAAACCAAAAATCTAAGAACGGGTTAAGTCCAAATTCTAAGACTCAAACCTAAACACAATATCATACCAACATCAGGATGAAATTTCAAACTTATGAATCTAAAGTCTAAGTCTAAAAATGACTGAAGAATGTTTGAGTTGAAAGTCTAAATCGAGTTTAGAACATCCACTGAAACAACTCAAGAACGATTGGGTAAAAATTCAATTTGGTCCCAAAATTAGGCATAGATCACAACCGAAATGGTTCGAGCCTCGACCAACTCGATCGAGCTATGGCCCCGAAACTTCGGGGTTGGGCCGCAACTGGCTCAACTTGAGTCGCGATGATCTGCGGCCTGACGACTTCTGCTAGTCGTCGTCCGACTAAAATCGAGCTAGAAACTCCATGTTTTCTGATTAAAATTTCCTCTAACCTGACCAGACTTGTTTCCGACCCATTACAAAAAACCAGAACATCGAAACAATGATTTTCTTTTCAAAATCCATTACTAAATCCTAACAGTCCAATATCAACATGAAAGACTTTAGATAAAAATTAAATGCAAGAATTTGATTTACCTTTTAAAGTTTTTGGTGGCCTCCTTCTATTCTAATGCACAACAATGTTTAAGTGCTTGTGTTTTAAAAATATAATTTCCAAAGGTGATTCCAACAACAATATGGAATCTAATTTGTTTCAACATTCGCAGAAGGAAAAAACCTTTCTTAGTTGTAGAAGTTATCTCTTCCCTTTTGGAACAACCCCTTCAAAGTTGACATTTCAACATCAATGTTAAATCCTTCGATACACAAAATCAATTCTATCCATAACACACAGATTCACTAGAAGAAAACAACAAAATCAATAAAAGAAATTATTTCACTGTAGACGATGAATAGAAATCGCCAAAGCTCGCAAAAAATTTCTCCCTTTTTTTTTCTATGACTTGACTTATTCTAGAGAGAGATAGAGTGTTTTTGGAGGGGAGGGGATTTGGTATCGACCTTTCCCCCACTCACATAAATAGGGGAAACTATCCCCTTATCTCGACATTCAACTTCCCTTCATGAAGGGAAGTTTAAATTTTTTCTTAAGCGGCTTTCACATTTTCCTCCACCTACAGAACTTCGTCTCCAGATTTAAGATAACTTCAATCATACCATTAAACAAGTGGGGATACTTTGCCATCATCTCTGACTGAATTTCTCAAGTTGCTCACTTTTTTTTATGATTTTCTATTGAACTCAAACTAGAGGAATTTCACGATGACGCAGAACTCTGATCTCACGACCCAAAACTTTCTGAGGCTACTCCACATAACAAACACCCTCCTTGGTAGGGACCTCGGTTCAAGAAATAATATGAGATGAATCATAAACATAGTTTCTTGCATAGACACATGGAAGACGTTGTGAACATACTTTAACTAATATGGTAATTCCAATATATGTGCGACTGCGCCTACTCATTCAATAATTCAAAAGTGTCAGACATACTTCGGGGATAATTTTCCTTTAACACCAAATTGACTCATATATTTTCTTGGTCTTACTTTCAACATAAAATTTTCATTCTCAAATTCGACTTCTCTCCTCAAAAAGTTTGAATAACGTTTTTGACAACTTTGAACTTATCTTAATTATTCTTAATCACTTGAGCCTTCCTAGTGGTCTCTTGAATCAAATGAAGCCTGAGGGTAACATGTGTTGGCTTAGAGTGATTTAAGCTTTATGTATTTTGATGATGAGTACTCTAAATATGATTAAATTATATCTAAGTTGTTTATTGATTTAATATTTGGAAATATTCTTGATAAAAGGTATTTGATTATTCTAACAATTATGTTTAAGTCTTCTCAATTAATGATGAAGTTCATAGGACTTAGATGAAAAGTATGCGAAAAATAGTTTAAGCACCCGAGAGCTCAAAGTGTCAACTAAACCAGCAAGGTGTCGACTGCACGAACATTTCAAAACTTACAGAGAGCTTGAAGTCTCGACCAACATCTTAAAGTGTCATTTGCAGAACAATTGCAAAATTATAGAGAGTTCAAGGTGTCGACCGCCTAGACATAGTGTCGACTGCCAACATAATACAAAAATTACAGAGAACTCAAGATGTTGACCACCTAGACAAAGTGTCGACGGCCAGCATATTGCAAAAATTATAGTGAGCTCAAGGTGTCGATCAGTGCGATCTATCATAGTGATGATCGAGTTGTTGAAATCGTTTGAAAAAGCTCACGACGATCACACAAGTGTCGATCGAGTAACTATTTTCTGAAGACTCTACAAATAGAAAAAAGGTGTCTTTGTGCAAAAACACCCAACTTGAGTTGGGAAGGAATCTTCAAGGAAAATCTTTGGAGCGCGGACGTAGGAAAGATTAGAGGAAACATATTAACAAATTGGTTGCATCTCTCTTTCCTTACCACCTTGATTATTTTATTATAGAATATTGCATATCCAAGTTAATCGTTTTGTTTTAGAGAAAATATAATATTTGAGATTGCTAGCCATTAACATTTAACTAAAAATTTATAAACCTAATTCATCCCCCTTACAAAAGAGTCATTGTAAAGGCATTAGATTGGCGCCTGAAAATTCAATCAATCGAACCAGAAGTTTGAGTTGAGAATTAATCTTCAAGGAGGAGCCTTGATGAATGTTCTAACTTCAGAGGAGAGGTAGAGAAGGGGGAAATAAAAAAGGATTCCACTACACTTACAAAGGTGGAAACCACACACACCGAATACTACTCATCGAAGATGTGTGGCTACTGAAGAAGAAAACTTCAGTTGTTTTGATTAAAAATGTGTTGCCTTCTAGCAGCTATAAGGGTGGCTTAAATCCTACTTCCCTTTTACAAATTAGGGTTCACGTGATCACCCAACAAAGAGGAGAAAAAGGGGAGGGTGTTTGGCTAAGTCACCTAGCCAAGCACAAGCTTGGCTTGCCAATTTTGGCAACATCCTTCATCTCTCCAAATGTCACTTTCAAGTGGTCCATTCTTCCACAAAGCACAGCCCTAAGAGGCCTCTAATGTTACAAGTGTTTGGCTATCATACACATGTAAGAAAATTAAACAAAGTTTTAGAAACAAAAGCTAAACATAAAGGATTACATCACTTTGTCCCAAGGAAAACATCATTTCCTCCTTCAAGCTTGGTTCAGTCAAGGGGGTGCTCCCACGATGACAAATGAAATAACTTCTCTATGTCTTGTGAATTTAGGTTTCATCTCTAATTGGTCTCTTAAAGAGTTATATACAAAATTAGCACACAAGTTAGATAAAGTTTTTGTTTGTGACTAAGTGGTTTCTCCTCTTGGCACATCATCCTCCTCGGGTGGTTGATGATTGACCTCAAATCTGGAGTGCCCTCCTTTTCTTCTTCCTCTTCTCCAAAGTAAAGGGATAGGTCTCGAACGTTAAAGGTAGCCGAAACTCCATATTCTCCCGGCAATTCAAGTTTATAGGCATTGTTGTTTATCCCTTCCACTATCTTAAATAGACCATCAGTTTTGGTGTGGAAGGATGAGCTAAATAGCAATTTGGTACCCAACTTATTCCATAGCGTTTTCCAAAATGAACATAGGAGCTTGGTGTCCCTATCTGAAACAATGGACCTTGGAATTCCATGTATGTAGATCACTTCCTTGAAATATAATTTGGCTACATGCATGGAATCATCCATCTTGGAACCAGCTACAAAATGAGCAATCTTTGAGAATCGATCCACTAGTGCTATGAGAATTTCACCTAACTCCTCTCTTATCTCAACACAACATGAGGATTATAAGGCATCCGTCGAGACGAGATTTTCCTAACTTCTTCATAGACATGAAAATGGTGGACTTGGCCTTTCCCTCCTTCCTCAATTCATCATCTAGAGCCACTTGATCTGGCTTGAGTGAAGCAAACTTAATCACTTTTCCTCTAAACTTAAAAGAATAAAGGTTAGAGTATCCATCATAAGACACTCTCTTATCATATTTCCACGATCTTCTCAATAAGAGGTGACTAGCACTCATTGGCACCACGTCACAAAGGACATTGTCCTTGTATCTTCCAATGGAAAACTCTATGCTTACTTGCTCTGAGACTTTGATATGTTCCCGGTCACTCAACCATCTTAACTTGTAAGGGCTAGAGTGTAGGGTAGTATTTAACCCTAGCTTATCCACAAGATCACGAGTATCCAAATTGGTACAACCTCCTCCATCGATGATGAGAGAGAAAACTTTCTCCATGATCAAGTATCGGCTATGAAAGATGTTCTCCTTTTGATACTCTTCAAGGTTGGCTTGAGATGTTAGGACTCTTCATATAACTATCAATAGTGGACCTTCTTGAGCATAACAAACTTCTTCTTGAGCCACCACATCTTTACTGGAATCTTCTACCAACTCATCTTCAATCAGCACTTCATTGGTGCCTTCTCTAAGGACCATGATCCACTTGTTGGGACATGGGGAAGCAATATGCCCCAATTCAAGGCATTTAAAGCATTTGATCTCTCTTGTTCTCTGCCGAGTGGTTTCTTCTACCATCTTCTTGTCCTCAATCCCCTTCATAGGATAACACTTTACATTAGGACTCTTCTTTTCTATTATGGATGGCGGTTTGTAAGGACTTGTGTTATTTTGGAAAAACTGATCACTAGCCCCTTTTTCTTTTCTTTTCAATTGCCTCTCTACCTTCAAAGCAATTTGAATGACAACATTCATTGATTCAAAAGCTTGCCACATAACATCTCCAATCTCTCTATTCAAACCCTTTATAAACCTTGCAATAACTTGCTCCTCGGGTTCATCCAATCCATTCCTAATTTTGAGTGTCTTAACCTCACTAAGATACTCTTCCAACGATGATGCATCTTGCTTCAAATTTTGCATTTGTAAAAAGAGCTCTTGCTTATAGTGGCTCGGTACAAACCTCTTTCTCGTTAAGAATTTCATAACCCTCTATGTCAAAACATCCTCATCATTCTCTCGTCTTCTTTAAGCCTTTAAATTATCTCACCATAAACTAGCATAACCGGTTAATTCAAATGAGACTAGTTGAATCTTCACCTTCTCTGAATAGTATAACAATCAAACACTTTCTCTACCTTTTCTATCCAATCCAAAAATGCATCACCATTACATGAAACATTAAATTAAGGGATTGATACCTTATCATGTTTCAATTCATCACTAGGGTCGTGCCTTGCATGAGGACTAACATGGTCTTCTCCCTCGGATTCCTCCTCCTCATTAACTATATCATGATTGTTTTTCTTTCTGTGGTTTCTGATTCTCCTCCCATGCATTAGGATTTGAGGGCCCCTCACATGCTTGTTCATGGACTCTAATAAAAGTTGGTGAAGAGATTCAAAGTTGTCATTCAAAGCATCTAGTTGTCCTTGAAAACTAGACTCTCCCTCTTTCGGGTTTGGTGCCACAGTTGGTTGTGCACTAGTGTCTCGATTTTTGTTGTTGTTGGCTCCACTCCTTGTCAACATCTTAGCAGAATAAAAATACCACAAAACAAAGCAAGAAAGAACAGAGTTCTGATACCATATGATGTGCTTCAAGTTGGGAAAATGAAATAGAAGCACGAATTTCCTAAACGGTTGCAATATATTTTTTGTCAAAAAAATGACTAACTTTTAGAAAGCACAACTCCTTCAAGGACACTCAAATAAAGTTGAAATTCTAACACAAACTCACCCTAGATGTGGTGTAACTACCCTCCAAATTTCAAAGGCTAACGCGTTGGGAATAAAAAGTTATGGAAGAAATAGTGCACATTGGTCTGGAAAGTGATAAACAACACATTTTTGGGTTTTGGCTCTCTTTTGATGAAGAGCACTCTAACTGGCTTGGATGAGAGCTTTGTGCACCCTTGCTGAATGTTCTACCTTCAGGGGAGAGATATGTAGGATCGAGATTGTCTAAGAGGGGGGTGAATTAGACATTTTTAAAAATATTAACCTAACAGCAAATTTTTTCTTAAACTAATCACCAAGCAAAACACAATAATACAAATAACAGAGAGAGAAAAAAAAATCAACACAAGATTTTTTACGTGGTTCGGCCAAACCTTGCCTACATCCATGCTTCAAGGTTCACCCCTTGAAGATCCTTAACCTTCTCCTCAGTGAGAAAAACAGATCGGAATTCTGGGCTCTGATCAACTGCCTTTACAATTCATGATTGAACTTCACGGGCGTCAATCCACTGCCTTATACAAATAGTTGAGTTCGTAAATTGTAAGCTCAAACTACACTCTCACAAGGGTTAAATCTCAAGTTAAAATCAAGAGGTGTAGAAGAAATACAGAGTATGAATGATTTTGCAGATTAGGGCTCAAGAGTAAAATTCGAAAAAGTTGGATCTTCGTGCTCTAACCTCGGCTTAAATACTCTGTAAGTTAATCGGCTCTTGACTTCAATGCTCCTCATCCAATAATGGAAACTTTGTTACCGTTGGAGCAGCTTTCGTACAATTTCAGGTAGCCGTTGCCGTCTGTAGTTGCAAGTCGTCGTCGCCATTAAAGTTCTGGAGTTAATGCTGAAAACAACGTCACTGTAGCTTCGTGGCTATTTTGAATTCTGGCGGAAGATCATCGGTGGAAGCAGCTTTAAAAGCTATCGGCATGAGTATCTTCAAAACACCATCGGTAGATGCAACATGATAAGTCATCGGCAGATGCACGCTTTGAATTCCATCAGCAGATGCATACTGAAAAACAATCGGTTGATGCATCTTGAAAAATCATCGGCAGAAACAACTTGAAAATACCATCGGCAGATGTATCTTCAAATGCCATCGGCAGATGCAGCACTTCAATGCTTGAATCGGTATCGGCAGGAATAATGTTTTCAACGCTGAACCGCCATCGGTAGAAGTAGCCTTTAAACGACTTCACTCTTTGTCGTTTTGCGATCGACAGAAGGAACTCTTCTATGCCATTTCACGGTCGGTGGATGTACCCTTTGTTTATCAATATTTAGCCCTGTACACTCAACCCGATTGTTAGACTACTAAAATACCATTTTCGCGGGTATTTTCAACAAATTAAATCACATGAATAATTCATTATTCTCTATTAATAAACATAATCAAATTACATACTTGACATTCTAAAAACATCATCAAAAACATATTTAGACTTAAACACTATTTAAGTCAACAATCTCCTCCTTTTTTATGATGACAAATTATGAGTATAAAATTTGATTAAACATTGCTCTCCCCCATAATCTTAGCTCCCCCATAGTAAATGCATATTTTCCAGAAAGAAACACAGAGCATACCAGAGCTTCAAAAACACACAACAACCAAAAAACATATTCAACAATGACAATTGATCAAATCCTTTTATACCATTCTCCCCCATTGACATTATCAAAAACAATTAGAGAGACAACAGAAGCATTCAACACAATACAGAAAACACATCAGAGTAATTGCATTAGTAAATGAAGAAAAGTTGAGACATTAAAGAGAGTATCAGCTACTTAAAAAAGGCTATAAAATGATTCCAAAAAGCTTGGTTAATCCAAGCAGGCACTGCAAGGTCTGAGGAGAAGTAAGCCTCCACGAGTGTTTGGAGGGAAGCAATAGCTTGAGGGATGGGTGGATGATAGAGCACTAAACTTTGGCATGGAGTAGGCGCTGGTTGAGGAGCAGCAGAGGTAGAGGGGCCTTGATATACCACCATATCCAAGCAGGGAGCCGGAGATGGAGAAGGATCTGAGAACACCACCATGTCCATACATGGAGGAGGCTCGACAGAAGGACCATCAGTAGGAACAACAGGAGGAGAGAACATGCGCTCAGCTTCATGAATATGCAGGGACATGAACCGCACATCTTCGTCAACTGCAGGCCTGGAAAATGGAAGAAGGAGATCTTCATAGCAAGCCCCGGAGACATTGATTGAACTAGATGGTGCCGGTTCTGATTCGGGAGTCAGATTATCAATTGAGGATTTGAGTGACTCAAGTTCCCAGACAACAAGGCAGGCGGTGGCCTTCTACTTTGGTTGCCAGCAGACCAAGACCAGTATCAAAATCTGTGCTCATGTATTTTTGAGCCTTGGCTAGCTTGGCATCAAGAGTCAATTCAAGCCTTCTTTCAAGGGAACTGAGAGCTGTCTCAATGCTGTCAATAGAGGCCTTCAGCTCATTATACTGAGCCTCACTCAACGAGAATCTCCTCTGATAAGATAGAGGAGTGGCAGGAGCATTGGATAAGATGGGTGATGAGGCTTGGACTGGAGGAGTGGGGAGGACTGGAGAGTTAGGTGGAAGGGCAGGCATTGAGGGCATCAAAGATGCAGGTGGAGGAGGACCAGAGATTGGGACTGGAGAAGCAATTGGACTTGGAGGAGGTAATTGGTCTTGAGGAGGTGGTTGGACTGGTGGAGGCAGAGAGGGCAATAGGAGTGCAGGAGGAGGAGAAGGAGGATTCTCTGGAAAGGGAAGGGGCACGACGCCTTCGCACTAGAGGAGGAGGTTGGAAGCTAGAAGCCTGAGATTGAGAAGGGGAATTATTAAATGCTGGTATCTTAGAGTTATCCCCTCCTTCAGCAATGGACTCCTCTGGCAGGATAAGTTTTCTCTTCCCCTTTTTGGCAACTGCTGCCTTAGCAGTATTTTGCTTAGAAGTATTTTGCTTAGAAGCATCCAAAACAAGGTTCCCTGTTCTTGTTCTCTTAATTCCCATTTTCTTCAGGGTGGTCTGGGAATAATAACTGGAAGGTTGAAGACGGAAGGGGTCTTCATCCTCTGGAAAAACAACCTCAAGCTGCATAAATATCTTCATGAAGAGCAGGTTGTAAGGTAGAGAGGTAGCCCTGGATGACACTGCCTGAATCATCCTTCGAACAACAACATATCCAATATTGAAGGAGGCCCTGTAGTAAAGTGCAAAAAGAACAAAAAGTTCCATGGCACTCACCTCGTCATGATGACCACCCTTAGGGACAATATTATACCCTATCATCTGATGAAATAACCTGGCCCTTGCGGTCAGGTGTTTGCCCTTAAGATGATCAATGGAATGATTTGGGTCTAGAGCTATAATCTGAAGAAAATTTTGACCGTCAGAGGTTCCAAAGAATGGTGGCTCAGTGCCGGACACAAACTTGAAGGGGCAGCTATCTAAGTGGGAGACCTCCAAAAGGGAATTAATGAACTGTGGAGTGATATCAATGTGCTTTCCATACACAAAACTCTTAATAGTGGAAAGATCAGAAGTAAAAGTCAGGTTGGCATAAAACATTCTGATCGCTTCCAGGTAATAGAAGGATTCTACATCAAAAAGACCTAATAACCCGAGTTCCTTCAAGGGTTCTATAATGTCCATTCCAGCTAAGTCATCAAAGTAAATCCCACGACTAGGAATTAAAGATTTGAACTTAAAGTCTTCATGGTACCTTAACTCAGTGCTTTAGAGAGAAAAAAGAGAGATGGCCACTCTTTGGCACGAGGAATCTCTCGTGGAGGACGAGCTGAGACTTTAGCCTTCTTCTTGGCTGGTTGAGGAACAGCGAAAGATGAAGAAGCCATTGGTGCGATTCGAAGAAGGAAAACTTAGAGAGAAAAACGATTCGAGAGAAGGTCTTCTGAAAAAGAGCGCGAAAGGTGAAGTGTCTCTGAGAAGAGAGAGTTTAAATGGAATAGGGCATCGCCTGACGAGAGGAAATCACACATGTAAAACCGATCAGCCCGATGGGTCACACGTGTCGGCAGATTAAAATTACATCAACCGTTGCCTATCGAGAGATATGCATCTTCCGATGCCTATTGAAAACAATGCATCTACCGGTGCCTATAGAACATAAAGCATCTACCGATGCCAATAGAAAATAAAAACATCTACCGATGCCTTCACAGCTAACACTCAAGATTCACCGACAGAGGGATAACTTTAGTTTTTCTCAAACTGAATGAGACCTAGCCTTATTCTAATATTATTGAAGGTCTTTTCGTCCAAAGGTTTTTTAAATATGTCAGCTAATTGATCTACAGAATTTACAAATTCTAAGGATATATCACCTCTTTGAACATGATCACGGATGAAGTGATATCTAACATCAATATGCTTAGTTCTAGAGTGCTGAATAGGATTTTTAGAGATGTTGATAGAACTGGTGTTATCACACCGAATAGGAATTCTATCATAAAACAGATTATAATCTTCTAGAGTTTGTTTCATCCAAAGCATTTGTGCACAGCAACTGCCAGCAGCAATATATTCACTCTCAGCAGTTGATAATGCAACAGAATTCTGTTTCTTAGAATACCAGGAGACTAAAGATTCACCTAAGAACTGACAGGTGCCACTATTGCTTTTTCTATCAACTAGACTACCTGCATAATCAGAATCTAAATATCCAATCAGATTAAAAGATGTGCCCTTTGGATACCATAATCTTAAATCATAAGTCCCACTTAAATATCTAAAAATCCTTTTGACAGCAGTTAAGTGAGATTCCTTAGGAGCAGCTTGGAATCTAGCACAAAGATAAACACTAAATAGAATATCTGGCCTACTTGCAGTCAGATATAACAATGATCCAATCATACCACGATACTTTTTAATATCCACACTTAATCCACTTTCATCTTTGTCCAATTTTGTAGTGGTACTCATGGGAGTTCTAGAAGATTTGACAGAATCTAAACCAAATTTCTTTAAGAGCTCCTTGATGTATTTTTCTTGGCAGAAGAAAATGCCATCAGGAGATTGACTAATCTGAAATCCTAAGAAGAATTTTAACTCCCCCATCATACTCATCTCAAATTCACTTTGCATGAGAAAGGAAAATTCATTACACATGTTGACATTAGTTGATCCAAAAATAATGTCATCGACATAAATTTGAACTAACAAAATATCCTTATCCTTTTGCATGGTAAATAGAGTTGAGTCGGTGTTACCCTTTTTGAAATTCCTTTCCTCAAGGAAGTTCCTCAACCTATCATACCAAGCTCTAGGAGCCTGTTTAAGACCATAGAGAGCTTTCCTTAATTTATAGACATAGTCGGGTTTGTCAAAAGCTTCAAAACCTAAAGGTTGCTCAACATAAACTTCTTCTATAATATAACCATTTAAAAATGCACTCTTTACATCCATTTGAAAGAGTGTGAAGTTTTTGTAGCAAGCAAAAGCAAGAAGCATCCTAATTGACTCTAATCTAGCTACAGGGGCAAAAAATTCCTCAAAGTCAATACCCTCTTCTTGAGAGTATCCCTTAGCAACTAGTCTAGCCTTGTTTCTCACAACAATCTCATTTTCATCCAATTTATTCTTATAAACCCATTTGGTTCCTATAATGGGTTGATCCTTAGGCCGTGGAACAAGTTCCAATACCTTGCTCCTTTCAAATTGATTTAGCTCCTCTTGCATAGCTAAAATCCAATTCTCATCATTCTCGGCTTCTTCAAACTTCTTAGGCTCTACTTGAGAGATAAATGCCACATTGGCATAGAGATTCCTAAGAGAAGATCTAGTCTTAACTCCTAGAGAAGGATCACCTAAGACTTCATCTATTGGATGGTTTCTTATATACTTCCAATCTCTTGGAAGAGTATGATTTTCATCCTTGACAGGAACAATATCTAGGGAAGTAGAAGAAAGTTCTAAAGGTTTTTCTACTTGATGAGGATCACTAGGCTTTTCTAAAGAAAGAGAATCCAGTTGATTATCTAAAGTATCATCCTCATCCACATTGATAGTGGGCTGAGGGGACTCATCAAAGTTGACATGAACTGATTCTTCTACCGCTAGAGTTCTCTTATTGAATACTCTATATGCTTTACTGAAAAGTGAATAACCAAGAAAAATTCCAAGATCAGATTTGGAATCGAATTTTCCTAAGTTATCCTTAGTGTTGAGAATAAAGCATTTACTACCAAAAGCTCTAAAATATTTAACAGATGGAGTTTTTCCATGCCAAAGCTCATATGGAGTTCTCTCAAGAATAGGTCTTATAGAGACCCGATTTAGCACATAACAAGCAGTAGCAACAGCTTCAGCCCATAAATACTTAGGAAGGGAATTTTCATTTAGCATGGTTCGGGCAAGCTCTTGGAGAGACCTATTTTTCCTCTCAACAACACCATTTTGCTGAGGGGTTCTAGGAGAGGAGAAATTGTGCTCAATTCAATACTTGAGACACAGTAGCTAAAGTATCCATCCCTACATGTCCTAATCTCCTATGCCAAATCCACAAATCATGGGAAGAATTAACAGCAAAACATTTTTCATTATCACAAACGATATTATCTAAATCAATTATATAGATATTCTCTTTCCTGAAACCAGTAATGAGAACCTTGCAATTGGTTATATCCTTAATTATACAGGAATTTTTCTTGAAAACTATTTTATAACCCTTATCACATAATTGACTGATGCTTAGTAGGTTATATTTTAAACCTTCAACTAACAGAACATTTTCTATAATGAGGTTATCAGGATTACCTATGTTGCCAATGCCAACAATTTTACCCTTCTGGTTTCCACCAAAAGTGACGTTTCCTTTCTTCTTGTTGACAACAGCAAACAAGGATGCATCTCCAGTCATGTGCCTAGAACAGCCACTGTCCATGTACCACTGATTTCTTATTGGAGACGCATCATCCTGCAAAACAAAGATCAAGTAGTCTTCTTAGGTACCCAAATCTTTTGGGTCCTAGTGTTAGTGTTAGGTCTAGTTCCCTTAGGAACCCATTGAAGTTTCTCACCTGACTTCTTACCTAATTTCAAGGGACATTCATATGATTTATGTCCTATCTCATTACATGCATGGCAGGTAGAAGAATTCTTAAAAACTCTCTTTTTATTAGGCTTGTCATAACCTAATCCCAAAATTTGCTCTCTGACTTCCTAATAACATCTTAAATAACTTAGTGCCATTAGTAAATTTCAGAATAACATGATTCAAATCTTCGTTTTTGCTTTTAAGCTCATCAATCTCCTTGTCATGCAGATAACACTTCTTAGCATGCATTTCTACCATATTTGCATTTTCCTTTTTCAACATGTTATACTTAGACTTAAGTATGCCAAATTGTTTAACCAAATCGTTAAAAGCATCAACCATATCACCATCATCTTCATCGGATTCACTATCATTAGAGGAATGACTGACCTTATCTTCGTGTGCCATGAAGCACAGATTGGCTACTTCCTCATCTTTTGAAGAAGAAGTGTCACCTTCGATGTCATCCCAAGTAGCCTTCATAGCCTTCTTTTTAAATTTCTTGGGATATTTCTTGGCCTGTGGACAATCTGCCTTCATGTGGCCAGGCTTTCCACACCCAAAGCAAGTGATTTCCTTCTCCTTGTGAGATTTCTCACCCTTTGGAAATCTCCTTCCTTGCATTCTTTTTCTTTGAAGGAATTTGCTGAACCTCCTTGTAATGAGGGCAATATCCTCATCATTTTCTTCTTCTTCTTCTTCTTCAGATACTTCTTGTTTACTGGAAGAGGTTGTCATAGCAATATCCTTTCTTTTTGTAACCTCTTTCTCCTTGAGGTCTTCCTTCTCGTTTGACCTCATTGTGATCTCATGTGTCATGAGAGATCCAATGAGTTCCTCAAGTTTTAGAACCTTGAGATCCTTTGCTTCCTGTATGGCAGTCACCTTTGGCTGCCAGCTTCTTGGAAGACATCTGAGGATCTTCCTGACCTGTTCTTCACTAGAATAAGATTTACCAAGAGCTTTCAAACCATTAGTAATGTTAGTAAATCTTGTAAACATGGAAGAAACAGACTCATCCTTAGGCATAGAGAATAGTTCATACTCGTGTATGAGCATATTTAATTTACTCTCTTTCACTTGATTTGTGCCCTCGTGTGTGACCTCTAATAGGTGCCAAATCTCTTGAGCACTCTCACACCCTTGTACTCTATTAAATTCGTCTCTATTCAGAGCACAGTACAGGGTGTTTACTGCCTTGGCATTAAGGCTCAGATTTCTCTTATCAGACTCACATAATTCAGTAGAGTCCTTAGGGATACTTTTCCCATCAACAGTTTTCATGGCCTTAAAAGGACCATTCTCTATAATACACCAAGTCTCATAGTCCATGGCTTGAACGAATATTTTCATTCTAGCCTCCCAATAAACATAATCACTACCATCAAAGAAAGGAGGTCTATTTGTAGCTTGACCTTCTATGTGTGTGAAGTTAGTGTTGAATGCCATTGTAGATATATATTTCACAGAGAGTTTAAGCCCAAACTTAGACAGTGACAAACCATGCTCTGATACCAATTGTAGGATCGAGATTGTCTAAGAGGGGGGTGAATTAGACCTTTTTAAAAATATTAACCTAACAGCAAATTTTTTCTTAAACTCATCACCAAGCAAAACACAATAATACAAATAACAGAGAGAAAAAAAAAATCAACACAAGATTTTTTACGTAGTTCGGCCAAACCTTGCCTACATCCACGCTTCAAGGTTCACCCCTTGAAGATCCTTAACCTTCTCCTCAGTGAGAAAAACAGATCGGAATTTCGAGCTCCGATCAACTGCCTTTACAATTCAGGATTGAACTTCACGGGCGTCAATCCACTACCTTATACAGATAGTTGAGTTCGTAAATTGTAAGCTCAAACTACACTCTCACAAGGGTTAAATCTCAAGTTAAAATTGAGAGGTGTAGAAGAAATACAGAGTATGAATGATTTTGCAGATTAGGGCTCAAGAGTAAAATTTGTAAAAGTTGGATCTTCGTGCTCTAACCTCGGCTTAAATACTTTGTAAGTTAATCGGCTCTTGACTTCAATACTCCTCATCCAATAATGGAAACTTTGTTACCGTTGGAGCAGCTTTCGTACAATTTCAGGTAGCCGTTGCCGTCTGTAGTTGCAAGTCGTCGTCGCCATTAAAGTTCTGGAGTTAATGCTAAAAACGACATCACTGTAGCTTCGCAGCTATTTTGAATTCTGGCGGAAGATCATCGGTGGAAGCAGCTTTAAAAGCTATCGGCATGAGTATCTTCAAAACGCCATCGGTAGATGAAACATGATAAGTCATCGGCAGATGCAAGCTTTGAATTCCATCGGCAGATGCATACTGAAAAACCATCGGCTGATGCATCTTGAAAAATCATCGGCAGAAACAACTTGAAAATACCATCGGCAGATGTATCTTCAAATGTCATCGGCAGATGCAGCACTTCAACGCTTGAACCAGTATCGGCAGGAATAATGTTTTCAACGCTGAACCGTCATCGGTAGAAGTAGCCTTTAAACGACTTCACTCTTTGTCGTTTTGCGATCGGCAGAAGGAACTCTTCTATGTCATTTCACGGTCGGTGGATGTACCCTTTGTTTATCAATACTTAGCCCTGTACACTCAACCCGATTGTTAGAATACTAAAATACCCTTTTCGAGGGTATTTCCAACAAATTAAATCACATAAATAATTCATTATTCTCTATTAATAAACATAATCAAATTACATACTTGACATTCTAAAAACATCATTAAAAACATATTTAGACTTGAACACTATTTAAGTCAACAAGATAGAGAAGGGGGCAATAAAAAAGGATTCCACTACACTCACAAAGGTGGAAACCGAAAACACTCTCACATATTGGATATTACTCCCCGAAGATGTGCGGTTACTTGATGCTCGGAGCTTCAAGCTTTGAAGAAGAAAACTTCAATTTTTTTGATTCAAAATGTGCTGCCTTCTAGCAACTATAAGGGTGGTTTTAATACCACTTTTCTTTTACAAATCAAGGTTCACATGGTCTGCCAACAAGGAGTAGAAAAAGGGAAGGGTGTTTGGCCAAGTCAACTAGCCGAGTACAAGCTTGTCTTTCCATATTTGGCAACACCCTTCCTCTCTCCAAATGTAACTTTCAAGTGGTCATTTCTTCCATAAAACACAACCCTAAGAGACCTCTAATATCACAAGTGTTCAGCCATCATACACATGAAAGAAAATTAAACAAAGTTCTAGAAACAAAAGCTAAACTTAAAGGATTAAATCACTTTGTTCCAAGGAAAACATCATTTCCTTCTTCAAGCTTGGTTCGGCCAAGGGGGTGCTCCCATGTTGACAAATGAAATAGTTTCTCTATATCTTGTGAATTTAGGTTCCATCTCTAATTGCTCTCCAAAAGAGTTACCTACAAAATAATCACAAAAGTTAGATAAAGTTTTGGTTCGTGACCTAGTGGTTGCTCTTCTTGGCACATCAAAATGAGCTTCAACCCGTTAAGCAACAAAAAACACTTCATAAATATAACTACTTGAGTGCTGATAATTGACGTCAGATCTTGCGTCTCAAATTCATTCTACATTTCACCATCTGATCAACCGGATCCACCTCTATGATGCTAGGAGATTCAAACTTGTTGTTCAAAGCATCTAGTTGTCCTTGAAAACTATACTCTCATTCTTTCGAGTTTGGTGTCACTGTTGGTTATGCACTAGTGTCTCGATTTTAGTCGTTGTTGGCTCCACTTCTTGTCAACATCTTAGCAGAATAAAAACACCACAAAACATAGCAAGAAAGAACAGACCTCTGATACCAAATGACGTGCTTCAAGTTGGGAAAATGAAATAGAAGCACAAATTTCCTAAACGGTTGCAATAGATTTTTTTGCCAAAAATGGCTTACTTCTAGAAAGAACATCTCCTTTAAGGAGACTCAAATATAGCTAAAATTTTAACACAAACTCGCCCTAGATGTGTGTAACTACCCTCCAAATTTCAAAGTGTAACTCGTTAGGAATAAAACGTTATGGAAGAAATATTGCACGTGGTTCTGGAAAGTGATAAACAATACATTCTCGGGTTTTGGCTCTCTTTTGAGGAAGGGCACTCTAACTTGCTTGGATGAGAGCTTTGTGCACCCATGCTGAATGTTCTACCTTCAGGGGAGAGGTAGAGAAGAGAGCAATAAAAAAGAATTCTACTATACTCACAAAGGTGGAAACCGAAAACACTCACACACACTGGATATTATTCACCGAAGATGTGCGGCTACTTGATGCTCAGAGCTTAAAGCTTTGAAGAAGAAAACTTAAATTGTTTTGATTCAAAATGTGCTGCCTTCCAACAGGTATAAGGGTGGTTTAAATACCGCTTCTCTTTTACAAATTAGGGTTCACATGGTTAGCCAACAAGGAGGAGAAAAAGGGAAAGGTGTTTGGCCAAGTTAAATAGCCGAGTACAAGCTTGTCTTTCCATATTTGGCAACACCCTTCCTCTCTCCAAATGTCACTTTCAAGTGGTCATTTCTTCCATAAAACACAGCCCTAAGAGACCTATAATATCACAAGTGTTTGGCCATCATACACATGAAAGAAAATTAAACAAAGTTCTAGAAACAAAAGCTAAACTTAAAGGATTACATCACTTTGTTCCAAGGAAAACATCATTTCCTTCTTCAAGCTTGGTTCGGCCAAGGGGGTGCTCCCATGATGACAAATGAAATAGCTTTTCTATATCTTGTGAATTTAGGTTCCATCTCTAATTGCTCTCCAAAAGAGTTACCTACAAAATAAGCACACAAGTTAGATAAAGTTTTGGTTTGTGACCTAGTGGTTGCTCCTCTTGGCACATTAAAATGAGCTTCAATCCGCTAAGCAACACAAAACACCTCAGAAATATAACAACTTGAGTGCTGATAATTGATATCGGATCTTACGTCTCAAATTCATTCTGAATTTCACCATCTGATTAACCAGATCCACTCTATGATGCTAGGAGAGTTCCATAAATTTAGCGTAGTACCCTAGTATGGTAAGACTCTCCTGCTCCAAATTGTGGTAAACGATGATCATATTCTGACGATGACCAATATTGCAATAATTGTCCATGAAGATCATCTCAAATTGTTCCCAGATCATCATCTACAAGGGATAATCTAATCACAGACAATTCTACCTAACTTCGGCCATTTCCTAAAATAAAAAGTCGCAAATATAACCCAATACTCTGTTAGAACTCCAATAGCAGTTAAATTCTTCAGCATCATCCTTAACCAATTCTCAGCATTTTGAGGGTCAACACTGCCTAACAACACCAGCAGGATCATACGTTTAAGTTTCATAAAGAAGATTAGGCGAGTCTCTGGGTGTTGATTGTTGCTACCTCTAGAAATATTATGTGGCACATCTCTCAAGACAACCATAGAATCAGAAGGTTGTGGCTCAACCATTTGCATAGTAGAGTTGCAGAAGCACAGTTTATAGGAGCTTTTCTTGGACGCATTTTCAAAATCTAGAAAAACTTGAAATTTTCCTTACATATAGAAGTTTTCTATTGCTTTCAAAGCAGCGTGTTCAAAGTCGATAACGTCAATGTTCAATCCTTTAATACCCAAAATCAATTCCCACCGTCAGATACAGATTCACTAGAAGAAAATAGGTGAATGAACAAAAGAAATTATCTCACCTCGGACGAAGAACGAAAATTGTCAAAGCCTGTATAAAATCTCTGCCTTTTTCTTATATGACTCGATTTATTCTAAAGAGAGATAGAGTGATTATGGAGGAGAAGGAAGTGAGTATCAACCTTTCCCCCACCAATGGAAATATAGGAAACCAACCCCTTATCTTGACAACCAACTTCCCAGGATAAGGGAAAGTTTCAAAACAAACAAAAACTGTGCAAGCTACGATCTCTAACCAAACAAAACTATGCAAGCTATGACTGAAAACAAACAATATTGTACTAGGAGGACTAGAACATGGCTGGTGCACGCGAAAGGGGCACTCAGCCAAGCACTGTGGAACTGGATGGGTGCGCGCGAGAAGGAGACTTAATCGGGTAGATGGCACGCATAGGTGATCGATGCTTGGCGCGTACGAGGGAACACTTCATCGAGCACTTGGATCGCTGATGGGCGCGTGCATGGATGGATGACCTGGCCACACAGGCAGAGCCTTATGGATCGATGATAGGCGCACACAGATGGATGCTGCAGATTGATGACTGGTGCGCACAAGGGAGAACGTGGCCGCGTGATTGGCGTGTGCTGATTGATGATCTGGCTGTAAAGATAATCACTGATGGGCACGCACACGGATGAATGAAGTGGTGGGCATGGTTTGGGCTGGTCCGTCCCTTTCGTAATATTGGCTTCGGTCCCGAAACTGGCCTCAGGTGGAACCGGTACCAAACCAACCAAACTATCAACTCCATTTAACCTTTACCTTCTCCCTCCTCCTCTAGACAGATCTCTCTTTCTCTTTCTTGTTCTTGGTGACTGTGGACTCTCTTTCAGGTACTTTCTCTTCTCCCTTTCTTTGGTCTCTTCTCCTTTTATTTTTGACGAGAAACCGGTCGAATGATTATCAAATTTTGCTAGTTCTAAATGTTCTAAATATTCCAACTTTAATTCAATAGAGCAAATCTAATTCACCCTTTTGTTTTCTTCGTCAGAAACATGAAGCAAGTTATTGATTTTTGTTCTCTCTTTGTTTGATCTCACATCCTGTTTATTGTGAATAAATTGGTAGAAGCAAATGCATATTGAATGGCACAGCCGATCCCGGACAGAGGCTGTGAGTAAGAAGGGGTGCGAAGTGTGAAGTCCACTGTAAGTCAATCTATGATCTACGCAGTCGAGCGAAGAGTGAAGGCCGCAGGGGCAACTGGCAAGGGCAGACAGGTTATACACAAAATGCGAAGTCTGGTTCTCCAATAGAATTCAAGATTTTGGTCCATAGACCGACGGGTTTTTGGTTGGGAAGACCGGTCGTGTACCTAATACCTTGACCGACCGATCAAAACTGAACCAAAACCATTGGTCCAGTCCGGTTCCCCGGTCCCGATCCGATTCTGCTCACCCCTGGATGGATGACATTGTCGGATCTTTTTTGGAAATTTCCTTCAAGCATTTTGAATCCACGACAGCCTATCACCTTTCAAATAAGAAATGAAAACCAATAGATAGAAGCCAAGCTATCCAAACAAGGAAAGTGAATCAAACATAAGAGAGAGAAGGTGCGCGCATGGATGAGGCGCCGAGCTCCAATGGCTATTTTGGCCTCCTAGCCGTTGGACCTCTTTTGAATACCAAAACCCTAGCTAACCTTAGGTTTTATTTAAGCTTAAATTTTCAGCATTGTAACTCACTTTGGCAAATCAAATTCAGTGAAGTTTTCCTTCATATTTTTGGAGTTATCTTCGAAATATCCTCTGTGCGTTATATCCTGGTCGGTTACCTCAATTGTTTTCCAAGTTCACGGTTACTTGGAAGCCTCTTACAGCCACCATTTATCAAACCATCTCAAGGGTTGGACCTATAGAAAAGTGGTGGAAAACCTTGTCCATTTTGCTGGATTATTCCATTATTTTTTGAGGAATCATTATCCGAGGGTGCTACAAGTTTCCTTTTTGGACCAGCTTTTGATTCTCATGCATATCTCACTCATATAATTGAATTTTTCTCTGAAAATTTTAAGGTTTATTCTACACTTGCTAGGTCAGTTTCCATTAAATTTTCAAGTCATTTAGATCTGTTTCCACTGATTTATACATTCTGGAATTGCGGTGTTCTTCGGCTAAAGCCGAGAGCATCGACCCCTTTACGATTAGCTTCTTTTGACGTGTCATTTGCAGGACTTATTGCATCATCTGGTATCATAGCACAAGGGGCTTTCATTGTTTTATTGTTGTGTTATTCGTGATTTTTGTTTGTAGAATATTTCACCTAAAATTTAACTTCTTAGTCGGTTAAATCCTTTAGTATTGTTGTACGGCCTAGAACAATTTTTTTTTTTTTTTTGCGTTTATCTAACCTTTGATTCTTATAATGTTTGTTGTGTTATTCTTGATTATATTCTTGGTTTGATTTCCTTTGTGGTAGGTTTGTGTTTTAAGACATTAGCGCTTAGTTAGACCGATTAAATAATAACTAGGAGTGGTACCAACTATAACCTAAACCGTGACAAAGGAATGTCACCAACCGAGGCTCAAAACCCTAAGGAGGGTGAGTCAAGTCTACAAGGATGAATTAATGGCTTGAATGGCCTAGTCAATGATCTAAGCAATCAATTCAATGAGATAGACCAAAAGTTTGACGCCATGTTGAACGAGATGAGGCACAACAACCCAAGGGAGCCTCGAGAAACCTTTCATAGGAGGAGACCCGAACCACCAAGGAGGAATAACCAAAACTGAGGACATTTAAGTGATGAGTGGTCCGAGGAGGAGGAATACAGGCGTGGGCACAATGAGGATTTAAATCATGTTAAGCTGTCCATACCATCATTTAATGGCGCATACAATGGAGACGCATTTTTGGATTGGGTTGATAAGGTCAAAAAAGTATACAATTACTACAGATACTCCAAGAGGGTCAAGTTACAGTTAGTAGCAGTTGAACTAACAGGTCATGCTTCCTTATGGTGGGATAACTTGAAAGCTCAAAGGAGATGCCATCAGTACGTGGAGAATAATGAAGATCCTCATGCGAAAGAGGTTCGTGCCCAGTCACTACAAGCAGGAGCTGTTTCTGCATATGCCGAACTTAAGACAAAGACGACGATGATCTGTGGAAGATTATCTCATGAAATTTGAGATACTCAAAATCAGAGGAGGATTAGATGAACTTGAGGAACAAGTGATCGCTAGATTCATTAGAGGTTTGAACTGGGAGATCAGTGTTAGCTTAAATGCGTTTAAGCACTATATTTTTTATGATTATGTTTTTAGTCTGGATGATTATGAAATATATGTTATGAATAATTGGAGTATTATGTCTATTGCATTTATATGGAAATGCCCTCAGAAAATGGGCATTAAGTGTTTCTGACGTTTTTGTGGTTAAGTGTTTTTAGTCTGAAATTAATAGTCCACAGTCAAGTTGTTAGCGATAGTCCACAGTTAAGGCGAAATTGCCTGTCCACAAAATGCTATCAGAGAAAGAACTCAAACGTCCTCGTCCGCGAGAGTTAGAATGTCACGTGAAAGTCAGGTGGTTTTTAAGTCAGACTCAATTGTCCACCGTCAACAGAAGAATCAAGACAAATCTTGTCGTCCACGATTGAAGAGAGACGCAGTCGTCCACGATAACTAAAGACGCAGTCGTCCATGATAACTAAAGAGGCAGTCGTCCACGACAACTAAAGACCCAGTCGTCCACGCTCAAAAGACAGACGCTCATCCACATTTAAAAGAATAGCGTCTTCGTCCAAAGTCTTAGTGCCAGAAATTTAAAATACCGTGAAGCAACAGTGACACTCATCCAGAGCCTTTAACTCCAGATCATTTATGGCAAAGAATGAAAGCGACTTCAGAACGCAACAGCTAGCTATCTATGTACGGATGTTTCTCCAACGGATATATTTCCATATTCAGATGAGAAGCCCTAAAGAAATGAAGCCCATAACAGACAGAGTATATAAGGGAAAAAGAAGCTCGGGAGAAAGAACTTTTGCGAAAACTATCTTTGAATTCACACGAGCTGAAAGCCTTAAATACTCTCTATATTTTATTCTACATCTCTCTATTTTTCCTGAACTTGAGATTCATCAGTGTGAGAGACTATAGTCTGTGCTGAAAAGTATACTCTTACTTTTAAAGTGTAAAGGAAGTGGATTGTCGCCCGTGAAGAGCAATCCAGTTTTTGTAAAAGGCAGTAGATCGATGCCTGTGAAGTGCGATCTGTTTTTCTCTGAGAAGAAGGAAAGAATCTTCAAGGGGGAAACCTTGAAGCGTGGATGTAGGTAGATTTTGGTCGAACCACGTTAAAAACTCTGGTGTTGTTTTTTTTTTCTCTCTCTCTCTTTACTTTTATTGCTTGATTGTTTGCTGTTAATTAGAAGTTGAATACAAGAGAGATATTGATTATATTAAGATTTTAAGAATTTAAAAAGTCTAATTCACCCCCATCTTAGACAATAACGGTATTTCAATTGGTATCAGAGCAAGGTTAAATATTGTCTAAGCTGTTATCTAAAAAATACTGTGATATTCGAAATGGCTTTCAACACCAACACAACACAGGTAGAGAGTCAATCTACTACTAGACCTCAATTCTTTGATGGGAATGATTATGTTTATTGGAAGTCTAGGATGAGAATTTATGTTCAAGCTATAGACTATGACATATGGAACACTATAGATAATGGCCCATTCAAGGCCATGAAAACTGAGAATGGAATCGTTATTCCTAAGGACTCTCATGAATTAACAGAGTCTGATAAGAGGAACCTTAGTCTGAATGTCAAAGCTATAAACACCCTATATTGTGCACTGAACCATGATGAATTTAATAGAGTTCAAGGGTGTGATAGTGCACAAGACATATGACACTTACTGGAAATCACACACGAGGGAACAAATCAAGTGAAAGAAAGCAAAATAAGTATGTTAGTTCACAAGTATGAACTGTTTACCATGTCAAAGGATGAATCAATTAGTTCTATGTTTACTCATTTTACTAACATTACTAATGGCTTAAAAGCTCTTGGTAAGATGTACTCAGGTGAAGAACATGTAAGGAAGATTCTGAGATGCCTACCGAGAGCATGGCAACCAAAAGTGACAGCCATACAAGAGGCTAGGGATCTCAAAGTGCTCAAGCTTGAAGAGCTCATTGGCTCTCTGATGACTCATGAGATAACCATAAGAGTCAATGACAAAGAAGATCTCAAAGAGAAAGAGATCAGCAAAAAAAAGGACATTGCCCTCAAAGCTTCCTCAAGCAAGCAGGAAGAATCAGAGGAGGAAGATGACGATGAAGATATAGCTCTCATCACTAGGAGATTCAGCAAATTCCTGCAACGGAAGAGGATGCAAGGAAAAAGATTTCCAAAGGGTGAGAAATCCCAAAGAGAAAAGGAAATCACATGTTTTGAGTGTGGTAAGCTTGGTCACATGAAGGCAGACTGTCCTCAAGCTAAGAAAGGTCCCAAGAAGTTCAAAAAGAGAGCTATGAAGGCGACTTGGGACGACAATGAGAGTGACTCTGCTTTAGAAGATGAGGAAGTAGTCAACCTGTGCTTCATGGCACATGATAATGAGGTTAGCATTTCCTTAAGTGAGAGTGAAGCTGATGATGATGGTGATATGATAGATGCCTTTAATGATTTAGTTAAGCAATTTGGTATGCTTAAATGTAGATACAACCTATTAAAAAAGGAGAATACGAATCTAATTGAAAAGCATGTCAAAGAGTTAGGTCTGCATGTAAGAGAGATAGCTGATCTTAAAAGCAAAAATGAGGATTTGAATTATATCGTGCTTAAGTTCACAAATGGTACCAAGAACTTAAACATGATGATAGGAAATCAGAGAGCTACTTTTGATAAAAACGGGTTTAGGTTATGATAAGTTTAATAAAAAGAAAGCTTTTAAGAACTTCTTTGTTAAACCAACTACCTGCCATGCTTGTAATGAGATAGGACACAAGTCATATGAATGTCCTTTAAAGTTTAGTAAGAAACCGGGTGGTAAATTACAGTGGGTTTCTAAAGGAACCAAAACTAACACTAGGACCCAAAAGATTTGGGTACCAAAGAAGATAACTTGATCTTCTGTTTTGCAGGTTGATTGCTCTCCCAGGAAAAATCAGTGGTATCTCGACAGTGGATGCTTGAGGCATATGACGGGAGATTCAACCAAATTTACTGTTGTCAACAAGAAGAAAGGAAATGTTACTTTTGGTGGAAACCAGAAAGGAAAAATTGTTGGTATCGGCAATATAAGTAATCCTAGCAACCCCACTATTGAAAATGTTCTGTTAGTAGAGGGATTGAAACATAATTTACTAAGCATTAGTCACTTGTGTGACAAAGGCTATAAAATAACATTTAAATTAAATGTATGTGTGATTAAAGATAGTCTGAATAGTAAAATTCTGTTCAAATGATATAGAAAAGAAAATGTTTATATTATTGATTTAGAAAACTTTGAACGAACTGATGAAAAATGCCTTGCTATGAATCTGTTGGTTGATAATTGGACTTGGCATAGGAGACTAGGACATGTAGGAATAGATACCTTAGCTAAGATTACTAAGAATAATTTAGTTAGAGGGATTCTCAAGATATCCTTTGAGAAGGATAAGGTCTGTGAAGCTTGTCAAATGGGCAAGCAGATCAAAAGTTCCTTTGCATCGAAGAATGCAATCTCTACTTCTAAGCTTTTTCAACTTTTTCACATGGACCTCTTAGGTCCTTCTAATGTAGTCAGTCTAGGAGGTAAATTCTATGCCTTTGTCATTGTCGATGACTTCTCTAGATTCACTTGGGTGTACTTTCTGAAGTCAAAGAATGAGACCTTTGATACCTTTTCTAGCTTTAGGAAAAGAGTTCAAAATGAAAAGGAGCTCACCATAGTTGCTATTCGTAGTGATCATGGTGGAGAATTTGAAAATGAGAAATTTGAACTCTTGTGTCTCAAACATGGAATTGAGCACAATTTCTCCTCTCTTAGAACCCCTCAGCAAAATGGTGTTGTTGAGAGGAAAAATAGGTCTCTCCAAGAGCTAGCTCGGATTATGCTCAATGATAATTCTCTTCCAAAGTATTGCTGGGATGAAGCTGTTTCAACAGCTTGTTATGTGCTTAATCAGATCTCTATAAGACCAATTCTTGAGAAAATACCGTATGAGCTCTGGAATGGAAAAACCCCTCTGTCAAATACTTTAGAGTCTTTGGTTGCAAGTGTTTTATTCTCAACACTAAGGATAACTTAGGAAAATTCGATTCCAAATCTGATCTTGGAATTTTTCTTGGTTACTCTCTTTCTAGTAAAGCATATAGGGTGTTCAACAAAAAAACTCTCGTTGTAGAGGAATCTGTTCATGTCAATTTTGATGAGACCCCTCAACCCACAATCAATGTGGATGAGGATGATACTCTAGAAAAACATCTAGATTCTCTCTCCTTAGATAAGCCTACGGATACCCTTCAAGGTGAAAACTCTCTAGAAATTGTTCCTGTCAAAGATGAATTAGCTGCTCTGCCTAGAGATTAGAAGTATGTAAGAAATCATCCTTTAGATGAAGTTCTAGGTGATCTAACATTAGGAGTCAAAACTAGAGCCTCCCTTAGAAATTATTGTGCTAATGTTGCTTTCATATCTCAAATAGAGCCTAAGAAGTTTGAGAAAACTGAATTGGATGATCACTGGTTAGTTGTTATGCAATAAGAATTAAACCAATTCGAAAGGAACAATGTTTGGGAACTTGTTCCAAAACCAGTCAATCATCCCATTATTGGAACAAATTGGGTATTTAAGAACAAAATGGATGAAAATAGAATTGTGGTCAGGAATAAAGCTAGGTTAGTTGCTAAAGGTTACAACCAAGGAGAAGGAATTGATTTTGAGAAAACCTTTGCACATGTAGCTAGATTAGAATCTATTAGAATGCTTTTAGCATATACGTGCTACAAAAACTTCACACTCTTTCAAATGGATGTAAAGAGTGCATTTCTAAATGGTTATATCATGGAAGAAGTTTATGTAGAGTAGCCCTTAGGATTTGAAGACTATGAGAAACCTGACCATGTATAAAAACTTAAGAAAGCTCTCTATGGACTTAAACAGGCTTCTAGAGCTTGGTATGATAGATTGAAGAATTTTCTTTAGGAAAGGAAGTTCAAAAAGGGTAACACCGATTCAACTCTATTTACCATGCAAAAGGATAAAGATATTCTGTTAGTTCAAATTTATGTCGATGACATTATTTTTGGGTCAACTAATGTCTCTCTGTGTGATGAATTCTCTTCTCTAATGCAAAGTGAATTTGAGATGAGTATGATGGGGGAGCTAAAATTCTTCCTAGGATTTCAGATCAGTCAAACTCCTGATGGCATTTTCTTCTGTCAAGAAAAATACATTAAGGAGCTCCTAAAGAAATTTGGTTTAGAATCTGTTAAGTCCTCTAGAACTCCCATGAGCACCACTACTAAACTGGACAAAGATGAAAATGGAATATGTGTGGACATAAAGAAATTTAGAGGTATGATTGGTTCTTTGTTATACCTAACGGCTAGCAGGCCTGATATTCTATTTAGTGTGTGTTTGTGTGCTAGGTTTCAATCTTCTCCTAGGGAATCTCACTTAACTGCTGTCAAAAGGATTTTCAAATATTTAAGTGGGACATCTGACATAGGTTTATGGTACCCAAAGGTACTTCTTTTGATCTGATAGGATATTCAGATTCTGATTATGCTGGAAGTCTAGTTGTTAGGAAAAGCACCAGTGGAACATGTCAATTCCTTGGTGAATCTCTAGTTTCCTAGTACTCCAAGAAGCAAAATTTTGTTACACTTTCAACGGCTGAAAATGAATATATTGCTGCTGGCAGTTGTTGTGCACAAATGTTGTGGATGAAGCAGACCTTGGAGGACTATAATCTTTTCTATGATAGGATTCTCATTCGATGTGACAACACTAGTGTCATTAATATCTCCAAGAACCCTATCAAACATTCCAGAACCAAACACATAGAAGTTAGGTATCACTTTATTAGAGATCATGTTCAAAAAGGTGATATTTCATTAGAATTTGTCAATTCTGCTAATCAATTAGCAGACATCTTTACCAAGCCTTTGGATGAAAAGACCTTCAATAGTATAAGAATAAGGTTAGGTCTCATTCGGATTGAGAAAAACTAAGGTTCTTCTTCTGTTGGAGAATATTGAGTAATAGTGCAGAATGGTCAATGAAAACATGGACGTTGTCAATGTTGAATAAATGGACGATCTCCACAATTTCCTTCTCTGAGAAAACATGGTCACAATGGACGTTGACCATGGACGTTGACAATATTTAATTATGATGGACATTGTCAATGGACTTTGTCCACGGATGTTGACAATAGTCTCTGTCAATGGACCGTCATCATCTGTTTTATAAAACCCCTTTCACTATTTCAGAAGCCCTACCTTTGAACTTCCCACGCTCTTTCGACTCGTCTAATGCTTCCTATTCTCTCTACTTCCTGACTCTGACTCTTCATTTCTCTCGACTCCTCTCGTGCTCTGAAATCTCTCTCAGAAAACCTAACGGCATCTTCTTCCCACGCTCCTCAAGTCTTCTCGAGGAAGAAGCAAAAGCTTTCTCAAGGTGAGAATGCTCAATCGACCTCAGACCCTCAATCTCTCGTTTGGCCGAGTCATGAGTTCCTCAACCATGCTACTTTTAAAAGGTATTACGAAGATTTTGAATTCAAGCCAATTATTCGTTCCAGAGGGATTATTTTTTAGGGTCTAACTGGTCTCGATCTAGAAGAATCCTTATCAAGTTTGGGGATGATAGGACTATTTGTTTCTGGAGAAGCTTATTATGAAACCCCCATTCGGATGTTCTATGCAAACCTAGAACACTCTACCAAACCCCTAGTTCTTAGGAGTTACGTCTATGGTCGCCATATTGAGCTCACACAGGACTTAATGCATCAAATCCTAAGCTGTAAGTTCTAAAACGGTACCCGAAGGGTTTATGAGGCCACAACAACTCCGTCTTTTCTTACAAAACCTGCGGGCAATGAATTACTTCAACTGATTGCCAAGGATCCCGCTAATGCTCCTCTTAAGTTGAAAAGCAAAGACTTGATCCCTAGGGCCAGAGTTGTTCACCAGATGATTCATTACAACATTCTGCCTGTAGAAGGACATAGAGACCATGTAAGTGGCATGGATCTCTTTCTGCTAAATCAATTCTTTAAGGTTGAACCATTCTCCATAGGTTTCATCGTATTGAACTGAATGCTGCAAGTTGTTACCAGTAGCTCAAATTCCTTACCTTACAATCTTCTGCTCATGAAGATTTTTAATTGGTTTGGGGTTCAATATCCTGCGCCTAACAAGCCCGTATCCTTGAAAAATTCTGACTTCTTTTCTGCCTTAACCTTATCACGCATGGGTATCACCAGGAATAACCAAGGAGTGTTCGTTGCAAGAGAGGGCCGAAGTGGTCCACAAAGTGATTTGGCTGTACATGTTGTACATGTCGGTTCCCCAAGAGCTGCCCGAAGGCATCCCACCAGGAGGTTAATTTTTCAAGATGAAGAAGAAGTTACAAGTGTGCAAGATGACACTCTTATTCCTGAGCTTGCACCTCCTCCAGTTCTTCTCCTTCCAGCTCAAGAGAAGGTCACTCATGAGCAACCTCCCCTTCCAGAACCATTCAGTGAACCTGAACTTCCTACAGTCCAATTTACTGAACCCTGCACATCTTATCCAGTCAGTCCAACTCTAGCTCTCTCTTCTGCTCAACTCCCTCTTCTGCCTACTCGTATACCTCCTCACTCCAACCGTCCTTCTACATCTCAAGTGAGGAATTCTATTTTTGATGATATACAGGATGAGCTAAGGGCTAGCATTGCTAGCCTAGGGACTGGTCTTGAATCTTTCCAAACACAATATAACTCCCACCGTACTCAATTTGAGGCCCTTCTCCTGTCCAAACTGGAACATCTTGAGACTACAATTAAAGATATGCTCAATCAGACCAAAATGGACTTGAGCAAGGACATGGACTTAGTTTTCGATCGATTGGCTTCCAGGATGAATAGACTTGAAGACTCTCTCTAATTCGGTCTATACAGTCTGACATCCAAGCTCTTCAACCTGAACAGTCTGACTCTCTTTGCTTCTCAGCGACTTGTTCTGCAGACTTTCTCCTTCCAATCATCAGACCTGAGGTTGATGAGGCTGTAAACTCAATGCCTTTAGCTATTCAGGATGTTGAGCTGCTGTTCGTTGATCCTTTTGGTTCCTCTGTCCCCAAGTCCACATCTGAGCTATCCCGTTCACTGGCTGCTCCTCTGGTAGAGCCTCCACCTTGTCTGGACTTGGTGGTGTATCGAGGACCATTTTTGCCTTCTGCTCTTTCTGCTTCTACTATCGCTGTTGAACCACGGATAGTTCCTTATGTCAATGTGAACTATACAGTGCCACCATCAATCATGAAGGAGTTGTGGAAGTGCATTATGGATTTAGATTAAATAAGAGATTTTTTTTTTTTTTTGTGAACAATTTTACAGATTAAATAGTTATACTTTTCTCCATCTACTAATGTTGTGTTGTTGACTATTTTTTTCTCTCTGTTTATTTTTGATAATGTCAAAGGGGGAGATAAATAAGGATGGAAGTGAATGATAAATAAGGATGGTATTTTGGTTGCATGCATAGAGTATGGGGGAGTTGACAAATTTGTTATCATTCTGATAGTTTACGGGGGAGAAACTAGTTAATCATAATATATATTTGTCATCATAAAAAAGGGGGACATTGTTAGCTTAAATGCGTTTAAGCACTATATTTTTTATGATTATGTTTTTAGTCTGGATGATTATGAAATATATGTTATGAATAATTGGAGTATTATGTCTATTGCATTTATATGGAAATGTCCTCTGAAAAGGGGCATTAAGTGTTTCTGACGTTTTTGCGGTTAAGTGTTTTTAGTCTGAAATTAATAGTCCACAGTCAAGCTGTTAGCGATAGTCCACAGTGAAGGCGAAATCACCTGTCCACGAAATGCCATCAGAGAAAGAAATCAAACATCCTCGTCCACGCGAAAGTTAGAATGTCACGTGAAAGTCAGGTGGTTTTTAAGTCAGGCTCAATCGTCCACCGTCAACAGAAGAATCAAGACAAATCCTGTCGTCCACGGTTGAAGAGAGACGCAGTCGTCCACGATAACTAAAGATGCAGTCGTCCACGATAACTAAAGACGCAATCGTCCACGACAACTAAAGACGTAGTCGTCCACGCTCAAAAGACAGACGCTCCTCCACATTTAAAAGAATAGCGTCTTCGTCCAAAGTCTTAGTGCCAGAAATTTAAAATACCGCGAAGCAACACTGACACTCGTCCAGAGCCTTTTACTCCAGATCATTTATGGCGAAGAACGAAAGTGACTCCAGAACGCAACGGCTAGCTATCTATGTACGGATGTTTCTTCAACGGATATATTTCCATATTCAGACGAGAAGCCCTAAAGAACTGAAGCCCATAACAGACAGAGTATATAAGGGAAAAAGAAGCTCGAGAGAAAGAACTTTTGCGAAAACTATCTTTGAATTCACACGAGCTGAAAGCCTTGAATACTCTCTGTATTTTATTCTACATCTCTCTATTTTTCCTAAACTTGAGATTCATCAGTGTGAGAGACTGTAGTCTGTGCTGAAAAGTATACTCTTACTTTTAAAGTGTAAAGGTAGTGGATTGTCTCCCGTGAAGAGCAATCCAGTTTTTGTAAAAGGCAGTAGATTGACGCCCGTGAAGTGCGATCTATTTTTCTCTAAGGAGAAGGAAAGAATCTTCAAGGGGGGAAACCTTGAAGCGTGGATGTAGGCAGGTTTTGGCCGAACCACGTTAAAAACTGTGGTGTTGTTTTTTTTTCTCTCTCTCTTTACTTTTATTGCTTGATTGTTTGCTGTTAATTAGAAGTTGAATACAAGAGAGATATTGATTAGATTAAGATTTTAAGAATTTAAAAAGTCTAATTCACCCCCTCTTAGACAATAACGGTTGTTGCGAAAAATCGTACTACGCAAGTGCACGTGTCGCAAAAGTAATAAAGTGTGTATTAAGTACGAGTGTCGATCCCACGAGGAATAATTATGTTAAAAGTTGAATATCTAATTTCTAGTTTAATTTGAAAAGAAACAATAAATTTAGTGATTTGGATTTTTAAAACTAAAATAATTCAAATAAAATAAGTGAACAATTTAAATAAAATATTCTAAAATAAAGAAGTAAGATTATATGTTGAGAAAATCCAGGGTTCCGATTTCACTTAGCTAATCCTATTTATCAGACCTAATTCAAATAGTTAAATCCTATTTCTATGTGTTGATGGCAATTTCACGAAAATATTTATCAATCTCTCTCGAGCAAAGATAAACTTATTCAACTAACGAATTATCACATCTCGGTCTCTAATCCTGAGAATTAATTGAATACATTAGGAACAAGAAATTATATTACCACTCAAACGTCCTAACTATCTCTAGCCTAGGATCCTTTTTAAGGCAAAATATTCAGTGCACGGTTAAATTCTCCGCTCTCGCATCCCGAATCAACCCTAAAGTTCTTAGTTTTGGTGATCAAGCAAACCTAAGCATTACGTCCAGAATAGATTACTCAACACAGAACAGGAACAGGAAATTAAATACTTGAATTAAGAAAAATAAATAATCATAACTAGGCTACATCGAAACCCTAGAACAAACGTTTAGTTCATGCTAAAAGGTAAATAAACAACGATATTAAGGAGTTGCATAATTAAAATGAAGAAATAAAAGGAAAATAAAAAAATAGCTGTCGCCAGAATTGCTCCTCGCCGAAAATCGCCACGGTGAAGCTCTCTGCCGCTGCTCCAGGATGCAGCCTCTAAATTTTCTGAATGCTTGAATTTAGGTCTTCTTTAGGTTTTTAATGGTTTCTTTTAACTCCATCAACGGTTGAGATTAGATCTGTCTTCAAATGAACGGCTCGGATTAAAACACATCAGCTTTCCATATTTAAATTTGATAAGCGATCGATCTCTGTCAGGTTACAGAAATCGATCGCGGTATTTCTTTGCAAGCATATAACATATGTGTGGCTATCGATCTCTGTATTTCACAGAGATCGATCGCTACTTCCTTCTAATCTTGGCTTTTCTTCTCAATGATGTCCCTGTGAGTGAAGGAGTACTCTTCTTCCGTAGTGAATCTTGACATAGAATAATATATGCTTTTGACCTTGACTTTGAAGCTACAGCTAGCATTGAAGAAGGTAATAGTCAAAGTCTAGCAGTTCCATCCGGAGGGTCGACTGAGGCTGTACTAGCTTCAATTCCATCTTCTGTAGTAGCAGCTTCTGATCCTGTTTCAACTTCTATTTGTGGGTATGAGTAGCGATCGATCTCTTCATTTTTTCAGAGATTGATCGCTGCTTTTTGTGTTGTAATTTGCTGCTTTTCTTTATGTTAATCGCCAGCCTTTGATTGCCTCCTCTGTTCTTCATGATTTGTGGTGATCGCTGCATGTGATTTCTTCTTGTTTTCTTCTATTCCTATTTTTGTAAACTTTTCTGCACACTTATACAATTATCGTTAAATTATTCCAATCATTTGAGAAAAACTATTCATTTCAAGTCTTAAAGAATATACATAAGTGTGTAAAATACACACTTATCACACCCCCAAACTTGAATGAAAGCTTGTCCTCAAGCGAACACAAATAAGCATAGGAAATCAAACAAAAGTTTATTCAAGAAAAATTAAAGTAAACAAAATATTTCAAATTTCCATGGTAAAATTATTTAAGTCATAGTTTATAGTATTTCGTCTCAGCTTGACATTTGCATGCAAATAAACTATCTAAATAAACACTTTCAATAATACAATTCATGATATCGCATTGAGATAAACTTAATCAGAAATTCTTGTGTGTGTACATGCTCAAACTCATTCTCGTTTAACTGATAAATCTATAATTGTGTCTTATGAGAAGGGAAATCAAAAATATCTCTCAGGGTCACTCCATCCACTCTTATTGTTCATCAGTCTTGCCCATTATTCACTAATAACAAATATGAGTAAACAGAATAAAAGTCGATAGGTCTTTAATTAAGCTTGTAATGTAAGGCCGGGTTATAAGGTAGGAAATTTTTGGATTCAAACGAAACTCTAGAGCACAATCCATCCTTATGTCACCCTCACTTCTTACACTCACTTGAACTCTTTTCTAATAGTTAACTCAATAATCCCCCCAAACTTGTCTCACTCTCTATTTTTCAAAACCAACTCCTTTGTCAATGTCTTTACTAACAAACATAAAATACAAATACTAATCAACAAATCAAATAGCATATAAAAAATTGTTCTACTACTGAACAATTCAACTTTTTCTTTTCTTTTCTTTTCTTTTTTTTTTTTTTTTTTTTTTTTTTTTTTTTTTTGAACAATAAAATCTCAAAATACTACAACTTAGACAATTGACAAAAGAATTAGCTCTGATTCTCACCACTACTTTCTCCAACTCTCCCCATAATATGTACCCACAACCCTGTGCTCAATAAATAGGATAGTCAAAATAATTTCAGGGTAGGCTAAGTTAGGGTTGAAAAAATAGTGGTAAATAAAGGCTCAAATAGGAGACTAAGGGTGCCATTTAAATGACACAAATGAGGTATGTCAATAAAAGCTCAAACGATTCAAAAATGGCCTAAGTCATTCTCTTATTTCTGCAAAAATCATAATTTGTATTCATGAATGCAGGGCAAAACCAGGAACAATTTAATTCTCACTAATCACTCACTAAATTTGAATGGAGTTCACTCCCTTTCAGTGTTTACACTCAAGCACTCCCTTACTGTGTTTAGGCTCTCGATCTCAAGACAACAATTTATATCATTATCAGCTAAATTTAAACAAGAATGAACATTCACACAAACAAGTCTAACTTCCTAAACTCCAATCAATGCTACTATCATAAATCATACTATCTCAGAATCTATTCAGAAGTTGAAACATGCATTGATCAAATGTGCAATCATCGACACTTTAAACGAATGAAAAAAATAATCATACCATAAAATTTAAAATATTAAGCAGACTTACCAATCTAAACATGTTTATAAATTTAATTAAAAACCCCCCCCAAACTTAATATCAACATTGTCCCCAATGTTAAATAAAGCATACACAAAAATTAGGAAAAGGGATAGTGTACCTCATGCGGGGCCCGGCAGTAGTGTGGTGGAGCTTCGGTTGAAGGAGCAATCGAGCAGAGGAGTTTTTTTTTTTTTTTTTTTTTTTTAACATAAAATTAAATACTCATAAAATCAAATGAAATAAAAATAAGAATAAAAGAAAATAACAACTAAAGAAAACAAAAATGCAAATAACGAAGTAAAAGGATACTAGAGTGGGCTGCCTCCCACTAAGCGCTTGTATTTATTGTCGACGGCCCGACATCATACTGCTTCATGTTGGGTCGGGATATATGATTGGCTTTGTATTTTGAAATGTATCGTCCCAATATGGTGTCAATCGTTGCCCATTTAACAACTTGTCATTCGCCAGAAGCTTTTTGTGATCAGGTGGTTTCTTAATAGGTGGTATACCCCGTAATGGCGACTCCCCCAAACTTTCAACACACTGCTTCCCATTAGGCTCAACAAAATTGTTTGGTTGATGTGAAGCCTCTATTGGGTACTCCAGTGATTTATACACTTTGAATGTGACAGCTTCATCTTGTACGTGCAATCTAAGCTCTCCTTTTCTGAGATCAATTACAGCTCCTCCTGTTGCTAAAAATGGTCGACCTAATATTATCGGGATGCCTCGGTCTTCGTCCATATCAAGAATCAAGAAATCAGCGGGAAAAATAAACTTGTCGACTTTGACAAGGACATCTTCAATCATCCCATACGGATGCTTTATAGAGCGATCAGCCATCTGTAGGATTACACTGGTGGGCTTTGCTTCACCAATACCAAGCCTCCGAAATATGGATAGAGGCATCAGGTTAATGCTGGCTCCTAAATCACAAAGTGCCCTTTCAAATATAAAATCCCCAATTTCGCATGGAATAGTGAAACTTCCTGGGTCTTTCAGTTTTTGTGGAAGCTTCCGTTGAATAATAGCACTGCATTCTTCAGTCAAAGCGATTGTACTGCCGTCTTCGATCTTACGCTTATGAGACAAAATATCTTTCAGAAACTTTGCATATTTAGGCATTTGCTCGAGTGCCTCTGCGAATGGAATATTGATGTGGAGCTTTTTGAAGATATCAAGAAACTTAGAAAACTGATTATCAAGCTTCACATTTTTCAGTCTTTGTGGAAAAGGAACTTTTGAGAGGATCTCCTTTGGAATCTGAGGTGGAGCTTCCAGTAGCTCTTGATCCTTTGGTGTGGACTCGGATGATGACGAATGCATTCTGTCATGTGCGACCACTTTCTTATTTTCTTTGGTACAATTTTTAATCACTGCTCCACTCCTAAGTGTAATGGCATTGCATTGTTCTCTGGGGTTAATTTCAGTGGCACTAGGCAATGTACCTGGTGGGCGTCCATTTAGTGCAGCTGCCATCTGGCCCATTTGCATTTCTAGGCTTCGAATTTGGGCCAACTGATTCTGCAAGGTGGTTCTTGTTTCAGCCATAAATTTATTTGTGTGCTCCCCCATTTCAGCAATTATATTGTTGGTGCGTTCTCCCATTTTGGCAATTAATTCCTCCAGATTAGATTGTCTTTCAGGAAACTGAGGTCCCGGCTGATTAGCTTGTGGCATCTGTATGGCGTTGTTCGGGTTCTTCCAAGAGAAGTTCAGATGATTGTTGCGCCCCCCATTATAGTAATTACCGGAATTTTGAAGTGTCGGTCTATTATAATTTCCCACATATTGGGCTTGTTCAGATGAACTTCTAACCATTTGGTTCCCTTGCTGACAGTTTTCACTTGCATGTGGTCCTTGGCACCATTGACATTGCATGATCGGTGACTGAATTGCATTAACTATAGCTTGATTTCCTTGGATGTGCTGAGTGAGAGATGCAACTTGTGTAGTCAATGCTCTTATTGCTTCCATTTCTGGTGTATTTGATTGCCTCCTCAAAATCTGACGTTCAACTGGGCACTGATCATTATTGAGGGATAACTCTTCTAACAGGTTAAATGCCTCCACTTCTGTCTTAGATAATAGTGATCCACCAGCTGCTGAGTTGACAAGCGTCCGTGTAGAACTTGATAGGCCGATGAAGAATGTCTGTATTTGCATCCATTGTGGTAGACCATGCTGGGGGCATTTTCTCAAAAGCTCCTTGAATCGGCCCCATGATTCATAAACTGTCTCGCCATCGTATTGAGTAAAATTGGTGATCTCATTTCGGAGTCTTGCCATCTTTTCAAAGGGAAAGAACTTAGATAAAAATTTCTGAACCAATTCGTTCCACGTTGTAATTGAGCCTGGCGGTAAGAAGTGTAACCAATTCTTTGCGCGATCTCTTAGCGTGAAGGGGAATAACCTGAGCTTGATAGCATCCTCAGAGACATTATGGTATTTGAATGTATCACAGACCTCGACAAAGCTAGCAATATGATCCTTGGGATCCTCGTTAGGTAGACCACAAAATTGATATTGTTGAATCATTTGTATTGTACCCGGCTTTATTTCAAAATTATTGCACGTGATAGCCAGTTTTCAGATTGCTGATTGAACCCCGTCCATGGATGGCATAACATAATCAAGCAAAGTTCGTCGTCCGACCTCTGCCACTTCAACCCTCTGTTGTAGATTTGCGTTTTGATCATCTGCCATAATTGCTTGCTTTGTCTCCCTTCGATTTCTACGGCAGGTTCGTTCAATTTCAAGATCGATAGGGATTAGGTTGGCAGTACCTAATTTTCGCATGCACCTGCAATGTGCAAATAATGTAATTTAAGCTTACAATAATAAAAGAAATAAATAATAAATAAATAATAAAATTTCAAATATAAACTAAAATCAAATAATTCAAAAATAACAAAATTTATTCCCCGGCAACGGCGCCAAAAACTTGTTGCAAAAAATCGTACTACGCAAGTGCACGTGTCGCAAAAGTAATAAAGTGTGTATTAAGTACGAGTGTCGATCCCACGAGGAATAATTATGTTAAAAGTTGAATATCTAATTTCTAGTTTAATTTGAAAAGAAACAATAAATTTAGTGATTTGGATTTTTAAAACTAAAATAATTCAAATAAAATAAGTGAACAATTTAAATAAAATATTCTAAAATAAAGAAGTAAGATTATATGTTGAGAAAATCCAGGGTTCCGATTTCACTTAGCTAATCCTATTTATCAGACCTAATTCAAATAGTTAAATCCTATTTCTATGTGTTGATGGCAATTTCACGAAAATATTTATCAATCTCTCTCGAGCAAAGATAAACTTATTCAACTAACGAATTATCACCTCTCGGTCTCTAATCCTGAGAATTAATTGAATACATTAGGAACAAGAAATTATATTACCACTCAAACGTCCTAACTATCTCTAGCCTAGGATCCTTTTTAAGGCAAAATATTCAGTGCACGGTTAAATTCTCCGCTCTCGCATCCCGAATCAACCCTAAAGTTCTTAGTTTTGGTGATCAAGCAAACCTAAGCATTACGTCCAGAATAGATTACTCAACACAGAACAGGAACAGGAAATTAAATACTTGAATTAAGAAAAATAAATAATCATAACTAGGCTACATCGAAACCCTAGAACAAACGTTTAGTTCATGCTAAAAGGTAAATAAACAACGATATTAAGGAGTTGCATAATTAAAATGAAGAAATAAAAGGAAAATAAAAAAATAGCTGTCGCCAGAATTGCTCCTCGCCGAAAATCGCCTCGGTGAAGCTCTCTGCCGCTGCTCCAGGATGCAGCCTCTAAATTTTCTGAATGCTTGAATTTAGGTCTTCTTTAGGTTTTTAATGGTTTCTTTTAACTCCATCAACGGTTGAGATTAGATCTGTCTTCAAATGAACGGCTCGGATTAAAACACATCAGCTTTCCATATTTAAATTTGATAAGCGATCGATCTCTGTCAGGTTACAGAAATCGATCGCGGTATTTCTTTGCAAGCATATAACATATGTGTGGCTATCGATCTCTGTATTTCACAGAGATCGATCGCTACTTCCTTCTAATCTTGGCTTTTCTTCTCAATGATGTCCCTGTGAGTGAAGCAGTACTCTTCTTCCGTAGTGAATCTTGACATAGAATAATATATGCTTTTGACCTTGACTTTGAAGCTACAGCTAGCATTGAAGAAGGTAATAGTCAAAGTCTAGCAGTTCCATCCGGAGGGTCGACTGAGGCTGTACTAGCTTCAATTCCATCTTCTGTAGTAGCAGCTTCTGATCCTGTTTCAACTTCTATTTGTGGGTATGAGTAGCGATCGATCTCTTCATTTTTTCAGAGATTGATCGCTGCTTTTTGTGTTGTAATTTGCTGCTTTTCTTTATGTTAATCGCCAGCCTTTGATCGCCTCCTCTGTTCTTCATGATTTGTGGTGATCGCTGCATGTGATTTCTTCTTGTTTTCTTCTATTCCTATTTTTGTAAACTTTTCTGCACACTTATACAATTATCGTTAAATTATTCCAATCATTTGAGAAAAACTATTCATTTCAAGTCTTAAAGAATATACATAAGTGTGTAAAATACACACTTATCAACGGTCTAACCTGAGCACCGTGGAACTGGATGGGCATGCGCGAGAAGGAGACTTTATTGGTAGATGGCACGCATAGGTGATCGATGCTTGGTGCGCACAAGGGAACACTTTGTCGAGCACTTGGATCACTGATGGGCTCGCGCACAGATGGATGACCTGGTTGCACAAGTGGAGCACTATGGATCGATGATAGGCACTCATGGATGGACGCTACGGATTGATGACTGGTGTGCACAAGAGAGGATATGGTCGTGTGATTGGCGTGGGCTGATTGATGACCTAGCTACACGGAGGATCGTTGATGGGCACGCGCACTGATGGATGACATGGCCGGATCTTTTCTGGAAATTTCCTTCAAGAATTTGGAATCCACGACAGCCTATTATCTTTCAAATAAGGAATGAAGACCAATAGATAGAAGCCAAGCTATCCATACAAGGAAAGTGAATCAAACATAAGAGAGAGAAGGTGACGCGTGCGGACGAGGCGCTGAGCTCCAACGACTACTTTCGGCCTTCTTGTCGTTGGATCTCTTTTGAAGACCAAAACCCTAGCTAACCTTAGATCTTATTTAAGCTCAAGTTTTTGGCATTGTAACTCACTTTTGGCAAATAAAATTAAGTGAAGTTTTCCTTCATATTTTCGGAGTTGTCTTCAAATTATCCTTGGTGCATTATATCCGAGCCAGTTACCACAATTGTTTTCCAAGTTCACGGTTGCTTGGAAGCCTCTTACGGCCACCATTTTCTCCAACCATTTTAAGGGTTTGACCTATAGAAAAGTGGTGAAAAACCTTGTCCATTTTGCTGGAGTATTCCATCATTTTTTGAGGAATCATTATCCGAGGGTGCTACAAGTTGCCTTTCATACCTGCTTTGGATTCTCATGCATATCTCACTCATATCATCAAATTTTCCTCTAAAAATTTCAGGTTTTATTCTACACTTGCCAAGTAAGTTTCCATTCTGGAATTGGGGTGTTCTTCGGCTAAACCCGAGAGCACCGATTGTAATACCCGGCTTGTACGGATTTTTGGTTTTAATATATTATATTCATATTTTTTAATATAGTGGTATTTTCATAAATATGTCAAATCAAATCAGTTTCGCAAACGGAAAGCGTCATTTCGGTCCTAACAATTTATGGGAATTTTAAGGAAATTATGGGAATTTTTGGAGATTAAACGTTATATTTCGAGTAAATACATTCCTCGTAATGTAAAAGACGTTCTCGTAAAAATAGCAAACGAGGTCCAAATTGCAAACGGACAGTTTTATTAAATCCTAAATAATAAGTTGGACTTGTTGGTGAAATAAGGAGAGTTGGTGAACCCGAATAGTTGGACGATTAACGAACCGAAGGACGAAACAAAATAGAATTAAGTGCTAAGGGCAAAATGGTAATTTGCAAAGGAAATTTCTATTAAAAATCAAATTCTTTTCTTTCTCCTCACTTCTCCTCCTTTCCTGTTTCACGAAATCGACAGAGAGCGATTTCCTTCTCTGCCCGCGACGGATCCTTCGACGCCGAGCTCCGATTCGACCTCCGTTCGTTTCGTTTTCTTCGCGTTTTATCCTCCAATCACGTTCTAGGTAAGTCTCTATAGTTTTAGAGCGTTTATTTCGATGATTTCGGAGTTTTAAACCATTAGGGTTTTCGTTAGGTTTTCGATTAAAACGCGAATTAGGGTTCGTAATTAATAGGTTAGCCGTGATTAAGTATATATTGCACGAATTCGACGTTATTGGACGAAGATAAATCAATTTGTAAAAATGTTAAAAATTGAGAAATTTCGGGTTTTCGAAAAAACTCGTAAATTGGATTTCAGGGTATCGAGCGTAGATTAATGGATTAAACGCCTCGATAAGTTAAGTAGAATTGTTAGGAAATTTCCTTAGTTAAGATTTTGTAATTTGGATGATCGAAAGCTTAAACTCGTTTTAACGTCGATATCGTGTTTTGCTTCAGACAAACAACGCGCGTGGACGGAGCTTGAGCTGCTTTGGACACGAGGTAAGTTCTCGTGACTTACTCTGGCCGATTGGCCTACACCGTATTTCGATGTCGCGTCGAGGATGTTAAAGGATCGTTTGTTTTAATTGCTTTGGTTGGGTAGTTAGGTTTAAACGTTTTGTAGGTTATTTCATTTACAGTCTTGATGGTATACATGTGCTTGTTTATTGAATGTTTATATTATGCTCATATCTGTTCATGCATCACGTATTTCAAACGTCATGAAAATGAATTTCCGCACGTGTTTTAAGAAAAGAAAACGAACCTCTGTAATGAATGAACGTAATCTGTCTGTATCTGGTCACGCGAGGTGGGGCTCAGGCACGGCTGTGCGTGTTGCAAGCGTGTACCCCCCTCCTCTAGCTGGAAAGAGTAGTCCGACCGCAGGATGGGCTCTCTCTGGTTAGTGGGTTGCGATCTCGGTGACAATCTGTCTGTCTGCGACGTAATGAATCTGAATCTGAATCTGAATCTGCATGATTTCTGAATGGCATACGCACGCATGCATCTGCATTTACGTAGCTTACTGAGATTTCATTATCTCATAGGTGTCTGTATGGTGTAGGTGACGTAGATCCAGGTGAGGACGACGTTCCTCTTTCTGATGTCTGAGGCAGTTGATGGATGATGGCCCGTGGGAGTGCGCTGGGCAGTCGAGGCGCGTTTTGACCCGTGGGGGAAGTACGTATAGATTTTGGGATTTTCGTGATGTTTGGGCTGATGTTAATATGTATAGAACATATTAGGATGCTTGGTCTGGTAGTTGATAGGTTTACTTTTGACGTTTCAAATGTTTTGGTAATCGTATTTAAAACGTTTTGTTAAGTCTTTTATTCGAATGTTATAGAAAATGTTTTGAAATGTTTTTAGGTTGTTACGGATAGGCTCGCTTTTTAGAGCTATCCACGCAGTTGGACTTCGCAAAGTCTGCTGTAAATGGATTGAGTCTAAATTACAAGTTTATGTTTTAGTGAGAATAAAGTATGAAAGTTACAAGTTTAAATTACAAGTTTATGTTTTAGTGAGAATAAAGTATGAAAGTTGCAAGAAATGGAATGAGGCAAATGGTATAGATTTGCTCTCTGGAAACCGGATTTCCAGAGAGCTTATTGAAGTATTTGCTCTCTGGAAATTCCAGAGAGCAATAAGGATCAAGGCTGCAGGCTGCAGTGCAGCGATCAGGCGCTGCAGCAATGCAGCGACTGATCGCTGCTTGCTGCAGCATCTGCAGCGCATGATCGCTGCAGCAATGCAGCGATCGAGCGCTGCTTGCTGCAGCAACTGCAGCGCACGATCGCTGTAGCAATGCAGCGATCGAGCGCTGCTTGTTGCAGCAACTGCAGCGCTCAGTCGCTGCATGCTGCAGCGACTGTTCGCTGCACTTAGTTGGCACGGGTTGGACAGTTTTGTCCTCCCTTCTGTTTTCTACTTTAATTATAATTTTTAAATGTTTTAAGTTTTATTAAATTAAATTAGTTTATGTTTTAAACGATTTACCAAACGAATTTCGATTTCGATTCCAGGTTTCGGTTTCGATTTCAATTCTGCTTAACATTAGGTTTAAAGTTTATAAAATGTGAAGATATAAAAAAAAATAATAATAATAATAAAATAGTATGGGAAATACGGGTACAGTACTAGGGGCGTTACACCGACCCCTTTGCAATTAGCTTCTTATGACGGGTCATTTGTAGGGCTTGTTGCATCATCTTCTCTCTCTCTATCTCCAAAGGTCACTATTAAGTGGTCCGTTCCCCACTAACACAACCACAAAAAGGTCCCCCAACTACACATGTTGGACCACTCACTTGGCATACAATTAACAAAACCAAATACTAAGTAAAATAAATTAAGCTTCATATTACATCAATTTGTTCCAAGAAAAACATTGATTCCTTCTTCAAGCTTGGTTCAGCCAAGAAAGTGTTCCCATGCTAACAAATTTTAATAGCTTCTCCATGTCTTGTGTGTTAGGCTCCAACTCCAATTGATTAACAAATGCATCACCTACAAAATGAGCACAGAAGTCAGTTGAAGTTTTAGCCCGTGACCTAGTGATTGCTCACCTTTGCATATCAAAACACAACTGAAAGCGTGGCCAATAAGGAAGTCGGGCATCCAACGGGGGAGATTGTGACAGCCCACCCTAAGGCAAGGATGACTTAAAATTTGATTGCGAACGCCTAGGTTATACTAGTGGATGTACACAATGCGACATCATTTGAAAAAATGTAATAAGTGAATGATTTATAAGTACAGTTCTTTACTCGCCTAATACAACGTGTTTTGGGTTAACAAAAAAAACTAGTGCAGGTTCCAAACTGAAGTGGACAATATAGTAATACAACAATTGCTCCACATTTCCTTTCTCTCTCTAATCGAAATTGAAAAGAAGAACCTTGGCGGTTATGAGAGACACGCTTAACAAGCTTTAATTGAAGGGTTTTATTTGCTAACCCTCAAATTTCAAGGTCAATTTGACCAAAAATATATATAAAGTGTTGGCTACATGGATTCTCATAGTTTAGTGATCGTATTGATATTTACCCAATTATTAATTTTCATGCAAATATATATAATTAGATTTCAATATAAATGATTAATTATTTTTTATATTTAAAAATAACCTTATCATTAACTTTATCTAATTTACATTTCTTTCATGTAAGGTAATTTGTATTTTTTTTAGGATTTTAATTTTTGGCTATTAATTTTGTTGTTTTTCACAAGGGTGAGCAAGAACCGACCAAAATCGAGAACCGGATCAGAACCGAGCCTTTTGGTCCGGTTCTTGTCGATTTTGCCCTACAAAATAATAGAAGTCGGTTTTTTTTCCAAGAACCGAAGTTGTCGATTCGGTTCTCAGGTCTGGTGACAAAAATTTTGTAGAACCGGCTTGGACCGTTCGTTGGTCGCTGGCTCGCTGCCCATGCCCTAAAAATTCAAAGTCTGAGTCTTCGCTCGACAGACTTCTCTTCTTCGAGTCGACAGACTTCTCTTATTTGCCTAGCCGTGTCTCTTGCAGTCGCCTCGCCATGTCTGTCACAGTCGCTTCACTGTGTCTCTTGCAGTCGCCTCGCCGTGTCTCTCGCGCCAGTTGCCCTCGCTGTGTGTGGCTGTATCTCGTCGTCTCTCCCAGTCGCTCTCGCTGGCTCGCTGTTCGCAAGTCGCACTTCATCTGAGCATCATCAGACGATTCAAACAACAGGTATTTTCTGCTCTCAGTTTTATATTGTTTTGTTTAATTCTTCTGCTCTCGCCGACCCGTGATTCTGTTTTGTTTGGGTTTTCGAGTTCTGTGTTTTACTTGATGAAAAGGTTGTTCGACGTGTTTCTGAGTCTGGAAAATATGGACGAAGGTTATTTGTCATAGCGTAAATTCCTGGATAGAAAAAAGAAGGCCAGTTCTTATTTCTTTATGTTTCTGGTTTTTCATGGTTAAATCATTGGTATGTGTTTTTTTTTAATCACAGATCTTAAGGTATAACTGAGACAAAGAATGTTGTGATCGGATTTATACTTCTCCAAGTGACAAACAAGTTGACCCTGTTAGATTGCATTTTAATCAGATAATGCTACACAGTCCTTCCTAAAATAGACATGGTTGTTTCTGCTTATAAAAAGTTGGAAGGAAAAGCAAAGAAACTTGATTGCATTTTCAGTTTTTAAATTGTATTTTCTATTTTTGGGAGACTCTTCGAAACTGTTGACCGAGAGCACTTTGTGTTTAATGTTCATTATATATTTGTGCTTTGTTAGAATTTATTTTTCAGCATGTTGTGTTGTTTTTCAGCATGGAATTTCGGGGTTGATTTACATTTGCGTTTTGTTCTGTTATTTAAAATGAAACCATTGCATCCTTTTTTATTCTTTGAGATTTTGCTTTTATTCCTTTCGATATATCGATATGCACAGTGATCGAAATATGAATTATGATATAAAAGTATGATTTTCAATATTAGGTTTGTTTTGTCTTCTATTAAACTAATATTTATAATTATAATGCAACTATTAAAAAAAAAGAATCTGGGAGGACCAGAACGGAGACTAGAATTCTAGTCCGGTTCTGGGAAAAATTTTATACTTATTAGTGCAAAAAATTAAAATCGAATTTAGCGGTCCGATCCTAAATTTTTCACAAATCGGACTGAACCGGACCACAATCACCCCTAGTTTTTCATTAGATATTCTAGACATCAAATAAAAAAAATAAAGAAAGACATTTAAAAATGATATCATTTGTTTGTCAAATGCTCTCTAGGTAATATATAGTATATATGCTGCTCTACCAATGCTGTAAATATATTATTATTATTATTTTCAACGATATTATTAGTAGTAAGAGGAAGCATCGACAGAAGGTAACACTCTCTTTTTTATACCTATGTTAGGTCCATGAAAAATTGGATTGATGATTGGATTATGGAGTAAATCGTGTTTCAATTCTGACTTGGGTTTCTCTGTTGCTCTAAACTCTAGATTCGTCTGAGTGTAAGGTGTAATCTGGCAAAGGTCTTGGTGAAAGAATTGCAGACAACGTCATGAAGAAGACGCTTCTTGTTTAGGCTCGCTTAGTGGCTAGCTGGATCGCAGCCCAAATTCTATGTGGCCAGCGTTTCAAGCCCTGGATTGGACTATGAAAGTTAAAAATGTGAATGTAATGTATGGTTAAGTGTGGACGAGGACTGACATCCTGTCATGTACTCCTGTTATGTCCTGTTGTGGCATGTACTATTGTTGCGCCAACTCTTCTTCCCACTTATACCTTCCTGTCCAGTGAAACGTAATGTAATGTAACGTAATGTTCATGTATTTGAAAATGTTCATGCACAGCATATGCATTACTGTATTTCATGTTCTTACTGAGCTCTAGACTCATAGTTGAACTCCCTGTTGTAGGTATGGATCCTCCAGATGAGGACTTTGTGCCTCAAGCTGATGAGTTGATGTAGTTGGTGGATCGAGCTTATGGGGATTGGTTGCTGCAGTCAGACAAATGTTATACCTGTGGGATGTATTTTTGAAGGTTATGTCAAGTCCTGTACAATTTTTGAAATTTTAAAACGATGGATAGACTTAGTTTTATTGATGTTTTAAAACCTCTGTTCTGACAGTTGAATGTATATTATGAAATATTCTGGAATTGTTTGGAGTCTTTTCTTTCCAAGTTGTGCATGGATTGTCTCGTGTTTTAGAGCTATCCATGCAGTTTGATTTCTTGAATCTCTGTCATGTTGTCAAGTGTGTTTTAAAACCATGTTTTGAATCGGGTTTTGAGATTTTGATGCTTTTGAGTTAAAAGAAGTAAGTTGTCAAACAGAGAGGTAGCCAATCGATCGCCTGAGGTAACCGATCAATCGGCGGAGTATATGTTTATGTCTTTCAAGTCTTCAAGTCTTTCCTTCTGTAAAACAGTCATCCACGCCTACTATAAAACATTCGTCCATGCCTTCTGTAAAACAGTCGTCCATGCTTTCTGTAAAACAGTTGTCATTTTCCTTCTGTAAAACAGTCATCCACGCCTTCTGTAAAACAGTTGTCCGTTCTGCCTTTATATTCAGTCGTCCATCCTGCCATTCAGTTTCTGTCTTTCGAGTTTTCAAGTATTCGGCTAAGTGTTAGTCGTCCATTCTGCCTTTCAAATCTCGTCGTCCATTTTGCCTTCAGACTCAATTGTCCATCCTGCCTTTCAAATTTTCGTCGTCCATTTTGCCTTCGATCTCAGTCGTCCATTCTACCTTTAAAATTTTATCGTCCATACTGCCTTTAAATTTTATCGTCCATTCTGCCTTTAGTTCCCGATTGTCCACAGATTCTGTCTTTGATTTTAAACGTCCACGTCTTCTGTTTGTCCACAGATTCTGTCTTTGATTTTAAACGTCCACAGCTTCTGTTTGTCCACAAATTCTGTCTTTGATTTTAAACGTCCACGTCTTCTGATTGTCCACAGATTCTGTCTTTGCTTTCAAACGTCCACGGCTTCTGCTGTCCACAGTAAGTCTTCCACGGCATGACTTCCAGTTTCTGTCCCCATTTTTATTAAGTCTTTCACTGCATGTCTGTCGTCTATTCTGCTTTCCAGTTTCGATCGTCCATTTCTGTTTTATGATTTCCTGTTTTCACGTCTTCAGATTTAAGAGTTTTAAAAAGTCGAAGGTTTTACGTCCAAATGTCAGAATCCCGTTTAAGTCGAAGTCAAGTCCTGGTGAAAATCTCGGGAATTGTTTTTGTTCCTCCCTGCCTTCTGTCTTCCTGTTTTCTTCTGCCAATTATTCCTGTAACCTAATTTTAACTTATCTTCCAGTCTTCAGCTCCAGAGAAGGTTTTCTTTGTGTAATGTTTTAAAAGTTAAAAAAAAACTATGTGTCACGTTTTAAATGTCTAGAGTGAGGCTCGCCGGCCCCGATCGGGTCGAGGGTCGTCACATGGACTTTGGTCCAACCCTATTTGGGCCATAACCCAAATTAGCTGGGTCACGATCCATCCCCTTTTGGGCCATGGTTAAGGGATTATTTTTCCTCAATTTGTCATATCTTAATCCAATTATTATGGATTATTTTATTTTATAAAATGATGGTTAGAAATTCGTTGTTATTGTTTCATTTTATTGCATATATTCTTTAATTCAATTTTTCATTTTCCAACATAAAAAACTATTATTTTAACACGAGTAATGAGACAACTAGTTGTGTTGTGTCTCTGAGCGTAAAATTGTAAACCTGATCATAGTATTTTCATAGATTTTGCAATTGCCGAATGTCGTCATTTTTAATTTGAATGCATAAAACATGAAATATGTCTCTATTGAGTTTAGTCGACTCACCCTAATAACACCCCTTCTTTTAGAAGTTATCCAAAAGGACTTTCAATTGCCTACTCAAGGGTAGGATTGCCATGCAATTTTTCTCTATTTTATTATTTTCCTAGAAACTTTAATTTTATTTAGAGGTCAAACATAATTGAAATTTGTAAATTTTTAATTTATTTAATTTTTATCTAGTATATTTATTTTTAGACATAAATCACTGCATTGTCTTAGATGTCGCTACTGGATTTTTAATTTTGCTATTTGGTTCGGGCCCTGACTTGTAATCCCTTTTAAGGCTTGCGCTGCAATATTAATTATTTAAGTTCAATTGTTGGATTGCTCGGTTTGATTTCTAAGTCGGGTCGTTCCATGTTTAGTCTTGGGTTCCTTTTGGAACGTGACAAATGGAGACTAAATCTACATAATTACAAGTTAATTTTAAGGTTGGATTGGATTTTAAGAAGATTTTGTTATTAAAAGTTCAGTTTGTTCTAATCATCTTTTCATTAGAAATCATGGAAAACAAGTATACTGTAACACCCGGCATTTTTGGCCATGGAATTATCCCTTGAATTATCGATTGGGATTATTTCACTATTAATATAGTGAATATTTTATTGAAATTGTGGGATGTCTAGTGGGGGAAACCAAACTGAGGTGTAACCGAAACAACGAACTAAATAACAATTTAGTTGGAAACCAAAGAGGGGCAATTTAGGAAGCAATTAAGGTTGGTGGAAGTAAACCAATGGGGGATTGGCATTTGGCAACTTGTTGAAGAAGACAAGCCTTCTCTCTCCCTTCATGCCTTCTTCCCTCTCTGCTACGTGAAAACCTCCCATTTTTCCCATCTTCTCTTCCCTGTATTCTCTCTTCTTCTCTCTGTTTTTAGTTTCTTCTCCAAGCGACAGAACTCCTCTCCTCCGTTTCTTCCATTTTCTTCGATCAAAGTTCGAGGCGCACAGAGACAACACGATCAAGGTTTGAGGCACATAGAGGTAACACGATCAAGGCTCGCAAACTCTACAGCAAGCAGGTAAGTTCATACGTATAGGTTTGGCCCTTAAGGCCCTACAATACGGAGGTACTAGGTTTACATTGTCGGGATTTCTGTTGGGTAGTTAAACCATAGGTTATGTTTAGGTTAAGTGTATTTTGTTCTATACTCCGCTTATTCTGCTTATTATTCTGTCGCCTGTCTATGAATATTCATGCATACACGTTTTCTCTGAAAGTCATGAAAAGTAATGTAATGTAATGAAATGTAATGTAATGAAATGTAATGTAATGAAATGTAATGTAATGAAATGTAATGTAATGAAATGTAATGTAATGAAATGTAATGTAATGAAATGTAATGTAATGAAATGTAATGTAATGAAATGTAATGTAATGAAATGTAATGTAATGAAATGTAATGTAATGAAATGTAATGTAATGAAATGTAATGTAATGAAATGTAATGTAATGAAATGTAATGTAATGAAATGTAATGTAATGAAATGTAATGTAATGAAATGTAATGTAATGAAATGTAATGTAATGAAATGTAATGTAATGAAATGTAATGTAATGAAATGTAATGTAATGAAATGTAATGTAATGAAATGTAATGTAATGAAATGTAATGTAATGAAATGTAATGTAATGAAATGTAATGTAATGAAATGTAATGTAATGAAATGTAATGTAATGAAATGTAATGTAATGAAATGTAATGTAATGAAATGTAATGTAATGAAATGTCTGTATGGTTAGGTAGATGAGGACTGGCGGCCTGTTCTTGTCCTTCTCTGGGACGCTTGTAAAAAGATTATCCCCGCTAAGAATACCCTGTGCTTTATCCCTCCCTGGGACCCGGTAAAATTACTAACTACTAATATGTCATGTCATGTTATGAATGTATCCTTGTATCCCTGTATCCCTGTATCCCTGTTGCGCCAGCTCCTCTACCCACTTATACTTCCCTGTCCAGTGAAATGTAATGTAATGAAATGTAATGTCCATGTATTTGAAAATGTTCATGCATAGCATATGCACACTGCATTCTAGTATGTTCTTACTGAGCTCTAGGCTCATAGATGAACTCCCTGTTGTAGGTACGGATACTCCAAATGAGGATCTTGTGCCTCAAAATGACGAGCTGATGTAGTTGGAGGATCGAGCTCACGGGGTTTGACTGCTGCAGTCAGACATGTTTCTGATCCGAGGTTTAAGTTTTCTGAAATGTCTATGTCTGTAAAGTCATTCTGGAATTCTGGTGTGTTTGTTTTAAAACTCTGTTAAGGTTCTGTGTTTTGTTTTAAAAACTCTGTAGGAAATTCTGTCGAATACATATAATGTATAACTTCTGATGTTCAAGTTTTAAATCTCTGTTGACAGTTGATAGTTGTCTCCTGAAATATTCTGTATTAATGTCTTGAAATGTTTTGAAAACATTCTGGAACTGCTTGAGTTCTCCCTTTTCAGGTCATGCATGGATGGTCTCGAATTTTAGAGCTATCCATGCAGCTTGTTTTCTTGAAATCTGTCATCTGTAATGAAGGTCTGAAACCTGTATGCCTTATGTCTGTGCTGTATTTGACAGTTGAATTATGTTTTGAAGTATTCTGGAATTTGTTTGGAATATTTTCTGTTAGTCTGTGCATGGATAGTTTCTGGTTTTAGAGCTATCCATGTAGTGTGATCTTTTTTTAAGTTTCTGTCATGTTAGAGCCATCCATGTAACTTGTTTTTCCTTAAAATTCCGTCGTGTTTTTCCCGATATGTTCAAAATCATGTTTTGAATCGTTTTCTGAAGTTTGAAGTTTTCATACATTCCGTTTCCACAACTTCTGTTTTCATGTAATCATGTTAAAAGTTGCCAGTTTTGTCTTTTAAGTTTTATTCATCCGGTCACTGTTCACACTTTTCATCCACCGGTCACTGTTCACATTTTTATTCATTCCAGTTTATGTTTATTTATATTATTTTATTTTAATCATCCGGTCACTGTTCACATTTTTATTCATCCGGTCACTGTTCACACTTTTCATCATCCGGTCACTGTTCACTTTCGTTTTATATGCATCATCTGGTCACTGTTCACTTTCGTTTTATATACATCCGGTCACTGTTCACTTTCGTTGTATATACATCATCCGGTCACTGTTCACTTTCGTTTTATATACATCATCCGGTCACTGTTCACTTTTGTTTTATATACATCATCTGGTCACTGTTCACTTTCGTTGTATATACATCATCCGGTCACTGTTCACTTTTGTTTTATATACATCATCCGGTCACTGTTCACTTTCGTTTTATATACATCATCCGGTCATTGTTCACTTTCGTTTTATATACATCATCCGGTCACTGTTCACTTTCGTTTTATATACATCATCCGGTCACTGTTCACTTTTGATTTATATACATCATCCGGTCACTGTTCACTTTCGTTGTATATACATCATCCGGTCACTGTTCACTTTCGTTTTATATACATCATCCGGTTACTGTTCACTTTTTGTCTTATTCTCATTATCCATTATTTACATCTTCCGCTTTTGCCTTTGAAATTACGTCAGCATAAGTTTTCCGCCCAGTTTTACCCAAGCTCTTCCGCTGAACCCTGTTCACTTTTGTCTTATTTGAACTCACCGTTGCCCCTTTTAAACTAAGTCTTCCGCCAGCTTATTTATTTCTGCTTCCTGCTTTATCCGGTAATTCTGTCATTTACTTCTGAAGCCCGTCTCCTAATATTATTCTGTTTCCTGTTGTGCTTTCGAATCCCGGGGATGTTGCTTTTCCCTTCCTCTGAAAAGATTAAGAGTTTACTTTAAAAGCTCATCCTGTTTATGTTCAAAAAAAAAAATAGTCCCCGTTTCCCGTTAACTGTCCCGGAGTGATGGCTCCGATCCCGGACTCCGATCGGGTCCCGGTTTTGAGTCGTCACATATACCATATAAAGAATTTGTCATATTCGCACAAGAATAGGAATCTTAAATAATGGGGAAAGAACTCCAAGTCAAATTCAAACCATGGTTACGGTTCGGTTTTGCCAACATAAACCGGACTCATGGTCCAAATCCAACCGTGGTTACGATTCTGTTTTGTTTCTAATAACCAACTAACTTATGATTTAAAATTGAATAACAATTCTTATCTTACGAATTCATAACAGAGGACCCCACTTTTCAAATTCCAAGGAGATTTAAGAAAATTTATTCCACGTAACTTGGGAGTTCTTCATCGTTTAGGACGAGTAACCTATTTCTTTATCTAGATATTGAGAGTTTCTTCGTTCAAACTTTTCTCTCTCTCTTCTTCAAACTTCTCTCTCTTGCACTATTGGAAGAACTCCACTGACGATCAACAATGGCGGACCAAGATCTGTCAAGTTTAAAGGAAGTTGGTTGCGCTTTTCTTTTTTACTAAAATATGTAGCCTTCAGGACAGAGGAAGATGCGAAGGAAGAGATGGCGACCGCACAGACTAAACCTTCTTCTTCGCTTCCGGTTTTGCCGAGAAATTTCAAGAACGCCATTGACGAGATGGGCGGGACTAATGTAATGCTGGTAATGGAGAAGCTTTTGTACAGAACCGACGTCGAGTCCAACAATGGAAGATTGGCGATCATGTTCAGCAAAATCCGGCAAAATTTTCTGACGGAAACGGAGAGAAGATCGATGGAAAATGGGGAAGACATGGAAGTGATGATAATCGAGCCATTGTTAAACGTAAGAACAATCGTCATGACGCAGTGGGATATGAAGAAGAAGAAGAAGAAGAAATCAGGCGAAACCACCTCCAGCTCCATGTACGTGTTGAAGAAGCACTGGAACGGCGTAGTTCGTGACAACGGCTTGAAGAAAAACGACGAGCTGCAGGTCTGGTCGTTCCGCGCCGGCGAGGAGCTCCGTCTGGCGCTGGTTCTGGCCAACCGAGCCACTTGAAATCGCAAAGAAGAAGAAGACCGATATCACCCATAATGTCATAATGCTCTCAAGTTTTCGGTTTTTTTTACGAGTAATTCGTTCCTCTTATATTCTTCGCACTAGTCGCATGAAACATCTTCAATAGATGATGAAGATCCTAATTTAAAATTTTTTTGTAATGCAATTCGAATATTAATATAAAAAATCAAATAAATGGTAATATAGGACTTTGATAACTATAATATAAGGGTAGGTTTTAAATAGTCATTTCATCATTCGAATATTAATAATTTTATTTTTTAAACCTCGTCCATATATCTAAATAATTATTTAGATTTCGGTTTGGTAAATTTTTTTAAAAAAATTATAGTTGACAGGATGAATATTTAAAAATAAAATTTATTTTTGATGATTAAATGAGACAATTTAAACTAAAATAACTAAATTGAAATTACACTTAAGTTATAAGGACCAAAAATATATTATACCTTAAAATAAAATTGAGAATTTCACGGGACCTTTGTTTGAATTAATTTAATTATTTTCACTTTAAAAAAATAAGTGACAATAAAAATTAAGAATGTGTCCATAAAGAGGACCTCTGTTTGAATTAATTTAATTATTTACACTTCAATTTCATGTGATTTCTAGAGTGGATCATATGCATATAATCCTTTTTTTAGCTTAAATATAATAATTATGAGTAAATATCAATATGAACTCTAAACTATAGACTCCATACAACTAACTTCTTAAAGTAATTACAACCAAACCTACATAAGAAAATCTAAATCAGATAATGCAATAATATAAAAATACTTAAAAATATCTAACCGTGCAGTAAAGAAAAGAAAATCCAATCAACGAGTTATGTTTACATGCCCAAATTAAATAACCAAGTCATTACCATGAATATGCAAATAAAGTCCTATAAGAACATAAATTACTAGTAGCCTCTTCTGAATTCCACCAAAACTATCAACTCTTCTCTTTACCTAGATTGGAAGGGGGGTCGCTGAGGTGTGCGATTTCTTTTCAAACTATGCATGAGTTTTATAAAATCTGTTAAGTAAACAGATTTTCTTCGTTTTATCAAAACATGCTCCACAAACCCTCCATTAGGTAGTTATAAAAACATGCTACATACATATGTGGTTATACAACGAAACTAACCCTAACTATTTTCTACAAAAAATATCACAAGTGAAAATAGAATGTCACACAAGGACCACTGTGACACAATCAATAGGACGACAGTGATCCGAGGACCAACCAACGTCTCATGAGTCCAAAGAAAAGCGTGACGATGATCAAAAAATTCAACCTATCACCCGAGTGGTTGGCGAACAACAGTCTGCCAAGATACCAACTCAAACCATTACACACCTTGATAAGGTTTAGAGGTTCAAAAATCAAGGAGCGCGTCATCACCGCCCTACTATTAGTTTTCCGTATGTGCATACAATACCACCTTCATGCAACAAGAGATGTATATGATAGTCTCGTGATACTTTGATGCCAAGACTGCTCAAAGTATCAAAATGATTCATCTTTCCAACATATCATAGTAAAACCCAAATCATGTAATGCTGAAAGTAAACATAAGAAAACCATACATACATATACATATAACAACTAACGCGTTGGCAACCAGGCCCGTCATACCCTTATAAGTGGCAACCCACCGAAATAGCATTCTAAAAAACATTGAAATGCAATGCAAAAAGCATAAAATTCATATCTGGACAATGACTACTCTTCTTTCTTAGACGAGCGGTAACCTCAGGTATTGACTCAAAATCAGCAAACTTGTCCTACCCTAAAAGAGAAAATTCAAATCATAAATATTATGCTCAATACTAGAAAAAGAACAAGGATAGGTCTTATATTGAGACTAGAAACCCAATTCGACAACTCTACAATCAGCTGCAAACGCTCCTCGGGAACAAAATTTTCTTTGAAAATAATTTATTCGGTCGACACTTATAAGTGGGGGTCGACCCACAGACCGACACTATTAACATTGATTTCATCTTGACCGTGAACGATTGATTCTGACTAACTATTAATACTTAGCCAAAAAATCGTCAGAAAACATAATACCCTTTTTAAAGGGCATTTCCAGATAAATGCAATAAACATAATAAACCAATTATCCAGTTCGTAAATTTCATATTATTCATGCTCATCAGATTAAACTTAATCAACAGTCCACCAATATCATGTTAATCATATTTATCAGCATTAAACATAATCATCAAAAATATAGTTACTTAAAGTTTAAACGAATTTAAGCTAACAAATTATGCTTTAACCCTTCTACTAACAACACGTTTTCAATAATAGGGTTTGAGCTGTTACCTATGTTACCGATGCCAACAATTTTTCCTTTTTGATTCCCGTCAAAAGTGACGTTTCCTTTCTTCTTGTTGACATAGGCAAACTTTGTTGAGTTTCCCGTCATATGCCTCGAGCATCCACTATCGAGGTACCGTTGATTCTTCCGGGAGAACTATCAACCTACAAAATAGTAATCAAGTGGTCTTCTTAGGTACCCAAATCTTTTGGGTCCTAGTGTTAAGTTTGGTTCCTTTAGGAACCCATTGTAATCCACTACCAGATTTAATCTTTCCTAATTTTAATGGACATTCATAGAATTTATGTCCTATTTCGTTACACGCATGACAAGTAGATGATCTAATAAAGATATTCTTATAAACTTTCTTTTTTAGATTTTTTATAACCTAACCCCGCCTTGTCAAACGTCACTCTTTGACTTCCTAGTAACATATTCAAATTCTTGCTCTCATTAGTAAACTTAAGAACAGTGTCATTCAACTTCTCATTTCTACTTTTAAGTTCACTAATTTCCTTTTCATGCAAATTACACTCCTTAGCATACTTTTCGATCAAGTTTGCATTTTCCTTCTTTAACAAGTTGTATTTAGACTTAAGCATACTATATTGTTTAACTAAGTCATTGAATACATCAACTAGATCACCATCATCATTATCACTATCACTAGAGGAAAAACTAACATCATTTTCGTGTGCCATGAAGCAAAGGTTGGCGACTTCCTCGTCTTCTGAAGAAGTGTCACTCTCACTGTCATCCTAAGTGGCCTTCATAGCTCTCTTCTTGAACTTCTTGGGGCCTTTCTTGGTTTGTGGACATTCGGCCTTGATGTGTCCGGGCTTTCCACATTCGTAGCAAGTGATTTCTTTCTCCTTTTGAGGTTTCTCATTCTTCGAAAATCTCCTTCCTTGTATCCTTTTTCGTTGAAGATATTTACTAAATCTTCTAGTAATAAGGGCAATCTCCTCCTCATCATCTTCTATTTTGGACTCTTCTTGCTTGCTTGATGAGGCTTTGAGAGAAATATCTCTTCTTTTGGAGGTTTTCTTTTCTTTGAGATCCTCCTTCTCGTTAGCTCTCATTGTGATCTCATGTGTCATGAGAGATCTGATGAGTTCTTCGAGTTTCATCACTTTGATATCTTTTGCTTCTTGGATAGCTATCACCTTGGGTTGCCATCCTCTTGGTAGACATCTCAGTATCTTCCTAACTAATTCTTCATTTGAATAAACTTTACCAAGAACTTTTAAACTGTTAGTAACGTTAGTGAAGCGAGTAAACATAGAAGAAACATACTCATTATTTTTCATGAAAATAATTCATATTCATGCACAAGCATACTCAATTTAATTTCTTTAACTTAGTTAGTTTCCTCGTGTGTAATTTCAAGTAAATGCCATATTTCTTGTGCATTCTCACAACCTTGTACCCTATTAAATTCATCTCTATTCAGGACACAGTATAGGGAGTTTCTAGATTTAGCATTTAAACTTCATTTTTTCTTGTCTGAGTCAGTTAGTTCACAAGCCAATTTAGGAACACTAACTCCATTTTCAGTTTTGACAGCCTTAAAAGGACCATTTTCAATTATATTCCATATTTCATAATCCATAGCTTAAACAAAAATTCTCATTCTTGCCTTCCAATACACATAGTCATTACTATCAAAAAGAGGTGGCCTAGAGGTGGATTATCCCTCTACGTGTGACGTGTTTGTGTTGAATGTCATTGTAGATGTATTACAATATTTTTCTAACTCACAAATATGACAATATTCAACCTAGGCTCTGATACCAATTATAAGATCGTGATTGCCTAAGAGGGGGGCTGAATTAGAAATTTCTTAATCTAATTGATTTTAGATGTACAAATTAGGTTTATCTTATCTTTTCTCTTTGTGTGCAATAAATAACAAACACTAAAAAATAGAGTAAGAGAAAGAGATTGACACCAATATTTTAACGTGGTTCGGCCAACCTTGCCTACATCCACGCTTCAAGGTTTCCCCCTTGAAGATCATTCTCTTCTGTTCAACGAGATATCTTGATCGAACTTCACAGGTGTCTATCTACAGCCTTACAACTTTGGATTGAACTTCACGGACGTCAATCTACTGCCTTTAGGTTTTTACAAGTTTGAATAGTAGAGCACAAATACTACACTCTCTCAAAGCAAAATCTCAAGTTTATGTGTAGAGAGGTGTAACACAAAGAATGTCGTGTGAGCTCGTAGGGGTTGAGAAAAAATTGATCAGATTGGCAAAAGTTCTTCTCTCGAGCTACTGTTCTTCCTTTTATACTCGTGTCTGAAATCTGCTTCACATTCGGAGGACTCCTTGTTTCCGTACCAAAATATGACCGTTGTGAAAAGTCCATCCATAGAAATATAGTCGTTGTGGCCTGGAGTTGATATCACTTGCGGCAGAAGACTTCTTGATTTTGAAGATGTTATCCTAGTAGACGAAGTCTTTGTTCGGTCGACGTTGATCTTGTGAAGCATTCTCATATTGGACGACTACTAAATTCAGATGATGTTAATCTGGCAGACGAAGTCTTTGTTCAGACAACGTTAATCTTGTGAAGCATTCTCATATTGGACGACTTCTTTATTCAGATGATGTTAATCTGGCAGACGAAGTCTTTGTTCGAACGACTTCAAAATCTGGTCGACTTGACTTTGTTGCAGAGTCATACTTGGTTTTGGTCGACGTTGCTTTCGGTAGACATATCTCCCGGATGACTTCAGAATCTAGTCGATGTAATTTCCACAGACGACTTCGGTCGATTAATCAATTAGTTCTGCCATCGGTCGACTTTACTTTGTCCAGTTGATATATCTGGCGGATGACTTTCTAACCCGCTTTGACAGTTGTCGTTGTTCAGTTGGTTTCACCATCGGTTGATGTTGATTCTGGCAGAAGACTTAAAATTTTGGTTGACATTTTGCATACACCATTGATAAGTGTGTATTTTATACACTTATTTATACTTTTTACACTTGATTTGATAAGTTTTTCTCAAGTATGTAAAAGAATTTGATGAATTTTGTGAAAGTGTGCAGATAATTAATTTAGAACAGGACGTAGCTATAACGAAAGAAGTTGAAGAGAAAAGGAAAGAAGAAACAAATAGAAGCTGAAAAGACGAAGCAGAAGAAAACGAGAACCAGTAGAAGGCAGGGGACAAGTAGCGATCGATCGCCACACTATCTTGCGATCGATCGCTGAAGACCACGGATTTTGGAAACAGAATAAAAGGCGATCGATTGCTATACTTGCCAGCGATCGATCGCCATACATGCAAGGAAAAGCAGCGATCGATCGCTATACATGCCAGTGATCGATCGCCTATCAATCTACAAATTTGGAAAGATGATTTGTTTAATCCGAGTCGTTCACCTGAAGACAGACTTAATCTCCACCATTGATCGAGTTGAAAGAAATCATTAAAAACCTAGCAGACCTAAAGAAAGGGCGTTCGGCAATTTTGGATTCGGCTAGGCAGCGACAGAGAGCAGCAGAAGGAGAGCTTTCAGCAAAGAGGCGATTCTGGAGGCGATCAGCTATTTTCATAGTTTATTCTTCCTTTTTATTTCTACTATTTAATTATGTATTACTTCGATATTATTGTTTATTTTTCTTTTAACATGAACTAAACTCTTTCTTCTAGGGCTACGATGTAGCCAGACTATGTTTATTTTATATTCCTTCGTTTGATTATATTTATTGAGTATTTCTTCCACAACTGTTGTCACATTTAATTTCTGTTCTTAAAGCCTGTAAATTTATGGCCAATCTTTACTTGATGTTTGGGATGTTTTGAGACCGAGAGGTGATAAATATCCGAGCACTGAAATTAATGTCATGAATATACGTAGGCTAGAGATAGTTACGGTATTGGTGTGATCACTGTGATTTCTTGGTTTATTTGTATTTGATTAATGTAGGATTTGAGACTGAGAAGTGATAACTCATTAATCAGATAAACTACGCAATGCTCGAGAGAGATTGTATTATAATTTAGTGAAATCGATCATCAACATAGGAAGAATATTTATGAATATAATTGCGAAGGATTGAAATAAATATTGTCTTGGTGAAATCGTAGTACCTAGGTTTTTATCAATTTGATTTAATCTCATTTTATTTGTTGCACTATTTTATCTTAGTTTAGTTTAATTAGTTTAATTGTTTATTTTAATTTAAATCCTTGAAAATTATAAATCGTGTGTTCAATTTAGAATTAAGAGTAATTATTTCGATTTTTAATTAACAAGTCCTCGTGGGTTCGACACTCTTCTTATCACTGTATTACTTGTTGCGACTCGTACACTTGCGAATTATTTTTCACAACAACCATTCTTGACTACAACCACTTAATCAAAAACATTAGAAAACATAATACCCTTTTTACAAGGGCATTCCCAAATAACTGCAACTTTAATAACATTCATTTCTTATATTCATTTTATGTTTATATATATTTCACATTAATCACAATCATCAAAAACATAGTTAGACTTAAACACATTGTAAGTTAACAGAGTTTTCCTCCCTACTTAGTACAACATGTTTTGGGGCTGACCCTAAGAATAAATCTGTGCAAGTTGTGACCCAAAGCAGATAATATTGTACTGGGAGGACCGGTAATATTACAAATGGTATCAGAGCCACTGGCCAACCAGAAGTGTGGCCGACGAGAACGTTGGGCTCCGAAGAAGAGAGATTGTGACAGCCCGCCATATGAAGACAATGAGGGTCCGGTGGGGTCCAGCCCATACCAGTGGGGGTGTACAATCTCACATTGCTTGGGAGAGTAAAAAATGCATGGTTTATAAGTAAAGTTATTCTCCTTACCTAGTACAACCCGTTTTAGGACCGACCCCAAGAACAAATTCTTACAGGCTGTGACCCAAAGCGACAATATTGTATTGGGAGGATCGGTGGACGTTACATGATCGATTAACTGAAGAAATTACACATGGCAAAATGCTAACTTTTCGAGTCAATCCAAATGATTTAACCTCGAAAAAAGTAAAAAAAATTTATCTGAAATTTTAAAAATTCTTCGCAGATATTACACTTTTAATCCTACGAATTTAAAAAATGAGCATTAAAATATATAAATAGCAAACATAATATTTAATATTTATCATGTATATTTTATTAATTAATAATTTGTAAAAGACTCATTAAGTCTCATTGCTGAACACGTTCAACTGGTTGACCACTTCGAGCGAGAGATGAGAGACGACAACCGTGCAATGGTGGAAGAGAATCAAAGCTCTCGTCAAGTGATAATCGATCGTCAGGTGAGGAAGAAGAAGAACGTCGATGGAGGTCTTGATGAAAATTGAAAATCAAAGCATAATTACATTTAGGGTTTTCTAGTCGGTTCTTGTCGGTTTGGTTCACCAATCGATTGTAGTCAGATGGAAACTGTTACCTGGTTCGAACCAAGTCCCACCGCTAATTAATAATAATAGGAAAATTATTTAGCATTGAAATATATTTTTGGGCCTATAGAATGAGCTGTATGACCCGATCCAGCCCACCCAAAATAATATATTCTATTGTTTAGGATCTGCCCGGCCAGGCCCGGTCCATTAACGAGGTCGATGTATCTCTATTATTATCTTGACCTAAGAAACACGCGGTAAACTATTGGCGTCAGTCTATTGCAACTTAGGGTTTAGCGAGTTTCTGCTTCTCCTCCTCATTCGCCGTCAACATGGGTCGGATGCACAGTCGCGGGTCTGTCGTGCTCTCTCTCTCTCTCTCTCTCTCTCTCTCTGTATCATTCTCTTTATTTCTATAGTTCTTTTTGGTGTTGAGTTCTAATCTTGTGTATTTTTTGAATTTGTTTGTTTCAGTAAGGGTATCTCCAAATCAGCCCTGCCTTACAAGAGAACGCCGCCGAGTTGGCTCAAAACCTCTTCTCAAGATGTAAGTAATATTAGTTTTTCTACAGTTTTGCTAGAATGAGGAAGTTTTTTTCTATAATTTTCTGTGTGTTTGTTCATACTTATGGCTATTTCGTCATCGGGATAGATTTTTTACTGGTTCAATGCGGGGTTAGTGAATAAATTTGGTTTCAGGTGGAGGAGAACATATGCAAGTTTGCTAAAAAGGGGATGACGCCGTCACAAATTGGTGTTATTCTTCGTGATTCCCATGGTATTGCTCAGGTCAAGAGCGTCACTGGAAGCAAGATCTTGCGTATTCTCAAGGCTCACGGTATGCTTATTTTCTTCTTATCATTTCTACTTATTATTTTGTAGTGACCCATTTTGCTGGTTGTAGAATGACATGCTATCGTTGTTTTCATGATGAATGAAATTGTTACTTTTTTTATTGTTTAGGTCTTGCTCCTGAAATTCCTGAGGATCTGTATCATCTCATAAAGAAAGCAGTATCAATTAGGAAGCATTTGGAGAGGAACAGGAAGGACAAGGACTCTAAGTTCCGTTTGATTTTAGTTGAGAGTAGAATTCACAGGCTTGCTCGCTACTACAAGAAGACAAAGAAACTCCCACCTGTTTGGAAATAGTAAGCATTTTCTTACTTTTGCTTGTACATAAGATTTCTATTGATGGTGTTCTTTTTCTCTCAATTACATTATATTAATCGTATTTCCTTCTTCAGTTTAGAATGGATTGATTCTAGATTTTAAATTTTGAGCTTAACGTAGTTTGTTTTCTTTTGCTGTTCAAAGATCTTAAGTTGATTCCCTGTGAAAATTCACCCTTCTGTTTACTAAGAAAGATGATGAATTAGCTACTCTTGCAAACTACAGAATGCCGAAATGATCTGTGGGTTTGATGCAGATAAAGTTGTAGAACCATTTAAACTATATATCATAGAATTTTGTATTTTAATCAATCTCTATAGAACTTTAGTTTCTTCTTTTAAGCGATCTGCACTTTTGTGTCAGGTCGCCTCAGTATCATAATACGAGATTCAATATTTTGTTAATTTATTTGGTACTAACGTGATGTGAGGTTCTTAAGCTAGAAATTTAACATTCTAAAAGCTTTTTATGTGAGGTTCTTTTGAACGAGTCACACTAATCATATTCTGTATTTCATAATCTATGGTTGTTGATTGTTGAATAGGATCACTTGAAATGTCTTTCCTTGAACTGTTGGCGTATCTTATAATGGGTGAATCTTGTGCTAATGTTTCTTTATCGATATTAGCATATTCCTGATTTGTGTTTTTTCTTGGCGCAGTGAGTCCACGACTGCCAGCACACTTGTGGCTTAGATTTCATTTCTGAGCTCAGTTTTTCGGGGTTGTCTTTGAAAGTATGGATATTCCACCTGAAAAAGATGTCTATTTCTTGATATTGGGAATTCATTTTAAGAGATGTTTGGTCAGTGGCTAAGAGAAAGATTTGACTCTTATGTTTCTGTTTGACTTCAATTTTCATTTTATTTTGCGGTCAATTTATCAAGTTCTAGTGGGCTTTGACTTTACTTTTGAATTAGTACCACATTTACTCTTTACCCTTTTACTCTATTCAAAGTATATATAAAATCCCGAACCCTAAACTTGGAAAATGAAGAAAGAGAAGAGTAATTCTTTTAAGAGTAAAGTTAGATTTTTGGCCCAAATGGTTTTGCTTCATTCAACTATACTCGAACGGAGCTAGGGGTGGGCACGGTCCGGTCCGGTCCGGTTCTCGCTTGGAACTGGACTGGACCGGTCATTTCGGGATTTTGATTCTTAGGACCAAAACCTGTCCCATGAGGAACCGGTTCGTTACCCGTTTCTCCCAAATTATATTTATTTTTGTTTTTTTTTTTGTTAAAATTGCAAAATGCAAAAACACATAAACAAAAGTATTTTGAATGCTTCTTTTCTACTTTGTTTAACATGTAAATGTAATTATAATAAAACCAATTTAACAGAAGCATTTTGAATGCTTATTTTCTATTCTGAATGCTTCTTTTTTTCATCATCCAACCAAATACTAAAAACTAAAAAGCAGCTAATAAAATAACAAGAACTAATTTCTCAAAAGTGCCAGACTATAACACAAAAATATTAAAGAATCAGCGGGAGAGAGAGATGGAAAAACACAAAGTGACGTTCTCCAGCTTGAAATGAAAGACGGTGGTAGCTGGTGGCTTGCGTGTAGAAATGGGAAAGGGAGTTAGCGGCGGCGCAAAAGGTGTTGTACATGCTCCGATCGATCTCATCCAGGTAAGTGGCATCCGATTTCCTCTTCTCATCCAGGTCTGCGTCGACAACGAGAGCCGCCGCCGCGTAAATAGCAGCTGCGCACACCACCGTCGCTCCGACCGCCACTTTCCTCATGACACAATTGACGATGAAGATCACAAAACCCCCTAATTTGATTACTGGAGGAGGGGATGGCCAGGAAACAGAGTGACAGAGCATGTTTGAGAGAAAATGAGGGAAACAAAGCTCTAAAGAGAGAGAACGTCGATACTCCCGCGATTCTCGGTTCTTTGATCAACAGAACTAGGAACAGGACCACGGTCCAAGGTTCCATTGATCTTGGAACCGGGAACCGGTTCCATGGTTCAAAGAACCGCCTAAGAACCGAACCAAACCGACGGTCCAGTCTGGTCTACCGGTTCTGGTCCGGTTCTGCTCCACCCCTAAACGGAGCTACTTATAATTTGCACTCTGAATCATCCTTTGAGCGCGCATAATCTTTTAATTTAAGCTTATAAAGAAGATTCATTGTTCAACCTCAACTGTTGTATGTTATAATTTTATTTAATTATTTCTAACTTATCAATTTAATATTATTATAATAAAAATATAAGGCGGAAGTAAGGAATTTGAAGGCAATGGATGGTATTTTTGAAGCATAAATATCAAAATTTGGCATCTTAACAGAATATTGCAAGAAATTATCTGAATTGTTTAGAATATTAAAACTTAGTGTTAAAATGATTAATTTAAAAATATGTAGTGCGTGACTGTTCAGGGTTGTGAGAAAATTCCAAAGCTATTATTCAAGGATGTCCAATAGTAAATTAAATAGTGTAGGGGTGTTATTGCAAAAATGAAAGAGTATGCTTAACATTTCTTTCCCCGGGAAGGCCGTCTCTATTCCCTCTTTGGCGCTTCTCCAAAACCCTACACTGTAAACCCCTCTTGTCTAAATTCAACAGTTTCTTGTAATCTGATCCAGAAATCCTCTCCCGAATCTTTTGTTCAGTGAATTCGAGTTTTGTGGATTAAAACCATGGCGGTGGGGCTAAGACTTTTTACTGAGAGAGTTGGGGAAGGCTCTGGGGAACCATTTTTTGATTCGGGCAACGATGATGAGCTCGTCCACGTTCAGCCTGGTGTCGCTATTGTCCTCGCTAATCGACCTCCTGAGTCTCCTGGCACTTTATACATCACCACCAAGTTCGCTCTCTCTCCCTCTCTGTGTCTCTCTATGTCAGTCGGTATTATGTTCAAGTTATGAAAAGTTAGGTTTTTCATATGGATTTTACATGCGTAACAACACTGAGTTTCACAAATTTCATAACTAATAACAACTTACGCTCAGTGTTTCGGGGTTAATAATGTGAAGCGTTTATAAAAAAACGATTTTGAGAATGATTGTGCTGACACAATTTGAGGAAGAAGAAATGGACCGATTTCAGCTTATGTGCTTTGTATTGCGAGTGGAGAGAAATTGATTTGGAAACTTTGTAATTTGAGTTAGCTTTTCCTTGTTCAAGAAACAATATCCTTCGCATAAACTTATTTCATTCAAACGTTTCTCAAGATATGGAGTTGGAGTGCTCTTCTAAGTTGTAACTGTCTTTACTCAAAATTGAAATCCTATTTGAAATGTGTATTCTTTTTCCCGTATTTCCTTAGCATTTTCATTTGATTGAGGAGAGGTATTGAACAAACTGTTGGCACTTTGCAGGCAAGTTGTGTGGCTGAGTGATGTGGACAAGGAAAAAGGTTATGCTGTTGATTTCTTGTGCCTGTCACTACATGCTATATCAAGGGATCCAGAGGCTTATATTTCTCCTTGCATCTACACGCAGGTGTGTACTTTAAAGTTTGACATTCATTAATACTTGTTATGTGGTATTTCATATTCATTCATTAATACTTGTTATGGTATTTCATATTCAAGTTTAAGGCCTGATGTTTTGTTCTTTGGAGTGAATAATGTTCTATTCTTGGTTTTTAGCCATTAATATTGAATATGAAGTCGATTAGTTCAATTTTATGATAGGATAGATTTTTATGTTTGGAAGGTTATGGTGTTCTGTCTTTAAAATTTATGTTTGAATATTGGAACATCATTGGGGGTTTCTTGTTGAAATCATCCCCTCAAATTATGTTGTTCATGCATGTTAAATCTGATGAACCTTGTTCTTAAATACTGAACTTATTATTTTTTTAAGTTACTCATGTAGGTATATCTAAAGCTGTAAACAAGCAAGTGCTGTTCCCTTTTTCTTATAGGTTCAGCAATGCCTTCTCTCGGAGAAATTATTATTTTTATTTTCATGAAATTTTAAGAGCTATTTCATTTGTTTATTTTATTTTATCTGCGGGGTAGCTGAAGGGATAGTATATCATATCATACATTCTTTTTTTTTTTTTATTCACTTATTTTTCTTTATACGTATTGAGAAGTTTACTCATTGAGAAAATCTGCCATATTGATTGTGGCAATACATAATTTGTAGAAGCAAAAACTGACGGTTATCAGATCATTCCAATTATAACTTTGCCAAGAGTAAAATTTATTTGAAAATGATAATGGATTTCACCCTAGTTTTTTTTACTAAATAATTTTTTTTTATTCTTTAATAGTCTTTTCATTTCCCAACCGCTTCATGTTTGATGGTAAAGGTAAGAATTTTCCTGATACCAATTACCAATGTTTTGATGTTCCATCAGGACTGAAAATTAAGGAAAAGAATTGTAATAACCACAAGTTTCATCATGGCGTGCACTCACAAAATTCTGAAATATGTTAGAACCAAATCATTACATGAATTGGAAACTTGTGTTTTAGCACATTCTGCATAAAGCATTTGCATGACATAATTTGACATGTCTTTTTCTCTATGCAATGAATGTGTGACAAAATCCAATTCAATTCTGTATCTGTCATTATAAAACTGGCCTAACGAATTGCTGTATCGAGCATGATTTGGCTACTGTTGTCAATATTCTTTTATTGCTTGTTAGACAGATTATATTAGTCACTATATGTATTTTGAGGTCACTCTCTTTTTGTTCTATTAAATTTTAATTTGTCTTTTTTTTTTTTTTTGCTAAGATCGATATAGAAGATGATGAAGAGGAGTCTGGGGACTCAGACATAGAAGATAACAGTTCCTTAGATCTTTCCAAGATCAGAGAAATGAGGCTTGTACCTTCAGATCCTAGTCAATGTACTTTTTAGTTTCCTCTTTCTCCTCAGATTCAATTTCAAGTCAGAAGTATATTTTACAAAATCATGAAAATGAATGATATGTTGATTCTTGCTCTGCACAGTGGATATTCTTTTTGAGATATTCTGTGAGTGCGCCGAGCTTAATCCAGAACCAAATGAAGGCAAGTGCACTTCTTTCTAAACTTGAGCCTCACAAAAAATTGCATCATTATGGTGTTTCTTTTCCATCTTGAATAATGTACGCAGTTTTTTTATTCCTATGCTTTGTTCAGATGAAGAGGAAGGGCATAACTGGATTTTCAATGCTGATAATGTGGAAGGTGATATCTTAGGTATGCATTTTTGTAGTTTAATGTCGAGGCGATGTCCTAATTATAAAATAAAACTTTTAAATATTGTTCCTATTTTTTAATCATTTACAGAGGAGGGAGATCCGGAGGACGCCTTCTCTCATAATAGAACACACCCAATTGGGTACTCAAATGGCGATCACGATCTGGCTCGTAACGTGCTCGAGGTTAGGCTTTGAATTTCAGTTTTACTTTAATTTTCCTTGGTTGTTGTAGATGAAAATTTAGTTTGATCAATTGATGTTGGTAAAATTCAATCTATACTTCTAGTAAGTCCTGTTGGGTCATTGCAAACTGGGTTAGTTTGGTTGAGTTATGCAATTTTACAATATGGTCCGATATTGATTTCATTCTTATTTCTTTTGTAGCTTCAAATCAATGATAAACGTTTTGAGGATGCAGAAGAGATGGGTCATGAGAGTGATCGTCATAATAGTTGATCTTTTCCTTTAATTGTGATTTGTGCCTTTCCTTGTTTCAAACAAGCCTCATCTTTGATTTGGCTATGTAAAACTAAAATCTTTATCATCTACCTAGCTTTTTATGTAATTTTATTTATCTAGGTGTTACTTAATTATACCCCCTCCCTTTGTTATCTTATAAATAAATGAACATTTTTAGGTGAAATGAAGTTTGAAATATGAATCGACGATCGAGACTTGAAATCATCCACTTATTGGTAATCTCGAGAATAAAAGATGCAACAATGGGTGGTGAAATCCCGAAAGATGTGATTGTTTAAAAGAGATGTCAAATAAAAACATTGATGTAAATAATACAACTTAATTCTTAATATGCAGAGGATGTGTTAAGAGTTTATACATAAGCTCCAAGTTCATAATTTTAAAACTTTACATTTCAGGTTAATTATTATTTAATTATTTATTAATTTTAGGATAATTATCGATTTGAATCTTGTACTATACACTTTTTTTCAATTTGTCTCATGTACTAAAAAAACCGACAAACCGAATCCTGTACTTTGATTTTGTTATCAATTTTGACATTCTATCAATAATTTCATTAAACCCTATTACCAAACGATCTTGGATTCAGTTGAAATGTTTACCACATGTTCACTACTTAATGAGAAGATAATCTGAAAATTTTCGTTATTTTTTAACACATGTACGATTTATTATAATTTTATTTTAGTATTTCATAAAAAATATTATAATAAATCATAAAAATTTTAGAAAATCACAAAAAATTTTCTATTATCTACCCATGATAGGTTGAACATGTGGAAAAGTTTTCAAATAAATCAAATATCATTTGGTAGTTTTTTAAAAATTAATTTATAAAGTAAAGAAAAAACTGAGATTAATTTAAAAAAATAACAAACGATATTTGATTTATTTGAAAACTTTTCCACATGTTTAACCTATCATGTGTAGATAATAGAAATTTTTTCGTGATTTTCTAAAATTTTTATGATTTATTATAATATTTTTATAAAATACTAAAATAAAATTATAATAAATCGTACATGTGTTAAAAAATAACAAAAATTTTTAGATTATCTTCTCATTACATATTGAACATGTGGTAAAAATTTCAACTGAATCCAAGATTGTTTGGTAATTTTTTAAATAAGGGTTTAATGAAATTGTTGATAGAATGTAAAAATTGATAAAAGAATCAAAGTACAGGGTTCGTTTGCCGGTTTTTTTAGTACAGGGGGCGAATTGAAAAAAAAGTGTATAGTACAGGGTTCAGATCGATAATTACCCTATAAATTTATCTTATTTTAACTTAAAAAAATTAATATTTAATTATAATTATTTATAATTTATTTTAATTATTATAATAATAATTTAAAAAGTTCATCCATATAAACATAATGGAAGAGAAACTTGAATGGACCTGTGATCAGATTTGGGCCGAGACTTTCAAATCCAACCGCAAACCCTAATCCACTCGGCTGGAGACGTATTTAACCTTTCGCTCACTTCAAAGTGGTTTCTCTGTCGAAGCTAAGAGCTTGTTGCAGGTTCCTTCCAACTTCCATAATTCAGGCATCTTGATCTTTATTTTTACTTTTTAATTTTCATGTTTCGGTTTCTTTATTTGTTATGTTTCAGATTGTGTGTTTGTTTATGGATTTTTTTCTTTTGTTTCGTGATTTGAGTCTTCTTTATTAGTTTTGATTATTTTGGTAAATTCTGATGAGTTTTGAGTTTTCAGAGGCCAGGGAAGAATAAGCATGGCATACGCAGCGATGAAGCCAACAAAGCCTGGTTTGGAAGAGCCTCAGCTGCAGATCCATAAGATAAGGATTACACTCTCATCCAAAAATGTCAAGAACCTCGAGAAAGGTTTTGGTTTGCTTTTGGATTTTTAAGTATTTATGGTTGTCCGTTCAATTGTATTTTGGATTTTTGCTTCTATTTTTCTGGCGTAGAATTATCTTCAGAAGCTAGGGTTGAAGAAACGAGTTTTGTCGTTAATTTATGGAACATTTTTCCTCTAGGTGTAGTTGCCATTTATCCTCCTTTTTCTTTTTCTATTTATTCTCGATTTAGAAATCTGCTCAAAGCTTCAATTACAGTAATTGAGCATTTCAATTGACTATTTTCAAGTAGTCTAATTGGAAATTATGGTCTAAATTATCAACAATTTTCCCATAATATACTGAAGAAAACGTCTTCAAGTACTGGGAGCTAATTTATTTTAAATTCGATAACCAAGTTAGGATTTTTAAAGAAATTTTTAGTCTAAGTTTGTTTATTTATTTTGTCAACAGTTTGTGCCGATTTAATCAGAGGTGCCAAGGACAAGAAGCTGAGGGTTAAGGGACCTGTGAGAATGCCCACAAAGGTTTTGAACATTACGACGAGGAAGTCTCCTTGTGGAGAAGGTAATTTTTTTGGTTGATTTACAATATTGAATTGGATTTTCTGTCGTTTCTTGATTCGATTTCATCAATCCAACTTTAGTTTGGAAATATAATACTTGTAATTGATGTAGTTGTTAGGTTTCTGAACCAGGCGTTTCTAGTTTTACTGATCCGGTAAATCTACACTAGGTTGCGTTACATATGTTATTTATAGATGTGCAAATGAAACTTCTTAAAATTGAAGAGTTGTAAAGATGTATATGTTTGGTTGAATAGTGCTAATTTACTTAATTTTCGTGGGGATATATGGCTATATAAAAGAGACTAGGTCACATCAAATATTATTATGATTTATGATAATAGTTTAATAGTTTTTGACTGTATGTTATATTTCTGTTGTGCTTCTATGATCCAAGTTTAATAGTTTTGATTTTCCTTTTTGTGAGTTAATGGTTCTATGTCATATTCTTTTGTGAATTCTTAATACGTGGTTGATTTCTTGTTCACCTTTTGAATAATTTTTCTAGTTCTAACTTAAGATTATTTTTGAAGTATGTGATGATGTATAATGTTGTTTTCTGGAGAAACGGCACTATTAGAGGCATATATATTAATGTGATCAATAATTTAATCTCCATGTTACAGATATAAAACATAGACTTTGTCATTATATCACGAATCAAACTACTATTACAAAAAATGTTGCTTTCTTAGGTACCAACACATGGGATAGATTTGAGCTTCGTGTTCATAAGCGGGTTATCGACCTCTTCAGCTCCCCTGATGTGGTTAAGCAAATTACGTCCATTTCGATCGAACCAGGTGTTGAGGTCGAGGTTACAATTGCCGATGCTTGAATGTTAGTTTTCATATTTATGTTGTATTAAATCTTATTACTTGCAAAAAGAAAAAATCCATTTTTTCTTGCTTTAGTGGCTTGAATATGGATTGTGGAGTATCATTTTATTTGGTGATTTAAGAATTTAAGCGTTGCAGAGGAAATGAAAGTTTTGTTTGAGCCTAATCATCGTGTTTTGATGGAATGTGATTATGTTAATTTGAAGCAAGATTTATCATATGATTTTAAATGTGACGAAGATTATTAATAATGTCAACTGAAATTATGATTGATCTTTGATTATTGAATTTGAGTTCATGCTTACTTTCTCGGTAAATGATTATTTTTTTTTTTGGCCTTTTCGTTAGAAATGCAAGTACTTAAGTTGATCTTTATGATTCTACAGGCAAAGATTACAACTATTTTGTTCTACGACCCTAAATTTGTGCAATCTTGTATCGATATTGACAGATGAATTCCACCCCCGGAGTTGGATTAAATATTTCTTAGCTTGTAATTAGTTCAAATCTTCATCAACCTAGTGTAACGATTCAAAAATTTAAATTCTCTAAATTTTAAATCCTAATAAATTTTTCTCTAATTTTAATCACCGAATCAAACTTGATTAGGTCCTTTCTAAACTTTAATTTTACTATTCATAAAATCCTCGGTCAATGTTTTATGCGTAAATTTTAAACATATTGAATAATTCTAATTATATTTATTATGATTGAACAAGTTTACTAACATCAAGATATCTTCAATCGTTTATTTAAATACAAAAATATCATTTAACTATAATAAAGTTACTATGATTCAATTTATTTAATTTCACATCATAAGTCAAAATAATTACTCATATAAATTATTTAACAATCTAATGTTTAAATTTTCAGGTACTCCAAATTAAACGTTGTATCAAAATTAATTAAATATAACATTTATTAATTCATAAGTTTTTAATTCTATTTAAATCATAAAAAACATGTTACACGATTATACTCAACTATTTAAACATACTAACATCATAATTCAATCATCAAGAAATTCAGCAACTTTCATCATGTAAGCTTACTGAAATCATAATATCCATCTAATAAATAATTGTACTAATTCTTTTATTTTACACCAATTTATTATTGATCACATCATCTGTATGCTCGCTCGCAAGTAGAATAATTTTGATCAGCTACAGACTCCTCAATATAAATATATCTACATAACAAAACTACTAATGAGAAATAATCTCAGCAAATAAAAACACTTGCAGGTGTAAATTAGTATCATTCGGTATCAAATCCAAATTTAACAGTTACATACTAGGTTAGAATTCATTTTCCAACATTCTTTCAAGCGTAACCATTTTATTTTCGTTCAGGTATAGCCAACTCATTGTCGTTTATGTGTAGTCATCTCATTTTTCATTCAATTTTAGTTATCTCATTGTCGTTCAGGCTTGTCATCACAGGCTTTCCGTCAATTCCATCAGATCCATACAGATACAAGATGTCCTATCATTTTATCTTTCTACATACTTATATTATCAATGTCTAATCATGTGTGTCCAATTAAAAAGAAATAATAAATAAATAAATGAAAAATACTTTGCATACTATGTTTTATGATGTAAGGCCTACGGCTAAAACGTTTAAAATTAGTGTTTTACTTACCTGTAATCCAAGAGTTCAAAGTTATTAGTTTTCTTAATGTTTTTATGATCATCTTTTCATAAATAAACTATTTCATCATTAATTCCAATATTATATAAAATATCTATTTTTTGCGTTTGGGCATCAAAATAAGGTAAATTCTTACTTAAGATATTGAGTTGGCTTCGGCTAGGTCGGTCTCGTGGGCTTGGAATTCGGCCCAAAATTATTCTTTCTTCTCTAGATCAACTTTTTCTCTTCACCAGGTTTACGATTTCTTCTATGGGTTAGGGATACATCTCAGCATCTCCTTCTCGAATTGATCATTCTTAAAATATCGGGTCTTTTTTTGGATGGAAGTCTTTGATGAAATTGTTGAAGGAAAAATGAGTCTTTGTTGGAGAAGAATAATGACTTTTATTTAAAACATTTTTTTAATAGATTTGTTTTAGTAAAATTTATTTTTCTTTTCCTAAAATATTTTGTTTTGATTTTGGTTTGTCTCCTTGTATTGAGTAGGGTTTCTAACAAATTGAACATAATCTTAAAGAAATTATCTTTTTGATTCGATTTGAATTTAACTAACAAATTTGATTTAACTTATCGTAGATTCGCAAAGGTCAAAGATTTTGATTTCAAAATTGGAATCTAATTTCAATTTTAGATAATGATTTTTAAAATTTATTGGATGAATTAGATTTTTTTTTTTACAAATTAATTTTTGATTCACAAGATTTTCAAGTTGTTTGATTTGCTAAAATTCTAAATCTTATATTGGGTAAGATTTAATGAGATTTCAATGAATTTTCAAAGATTCATCTACTCCTAATTAATTAGACTATTTGATTCAGTTAAGATTCTATGATATTTCAGAAGATTTGAATTTTGACTAACTTAAATATTTAAATTTAATCTCAATTCAAATTTTATTTTATTGATCGTAGGGGTGGGCATGGTCCGATCCCGAGCCAGAATTAGACCGGACCATGGGATTCGGGAATTTTATCCCGAATCCCAGTACCGGACCGTGCAAGGAGTGGGACCGGACCAGACCAAACCAAAAAATTCAGTCCGGTCCCCGTCCGGTCTCGGTTTCTTCCATTGTAATGCTGATTTTTAAAAAAAATAAAGAATTCTAAAATTGCATACAGATTTTTCCAATAAACTCAGTATACATATTTTTGCTTATACTCGTAATCGAAAGAATAAAAAATAAAAGTAACGTATATTAAGCTAACAAATTAAATCTAACAAATTAAATATAATAATCTATAATTAAAATAAAATCTCATAAGATAAATTAAATTCAACATCTAAAATAAATCAAACTATCTAACATAAAAGCTAAATTCAACTATTTAACATAAAAACTCAATATAATTATCCAACATTATAAAATATAATGAAATCTAAATAACTAAATTAAACATAAAAAATAAATCGAACTATCTACGTACAAAGTAAATTCAACTATCTAAAAATACAAATTAAATAATAAATGTAACTAAATAATAAATGTAACTAAATAATCAATTTCAATCCAACTTCAAAACCTATTAGAGATAAACATTAAAATAAAGTTTTAACTATTTTAGTGTTAAGAGTTATTTTGAATTGGGTTCTCAGTCCGGTCTGGTCTTTTAGGAATTTCGGACTATGGACCGTGGACCGGACCATTGCTTATGAGATTTTTGCTTTGATGACCGGTCCCGGATCGATAACCGTCAAGAACCGTCCGAATAGGACCGACACCTTCGGTCCGGTTCGGTTCTCGGTCCGCGGTCCGGTCTTGCCCACCCCTAATTGATCAGACCAATTAAGAAAGATGAAGTAAAATAAGAGTGCATAATTACTTCCATTTCTCAAGGTTAAAAAAGGAATTTGCATGGTGTGGACGTTAGTTAAGGGTGATTAACGGCGTTAGCAGGTTACTCAAAGTTAAAAGATGAATTTGTATCTTATGAACATTAGTTAACAGCGAGTAACGGCGTTAGCAGAGGAGGACGCGGCTTCAAGACAACAGGTATAACGACGAGATAGCGGGAGGCACGTTTTAAATTCTTCAAACGAACAACCCGACGTGTCGCCTACTGACCTCCCTTCTTCCCGCGAAAAAAGACGTTATCTTTCTCTCTCATCACTCTCTCTCTCTCCCCCCTACACTCACAATGCGGAGAAGCATCTGAAACCGTCGTCCCGGAAACTTCATACCGAATTCATGTCGGAGTCTCTCCCTTCGTCGGAGAAATCTCGGGGAAAAACGGATCAATCGACGACGTCTCATTCGTCGCCGACCTCTAGAGCAAAACTTCGTAAGATACCTCCGATCCCTCTTCGCCGAGCTCAGAAAGATGGAGCTGCGGCTAATGGACCAGAGCGAGAAGAGGGAGAAATGGATGTTTCTTCGATTATTATGGCGTCGTCACTTGGGTTAAACCATATTCGGACCAGGTCTGCTCCTTCACCGCTTCGATTCTCGTCGTCTATAGGGACCTCAATCGATGTCGAAAATAAGACAGAGGATGTGAAAGGTAACGTTCAGGCTCTGCCACAAATCTCCTCAAAGGATCAAGGTACTTCTTCTATTGATTTAATTTTGAGTTCAGTTTCTTTTACTCGAATTTTAATTAGAAGTTGTTACAGGCTGATTTATTAGTTCAACGCTTTATCAAGGGCAACATATTTTCTTTTCCAACTGTTCTTAACTCTTTTTTTTTTTTTTTTTTTGCAGGGAATAAGATCCCGCGGAATCAATCAAAATCTTTGAGACAACCTCCGGATCTTAATGTAGGTTTGGAGGTAATTGATTGAGACTAAATTTCCGTCAGTTTCTTCTTATTTTTCATCCGATTGTGTACTATACAAACGTAAGCACACTAATATTTGAGTTTGAATCTACTGTTTGTTGGTTTGAGAAAGTTGATCGAGAATTTCAAGAGTGATGTGCTGTTTTGCAGGGTAATAATACCTCCCTTGCAAAAGAAATTCAGTCTCCACGTGTCCGAGAAATACTGCGTGTCACAAGTGGGTTAAAGAGGAGAACTCCAGATATCAAGAGCTTCTCTCATGAACTTAATTCTAAGGGAGTTAGAGCTTATCCGGCTTGGAAGCCTCGAGCATTGGGGCATATGGAAGTATATGCTTGTCTTTTTACCCTGTAGAATGTTTGGATATGTTTTTATATCTTTTTCCTGCTTAATCACTCACATGCTTGCTTGGTTCTTCAGGAAGTTATGGTTGCAATCAGAGAAAAATTTGATAGATTAAAGGAGGAAGTAAATTCTGACTTAGGTACATTTGCTGGTGATTTAGTGGGTATACTTGAAAGGACATCACATTCTCAACCTGAAGGGAAAGAGAGTCTGGAAGATTTGTTGGTGGTTGCTAGACAATGTGCAAAGATGTCATCTGATGAGTTTTGGGTGAAATGTGAAGCCATTGTACAGAAGCTCGATGACCGACGCCAGGAGCTACCAATGGGAGTTCTTAAACAGGTTCACACCCGGCTTCTTTTCATCCTCACTCGGTGTACTCGTCTCGTTCAGTTTCGAAAGGAGAGTGGTTATGAAGAAGAGCACATTCTGGGTTTTCACCAATTTAGTGATCTAGGAGTTTATCCTGCTCAAATTATGGAGGAAAAGGTAGTGAAGCAAATTACTCAATCTCATGGGAAAGAAGAGGGAATTCTAGTTGTAAAACCTGATCAAGGAGACCAACATCTTGCTAGCAAAACTGACAGTGTGGAGGTTGGCACTGCCAAAAGTGCAGATTCATCGGGTAGTTATAGGATGTCATCCTGGAAGAAGCTTCCATCTGCCGTTGAGAGAAATCGGAGAGGGCCTGACTCAGTTGAAACACCCCCCATGGATAAATCAGGTCAGATGAATGCTAAAGGTGCGAAGGGTCATGGGGATGACTTTGTGGATACCCCGTCATCCAATACTGAACATTTAGAAGCCCATAGAAGAGCTCAAAGAGTTTCTTGGGGATTGTGGGGAGATAATCAAACTGTTACTTGTGAGAACCTAATGATCTGTCGTATTTGTGAGGTTGAAATTCCAACTGTACATGTGGAGGAGCACTCTCGAATATGTACAATTTGTGACAGATGTGACTTGAAAGGCCTAACAGTGAATGAACGACTTGAAAGAGTTGCAGAAATTCTTGAAAAGATATTGGAATCGTGGACACCAAAAGGCACACTAAAGAGAACAGATTCTTCGCATGCAAATTTTGATAGAGTTCCGCCAATCGTACAAGAAGGCATTGATGACTTTTCTCCTAAACTTAACAGACAGTCCCATCGACCCCCTGTAGACATGTTTGATTGTGCCTCTGACATTGATGGCACTTCTGCTATTGAAGATCTACATATTTCACCTGAAATGTCATGCAATACACGCTCTTCTTTGTCCCCAGATCTTAGTACAAAAGACTTATCCACTGGAAGTTTGACACCAAGATCCCCACTACTAACACCGAGAATCAACCATATTGAGTTGTTGTTAAGTGGACATAGAGCAATATCAGAACTAGAAAACTATCAACAGGTAGTTTCTTACAGTGCCTCATATTATTTCTTATCATCAAGTTGGGGGAAGTTTTAGAAATAATATTGCCTGAATATTCTGCTACTTGCTTTCTTTTCTGCATGTAATTATTGCGTGTGAAACTTTTTTGGGTTTTGGACGTAATAACTCTTTCTTTTCCTGACAACTACTTAAAATTTTATAAGAAATTTAATGGTGGTCCGCATATCTTTTGTCAATTTATGGATATTTATATAAATTTATTCATTCAGAATTAATAATCATTCCATATTTTGATATCTCAACTTTAACAAAAAATTAAAGCACTCTTAAATATAATTGTGCCTTGAGCATATTAAGAAACTACTGGTTTTGGTGTTTCTGATCTTGTGCACATCGTGAATAGAATATTTCAGGTTTTCTATCCTTTTGTTTCCTTTTCCTTCTGTTTTAGCTTAGAATAGAGCAGAAACATATAATGACACCTCTTACATGTTACTTTATACCCTGATTTGACGTCACAATAAATAACTTCAGTATGCTTTATAGTTTATTCATTTGTTATGCGCATGGTAGAGTTTCATGGGCGCTCACTTTTCTATTTTGCTAACTTTTCTGTGGAATTACAGATAAATAAACTATTGGAAATAACTCGCTCCATTTCAAATATAAACAATCGTGACTACAGTGCCTTGGAGCATATGCTTGATCAACTAGAAGACCTAAAATATGCTATTCAGGATAGGAAGGTGGATGCTCTAGTGGTAGAGACTTTTGGAAGGCGTATAGAGAAACTCTTGCAGTGAGTAGAATTTTGATGGCCTTATAGCTATATTTTTCTTGTGGGTTTGCTAATTGGCACTTTGTCGACATACTATCTATTTGCACGTTCAACATCACAATATTAATTGCTGTGTCATATTCTAATCTTAAGTTCATCACGTTTCACCTCCTGGGTTAATCATACACCTATTGAAATGTATCTTAGTTACATATGTTTTTGCCTATTTCATCATAATGGTTATGAATTTACAGGGAAAAGTATGTACATCATTTGCGGTCAGATAGAAGATGATAAAGTAGCATCCTCAAATAATATGGCTGATGAAGAGACTTCCATGGAAAACGAAACAATGCGGTGTTTCCGTACAAGCCCTATCAATGTATGTTCAAAAGATCGGACGTCTATAGAAGATTTTGAAATAATAAAGCCAATTAGCAGAGGGGCATTTGGACGAGTTTTTCTTGCCAGAAAAAGAGCTACCGGTGACTTGTTTGCAATAAAGGTCTGAGTATGTACCATCATAAACATACTTATTTGCGAATATGCACTTGTTCTAATGTTTTTAGGAAATATCATTCTGCTTCAATACTTTGATTATTTGGTGCTTCAATTGATGATTCCAATAATGTGATAAAAAAATTCATTAAGCTCATTATTTATTTTTGAAAGTTCAAATATATTATATAAGGCTCAAGTTAGTTAAAACTCACAATAAATTTAAATGATTCTACAGGTTTTAAAGAAAGCTGACATGATACGTAAAAATGCAGTTGAAAGTATTTTAGCTGAGCGCAACATACTTATATCACTTCGCAACCCATTTGTGGTGAGTAGGTCTAAATTTCACTTCCTTCGAGAGATTAGAACAATTATATCTTTTTCTAAACCGAGTTATGGTTTGAACAGGTTCGCTTTTTCTACTCTTTCACGTGTAGGGAAAACCTTTATCTCGTCATGGAGTACTTAAATGGCGGAGATCTTTACTCTTTATTGAGAAATCTAGGCTGTTTAGACGAAGACATGGCACGCATCTACATAGCAGAAGTTGTAAGAATTGTAAAATCCTTGTTTATGCTTCTAATACTATTTTTACTTTTAAAATTTCCCTAACTTTGTCTCAATTTTTCAGGTTCTCGCCTTGGAATATTTGCACTGTCTTAATGTGATCCACAGAGACCTAAAGCCAGATAACCTGTTAATTGGTCAAGCTGGCCATATTAAGGTCAGTTGCAGATATTAATGTCCCATGAGAACTTTTATAGATGTCTTTAATGATTTTTTCAACTCTTCTAATCAGAAAGATTTGCAACAAATTTACTTGTCTTTTGATAACAAAATCCTTATATTAATTATTGCAGTTGACAGATTTTGGGCTCTCTAAGGTTGGTCTTATTGACAGTACGGATGATTTATCAGATTCGTCAGTCAATGAAGCTAATTTTCTTGGAGACGATGAACCAAAATCTCAAACTTCATCAAGAAGAGAACAGCGCCAAAAGCAATCAGTTGTTGGTACCCCTGATTATTTGGCACCTGAGATCCTTCTCGGCATGGGACATGGTTTGTGACTTGTGTGCTTATTATTAACCTTTTGAAAAATAAAATTTAAGCCGCAAATTTACCCCAATGCTTCTTGTCATAAAAGAAAATTTTCTACTCTCCAGTTTTATCTTTACACATTGTTTACTTCTAGGTGCAACTGCTGATTGGTGGTCTGTTGGTATCATTCTATTTGAGCTTCTCGTAGGCCTTCCACCCTTTAATGCTGAACGTCCGCAGGTAGGCCCACTGAATGGCTAATCTTAGCTTTCTGATTAGGTTCTACTTACAAACTAATTAAATAAAAATCAAATTTCTAACTCCTGTTGCAAATATTTTTGTAAAAATCATGACACCGCCTATCTTATAACCCCCCTTCCCCTATCTTTATTATCAATTTAAAAGGCAATGAAAAATCCAACTCTAATCCAATGTGAAAATTCAAAAATAATGTTAATTCAAATCCTAATCTAAACAATTTAAACCTCAGGTAATCTAACTTAAATTCAAATGCATTTGTTTAAGTTAAATCATTAAATCCGGGCCTTCTTCTCTCTCCTAAAATAAGTCCCACTTGAATGGTGGCTTATCAATTTTTTCTTTTGATGAGGATTGTTGGTTTATTATGGTTCGCCAAGTGAATCCTTTGCTATTGTTTAAGACTCTACTACATGCTAATATTATTTTGGCTGAAATTTTATGGTCAGCTGCTTGAAAATGTATCGTAAAATAGGATTTGTTGGCACTATCCATCATGCTATTTGTCATGGAAATTTAAGCTACTCAAATAGATAGCATATTAGTTTAATAGACAGAAACACATCAGGGAAAAAAAAATTGTTGAGAGTAGAACGAGTTATTTTCCTTTCTCATATAAAAGAATGAATAGAGATGACTTTCCATCTACGAATTATCTGCACATGTTTTTGTTTCATCTTTTCTTTAACTTCTCATATATACTTAAGAAAAATAATATCTGTTTTTTTCTATTGTCATATAATGTAGATGAAAATTCTAAAATCTTATTTTTCTATCAATTGCGCTGTCAGTATGTTGTTCTTGTCTTTCATTTGTCATACATGAGCACTGTTGAAAATATAGCTTAATTCAAATAAATATGTTTTAGTTAATGTATGTTTTTAATATGGTCTTGGTTGAAATTAATGTATTTGTGAAAAAGCATTTAGGGAGTTGTGATTCATGTATGTATAAGTACATTAGTTCATGTACTTAGATGTCTCATTAAGTGTTAGAACATTAAATAGGTAGTTCATGTATTGCTTTATACATGTACCAAATAGTCCTATAAATAGGACGTGAGTTTAGACTTTTGCAAGAGAAGTCAATAACCAAAATCATTTCAATACAAATAGTTTCTCTCAAGTTCTCTCCTCTCTACTTATATTTTTTCCTTTCTCTAAAAAATCTATCTTCCTCATTCCAACAAACTGGTATCAGAGCTACGGCTATTTGGAACAACCGACGGACATCACCAACTCATGGCGACAATTGTGCAAGATCAGATGGACATGATCCTTGCAAGACTCTCGAGGCTTGAGAGTTTCGTGGGTGTATCAACGGCAATGGCCGGGGACAACCTATTTGTTGCGAAACTCCGGTTGATAAGGAGAAAGTTGGATAAACTCAAAGCATCAATGGGGACGGATGGCCTCACCATCGAACAATGAAGAGGAGAAAATATCGATTTTTACCGAATGACAAAGGCTTAATCGGTCCGCATACATCAGCATGAATAAGTTGAAGTGGTTTACTTGCTCTTGATGTCGTCTCCTTAGGAAAACTCTTTCGAAATTGTTTACCGACAAGACACCCTTCGCATGAGGTGTCTTTTGCATAAGTTTTCAGACATTCAGCAACATCGGCTTGAACATCTAGCATGAACATTCTATTTTTAGTCATCGCCACCTTCGCGATCACATTTCTTTTATCATCTTGAAGTAGGAGACTACAATCCTTCATGTGAACTTCGTAGTTTTTCTCCAAGAGTTGTCCTAAACTCAAAATGTTGCTCTTCATGCTCGGAACATAGTAGACATTGCTAATGAGTTTATGATCGTCATTCTTCATACGAATTAAAATCGTACCTTTGCCTTCAATTTGAACTTTGGAGTCATCTCCAAACTTGACTAATCCGGTGACCGAGTTGTCGATCTCTTTGAATTTGCTCTTGTCACCACACATGTAATTGCTTGCAGCGTTGTCAAGATACCACATGCTGCTCTTGCTTCCTTCTCCCCCTTTGTAAGCAAGAAACACATTTTCTCCCACCTCTTCATTTTGAGCATAATTTGCTGTTTCTTTGATATTTTGGGGACTCTAACAACCGCAAGCATAGTGTCCGTGCTTTTGGCAATTGTAGCATTGGACACTTGATCGATCATTTTTCTTTGAGTTACTTCCTCTACTGTTCTCTTTCAGAAAATGACCCTTCTCTCTATTGTCCTGATTTTGCCATCCTTGACCTCTTCCTCTACCTCGTCCACATCCCCAACCGTGTCCTCTTCCTCGTTGGTTTCTCCCATGTTCATTCTCTTTTTCATTCACTGAGAGTTTGGTGGCCAAGACTTGCTCGATCGGCTCCTCTTTCTTCTTGTTGATTCTCTCTTCATGAGCTTGTAAAGAACCCATGAGTTGGTCAATTGTTATGGTAGCTAAATCTTTGGACTCCTCGATAGCTACAACCACATAATCAAACTTTGAATGCAACGAGCGAAGAATCTTTTCATTGACGTGAACATCTTCCATTTTTTCTCAATATCTCTTCATTTGGTTTATGATTGCCAAAAACCTCAAAAAGAAATCCGCTATGGACTCGGATTCCCGCATTCGTAACGCTTCAAATTCTCTTTGTAGGATTTGAAGACATACCTTTTTAACTTTATCAACTCTCTGATAAGAATTTTGTAGAATCTCCCATGCTTGCTTGGCGGTGGTCGCATTTGAAACTCTCTCAAATGTGGTTTGATCTAAACATTGATGAATAAGGGTAAGACAAGACCACCCCCGCCAAATGAAATTGACGACCTTGTCGATACCCAAGCTAGGTAGTCTCTGACTTGCTTCTCGAATTGCCAAAGATTGACATCTTGCTCCTACGTGGCTTTGTCTTCATGTTCCCATTGCACAAGAAATTCCTGCCGCTTTTTATTTTTTATTGTTCGGTGGTTGAGTATTTTTACCAGCTTCTTGGTGAATTCCACTCGCATCTCAGGTTGTGCTCTTTGCACATAACTCTGATCTCCTTCAAAATACGGTTTAAGAAAACTTACATGAAAAATAGGATGAAACTTGAGCCGCTCGGGAAGTTGCAATCGATAGGCAACTGATCCAACTCTCTTGATGACAACGAATGGTTCATCATATCTTAGAAGGAATCGTTTGGGGAATCCCAGGTCCTCATCCTTACTCCAAAGCAGTGGATTGAGCTCAAGGAGAACCTTATCTCCTCGCTTGAATTCTTTAATCCACTTGGGTTTCGTGCCTTTCATGTGATGTGGTGTTCTTGCCTTTGGAACTACTTCCAATTCCCGCCCTACGACATGAGCCATCCCTCGCCCTTTGAGGTTTCCACGATCTCATCACCTTCCTTGGTACTTTTCACCCTGGGTCACCTTTGGCCCTACTCGATGAGGTTGTAACGATTTCCTTTAGCACCTTGCTGATACCGGCAAGCACCTTGCCAATTCCCATAACAGTGCCCGCAATGCATTGTTCGATGGTGAGGCCATCCGTCTCCATTGATGCTTGGAGTTTATCCAACTTCTTCCTTATCAACCGGAGTTTCGTAACAAATAGGTTGTCCCCGGCCATTGCCATTGATACACCCATGAAACTCTCAAGCCTCGAGAGTCTTGCAAGGATCATGTCCATCTGATCTTGCACAATTGTCACCATGAGTGCGTAATGTCCGTCGGTTGTTCCAAATAGCCGTATCTCTGATACCAGTTTGTTGGAATGAGGAAGAGAGATTTTTTTTTTTCAACCAACAAAGTATTGCGACCCAGACAGATACAATGTGGGCGCAACAAGGAGGAGCGCACCGCGTAGGTAAAGCACTGCGAACAGAAGCATAAGCTCGGATTGTCACAATCTTGGAAGGAGGAGCTGGGCTTTCTCCTAAGGCATGCCAAAAACAGCTAAGTGTTGAAGGACTCTTACTAGGCACGCTAGGTGGCGTTGTCCATGAAGTTTCAGCAAGCTAAGAATAATGCTTGAAGTTATAAGCAATTAAGCTTAAGGGAGGATGTTGAAAATATAGCTTAATTCAAATAAATATGTTTTAGTTAATGTATGTTTTTAATATGGTCTTGGTTGAAGTCAATGTATTTGTGAAAGAGCATCTAGGGAGTTGTGATTCATGTATGTATAAGTACATTAGTTCATGTACTTATATGTCTCATTAAGTGTTAGAACATTAAATATGTGGTTCATGTATTGCTTTATACATGTACCAAATAGTCCTATAAATAGGATGTGAGTTTAGACTTTTGTAAGAGAAGTCAATAACCAAAATCATTTCAATACAAATAGTTTCTCTTAAGTTCTCTACTCTCTACTTATATTTTTTCCTTTCTCTAAAAAATCCCTCTTCCTCATTCCAACAAATGAAAAATATAAGTAGAGAATAAAAAACTTGAGAGAAACTATTTGTATTGAAGTAATTTTGGTTATTGGCCTCTCTTACAAAAGTCTAAACTCACATCCTATTTATAGGACTATTTGGTACATGTATAAAGCAATACATGAACCACCTATTTAATGATCAAACACTTAATGAGACATCTAAGTACATGAACTAATGTATTTATACATACATAAATCACAACTCCCTAGATGTTCTTTCACAAATACATTGACTTCAATCAAGACCATATTAAAAATATACATTAATTAAACATATTATTTGAATTAAGTTATATTTTCAACGTTCTCCCTTAAGCTTAATTGCTTATAACTTTGAGCATTATCCTTAGCTTGTTGAAACTTCATGGACAACGCCACCTAGCGTGCCTACTAAGAGTCCTTCAACCCTTAGCTATTTTTGGCTTGCCTTAGGAGAAAGCCCAGCTTCTCCTTCCTCGACTGTGGTGATCCGAGCTTATGCCTCTGTTCGCAGTGCTTTACCTATGCGGTGCGCTTCTCCTTGTTGCGCCCACATTGTATCTGTCTGTGTTGCAATACTTTGCCCAAGCTATTGCGATGCTCTGCTTGCATCCCAGATTCATCATGCTAGCCAGCCTACCCTTAGCTAGGTTCACTCTTTTGAAGATAACTTATGGACTGCGCTACCCACGTAGCCCAGCGAGCCCCACCAAGTGTACATCACACTTAGCTAATTTTTGCGCGCCTTAGGAGAAGCCCAGCTTCTCCTTCATTGGGCCTTTGGCTTGCACCTTCATGCTCTATGAGTAATAGGGTGTGACAAACCACCCCCGCCAAATGAAATTGATGACCTCGTCCATACCCAAACTAGGTAGTCTCTGACTTGCTTCTCGAATTGTCAGAGATCGACATCTTGCTCCCACGTGGCTTTGTCTTCATGTTCCCATTGCACAAGAAATTTCTGCCGCTTTTTATTTTTTTATTGTTCGGTGGTTGAGTATTTTTACCAGCTTCTTGGTGAATTCCACTCGCATCCCAGGTTGTGCTCTTTGCACATAACTCTGATCTCCTTCAAAATGCAGTTTAAGAAAACTTACATGAAAAATAGGATGAAGTTTAAGCCACTTGGGAAGTTGCAATTGATAGGCAACTGATCCAACTCTCTTGATGACAACAAATGGTCCATCATATCTTGGAAGGAATCGTTTGAGGAATCCCGGGTCCTCATCCTTACTCCAAAGTAGTGGATTGAGCTAAAGGAGAACCTTAACTCCTCGCTTGAATTCTTTAATCCACTTGGGTTTCGTGCCTTTCATGTGATGTGGTGTTCTTGCCTTTGGAACTACTTCCAGTTCCCGCCCTACAACATGAGCTATCCCTCGCCCTTGAGGTTTCCACGATCTCATCACCTTCCTTGGTACTTTGCACCCTCGGTCACCTTTGACTCGATGAGGTTGTAACGATTTCCTTTGGCACCTTGCTGACACCGGCAAGCACCTTGCCTATTCCCATAACATGAGCTATCCCTCGCCCTTGAGGTTTCCACGATCTCATCACCTTCCTTGGTACTTTGCACCCTCGGTCACCTTTGACTCGATGAGGTTGTAACGATTTCCTTTGGCACCTTGCTGACACCGGCAAGCACCTTGCCTATTCCCATAACAGTGCCCGCAACGCGTTGTTCGATGGTGAGGCCATCCGTCCCCATTGATGCCTGGAGTTTATCCAACTTCCTCCTTATCAACCAGAGTTTCGCAACAAATAGGTTGTCCTCGGCCATTGCTGTTGATACACCCATGAAACTCTCAAGCCTCGAGAGTCTTGCAAGGATCATGTCCATCTGATCTTGCACAATTGTCGCCATGAGTGGGTGGTGTCCGTCGGTTGTTCCAAATAGCTGTAGCTCTGATACCAGTTTCTAACCTTGCAACGGGAGCAAATACTTCTCCATAGTTAGTACTTGGTCGTTGACTATATCCTTTTGCCACTAATCTGGCTTTGTATTTCTCCACTTCTCCCTTTGCATTCTTCTTTTCTTTGAAGATCCACTTCACACCAATGGGCTTTTGGCCTCCTGGAATGGTTGCTAGCTCCCTTGTCTCGTTCTTCTCAATTGAAGCAATCTCTTCGTTCATAGCAAACCTCCAATTTTTATTTTTCACAGCTTCTTCAAATACTAGAGGCTCACAATCGACAAAGTGACAAAAGAGAGTTAGATCTTCACTTAGATTTTATGTTACCTCATAAAGATCTTGAAGACTTCTCATTCGAGGCTCTCTTTCACTTGAGCTTCCACTTGAAGAAGATGAAGGTGTATCTAATATTGTTAGTGATCTTGGGGGTGTAATGGGCTCTTGAACTTCGTTTCTTTGCTCCTCATCAAATAAAGGAAAGAACTTCAAGAGAAAAGGATGAGGACCCGGGATTCCCCAAAGGATTCCTTGCAAGACTCTCGAGGCTTGAGAGTTTCATGGGTTTATCAACGGCTATGGCCGGGGACAACCTATTTGTTGCGAAACTCCGGTTGATAAGGAGGAAGTTGGATAAACTCCAAGCATCAATGGGGACGGATGGACTCACCATCGAACAATGCGTTGCGAGCACTGTTATGGGAATAGGCAAGATGCTTGCCGGTGTCAGCAAGGTGCCAAAGGAAATCGTTACAACCTCATCGAGTAGGGTCAAAGGTGACCGAGGGTGCAAAGTACCAAGAAAGGTGATGAGATCGTGGAAACCTCAAGGGCGAGGGATGGCTCATTTCGTAGGGCGGGAACTGGAAGTAGTTCCAAAGGCAAGAACACCACATCACATGAAAGGCACGAAACCCAAGTGGATTAAAGAATTCAAGCGAGGAGATAAGGTTCTCCTTGAGCTCAATCCACTACTTTAGAGTAAGGATGAGGACCCGAGATTCCCCAAACAATTCCTTACAAGATATGATAGACCATTCGTTGTCATCAAGAGAGTTGGATCGGTTGCCTATCGATTGCAACTTCCCAAGCGGCTCAAGCTCCATCCTATTTTTCATGTAAGTTTTCTTAAACCGTATTTTGAAGGAGATCAGAGTTATGTGCAAAGAGCACAACCTGGGATGCGAGTGGAATTCACCAAGAAGCTGGTAAAAATACTCAACCACCGAACAATAAAAAATAAAAAGTGGCAGAAATTTCTTGTGCAATAGGAACATGAAGACAAAGCCACGTGAGAGCAAGATGTCAATCTTTGGCAATTCGAGAAGCAAGTTAGAGACTACCTAGCTTGGGTATCGACGAGGTCGTCAATTTCATTGGGCAGGAGTGGTTTGTCACACCCTATTACTCATGGAGCATGAAGGCATGGGCCAAAGGCCCAATGAAGGAGAAGCTGGGCTTCTCCTAAGGATCGCAAAATCAGCTAAGTGTGATGTACACTTGGTGGGGCGCGCTGGGCTACGTGGGTGGCGCAGTCCATAAGTTATCTTCAAAAGAGTGAACCTAGCCGAGGGTAGGCTGGCTAGCATGACGAACTTGGGATGCAAGCAGAGCATCGCAATAGCTTGGGCAAAGTATTGCGACCCAGACAGATACATTGTGGGCGCAACAAGGAGAAGCGCACTGCGTAGGTAAAGCACTGCAAACAGAGGCATAAGCTCAGATTGCCACAATCGAGGAAGGAGGAGCTGGGCTTTCTCCTAAGGCATGCTAAAAACAGCTAAGTGTTGAAGGAATCTTAGTAGGCACGCTAGGTGGCGTTGTCCATGAAGTTTCAGCAAGCTAAGGATAATGCTCGAAGTTATAAGGAATTAAGCTTAAGGGAGGATGTTGAAAATATAGCTTAATTCAAATAAATATGTTTTAGTTAATCTATGTTTTTAATATGATCTTGGTTGAAGTCAATGTATTTGTGAAAGAGCATCTAGGGAGTTGTGATTCATGTATGTATAAGTACATTAGTTCATGTACTTAGATATCTCATTAAGTGTTAGAATATTAAATAGGTGGTTCATGTATTGCTTTATACATGTACCAAATAGTCCTGTAAATAGGATGTGAGTTTAAACTTTTGCAAGAGAAGCAAATAACCAAAATCATTTCAATATAAATAATTTCTCTCAAGTTCTCTCCTCTCTACTTTATTTTTTCCTTTCTCTAAAAAATTCCTCTTCCTCATTCCAAGAAGGACGTCATATTCGTTTCATAATAATAGGTCCGACCTAGTCCTGGTCGATCTTGGACAAAACCTGAACCGACTTTAAAACGATGAGGACGACCTGTAGGTTGGCTTTTCGCCCTAGTCTTTTTTTTTTCTTTTCATTTTTGCATTGGGTCGCGACCCAGTGGCTCTAATCATTGTTTCACATTTTGCATTAGAGGCAAGACTCCCACTTCTCAAGCCACGATCCTAATGATTCTATCCCAAGTTTAAAAGTGTTACTTGCGACAAAACGACTAGCGCAACCACTTGAGAAGTTGGGGTTGTGGTCCCAATGGAGAATTGAGATTTTGAAAGAGACAGAAGTGTTGGGATGGTGACCCCCAGTTTTACCCAGAAATTAATAAAAAGTAAGTTGGGGGTTAAATGAGTTTAGGAGAGGTGGTTATTCAATTGTTAGTTGTAAGATGAGTATATTGTATAAAGACTTGAGTGTAGTTAGGGAGGGGTATTATGAGATTTGTAGAGAAATATAGTATTGAGAGAGTAGCCTGGACTCTTGAATATCCAGTACAGTTGTAGTTCGTTTTCTGTAGTTAATGAAGAGAGTATTTCTTGAGTAATTTTTAGGAATCAATATAGATTCCTATCAGTATTTTTCCAACAAAAATACTTATTGTACAATCATCGATACGTCAAAAACACGAAGTACTTTTTCTGTTATTTTCTAGAATTCTTAGGAAACATCAAAGACATCAAATTTTGTCTTCAATCTTCCCTGTTTTTCATTTCTAGTTGTTTATCTCGTTGTAGTTTGTTAATTTTTCATTTTTCTAGTTATGGAATATCATGGAAATAACAATATTTTTTCTTACTGGGTTTTTGTCGTTAACATCACTTGTAAGTGGAATAGAAAATACAAATGTGATTCAAAAACAAAATATAAATCTATGTGTCATATACATATATTATTCAACTTGAACTTGTCCCAACATGCTCACTTTCTAACTTTGTGAAAGAATGATGTGCAGGAATGTATGCAGGGTGTCATGTCTTCAATGATAAAGGAAATAAATTAGAACATTCTAAATTATTTCCTTTATCAAGAATATTTTAATTTCTTTCCTTTATCTTTCAGTTCTTGTCTTTCTTCTTTGTTTTTGATAGATCTGTGATCTAACGATGGTCTATTAAACATTATGGATACTTTTTGTGCTTGTAATTTCATCTATCTTCCTCGTGCTAATGGATTCTTCTGAAAATTGTCTTGTTAGTTTTCATAGTTATGTTACTCGCTTAATAGTTGGACATACACCTCACACGTGACCAACAAGTCCTTTTATTTGCAGAAAGTTTTTGATAATATTATAAATAGAGCCATACCTTGGCCCAAGGTACCTGAAGAGATGAGCAATGAAGCATATGATTTGATTGATAAGTAAGTCATGGTAAAACTGTATATAGCCTACTGTAACTAGATTTTTATGTGGTTCATATTATTTGTGAATTGACTATGACTTATGCCGTTAATACGTACTTGTATTCAAGAAGGAATATTTCTATTTTAATATTTGGAGCCAACTTAGATTAAGATTTTATTAAATGCTGATTACATGGTTATTTAAACTATGGTTAACCATTTTATTTTTATTTCAATTAAAAAAAATTATGCTTTCCGAAAATACCAAAATGATTAAGGATTTGACGACTACTTTAGCATAAGTGCTTTTCTTATGATTATTTTTCAAATTTTTTATTGGAAGAGTTGTATTAGTAATGATTACAACAACATACATAAGAGACCCTCCCAAACAAAATGCTTTTAAGTACTTATGATTGTTAGTGCATTTTATTCCAGATTACTGGCAGAGAATCCAGTTCAAAGACTAGGAACTACAGGCGCCAAAGAGGTAAATAAAGACGTGTAAAAAAAATATTTGCTCATGTTCCTGGTATACTAATTACGACTTTTGGCTGCTCACAGATTAAGCAACATATTTTTTTCAAGGATATTAACTGGGAAACACTTGCAAGACAAAAGGTTTTGTTCATTCTTTATACATTTTTTCTGTGCATTATTATAATAAAACTTTGATCTTGAAATTAACATTGGATTTTCAGGCTATGTTTATACCGTCAGCGGAGCCTCATGACACTAGTTATTTCATGAGCCGCTACATATGGAACCCTGAAGATGAGAGTGTTCATGGAGGTAGTGACTTTGATGACTTAACTGATTCTTGTAGCAGTGGTTCATTCAGCAATCTTGAGGATGAAGAAGTAAGTTTATATCTCTGTTTGATTATTAGGAAATGTGTAGTAAAATTGTCTGAAGTTACTATTGATGGACGTGGACTTTAATTATGGATAGTCTTGTTCTACATGCGGATCAAAAGGTGCATTAGTCTTTTAACATTTGTTTTACTCTAGTTTTTTCGTATATGTGGTTAAGGAAATAGTAACATTATGATTGCTAAGTTGGAAAAGACGAAAAACCTAAGAAAACATAGTTCTAACATCGAGAGTGAGCTATTAGTATGTGAAGTTTGCAGTAGAATTGTCTAAAGTTTGGATTGATGGAAGTTGACTTTAATTATAGATCGTCTTATCGTACATGGGGATCGAAAGGTGCACTCGACTTTTGACATTTGTGCCATAGTTTTGTGGTATAATTGTGAATTCTATGACAAGAAAACATAGTTCTATCATCGAGAGTGAGCTATTACAAATGCGTCATCCATCGCTATATTTTACTAGCTTGGTTTGGCTAAATTAACATTTAATTTCTTATTTAGATTCAATAGTAAAATCTGGAAAAATGGTAGTCTAAATTATTGTGAATTAGTGACCAAGACCAACTCCAAGTGCCATAATAAATAAAGATATCATCTTACGAGGAAGAAATCACCTTTTGACCCCATTTAATTCGCTTTAATATTACTGTTCACATCAAACATTCTGGCAAATTATATTGCTGTTGCTTTCTCTTCTTGCCACAGATTTAACTTCAATACGGGGCTTGGATTGCACAGATTTTACGATGCATATAAAAAGAACTAACGTCTACTGTGAAGATTTTCATTGAAAGAACATAATCAGTTCTTTGTCAGATTAGATCGGATTAGTTTTTTTCAGTCTAAATTTTATCTTTTCCCATTTCAGTCTAATATTTCTTATTTACAGTCCTTTTGTGTACATATTATCATTCTTTTAACAATTTGATTTTTCTTAATTAGGGAGATGAATGTGGTAGTTTGGCCGACTTCAATGTATCAGCAGCTCTTGATGTGAAATACTCATTCAGCAATTTCTCATTTAAGGTAATATTATCTGCACGAAGATTGTAAAAAATAAAAAATTAAATGAAATTTTTACTGCTGCAAAACATTTTATATACTTGTAGTGTTCTGCATGATTATTTATTTATTTATTTTTTGAATTTCCACTAGATGATTTTGAACTACTGATTACCTGTTTATTGACCTTGAATAAGAGTTATTTTTTTCCTCCTTGGATCAGAACTGGTCTCAGCTGGCTTCCATCAATTATGATTTGGTTGTGAAGAACACCAAGGAATCAATGGAAGCATCTAAATCATCAGTCCCATGATCCCATTTGCTTTCTTTGCTCATATATTCATTTTATCTAATAATCCTTTTCCTCTTACATCACTTTCGGCTTTTGATTTTAGAATTTATGTCATAAGTTTATCGAGAAGCCGAAGACGATGCAGATCTGTGGAGAAAACTAAGCTCTTTCCGAGGCAGAATAGGTTTAGAACCATCTATAAAAGCTTTTGAGTTATTGTTTTGGCTGTTTGTCTTTTGTACATACAAGTAGTCAAAAAAATAATTGTAGCCCTTGAGAGAGTTGTTTAGATTTTAGGTTATATTTTGGATTTTGGAGTCATTTACTGATTATCCATTGCTGGCAATTGCCATTTTTTATGTTGTCCTTAAATCTGTATTTGAAATCCAAAATTACGTCTTAATATTCTTTCTTTATCTTTCGGGTTTGTTTCCGAACGTCTGAAATTCCGCTTTCAATTTTGTTTACATACATGTGACCTAAAGTCGATCTTTTATTCATCTGAAATAGAGCATGTTACATGTAAGATTGATTATATTCGAAGAATTTTTATGGGTTAGACTATTGGAGTCTACATATAGAGCGCGTGTGTGTATTGTAAGTATGCATGTCATCTTTACTTCAGTTTGTATTCTTGTTTTTTTTTTTTTTTTTTGTGAAATTGTTGAGGAGAAAAATCAATATATGTCGACTAGGATAGCATTTTTATCATCAAATATCTCGATGTATGATTAATAAAATGAAAAAGAATTATAATTCATAAATTATGTTAAATAATATTTTTTTTTATAAAAAACGAAATATATTAAGACAAGGAAGAAACATAAAAAAAGAGCTTGATTGATATGTAGCAATATGTTTTTATTATGAAATTGCTTTCAATGACAAAGAGTCAATTTTTCGTATTTGAAATAATATTAATTTTAAGATTTATATTTTTTGTTTAGATCTAATTAATTAGAGAGAAATCTTTTTTTTTTTTTTTTTTTTGTAGTTTATCAACTTATTTCTTATTTTTTTGTTAATTTTTTTTTTATAAAAAAATAGCTCCAAAATTATTAGGTACAGATATTAAATTTTATTGTAATTAGTGTGTTATTATTTATAGTATTGAAGGTGAATTTAATTGGAGATAAGGATCAGTGCATAATGCAAATTGGACAAACCGTGAGTTCATGAACTTCTCTTTGAACATGTTAACATATTCAACAAGTTTCATCGTCGTGAAAATTATGTCAAACAGACATGTGAGGGCGAGAGACTTGTCACTTAATATGTCTTAAATTATAGTAAACTCAAGGAGGAAACTTAGCACAAAATAAGATTTTTGCAGTTGAAAATAATTAATTATAGTGTATGACTTCTTTAATTTAAATATATTTTATAAACCATGACCATTTTTTTTATGTTGTAAATGAGTTGTACAAACACGTTTTATCCGATGGTGGACTTTTTTTTTTAAAAGCTGCATGGAAAGTAATGGCTATTTTTTTGAAAAATATTTCATAATTTATTTTATCAAACTTGTATTGTTGCAATTTTTAAAAAATATTTTAAGATTTTTCAAACCTAAATGATCATCATATGTTTAGAGAAATTTACCAAAAGGAAAATTATCAATTAAAACATTAAAGTATAAGTTTTTTTTTTTAATTCAAACCTTAAACTATCAATCCTAACGTTCCAAACCTTAAACTATCAAAAACCTAACAAAACAAACCTTGACGGACGTCCGTTCTCATTTTTTGCTATAGAACGAACGCATTCGTGAACAGTGAATTGTTGGGAAAAACAACAACGAAACTTTGGCGGGAACGATGATAAAATAATACTACCGCTGTAAAACGTAGAAAGTACTGATCAGAATAATTTCAAAGAAAGAATGCTCTTGACATTCTTCTTAGACAAAATTACCTTTCTAAGTAAGTTCCCAGGAAAGACTGTAGGGTCACAAACGGTCCACTTAAATTCCAATCTCCTAGACAGAACTTACTTACACAGTACAATTATACCACTAACCAAGCGATACGAGAAACGATAGCAGATGCGATCCGAAAAATACCAGGAATATTTTTTCACTGTCGTAAAATTATAACAACCAAGAAGTAAGAGAAATAATACCCAAAATGAATCTCGAGAATTTTACGTAGAAACCCAAATTGGAAAAAAATCACGGGGACCGAGTCCAGAAAGATCTCACTATGAAAAATAGGATTTACAATATTTTTCTAGATATCGAATATTCTAGAAAATATTCACTAAGAGAAATCACCACTCTTACTGTACTCAAACGTACCACACCTATTTTTCTCTCAGACTCTTTATTTTCTCTCCTCAAATAATCCTTACTATATTTCTCTTCCTCTTCACTCAGAAGTGATTTTCTCATTCTCTATTGAATAGAAGATTTCATTTCTTCGATGTTTTCAGATGCTTGACGTGTTTGCTTGAAACCTCTATTTATAGAGGCTTCAAAGGGACATCTTCCTTAAAGGAAGGTGTGCGCCTGCAGACACCTTCCTTAAAGGAAGGTGGGAGTTGCCAATGGAGGGTAGGTGTCGAAGGAAGAAAGAAGAATTTTCATTTTTCTTTCTTCATTTTTCAAGCTTTCATTAATGAGATGGATCCCTCATCATAATGGAGGGACTCCACATCTCCCTCCCGACTTATGATGAGGAATCTCCAATCCAGCTGAGCCTATACAGAATTTGTACTTATTCCTTTGTAAAGCCTTTGTCATCATGTTTGAGCCATTATCATCCGTGTGAATCTTCTTAAGATGCACTTGCTTGTTGTCTAACACATCTCGTATCCAATGATACTTGATATCTATTTGCTTTGACTTCGAATGAAAGCTCGGGTTCTTACTTAAATGAATAGCACTATGACTGTCGCAATACAAGATATACTTATCTTGTTTATGACGCAATTCTGTCAGAAATTTTTTCATCCATAAAATTTATTTATAGACTTCTGTGGCTGCCATAAAATTTATTTATAGACTTCAAAGGCAATTTTCCCATTTTTTTACACATTCAACATCTCCACTCTCCTCCATACTTGACTAACTCTACATACTCAATATCAACTCACTCCCTTTCCTCCCTAAGCATCAAATTCACCTTTATAAATTTCTCAATTCATCCATATCTATCACATCCTAAAATATACATCAATTTAATTGAAAACCTCATCCAAAAATCATCAATTTAAATCCACATCGAACATATCCATAATTGAAATTCAACTACATATCCAAATCAAAATCTATATCCAAATCCATATCCATAATCATATCTTTCTAGTTTCTACATATCGATTGAACATTGTGAAATACATATCCAAATCCAAATTCTCAACCATATCCATATGAATATGACGTTTGTTATCCAACGCCCCATCTCAACCATATTCATATTCATATGACGTTTGTTATCCAATGCCCCAACCATCTAAAGTACGTCATTATTGGACTTCAACTTTTGCAATCCTAATGGAGGCTCCACGTAATACAAAGTCTTCCATATGTCAGCTCCGACATCTACGGCCATGTCTACAACCTCAAAAAAGGACATTTTATCCACATCAATATTCGTCAGTAAAGCATTATCTCCACCTACGTACTGTAAATTTTTTTTTTCTTGATAAACTTCCCTCCGTCCATAGTGAAAGTCAATTGAAAATGTGTATATTTTCTTCCTGCAAAACAAAAAAGAACCAACTAAGTTTTTCATATACAATATTGCCAAGACTATAACTACAATCATGAGAAAATGATAAACAATCTATGTATCACAACTTATTCAGCATTGTTTAAGCATACTCCACATCTTCAATTGTCTTAAAAATAAAAATTCTCTAATTAAGAAAACAGCTGAAATTACATGAATTCCATAACAAAAGCATACTAGAACCTCACCAGTAAACGTTATCAATTTAGTAATCAAGAGTTCAATGAAAGAGATCAAACAGATTTGAAGCAACTAAAATTAAAACTCCACTGACCGACAACCCTTTAGACCAAAGAAAATGTGATGACCCCGACCCATCGGGACCGTCACGGGACTTGACTGGACTTTGAGTTTGACTTACACATTTTTGGACGTAAAATTTTTTCCGACTTTTTAAACTCTTGAACATTTAAAATGACAAGACGTAAAGTTGAAGGCATAAAATGGAAGACGTAGAATGGAAGACAAGAGTGGATAACAGGGGCGGATGACAGGGGCAGATGACAGGGGCGGATGACATAGAGTGGATGACAGGGGCAGATGACAGGGGCGGATGGTATAGAGTGGATGATAGGGGAGGATGAAAAGGGCGGATGACATAGAGCGGATGACAGGGGCGGATGACAGGGGCGGATGACATAGTTTTAAAGGAAGAATTGGCAACATTTAACAGGAAGACATATGAATCGGGAGCATAAAAACAAAAGGCATAAAAACTTTGAACCCCAAAGCCCGATTCAAAACATAATTTTAAACGTGTTAGAGAACACAACAGAAGTTTAAGAAATCAAACTGCATGGATAGCTCTAAAACCAGAGATAATCCATGCACAACCTAAAAGAGAAAAACTTCAAACAGTTCCAGAATGTTTCAAAACATATATACAACTGTCAATTACAGAGGTTTAAAAACTTAAACACCAAAATCTATACATTATAAAAATCCCAACAGAGTTCGCAACAGAGTTTTAAAACAAAAACACCAGAATCCCAACAGAGTTTACAGACATGAACTTTACTTAAAAAAAACTTCACTCTCTTGGGTCAGAAATATGTCTGGCTGCCGCAATCATCCCTGAAAGCTCGTGCTACCAACCACCTATTCGTAGGACTGAGGCACAAAATCCTCATCCACAGGTTCCGTACCTACAACAGAGAGTTCAACTATGAGCCTATAGCTCAGTAAGAACATACAATGCAGTGATGCATATGCTGTACATGAACATTTTTTTCAAATACATGAACATTATATTACATTACATTACGTTTCACTGGACATAAAGGTATAAGTGAGAGGAAGAGCTGGCGCAACAGGAGTACATGCCACAACATGACATAACAGGAGTGCATAACAGGATGCCAGTCCTCGTCCACACTTAACCATACATTACATTCACATTTTTAACTTTCATAACTTCAAATCTGGTGCTGAAAAACATTTGCATGGTTTTCCAGAAAACGTGTATGCATGAATAGATACAGTGCTTGAACATAACAGAGATAGGTGACAGAATGAAAACAAACATGAAACAGAACACACAGACCACGTTTAGTTTAAAGTATAACCTACGACCTATCTACCCAAACCAAAACCTAGTACCTCCATGTTGTAGGGCCTTAAGGGCCAACTTTACATATGAACTTATTTGTTGTCCGAAATGCTGCAAGCTTAAACGCACGATCACAGTGGTTCATAAACCTTCTACTAGAGAAAATGGAGAAATCAGGAACAGAAAAAGAGCTTAGGATTGTTGCTGGTCGCCTGGAAGAGAGAAAACAGAGCAGAGGATGAAAATGAAGGTTTACGTAGAAGAGGAGAGAAGAGAAGACAATAGGTAGGTTTCTCAGCAAGTTATGTACATTTGGTAACCATCCATTGGCTCTCTCCCTCCTACCATAATTCCTTCCCAATTTACTCCTCCATGCATTTCAAACTATTAGTTTTTAACTAAATTACTATTTAGTTCGTCGAGTCGGTTTTACGAATCACTCAAATTCAATTGAAAACATCGGCAAATTCATAAAAACATACATTGTATAAATATTCCCATTAATTCCGTTTAATAATTTAAGGGAATATTTACATTGTCAAAATGTCGGGTGTCACAGAAAATCAATCAATACAATCCATAACCAGAACAACAAGACATCATAAGGAGAATAAAGCTCAGTAGATTTGTTGCAACCCCAATAATAGTATCAATCGGAGAACCATGCAGAAAGAAAACTAAATCAAATGGGAGAAAAAAAAAGATGAGAAGAAATGTTGACTCACCGATGGTCTAGAGGAAGTACATTCGTGAAGATTCAGCAATCGCAGATTAAAAAGAAATGATTTCTTTGCGTACAGAAAGAAGCAACAGAAGAACAAAAGACGGCAGACTAGGCGAGCCGATGAGCAGAGGACAGAGCCGACAGACAGCCGAGCACGAATTGGAGTAGCCAGAGAACGGAGCACAGTCAGGGGAACCGGGGAATGCAACTCGGAAGGCAGAACTTGGGAGCCGAAGAACGCAACTCGCAAGGTCTCGGGTGTTCGCCTCGTTGGGATTCTGGAAATTGAAGACTGGATGTGAAGTTCAGTCTTGAAGACTGAAGGGTTTTCTTTTAATCTTGGGTCCGGACCGGTCCGGTTCTTGGTCAGCAGGCCGGTCTGCCCAACCCTAAGAGCAGGGGCATATTGGACAGTAAATTAGGCCACGTGAAAAAATGTGACTTTTTAACTGAAAATATGACGGTAGCGGTCATATTGCCCATTATCAAAGTATTAAGGTTGTTCTTGCCCATTATCCAAGTTTACGGTGTAAATTGCCCATTTCACCTAGTTGTAGGGGCCAAATTGTACTACATCCTAAAAAAAAACTTCAAAATTTAATATTCATCAAAAAAACCTCAAAGTATTGGAAACAGACAATTTGAACCTTATAGTCCGGAATGGGTACCGGCCTTTGCGGAGAGGCCGACCGGTTTAATTAGACCAGCCAACCTCCTCTTTTTTTTTTTTTTTGCAATTAATTTAAAAACAAATACCAAACGATATTCAATTTACTTGAAATTTTTACCACATATTTATCACATCATTGAAGATAATTTGAAAATTTTCGTGATTTTCTAACACTTGTACGATTTATTATAATTGTTTTATAAAATAATTAACTAAACTTATAATAAATCGTACAAGTGTTAGAAAATCATGAAAATTTTCAAATTATCTTCCTATGATGTGATGAATGTGTGGTAAAAATTTCAAGTAAATTGAATATAATTTAGTATTTGTTTTTAAATTAGATGCAAAAAAGGGAGGCCGACTGGTTCAATTAGACCGGCCGGCCTCTTCGCGGAGGCCGGTACCCAATCCGGACTATAAGGTTCGAATTGCTTATTTCCGATACTTTGAGGTTTTTTTTTTATGAATAGTAATTTTTTAGGTTTGAAAATTTTCAAATTATCTTCCCATGATGTGATGAATATGTGGTAAAAATTTCAAGTAAATTGAATATTATTTGGTATTTGTTTTTAAATTAATTGTAAAAAAAAGGGGAGGCTGGCCAGTCCAATTAGACCGGCCGACCTCTCCGCGGAGACCGGTACCCAGTCCGGACTATAAGATTCAAATTGCCTATTTCCGATACTTTGAGGTTTTTTTCGATAAATAATAATTTTTGAGGTTTTTTTTTTTTAAGAAAACCCAAATTTTGAGGTTTAAATTAAAAAAAAAAAAAACCATTTTTTTAAAAGAAAAAGAAGCACTTAGACTCGCCTTGAAGAAGTCCAAAAACTCTTAGAAGAGTCTGCTAATAGAGGCCTTATTTGGTTAGAACATAAACTTAAGACTGATCTTAATCTCTCATTGAAACATGAGAAACTTTTTTGGTACCAAAAATCCAGAGAATTTGATTACTTCAGGCGGCAGAATCACTAGATTTTATCACCTTGCTATTTTTCTTGCTTCAGTTTGTAGTGAGACTGAAAGACTTGCAAGATAGGTCTTGCAAAGGGTAGCAAAGGAAATCGCAAATCAAGTTTGCTGAATTGACAAATAGTTATCGATCCTGGATGTTGGGGGGCTCAATATCCACAACATGTCTCAAATAAATCATGTTTTTTTAGCTAAATTGGGCTGACTCTTATTAACTAAAAAGAAGATTCTCTCTAGCCGCAATCTTCATGGTCAATTCACCATTAACAAGATTAAAAAGAAGAATAATGCTTCCTTTATTTGACATGGAATTATTAAAGCGAGTGATATTCTAAACAAATGAATAACTACTCTAACGGGCAAAGAAAAAGATATCCTTTTCTGGAGACTATTGGTTTCTTTCTTACCTCATTTTGGATGTTGTTTTGCAGGAAATATTATTCACGAAAAGCTATAATCGAGTTGTCCACTATTGGATTGATAAGCAAAGATGAAATTGGCCTATTCTTAGGAGACTCCTCATCAAGACGTCCAATATAGTCTTGCTTCTCACTATATCAGAAGCAACGAGGATAATTGGAATGACATTTTCTAGATTTTATCTTTAAGTGGTCATTTTTCTCCTAAATATGTATATGAATTACAAAGGTTAGAAGCTTGACTTGAGAAACAAAAATGTCTCGAAAACAATTTGGAATTTGAATGTTTGGTAAAGTATTCAATCTTTTATGTGGTTGTTCTATCACAAGAAAATTATGTAATATGAAGCGTACAAAAAGAAACTTCACATCTTACCCGCATTGCCATATTTGCAATAGTCATATTGAGACTACTTTGCATGGCCTTCTCAACTGTCATGTGGCAAGATAAATATGATCTAGTTTCTTAAGCGGCAATGAACTTCAATTCCAAACATCAATGCCTCTTGATATTTGGATCAAGAGAAACATCTTTGCGATAAATGATTTTGAAGGTACAAATCTGAAAAGATTTTTTGCTAACTCCATCCGGCGGATTTGGAAATGGAAGTGTGAGGTCATTTTTTGCAATAATCTTAGAACACATTCTTACAAATGTCAATGGGTTCGACGCTCCTTCAATGAGATTATGGTTGCGACCTCTAATTTCAATGATGCTCGTTTGTTCATGTCTTCCACCAAATCTTTCACATGATTGGCTAGAAACCACCTCATGAAGGTTTTATTTAATCAAATAGTGATGGTTGTAATAAAGGTATTACAGGCAAGGCAGGGGTGGTAGCATTTTACATAATGATTGTGGTTACTATTTAGGTGGATTCATGATCAATATAAAAACTTGTAATGCTGCTTGTGCTCATACTCGGGTAGTTCTCAATGGTCTTTAGTTAACTTGAAAGTTGAGATTTTGAAAAATTATTTTAGAAATTAACTCTACTTTTGTTGTTGGTTGGTTAACTATGCTTAAATTGTCATAGTTCTTTCAGAAATTTAGTTCAACAGTGCATTGATCTTTCGAATAGAAAAGAGATTGTTATAATCTAACATGTTTTTAGAGAAGACCATTAGGCTGCAGATTGACTTGCAGCAAAAGCTCTTGATCTAGATATAGAAGTGACCAAATTCACACAACCTCCTCTTCTCATACAAATGTTATTATTTTATGATTCTATTGGAGCTACTTGGCCAAAAAGATGTCAATAGTAATTTGAGTATTTAAGTTGTTTCCTTTGTTTTGTTTGGTCATTTATCTTCCTTTGTACCAAAAATAAAAGATGATGGATTTTATAGATTCTACGAGGATAATAGGCAATTTACTTGCAGTCAAAAGGTTAACGTCAATTTCTTTTTTCTAAAAAAGTTGAAATATCAAATATAAATGTTTTGTAAATTCAAAGGTTAAATACCAATTTACTCTTGGAAAAGTTTAATTTTTAGGTCAAACGAAAATGGGCAATATGGATATTTCCTTAACCAAATGAGTTAACATAATCTTTCTAGAGATTTCCCATGTACTCTACATATATATTATGTGTGTGTTTAGTACATTTATAATCATCATTAAAATATTTATTAAATCACAGACAACAGAACATTGGATCTATTATTTGTAATCCAAGCAAATGGCCAGTACTTTCATTATCAACGTAGTTTATATAATGAAATTGAGTGGAAGCATCTCTTGTCAACTGTACGCGTTTTAGAATTGTCCAGTTCATTCATTCAAACATTGGAAAGTCAAAACACATCTGTAGTCATTTAATTAATTTTTTATGAAATACAAATGATTTTCTCTCAATTATTTTGCATTTTTGGGTATAAAATATTCCATTTAATTCCTTGAGAAAGGCATGATACTGTTAAATTCCTTAATCTAATCAACATTATTCAAACAATTACTTCTATCTCTGAAATTTATTAACAAAAAAGAGAGCTTTTTTCGCCACGATTCATGCACTCCATTCTTCATTTGTCTAAGTCTTTTACGCCAGAAGTGGATTGATTAGCTAGCATGTCAACTCCTCAATGATTATTAAACTTGTATATTTTCTAATTTGTTATAAAATGATATTTCAGATCTAATTCAATACATTTTTATATTATTTTTTTTTTTAAATCAAGAACTGGATTTTTTTTTTTGAATTTTAAACATTTATTTTTCTAGAAGATATCACATGTATGATATATTTTCCATTTTTCTTAAATATTCGTAGAACTAACACTTTTAGCTTTTTAATTCTAATGCTTACTGTCCTAAACCAACAGCATAATATTGTATTTTTTTTTTATATATTTATCCAAACAACGCTCAAATATTATTTCATTTTTATCTTTCTCTAATCTAAACTTGATTTTCTTCAAGTCCTTTTTATTTAATAATGAAAACAAAAATATTAATTGGGGTTATTTGAACTTTAATAAAAACAGTAATAAACGTTTAATAAATTAGTTCTAAGTTGGCATAATAATTGTAGCATTTCTGACGTTGTGGCGTGTAAACACATGAAGTTAGTCAGAAATCCTTCGATTTTCAATTACTACTTATTTAATTTGACAAATGGAAGTTTTATAATTAAATTTTTCAACTAAAATGATCAATGGTCAACTAGTTAGAACTTGTATTATTATTATTATGGCTTTTTACACTAAAAAAGCAATTAGTGTAAAAATTAATATATGAAGTTGAAAGTCTAATATGCCTTTTATCAATTCTAATATTATTAATAAAATATTAATTAATTTTTTTTCCGCGTTCGGAACTATTACTCCATCTCAACCAGGCTCCAACCCATCTTCTTCCTCTATATAAACAAAACCTAATTGCTACGGAAAGCTCACAAAACCCTCTTCAATGGCGGAAAAAATGAGGTTATCCACATTATTACTCTCCTTTTTCTTTTTCTTTTCTCCATCATTTTCGTTTGATTTCCCCAATGGAGCAGACTTGTGGTGCAAGAAAACCCCATACCCAGAAACCTGCAAATACTTCTTCAAGGATTACAAAAATGGCTTCAAACACAAATCCGAATTCAAAAAAATAGCAGTCCAAATTGCCCTGGAAAGAGCTTTAAGAGCTGAGAGCCATAATAAATGGCTAGGAGGAAAATGCAGAAACAAGAAAGAAAAAGCTGCATGGGCTGACTGCACAGAGCTCTACCAGAGCACCATTCTTCAACTCAACAAAACCATAAACCCTACGATGAAATGCACCGATTTAGATTCGCTGACTTGGCTCAGCTCGGCCCTGACAAATCTCGAAACTTGTCGGGCTGGATTCGTCGATCTAAACGTGGCAGACTATCTGTTACCACTCATGTCGAACAACGTGTCGAAGCTAATCAGCAACACTTTAGCCATCGACAGAGGTAACTCATCGGACCAAATTCCGGGCAAAATGAAGTTTATGAGGATGGTTTTCCGAATTGGGTCTCCGGCGGAGATAGGAAGCTCTTGCAGTCGTCGTCTCCGAAGGCTGACATTGTGGTGGCACAGGACGGGTCTGGAAACTACCGGACGGTGACGGAGGCGGTGGCAGCGGCCGGGAAGAGGAGAGGAAGTGGGAGGTTTGTGATATACGTGAAGAAGGGGGTTTACAAGGAGAATATAGTGTTGGGGACTAAGTTACAGAATATAATGATGATCGGAGATGGAATGAGATATACCATTATTACTGGTAGTAAAAGTGTCGGCGGTGGCTCTACGACTTTCAATTCTGCGACTGTCGGTAATCTCTCTCCTCTCTCTCTCTCTCTAGATTATAATTATTATGGTAATAAATTGATAAAATACAGAAACTATATAATAACTCTTTTTCTCTTTTTTCTAATTAATTCATTTAAAAATTTGATTTTCTACTTGTTTGATGCTGATATCTAATGTTTTGCTTTAGTAATAGTTATTTATGAAATAAATAGAGAAAGGTCAAAAATTTTCATATTTATTTAGAGAGAGAATTATTGTCCGAATTATAAATATTTTAAAGTCAACGGGACATCATCCAGAACCAAAATAAAAACATTTCTGTTTCTTGATATTTTAATTGGAACCCATCTTTAATTTGATGCATTATTTTTATTACATACCACGTGTGTATATGTACGCTAAATTTTGTTTCGAATTTTTTTTCTACAGCCGTGACGGGAGACGGGTTTATTGCTCGTGGTATCACATTCCGTAACACAGCCGGAGCTGAAAATCACCAGGCCGTGGCCCTCCGATCAGGTGCTGATCTATCTGTTTTCTTCCGATGCGGTTTCGAGGGATACCAAGACACCCTCTACGTACACTCCCAGCGACAATTTTATCGAGAATGCTACATCTACGGTACTGTCGATTTCATCTTTGGCAACGCTGCAGTCGTTTTGCAAAATTGCATGATCTTACCAAGAAAACCAATACCCGGGCAACAAATCGCGGTCACGGCCCAGGGTCGGTCCGACCCTAATCAAAACACGGGAATCTCGATCCAAAACTGTCGTGTCTCTCCCGCGTCAGATCTTGTACCCGTCCAAACCACAGTGAGAACGTACCTCGGAAGGCCATGGAAAGAGTATTCACGTACGGTTTTCATGCAAACGTTTCTCGATAAATTCATAAACCCAGCAGGGTGGTTGGAATGGAGCGGAAATTTCGCGTTGGATACTTTATATTACGGGGAATACAAGAATTTCGGACCTGGTTCGGCGACAAACCAGAGAGTGAAATGGAAGGGTTATCGAGTTATAACGAGTGCAACAGAGGCTTCAAAATTTACAGTACAGAACTTTATTGCCGGTAGTTCGTGGCTGCCCGGAACTGGAGTTCCATTCAGTGCCGGACTATGAGGAGACCGAGAAAAGAAGGAAGGATCGTCCAACTTCATTCTTTGAGCGTTTAATAAATCTAATTAATTTAATTTGACTTCATTTTATTTTGTCACAACTGCTTGTATCAGTGTTAAGTAATAATTTCGATATCAATTGATTTTTACGAATAAACTTTTATTCTCCAAATGTTGCAAAAAATAAAGATAATATATTGTTTCATCCAAGATGAACATTTAACTCAAGAAATAATTTCAAAGGCTAATGCAAATGGAAAATTTAGATTTAAAACCGAAAGAACAATATAATATATTAAATCAAATAATAAATAGAATTTAATATATCAAATTATTTCTTCTCCAACAAAAATAAAAGTTTTAGAAATATTAAATCAAATTTTAAAATATGTGTCAAAGGTTTATTTTTCAAAGAAGTTTAATTTTGGAAACTATTTAATTTGTTTACACATTATTTAAAATAATTATGGAATAATCAATATTGTAAAAACTATAACATATGAGTTCATTTGGGGAAAACTCTCAATTGTAATAATAGTTCATAAAAACTTATTTAATAAAAAAATAGAAATATTTTTTATATGTTGATTTTTAAAAGAATGAGTATAAGTAATCTATAATTTATAGTTCATAATCTATACCATTTTAATTTTATAGAAGTAGGAGAATGAGATGAAAAGTAAGAAAATAAATTGCTTAATATTGTAAATTATATCATAAAATGTAGAGGTGACAAACAAGCTGGCCAAGTCAAGCAGAGGGCCCGAGCTGAGCTTGAAAAAATTCATCTCACCGAGCTTGACAAGCCTAACGAATTGAGTCTAACGAGCTCGCTCAAAAAAATTTTCAACAGCGCAAGCCATGAGCCTAACGATACGAGCCGAGCCAGCCAGCTCAACAAGCCTAACAAGTCGAGCTTAACAAGCCGAACATACACAAATAATGTTATTTTATATAAATATATTATATATTTTTTTGAAAATTTAGTTATTAAAACTATAATAAATATTTATTATTGTAATAATAAAATTATTTTATTTTTTTAACATATAAAATGAAATCTAATTACAAAAAAAATATATAATTTGTTACATAATTGAACATATATTATTCGGTGTCTCAGGAAAAATGAGCATCCTCTCTCCATTAAACATGTTTTAAGATGTATTTTCAAGTAAGAATTCAAATACAAGCAACCAATATTAATTATGGCCAACAACGTAATAAAATTTCTTGAATAATTTTAAACTATTATTTAATTTTTAAACTTTTCATCAAAAAGAGAAATCATTAGAAACTTTATTGGACAAATATGGAAAACAAAAATAACAAAAAATATTTAATATTACATTTCGAAATGATTTAAAAAAGAAAGAAAGAAAACACAACGAAGAAAAAAGGAAAGAAAAAGAATAAAAAAAGATATAAAATGAAAGAGGAAGGAGGTGAAGAAGAGAGAAAATCCCACGTCAAATAGCCAGACATAAATTGAGGAATCAAAAAAAGTAGAAAATGAAGGGAAAGAGGAGTTGGGCTGTCCTCCTGGCAATGGGCAAGTGGGCTGCGTGTGAATGGCTCATTAGCGGGCTGCAGGCTAGGGATTACGTACTCGGCGGTCTGCTGGTCGCTCGACGTGCCAGCTAAGGAGTTGGCCTACAAGCCGACTTGTTTGGCCTGGTTTCAGACGAGTTCGCAAACCTAAAACATTAAGCTCGGCTCAACTAGTCCTCTGGGACCGGGCTGACCCAACTTGTCATTGTAGCAAGTCGAGTTGAGCTCGGCCAAACTATAGTGATAGGCTGACGAGCTATGGTGCTCGCTTGCCATCTCTAATAAAATGTATCTAAATTAGTGAACTCAGTTATACGTTTCTTTATATATTTTTTTACATTCGTCCATTATTCTTGAAAGAAAACGGTCATAATTAAATAAATTCTATGTTTTAATTTATAATATTTGGCCATTTACTCACTTACTGGAGTATGTCGTGAAAAAAATCAATGAAAAACAGTAATATCCATCAATTTTATATTCAGTACTCCTCTGAGTCAACCTTTTGCGTTATTTTAGAATTTTTCAATTCAGTCCTCGAACTATTTTTTTTTACAATTTAGCCTCCGAATTTTTAGACTTTTTCAATTCAGTTCCCGAACTATTTTTTTCGACAATTCGACCCCCGAATTTTTAAGTTTTTTCAATTCAATCCTCGAACTATTTTTTTTGACAATTCGCCCCCGAACTTCGAGAGCTTTTCAATTTAGTCCCCAAACTATTTTTTTCGACAATTTGGCCCCCAAACTTTTAGGTTTTTTCAAATCAGTCCCCGAACTATTTTTTTCGACAATTCAGCCACTGATCTTTTAGGTTTTTTCAATTCAGTCCTTGAACTATTTTTTTTGACAATTCGGCCCCCGAACTTTTAGGCTTTTTCAATTCAGTCCTCGAACTTTTTTTTTTGATAATTCGGCCCCCGACCTTTTAGGCTTTTTCAATTCAGTCCTCGAACTATTTTTTTTTTTTTGACAATTCGGCCCCCGAACTTTTAGGCTTTTTCAATTCAGTCATCAAACTTTTTTTTTGGACAATTCGCCCCCCGAACTTTGAGGGCTTTTCAATTCAATCCTCAAACTATTTTTTTCGACAATTTAGCCCCCAAACTTTTAGGCTTTTTTAAATCAGTCCCTGAACTATTTTTTCTGACAATTCGGCCCCCAAACTTTTGGGTTTTTTCAATTCAGTCTTCGAACTATTTTTTTTGACAATTCGGCCCCAAACTTTTAGAGTTTTTCAATTCAGTCCCCGAACTATTTTTTTCGACAATTTGGCCCTCGAACTTTTATAGTTTTTCAATTCAGTCTTTGAACTATTTTCTTCGACAATTCTGCCCCCAAACTTTTAGGTTTTCAATTCAGTCCCCGAACTATTTTTTTCGACAATTTGTACCTCGAACTATTTTTTCCGACAATTCAGCCCCCGACCTTTTAGGGTTTTTCAATTCAGTCCCCGAACTATTTTTTTCAACAATTCGGCCTCCGAACTTTTATGATTTTTCAATTCTGTCCCTGAACTATTTTTTTCGACAATTCGGCCCCCGAACTTTTAAGTAGAGCAAAAATGAAATGATAAGCTGAAACATAAATCCTAGTTATGCAGTTTCTACTTTCACATCTCAGTTGCATTCATATTCTTTTACTGATCTGATCCCTCGGTTCCATTGGGAGTTGGATCAAATTTCCCAAAGTCATACATCCTCTTCATCGATTAAGGGGCGAATTAGTTCCCTTAACAGTTGATCTGATCCTATATTCCATTAGGAAGCGGATCAATTTCCCAAAGTCATACATCCTCTTCATCGATTAAGGGGCAGATTAGTTCCCTTAACAATTGGTCTGTTACAATTTGTTCATGCCTTACCATGTCATTACATGTAAATTCATTTTCGTGTTCTTTCCAAAAACATGATACATGACATACACAAAACATTCGAACAAGCATAAACCTACTGTTTTGTGATGTAGACCCGAAGGTACACACATACTCTACTTACCTGGTCTCCTGAAAAACTTGGTTGAAATCTACCTCGGGAGTTTGCTCAAATCTAAAACCATAAATCGAGCATTAATTAAATCTTCACTAAACTTCATTCTAACCATCCAGAAATCTAAGGAAACTAATTTGGGAGCTCAGCTCATTGTGCATTCCCGATTCACCACAAACCAGAACTAACCCTCACTTACAGCATTCTCAAAATCTCATTTATAATCCCCTCTACCATCGATAGTTACAATGTAGCAAGAAATTGAAGTAGAACTCACCTAGTTTGGAGAAAAGTCGGAAAGGAAATCGTTGAGAGAAACTCTGCTTAGCTGAGCTGAACGCCAAATGAAGAAATGAAACAGTGGCAGCTAAAACCCTTAACTGACCTCTTTTATGTACTAGTCTTCCCAAATTACACCTTTGCCCTTATTTAGCCAATCCTTAACCTATTTAAACAACCAATCATAATCACTTATTTTCACAAGAATGAAAGTTACTAAATGATATTATTAATTAAGGTGGACAATACCGGTTGCTACAAATTTACTTCTCAAATCTCCTTTTATTTGAAATCTTCAGAACACACGCCCTAACTACTTATTGACAGGTAGAGATAGAGAGAGTATGAGACAAGAAACTACAACTTTGAGAAAGTAAATCACTCAATGGTCGAATAACTTGCCATGGTTTGTAGATTTTGTTTTGAATTTGATAAAATTCTCTGTTGTAGTTGATTTGTCGTGTTTTGAAATGGAACTTCTTAATTAGTGATTGTGTTTGACATTAGAGGTTTCACGGAACTCTGTTTAGATAATTTATATTTTCAACTTATCTACAATGAGGCAACAAGAAGTTGGTTTGATTAAACGGTCTTAACTGAGATGTTTTAGGCATTATGGAGTTTTTAGTTGATTTATTTTGGAAACATTCCCTTATACTTCTAGTAGAGTCTTTCTTTTTTGTCTGATGTTGGCAGAACAACTGTAAATTATTTGCTAATTTAATAGATGCTATAATTATACTAATTATATTTTTTTGTATGGGTCTTTTTCATGTTTTTCTTCTTATTACACTTCTTAGACCTTTATTAACTTTTCCCATGAAAATTGGAAAACAAGCTTCCCAAGGAGGATAGACCTTGGAAATCACTCTTAAATGGTTATTAACACTTAACGTTATCCGATGAATAATATAAAATTTTCAAACCTTTGTTGTCGCTTTTTTTTATATGAGTCTTTTGTTGTGAACTAATGTCTTGCAGTACCTTGTTGAGGAAAAGTAAAAAGTGTGTATAACATGTTGATCCACTTACTTTCTTAAGCAAAGCTTTATGTCATATCATGATGACCTGTTTTTTACTAACATATTGTGATTTTGTAAAGTTTTAAAACATATGTTTTTGTTAGCTTTTCAGTGTTTTGAATTTTCTTGATTATATTTTTTGTAGATTTTGAAAGAGCATGGTTGTATCATGAGATTCATTCCAATTTCTTGCCTTGGAGCTTCTTCATCATCTCCATCAAGATTCCTAAGAGCTAAAGCAACGGGAGAGGAAGCTGTTTTGAGGGAATTCTCAAAGGTAAAATCAATATCTTTGAATCAAGTCAGATTTCTATGTGAACTCAACTGTTCATGTTTAAATTAGTCGACTGAATTATTCTAATTTTGGAGTTCTTGATTGCACTGCTTAAAGGGTCTTGATCGCAGATTGCATTTTTATAAATGAGTGATCAATGATTATGGGATACATTTTTTATTTAATTTCAATTACATTCTAATTTGTGTAGACAAGTACAACGAGGTTGGGAGTCAATTCAGGAAATCTGTGAAACTACCCAGAGTAAAGTGAAATGCTTGGCTCATGATGTTGCTCTTGATCTAACTTTCAATCTTTGTTGATCGAAGGTATTAATTCTTTTAATTATATCTCAATAAGAATAGATTAAATACAAATTTTGTGCTTATAAAAATTATAATCTTTTTTGCCTCTTCTTCAACTTCATAAAAAAAATTCATTGTTTAGTCATAAATTCTTTTTCAATATTTAGTAATATAATATAAATAAAAGTTAATAAAATATCTACGATCATTGAATTGGTAAAATCCTCGTAAAATATCTACGATCCTTGTCGTTGTTGCGTATAGTGGAATACAAGCACTTTTGTCAAATGATTTGTCAACGAACCGATTGTCAAGGAAGTATTTATGCCCTTAATGTATGATCAAAATATGTGAGAATTGCTCTTTTGAAAATAATTTTAAGTTTAAAACTACTACTACTTGTTTTCTCATGTTTCATATGTTATTTTGTGCGTTGATATCAAACATTGGCAACACTCTTATTCACTTGCGCTTGTCATTAAATGGGTCTCCAACTAAATCATTACGCATACAAGGAACAACAATATAGCTCATAGAACTGCTGAAACAAGTTTGGTACAAAAATTTCCTTAAAACTCACCAACTGTTAGACTATATAGCATCAATTCCAGCTTATTGTCCAACACACCTTATGTCTCCATATGACATAATTATTAATTACTGTCATTCAGTATTACCGCACTTATTCTTCCCTTTTTATAATTATTCTATTTTCTTCAGATGGAGATATCGAGACAGTGATATATTAGGGAAGAAGATTAAGGTACTTGTGGGCTTTTAGTGATAGAATCAGCTCTTTGTTATACTATGGATACAATTTAGTGGACACTACAAAGAAAATTAGGTAAATTTCATCAATCAAGTGAACCATTTTGGCTGCACAATTGATCTATCGTTGATAGAAAGCTAATTGGATTCTCAAACTAGAAAAGTCCATTGGCTTTGTCTTGATTGAATCATCCCCATTTGCCAGTTCTAGAAGCCATTGATTTTTTAGAAGTTGTGGAGGAATAAACAAAAGTAAGCCAATCACACCAATCAAGAGAAACATTTCTTAAGGCAATGTGATTTAATGGTTCAGAACTTATGTGTTGGAAATGAAATAATTTGTTGAATTATCTAAGAAAATTTATCAACTAGAAATGTAAATTACATCATTTTAAGATATATCTCTATGTTAATAGAAATTTTCTGTTAGAATTATACTACTGCTCTGAAAATGTTCTTATCTCCATTATAATGCTCGTAGTTAATAATAAGATTTTTATCTCCATTTCAGTTGACACTCTTCGTTTCCCTTCATGATTAAATGAATCTCTTGCCTACCATGATCAACCTTTGTTGGTCATCATAATTGATAATATCAAAGTTTGTTCTAATAGGAGAATTAAATCATTATCCTTCAATCATTCTAATATTTTTTAGCATTGGATGGCGAACAGATTTTTAGGACGAATGGGAAGGTATTAGAGCTTGATGACTCCAACTTTGATTCCGCTATTTCATCTTGGTTGACTTCTATGCTCCTTGGTGTGGTCACTGCAAGCGTCTTTCTCCGCAGTTCCTCTCTTTCTCCGATTTCACCTAAATTAATCCTATTTAGTATTTCTAATTCAATTCATTAATTTCTATTTCTATGTGTTGATAGCAATTTCATAAAATTATTTATCAATGTCTCTCGAGTAATGATAAACTATTCAACTAACGAATTATTACCTTTCGGTCTCTAATCCTGAGAATTAATTAAATACATTAAGAACGAGAAATTAAGATATCATATGAACGCATTAACTATATCTAGTCTAACAACCTTTTTCATGGTAAATTATTCAGTGCCCGACTATTTATGACCTCTCGGTCTCAAAACAATCCTATGAACATGCTTTTGGTGATCAGTCAATTGCAAACTTTAAGATTAGAATAAAATACTCAACACAATATTAAAACAGAAAATTAATAATTTGAATTAAAGAAAAAACTAAATATTCATAATTTGGCTACATCGTAGCCCTAAAAAAGAAAATTAGTTCATGTTAGAATAAAGAAAAACAACGAGATTAATAAAGATGATCATAGTTTAGAAGAAAAAGAAAAAGAAAAACTATGCTGAAATTCAGTTCCCGAAGCTCTCGCTCCGTTCCGGTCTTTGTCTCGCTAGGGCTCCTTTGAATCTCCCTCTATCGTCTGAATGGGCTCTCCCTTCATATTTAGTTAACCTAATTCTTAATTAATCTGAAGCCCACAATCATCTTCAACGGCTGAGATTAAAAACAGATTACTCGGTTAATTTACATAGCCGATCGATCGGCTATACCTCTACTTTTTTATTAGTAAAATCTTCAGTCGATCGATCACTTGAGATGGTCGATCGATCGGCTAGTCTTATGTATTTCCATTTTTCTGGTTTCCTTTAGCCGATCGATCGCCAGTATGTGGTCAATCGATTGCCAGCGCTTCTATTCTTTTTCAATATTTGATAAATCAGCTATGTGTCCATGCTGCTTATTATTTTTCTATCCTTTTTCTTTTCTGTGACAAATGGAATTCACCAGACCCGTAATTCTTCAATTTCTCTACACACTTACACCAAACATATCAGAATCTTTCATATACTTGAGTAAAACTCATCAATTCAAGTATTAAAAAGTACAACAAAATGTGTAAAATACACGCTTATCACACCCCCAAACTTGAATGAGATCTTGTCCTCAAGCAAACAAAACTAAGCGAAAATATCACAGATATATATAATCCAATCTCATATACTAAGCATAATACAATATAGTGGTAAAGCAATCTTCATCAAAGTTTTTAGTAATTCGTCTCAGCTTGAACAATTTATACTAAAAGCTACCAAGATGAACACTTAGCAAAATAATTACTCATACTAGCGTATTGACAGTCGCTTACTTAGAAATCCTCGTGTGTGTGTGTTCATTCTTATTTTCTTCTAACTGCTAGGTCAACTAATGTAACACCCAAAAAATTTCCCTTGACGTACGTAGACCTTATATTAGATGTTTTGGGAGCTTAATGTAATGCTAGGGTTATACTACGCGTAGAGTGAAATTGGAAGAGAAAGTTAAGAGGAAACCCTAGATTTAATTAGTTAGAAATTGGGGTTGAGTTGATTTACTTTAATGTAATTAAAAGTGAACAAAAGAGGATAGAAATAGAAGCTTCCACGTTGGAATGAAGAAAGGAAGAGTATGAGTGTTGAAAAGTCAAAAGGGGATAGAAATAGAAGCTTCCTAATTTTAGTGTTTTAAAGGTTAGATGGATTAGTTTAGGTTATTTTTAGAGCTAGATTAAAGTTTTGGAGAAAGTTATACAAAAACTTGTTTTGTAAACTAAGTGCACCGATTCTGTTTTGAGGTTTTCGGTCTGGCAGAGTAACGAAATGGGGTGGCACGTCGAAATACGTTGAAAAATGAATAAGTTATGGCCATTGGAAGTTAGAACACTAAAATTGGTGGAAAAATCGGGTTTTAAGTGTTAGTTTGTAAAGTTGGCTCAAATTTGTTGCTAGATCTTAGTTATACATTTCCTAGAACTCTTAGAAGTTTACTAAGTGGATTGTTTCCTTAATGTGCTAGGTTATTGACCGAGTAAGTTGTGTAATTGGAGTAAGCCATAACGTGCGGAGTATCTAGGTAAGTAATGGAGTGTATGTGTTTTGCCTTCGGGCCTACACCATGGAATGGTAGGGATTGTTTGATTGTTGTTGTGTTTTATTTTGTGTTGAACATTGTGTGTCATGCATCATGGTTTTCCAACTACGAAAATACATGTTTTGAGCATTGTTTGTAAACGGTGAGAGTGGAATGTAAAAGATAAGAATATATGAAATGCAATGCGATCTTTTGATGGAGTCACCTCGTTGATATACGATGCATGAAATAGGGCAATTCGAGAGGGACTCTACAAAAGAAACGTGGAATAAAATACGTAAAAGGGGAACGCTTCGATGTTAAGTAGAAGGTTCCGTGAACGCTTCGATGTTAAGTGCTAATAAGAAAGCACTAGAAGGTTCAGCGATCGAGTATAACGCTTCAATGTTAGTGGGAAACCACTAGAAGGTTATGCAGTCGTGACTGGGTGAAGATCGTGTATGGTCATCCCGTGTGTCAACACGATGTGTGCCTCGGATCTAGCTCTGCGGGGTCAATGCGTGACCATCTCGATAGGATAGGTATCCGCTTGACTCCCACGTGAAAGTGAAAGAGTAATGAAAAGAAAATGAAATGAACACAACAGAGGGTTACAAACTGCATGTGTTAGGGCTGTGTGTGAGTGTTGTGGTGCATTGTGCATGGTTTTGAACTGCATTGTTCCCTACTTACTAAGCATTAGGCTTACGTTTTGTGTTCTGTGGTGTAGGTGGCGACGTCTTTACAGGTGAAAGCTACGAAAAAAGCTAGGTGTGGGACGCAGTCGGTGATGTACGCGGTATGCCGGTGCAGGCAGTTGTCGGGGCAAATCGACCATGATCTTCGGAAAGATGTGGGTGGAAAGGTATTTTTGGATCGTGTTTAGTTTATACTTATTTTGGAGGTTTGTAAGAGTTTGTCCTTTAATTGGATTTGTTGTATAAAAGCTAGGGATTTATAACGTTGTAAAGAATGTTTTGGAACTGTTTTGAATATGTTTTATAAAGTGTTGAATTTCAGGTTTTGGGTTTTGGTAATTTTAGTCGTTATGCTGCTCGTTTGGTTTTAAAATAAACAACGTCGGGTTTCACAGTTTCTACATTATCGTTGACATTTTGAGGTCAGTTTTCCAAGATTTTTACGAAGCACGGAGTCGGGGATGCGGGATTGTTGGGATGAAATTTTGGGTGAATTGGAATAGTTTGGCTCGGTGGAAAATTAGGGAAAAGTGAAAAAGGGTGCGGAGGGGCAGAGGCGTGTGCGCGCGGTGCAAGGGAGTGCACGCAGGAGGCACGCTAGGCCCGCGTAGCACCCAGCGGCGATCGATCAGCAGGCGCTACTGTTGGTGTGCCTGGTGACCCGAGAGGTCGCCGATCGTTTGTGCCCATCGCCGATCAATCGGCACCTCGCAAGCGCGTGGGTCGCTGCTGCGCGCGGCGCCCAGACCGGGCCAGACTGGTTTTTTTTTTTAAATTTTTTGATTTTCAAATATGTTTTGACATGACCTTTTTCGACGTATTTTAGGCACGTTTTCCAACTGTTCAAAAAACTCAAAAATCGAGTCAAAAATTTATCAAAAATTATTTTAAATTTCGTTTTAAATGCGAGATTTGTTAGCAAAGTAGCATATCGAGCCGGGGTGGGTTCGGGGGCGTTACAGGATGGTATCAGAGCAAAATGGTTGATTCGTTCAAAAGATTGCCCGACAATGTCGGCCGCCATGCAACGTGCTTCACCGACTGTAAGTATTTCTTTCTACTTTTAGTTAGTTTATATCTAAGATTAAATTGTTTTAACCCTGTACATGATTAGAATAAAATGCCGAGGAACTCAGAACGACCCGAGCGACCTAGAAACGAACTAGGACAACCTAGAAATCCATTGGAGGAGTCAGTAAGGTAGCTTGCAGAGATGGTCAGGAGGCAAGCCGAAATGTTTGGATTCATGATAAGGATAAGTTCTAGTGGATAGAGATTTTGGAGATTGAAGCCTCTGGCATTTGAAGGTCAGTTGATAGATCCGACAGCTGCTGATCGATGGATATACACAATCGAGAACATGTTTAAACTTGCCGAAGTGGAGGAAGAGAATAAAGTAAAGTGTGCAACGTCCCACTTGGCCAATGACGCTCAGAGCTGGTGGGAGACGGTGGAAGCTACCACCGGTGCTCAGGATTTAACTTGGAAAGAGTTCAAAGACCTATTTTATGACAAGTATTATAACAGGACGGTCCAAGCTACTAAATGTATGGAATTTTTGGGGTTAAAGGAAACTGGATCGGTGGGGGAGTTCATCCAACAATTTGAATCTCTGTCTCGGTTTGCCAGCCATATGGTTAGCAGAGAAAAGGATAAAGTATTTCAGTTTGTACAGGGCCTAAAACCGAAAATTTATATGTTGGTGAAAACCTTCAGAATTGATGGAGTGTCGTTCACTAGAGTTGTGGCTAAGGCCTTAGAGGTGGACGAGGCTGCTGGCAAATTTATTAAACCTGCTGAAGCCCCGAAGAGCATGTTCAAGGATAGTACAGGCCAGATGAGCGGAGAGGGATCATCTTTCCAGTTCCAGGGAACAAAGAGGTTGGGGGGGTGTAACGCCCCGAGTTCTCTGAACCTAGTTCGTTACTCATAATCCGAGCATAACTAAGAAACTTTGGATCAAATTTAAAACTTCGCTCAAAAGTCAAAATTTGACATTTTCAAAAATTTCAAAACATTTAAAAACTTGATGCGGAAATTCTTTTGAGCAGAACAGAATTAAGCAAAGCTATAAAACAATGTTTGAATAATCGGTTAAGATATTAAGAAATAATTCGGCCATAAGAGATCAAGACTTAAGCGTGAAGACTTGAAAATCGTAAGAGTCAAACGCATCTGCCGCTAAATAAATTCAACGAAAAAGGGCAGAGACATAAACTGAAGACTTCCACCGATGACAAAACGATAAATTTATTATACACATCTACCGATGACGTCAGCCGGATGATTCATCCATCCAACCTCTGCCGACCACAAACGACAAATGTTCTCAGCCTACATCTACCCATAGAACGTTCTGCGTCTTCCGATCGCTAAACGACAAAAGACTTCTTCTCGCATTTTTCGATCACTAAACGACAAAAAAACTTCTTCTCGCATCTTCCGATCACTAAATGACAAAAATCTTTTATTCACACACACACACTTACACACACACCGTTCACAAAACGACAAGGCTACTAGAGACTCATACCGAAGACACCTACCGATGGCTTCTACTGAAGACATCTTCCGATGGCCTCTACTGAAGACATCTTCTGATAACGTCAGTCGGATGATTCAATCCTCCAACATCTGCTGACGGACAAAACACCCAACTTCTACCGATAGACTAAAAAGAGACTCTAACAAGGAGTAAGTCTGACTACTAAACGATTTTGTACATTTTGCTGAAATCTCTCATTCAGACATTAGATGTATCAGACATTCAGACATCCAGAAAAGAAGATCACAGAAGCGTTAAAAGAAGTATCAAACTTCTACTGTCATTAAAATTCTCAGAACATTTCATCAGAATACCTAATCACTGAAAACTCTCATTCAGACAAAAGTTAAACCGCCTCATCAAAACACCTAACCGTAGCATAGAAGTGCTCCCCCAACTTCACCTATTCCTCAGTAAACTCAGGGAATTCACCTGTTGAAAAGCTCAGCACCTACATCACAAAACTCATCTATTAGCCTAATGCTAAGTAAGTAAAGCAGTAATGAAATGAAATGCTGACCATAAATTCCTAAACATGCAAATTTCTACTTTCTCATCTCAGTTGCATATGCATTCGTTTATGATCTGATCCCCTATGAAATTAGGAGTTGGATCACTTCTCCCAAAGTCATACATTCTCTCTCTTGATTAAGAGGTTGATTAGTTCCCTTAACAAACTGTTCATATCCCCCTGTGAAATTGGGGTTTGGATCACTTCCCCCAAAGTCATACATCATCTCTCTTGATTAAGAGGCGGATTAGTTCCCTTAACAACTGTTACAGTCTGTTCATTCCTTACCATGCCATTTCATGTAAATTCATTTTCGTATATTTTCAAAATATGATGCATGACATACAAACAAAATCAAGCATACACAATCCTACTGTTTTGTTATGTAGGCCCGAAGGCATAAGCATACTTTACTTACCTGGCTCCCTGAAAAAGCTCGGTTTCAACTACTTTGGAAGCCTTGCTCACCTAGAGTCATAAACAGAATACCAATTAGATCTTCACTAACCTCATCCTATACCATTCAGAAATCCTAGGAGCTAGTTTGGGACTCTGTCCTATGTGCATTCCCGATTCATACGAGATCCGACTCAACTCCTACGCCCTGCATTTCCTAGGAACATGCATCTACGATACTCCTCTATCATCTATAATCATAATACAGTAAGATACCTCAGTAAAACTCACCTAAGTCGAAGGAAAAATCGGAGAAGGATCTCTTAGCGCACTCTGCTGAGCTGAGGAGCTGAGAGTCGAAAATGATTTGGGAAACAGTGGCGGTTACAGTGCATTAAACCTAAAACCTCTTTCCTTAAATACGTTATCCACTTTTAAATTTTCAATTACCCTTATGTCCTCGCTTAGTCATCCATTAACCCTACTTTTATTATTACCATATAAAGTTTGCCATTAATTTAAAAAAAAAAGATTAGAGAAGCGGTTTGATAGAACCGGGTGTTACAATCTACCCTCCTTAAAAGAATTTTGTCCTCAAAATTCAGTACCTGAATAATTCTGGATGTTGGTCCATCATGTCTTGCTGGCGCTACCAAGTTGTCTCCTCTATGTTCTGATTATGCCATAAGACTTTCACCAGTGGAACTTCTTTGTTACGCAACACTTTCACAGCATAGTCTAGGATCCTTACTGGTTTCTCCTCATATGCAAGGGTAGGATGAACTTTAATACTCTGCTGTTCCACAATCTGTGATGGATCTCGTACATACTTCTTCAACATAGATACATGGAACACATTATGGATTCCTTCCATAGAGGTGGGTAGCTGTAATTCGTAAGCTGCCTTCCCGATCCTTTTTAAGATTGGAAAGGGTCCAATAAATTTGGGGTTCAATTTGCCTCTCTTACCAAATCTCACAACGCCTTTGAATGGTGATATATTAAGAAAAACTTCATCACCTACTTTAAACTCTAATTCTCTGCGTCTTCTGTCGGCATAGCTTTTCTGTCGGCTTTGAGCTGTTAAAATCCTCTGGCGGATGAAGGCAACCTTCTCAACAGTTTGTTGCATAATATCAGGACCAAGCAACTGTGCTTCACCAACTTCATCCCAGTACAAAGGAGATCTGCATTTACGTCCATACAATGCCTCATAAGGTGCCATCCTTATTGTTGCCTGAAAACTGTTATTATAGGAAAATTTCACTAGTGATAAATATTTACTCCAAAATCCTTGAAAATCTAGTATGCATGCACGGAGCATATCTTCTAAGGTCTGAATAGTTCTCTCGGATTGTCCGTCTGTTTGAGGTTGAAAAGCTGTGCTAAAACTAAGCTGTGTTCCCATAGCCTTGTGCAAGCTCTTCTAAAACTTAGATGTGAATCGAGAATCTCGGTCTGAAACTATGGTACCTGGAACTCCATGTAACCTAACAATCTCTTGCACATACAATTCAGCAAGCTGATCCATCGAGTATGTCATCTTTATGGGCAGGAAATGAGCAGATTTGGTTAGACGATCCACAATCACCCAAATTGCATCATGTCCTCTCGTTGTCCTAGGCAATCCTACCACAAAATCCATCGTTATTTGCTCCCATTTTCATTCGGGGACTGTAAGGGTTGCAATGTTCCCGAGGGTCTCTGATGCTCAGCTTTAACCTGCTGACAACACAAACATGATCCTACATACTCTGCCACACACCTTTTCATACTTGGCCACCAATAATGCTGTTTAAGATCCTTGTACATCTTTGTACTCCCAGGGTGAACAGAGAATCTGAAAGAATGTGCTTCGGAAAGAATCTCATCTCGAAGTTCTTTAATGAGAGGAACAAACCATCTATTTCTAAACTTAAGGATTCTATCAGCAGAATAGTTAAAATCTGATTTGTCCGTAGAATCCATGCTTAACTTGTACTTGTTACACCCGTCATTATTCGTCTGAGCTTCCTTTATTTTCTCCAGAATAGTAGGCTTTAGGGTTATGGCTGAAAGCATAGCTGATACACTGGATACTACCTCTAGATTAAACCTTTGGAATTCAGACTCTAAGGCTAATGACATATCGAAAATCATAGTTGGGGTTGATGTCGTTACTCTACTCAAAGCATCTGCCACAACATTTGCTTTGCCAGGATGGTACTTAATCTCAAAATCATAATCCTTTACGAATTCCAACCATCAACGTTGCCTCATATTTAATTCCTTCTGTGTGAAGATATATTTCAGACTTTTATGGTCCGAGAATATTTCACAAGTTTGTCCATACAAGTAATGCCTCCAAATCTTAAGTGCAAATACCACTGCAACTAATTCTAGGTCATATGTAAGGTAATTCTTCTCTTGTGTTTTCAACTGTCTAAAAGCATAGGCTATTACCTTACCATCTTGCATCAACACACATCCAAGACCAATGTTGGAAGCATCACAATAAATGCTGAATTTACAATTTTCAACAGGAAGGGTTAATATTGGGGCATTGGTTAGTTTCTGTTTCAAAGTCTGGAAACTGGATTCGCATTCCTCAGTCCATGCATACTTAATATTTTTCCTAGTTAACCGAGTGAGGGGTGTAGCAATCTTCGAGAATCTTTCAATAAATTTCCTGTAGTATTCTGCTAAGCCAAGGAAACTCCAAATGGTTGGGGTCACTCCTTAACTGCTTGAACCTTGGCTGGATCGACAGATATCCCATCTCCAAAGATCACATGACCAGGAAAGTGAACTCTGTCCAACCAAAACTCACACTTGGAAAACTTAGCATAAAGTTGGTGCTGTCTAAGTACTCCTAACACCAAACTCAAATGCCTTGCATGCTCGTCCTTAGTACGTGAATAGATTAAAATGTCATCTATAAACACAATAACAAACATGTCCAAATACTCATGAAACACCTTATTCATAAGATCCATGAAGGCTGCTGGTGCATTTGTCAATCCAAAGGACATAACCAAAAACTCATAATGTCCGTACCTTGTGCGAAAGGCAGTCTTTGGGATATCTTCAGATTTAACTTTCAATTGATAGTAACCTGACCTTAGATCAATTTTAGAGAAGACTCTTGCATCATTAAGTTGGTCGAATAAATCATCAATCCTTGGCAATGGATACTTGTTCTGGATAGTTAACTTATTTAGTTCCCGATAATCAATGCACATCCGCATCGATCCATCCTTCTTTTTGACAAAAAGAACAGGTGCACCCCACAGTGAAAAGCTAGGACGTATGAACCCTTTCTCCAATAGATCCTCCAACTGCTTTTTAAATTCTTTTAGTTCTGTTGGTGTTAGCCTATATGGATTTTTAGACACAGGTTCGATGCTGGGGTAAACATCTACAACAAATTCAATTTCTCTATCTGGTGGTAAACCAGAAAGGTCATCTAAGAATACTTTAGGAAAGTCTTGGACAACTAAGACATTTTGTGGATTTGCCTCCCCTACAAGTTGTGTGTCTAAAACGCTAGCTAAGAAGCACGAATACTCTCCACATGGGGAAGGTCTAGTGTTAATAGAAGTCATCACAGACATTTCTTTATTCTTCTTTGAAGCTTGAAAGGTATGTTTCAAACTACCAGGGGGTTGGAAGCTAACTATTCCAGTCCTAAAATCAATTGTGGCGTGGTGCTTAAACAACCAGTCCATCCCTAAGATTGCATCAAATCCCTTTATATCCATAATAATGAGATCAGTAGGTAAATTCTTGTTTCCCACTATCACCACACTATTAAGTATCACTCGACTAGAGTGTATGCATTCACCAGTGGGTAATGTGACATTAAACATATATTCAGATGGCGTAGGTTGTACATCTAGCTTAACAGCAAATGCAGATGCTATAAATGAATGTGTTGCACCAGAATCTATTAAAGTAAAAGCAGGTATAGAGTTGATCAATATAGTACCTGATACAACAGCGGGCTGTTACTCACCCAACTCCATCATGGAGAATATTCTCGGTTTAATCATGGTAGGGCCACTCTTAGAAGCTGGGCAGTCTCTGCTAATATGATCGACCTTGTTACAATTGTAGCATCTGGTGATTCTAGGCTTCGGGCATTCTTTGATCGTGTGTCCAACCTCCTCACAGTTGAAACACTTCCAAAAGCCCAATCTGTACTCGCTCGGGTGGTTCTTCAGGCACTTAAGACACTGGGGAAATTTCCTGACATTCTGTATCTTCCCTCATGTACTTTGGCTAATCTGGCCTTCACTGGGTCTCTTCATTCCTCTTTGTTGGTGTGGCTGGACAAACTTTTGTGGGACCTCTTTTGGTCCAGCACACTTCCTTTCAGCTTCTTCCACTTCCAGAGCAGTAGACACAACTTCACTGAATGTCAAGCCTTTAATATCACAAAATTTAACTCCTCGGTAAATTTTCGGCTTCAGCCCATGCACAAATTTGAACACCTTATCCTCGTCCCTGTGAGCAAAATGTCCAGCAAACCTGGACAGGGACTCGAATTGCCTACTGTACTCGGCCACAGACCCTGTCTGCTTCAAGTTCAGAAATTCCAACTTCTTTGCAGTTTGGACAGTGATGCTAAAATACTTCTCATAGAAAATGTCCTTGAATTGTGACCAAGTCATCGCCGAAACATCAGTGGTGGTCTCTATTTTTTCTCACCAGAGTTGAGCATCACCAGCCAAATGAAACGTTGCCAACTTGACCTTGTCTCCTTCTCCAATGTTGGCACACCTAAACATACTCTCAATCTTTCAAAGCCACCCTTCAGCAATAACCGGATCAGACGACTGTCCATCAAATGTGGGTGGTCGTAGCCTCCTGAATCTATCTCCAGAATGTTCATTGCTAGAACTCGAGTTGGCACTTCCTTGTACCTCTCGGTTCAACAGCACACCTAACTGATCGGACTGCTGACGCACTAAGTTTGTTTGCTGACGCACCAGATCTGTCAGCTGCCTAATCACGCTAGGATCTTCCTCAGCTCTCAAGTTGGGCATCTTTCTTGGTACTCTTGGTCTTCTCGGTCGTCTAGAAATCTTACTAGATTTCCTGCATAGGGTTAACTACTCTCATAAACATCTAATAACTAAGGCTAACATAAACACTTACAGTTGTCTCTGATACCATACTGTAACACCTCGAGTTCTCTGAACCCAGTTCGTTACTCATAATTCGAGCATAACTAAGAAACTTTGGACCAAATTTAAAACTTCGCTCGAAAGTCAAAATTTGACATTTTCTAAAATCTCAAAACATTTAAAAACTTGCAGCGGAAATTCTTTTGAGCAGAACAGAATTAAGCAAAGCTATAAAACAATGTTTGAATAATCGGTTAAGATATTAAGAAATAATTCGGCCAGAAGAGATCAAGACTTAAGCGTGAAGACTTGAAAATCGTAAGAGTCAAACGCATCTGCCGCTAAATAAAGTCAACAAAAAAGGGAAGAGACATAAACTGAAGACTTCCACCGATCACAAAACGACAAATTTATTATACACATCTACCGATGACGTCAGTCGGATGATTCATCCATCCAACCTCTGCCGACCACAAACGACAAATGTTCTCAGCCTACATCTACCCATAGAACGTTCTGTGTCTTCCGATTGCTAAATGACAAAAGACTTCTTCTCGCATCTTCCGATTACTAAACGAAAAAAAAACTTCTTCTCGCATCTTCCGATCACTAAATGACAAAAAACTTCTTCTCGCATCTTCCGATCAATAAACGACAAAAAAAACTTCTTATCGCATCTTCCGATCACTAAACGACAAAAATCTTTTATTCACACACACACACACACACCGTTCACAAAACGACAAGGCTACTAGAGACTCATACCGAAGACACCTACCGATGGCTTCTACTGAAGACATCTTCCGATGGCTTCTACTGAAGACATCTTCCGATGACGTCAGTCGGGTGATTCAATCCTCCAACATCTGCCGGCGGACAAAACACTCAACTTCTACCGATAGACCAAAAAGAGACTCTAACAAGGAGTAAGTCCGACTACTAAACGATTTTGTACATTTTGCTGAAATCATTCTAATCAACACAAATCCACAATTCTTAAAAATTCAGAATAGAAAGCTACAATCGAAATCGAATCATATTTCCAAATCTAGAAAAGAAGATCACAGAAGAGTTAAAAGAAGTATCAAACTTCTACTGTCATTAAAATTTTCAGAACATTTCATCAGAATACCTAACCACTGAAAACTCTCATTCAGACAAAAGTTAAACCGCCTCATCAAAGCACCTAACCAGAGCATAGAAGTGCTCCCCCAACTTCACCTATTCCTCAGTAAACTCAGGGAATTCACCTGTTGAAAGCTCAGTTCCTACATCACAAAACTCATCTATTAGCCTAATGATAAGTAAGTAAAGCAGTAATGAAATGAAATGCTAAACATAAATTCCTAAACATGCAAATTTCTACTTTCTTATCTCAGTTGCATATGCATTCGTTTCTGATCTGATCTCCCTATGAAATTGGGAGTTGGATTACTTCTCCCAAAGTCATACATCCTTTCTCTTGATTAAGGGGCGGATTAGTTCCATTAACAAACTGTTCAGATCTCCCTGTGAAATTGGGGTTTGGATCACTTCCCCCAAAGTCATACATCATCTCTCTTGATTAAGAGGCGGATTAGTTCCCTTAATAACTGTTATAGTCTGTTCATTCCTTACCATGTCATTTCATATAAATTTATTTTCGTATATTTTCAAAATATGATGCATGACATACAAACACAATCAAGCATACACAATCCTACTGTTTTGTGATGTAGGCCCGAAGGCATAAGCATACTTTACTTAACTGGCTCCATGAAAAAGCTCGGTTTCAACTACTTTGGAAGCCTTGCTCACCTAGAGTCATAAACAGAATACTAATTAGATCTTCACTAACCTCATGTTATACCATTCAGAAATCCTAGGAGCTAGTTTGGGACTCTGTCCTATGTCCATTCCCGATTCATACGAGACCCGACTCAACTCTTACGCCCTGCATTTTCTTGGAACATGCATCTACGATACTCCTCTATCGTCTATAATCATAATGCAGTAAGATACCTTAGTAAAACTCACCTAAGTCGAAGGAAAAAATCGGAGAAGGATCTCTTAGCGCACTCTGCTGAGCTGAGGAGCTGAGAGTCGAAAATGATTTGGGAAACAATGGCGGCTACAATGCATTAAACCCAAAACCTCTTTCCTTAAATACGTTATCCACTTTTAAATTTTCAATTACCCTTATACCCTCACCTAGTCATCCATTAACCCTACTTTTATTATTACTATATAAAGTGTGCCATTAATTTAAAAAAAAAATTAGAGAAGCGATTTATATAGAACCGGGTGTTATAGGGGGAGATTTAAGTGATCAGCAAAGAGAAAAGAAGTAGAGAAGGTTTCCAAAGTGTCCAAAGTGTCTGAATTATCATCCAGGAGAGTGTGGACAATATGCGGGAAAGTGCTATAACTGCTTTGGAACTGGCCATATGGCCCGAGATTGTCCAAAGCCAAAGACAAAACGGTGTTTTAATTGCAAAGAGCCCGAGGCATTTAGTTAGAGATTGCCCTACAACAAAGAAGGGACTAGTTAAGGCGGAGCCGAGGATCTTCACCATGATTGAGCCAGATGGTAAGGTTTACCAGCCATGACCTCAGGTAAGGTATTTATAATTCGGTGGGTTTTTTTTTTATTTGGATACGTTGGGGTATGGTGTGAAATTTTTGGTGGTTCGTAGTAAAGTTAAGTTGGAAGTGAGATTAGTTGGATGTTGGTTGGTAGGATACCGTTAGGATTTTAGCAAGGGAAGAAGTAACGACATGAAAAGGATTTAGGGCTGTTGGTTACGCTAAATGTTTTAGCTGAACGATTTGAATTAATAAGATGAAGAAGTTTGCCCCGGTGCGACAAACTAGATAGGGGCCAAAGATTGAAGTTGGTAGTATTCAAGGAAGTTTTGTGGTGGTGTGTGCGAGGTAAGATCGGACCGATATTTTAATGGTAATGAAAAATGTTAGATCTCTACGGTTCTATGGACTGCCCAACATTGAATTAGAGGACCCTGCAAGAGTAGTGCTAGGTTTGAGGACTTGAAAAGGCAGAGAATTTTGGATGGACGCTATGAGAGAAAAACCTAGAAAGAAATTGAGTTAGAGAATTTTATAAGTTAAGTATAGGGAAGTCAATAGTTGTAGTGATTATTGAGGGTTGGGGTGTATAGTTTAGAATGACCCAAACTAGAGTCATAGAGGGTTGATAATCCTCAAAGAATGCTTGAGACTATAATTATTGAGAGGAGAGTCGTGAATGCAGCAATGAGGGATTGTTGTGGAGGGAGTGGATAAAGAATTCCTCATTGAGGAGCCATGGCAGTAAGTTTTGGGATACCGAATAGAGAATTTTATTCAATAAATACATGGGTGGTCGAGTGCTAGAGTACGTAGTTAGAATGATTGGGAATTTGGAGATCAAGGTGTGGTCCACACCAGTAGACAACTAAGGCTATAGGGGAACTGAAGTGAGTATTGCGGCATATTTATGAGAAAACTAATGAAGTGTGTAATGAGAGAAACATAGTTTGGGAGGTAAAGGTTCGATATAGAAATAGAAATGTTGAATGAGAGGAATAGAAACTCGCTCGAAGGATGTTCGAGTGCCTTAGGGATAAGATTAAGTTAGAAAATTGAGGGTCCAACTCGTACATAACGAAGTCAAAACTACTGATTTAGTAGTGTTATAGGAAAGAGATAAATGAGGAGGTTAGTTAACTTTAGTGAGGAGTTAAACTAAGAAGATTAGTCAGTAAGGATTGAGTATCTCGTGTGAAGTGAAGAAAATTGTAATCGCACGGGGATGATTTTGTGAGTGCACTTAGAAATAAGGTTCATGAAGGGTTAAATGAATGGAGCTCAAGGAACCATTAGAGTTGAGAACTAAGTTAGAGGAGTTGAGGGTATAAGTGATGAGTGCTTAAGTGAAATTCAATGGAAGTATCAGTATTCGAGCTATGGAGTGCAAAGTAGGTGGATAGCTTGGAATGAGTAAGTTGAGGAATAACGAGAGTACAAAAATTTTGAGAACAAAATTTTTGTAAGGAGGGTGGATTGTAACACCCAGAAAATTTCCCTTGACGTATGTAGCCCTTAGATTAAATGTTTTGGGAGCTTAATGTAATGCTAGGGTTATACTAAGCGTAAAGTGAAATTGGAAGAGAAAGTTAAGAGGAAACCCTAGATTTAATTAGTTAGAAATTGAGGTTGAGTTGATTTACTTTAAGGTAATTAAAAGTGAACAAAAGAGGATAGAAATAGAAGCTTCAACGTTGGAATGAAGAAAAGAAGAGTATGAGTGTTGAAAAGTCAAAAAGTGAGGTTGGAAAGTCAATTTGAAATTATGAACCAATGGGAGGAAAAAATTAAATAGAAGGGGATTACTTTTGGATGCTTTTCACGTTGGATTAATGGTAGTGAAGGGTGTGGGTTAATTTGCAAAATTCAAGTGTTGGTGGTAAAATTTAAAAGTAGAAAAACTTTTATTTTATAAATTGGTAAAGTGGTTGTTAAAATTTCAAAATCTACTTTCTTCCTTCCTTCTCCCTCGTGAAAACCAGCAGCAAGAAGGGCTTCCCCTCCACCTTTTCATCAAGATTTTCAAGAGTTTTGAGTGGTAAGTTAAGTGGGTTTTGAGTTTAATATCTTTAGGTGTTGAGTTTTGGTGTTTTGGTGTGGTTTTGGTTGAATTTGTTTAGGGTTTGGAAACCCTAAAGAGAAGGGTCCGAAATTTTGGTTTCAATTGTTAGTTTCCTTCCTAATTTTAGTGTTTTAAAGGTTAGATGGATTAGTTTAGGTTGTTTTTAGAGTTAGATTAAAGTTTTGGTGAAAGTTATACAAAAATCGGTTTTGTAAACTAAGTGCACCGATTCTGTTTTGGGGTTTTCGGTCTGGCAGAGTAACGGAATGGGGTGTCACGTCGAAATCCGTTAAAAAACGAATAAGTTATGGCCGTTGGAAGTTAGAACACTAAATTTGGTGGAAAAATCGGGTTTTAAGTGTTAGTTTGTAAAGTTTGCTCAAATTTGTTGCTAGATCTTAGTTATACATTTCCTAGAACTCTTGGAAGTTTACTAAGTGGATTGTTTCCTTAATGTGCTAGGTTATTGACCGAGTAAGTTGTGTAATTGGAGTAAGCCATAACGTGCGGAGTATCTAGGTAAGTAGTAGAGTGTATGTGTTTTGCCTTCGGGCCTACACCATGAAACGGTAGGGATTGTTTGTTGTTGTGTTTTATTTTGTGTTGAACATTGTGTGTCATGCATCATGGTTTTCCAACTACGAAAATACATGTTTTGAGCATTGTTTGTAAACGGTGAGAGTGGAATGTAAAAGATAAGAATATATGAAATGCAATGCGATTTTTGATGGAGTCGCCTCGTTGATATACGATGCATGAAATAGGGCAATTCGAGAGGGACTCTACAAAAGAAACGTGGAATAAAATACGTAAAAGGGCAATGCTTCGATGTTAAGGGCTAGTAAGAAAGCACTAGAAGGTTCAGCGATCGAGTATAACGCTTCGATGTTAGTGGGAAACCACTAGAAGGTTATGCGGTCGTGACTGGGTGAAGATCATGTATGGTCGTCCCATGTGTGAACACGATGTGTGCCTCGGATCTAGCTCTACAGGGTCAATGCGTGACCATCTCGATAGGATAAGTATTCGCTTGACTCCCACGTGAAAGTGAAAGTGAAAGAGTAATGAAAAGAAAATGAAACGAACACAACCGAGGGTTACAAACCGCATGTGTTAGGGTTGTGTGTGAGTGTTTTGGTGCATTGTGCATGGTTTTGAACTGCATTGTTCTCTACTTGCTAAGCATTAGGCTTACGTTTTGTGTTTTGTGGTGTAGGTGGCGACGTCTTTACAGGTGAGAGCTACGAGGAAAGCTAGGTGTGGGACACAGTTGGTGGTGTACGCAGTATGCCGGTGCAGGCAGTTGTCGGGGCGTCTCGACCATGATCTTCGAAAAGATGTGGGTGGAACGGTGTTGCGAAAAATCCTACGCAAGTGAACGTGTCGCAAAAGTAATAAAGTGTATAAATATGAGTCGAACCCACGAGGACTAGTTTCACTAATTATCAAATAAAATTAATCCTAATTTATAATGAATAAAGAGCTTTGGTGATTTGGATTTAATAAAGCATTAAACAATTAATGTAAATAAATTGCAGAAATTAAATGAGTTTGAGAAAATAATGAGAAAACTCTAGGGTTTCTTATTTCACCTAAATTAATCCTATTTAGTTTTCCTAATTCGAATCATTAATTTCTATTTCTATGTGTTGATGGCAATTTCACAAAAATATTCATCAATCTCTCTCGAGCAATGACAAACTTATTCAATTAACGAATTATTATATCTCGATCTCTAATCCTGAGAATTAATTGAATACATTAAAAATAAGAAATTGTATTACCACATAAACGCATTAGATATCTCTAGTCTAACATCCTTTTCATGGTAATTTATTCAGTGCTCGATTATTTTGCAACTCTCGTATCTTAAAATAATCCTATAAACATCCTTTTGGTGATCCATCAATTGCAGGCATTAAGAACAGAATAAATTACTCAACACAATCTCGAAACAGAAAATCAATAATTTGAATTAAAGGAAAACTTAATTAGTCATAATTCAACTACATCGTAGCCTTATAAAAGAAAGTTAGTTCATGATGAAATAAAGGAAAACATGTAGATGAATAAAAACAATCATAATCTCCAAAAGAAAAGAAAAAAAAGAACAAAGAACAAAGCAAAACTCGGTGTCTTCTGTCGTCGGCCAGAAACTCTTCTTCTCTCCATTTTTCTTTTTCTTTTCTGGTTAGGTTAACTTAAATATAAACTCTTTCAATCTTACTCGTCCATCAGCACATTCAACGGTTGAGATCAAAACATCTGCATGTTTTAATATAGCCGATGGGTCGTGAGGAGTGTGACCGAACGAATGGCTAAGCCTCTGCTTGGTTTCTAAATTTTACACTAACCGATCGATCGTGAGGAGTTCTGCGACCCATCACAAACTCTTCTGTTCTTTCTTCATTTTATGAGTTCGATCGCCTAACATGCTGCGCTCGATCGCCAACTTCTCTATATTTTTCTTCATTTCTGCGTTCCATCGTCTGCAAGTCTGCTATCGATCGCAGGCTTTTCGTCTCCTTTCTTTTCTTCTTTTCAAAACCTATAATTTCTCAATTCTCTACACACTTGCACCACAATTATTAATATCATTCATATGCTTGACTAAAGCATATCAAATCAAGTATACAAAGATACAATAAAGTGTGTAAAATATACACTTATCAAACGGTATTTTTGGATCGTGTTTAGTTTATACTTATTTTGGAGTTTGTAAGAGTTGTCGTTTCATTGGATTTGTTGTCTAAAAGCTAGGGATTTAAAACGTTGTAAAGAATGTTTTGGAACTGTTTTGAATATGTTTTATAAAGTGTTGAATTTCAGGTTTTGGGTTTTGGTAATTTTAGTCGTTATGGTGCTCGTTTGATTTTAAAATAAACAACGTCGGGTTTCACAGTTTCTACATTATCGTTGACATTTTGAGGTCGGTTTTCCAAGATTTTTATGAAGAACGGAGTCGGGGTTGTCGGGATTGTTGGGATGATATTTTGGGTGAATTGGAATAGTTTGGCTCGGTGGAAAATTAGGGAAAAGTGAAAAAGGGCGCGGAGGGGCCGAGGCGTGCACGCGCGGTGCAAGGGATTGCGCGCAGGAGGCACGCTGTGTGTGTGCTGTGGGCGTGCACAGCATCTAGCGCCGATCGATCAGCGCCCAGCGCCGATCGATCAGCGCCCAGCGCCGATCGATCGGCAGGTGCTACTGTTGGTGCACCTGGTGACCCGAGAGGTCGCTGATGGTGCCCATTGCCGATCGATCGGCACCTCGCGAGCGTGCGGTGGCGCGCGCGCGTGTCGCTGCTGCACGCGCGGTGCCCAGACCGGGCCAGACCGGTTTTTTTAAAATTTTTCAATTTTCAAATATGTTTTAACCGACCTTTTTTGACGTATTTTAAACGTATTTTAGGCATGTTTTCCAACTATTTTCAAAAAACCTGAAAATCGAATAAAAAATTTATCGAAAATTATTTTAAATTTCGTTTTAAACGCGGGATTGGTTAGGAAAGTAGCGCACCGAGCCAGGGTGGGTTCGGGGGCATTACAACTAACATAGCTACGGGAAATGAATACACTCATAGCTCACTTAGGATCACTCCATTCACTCTAATCGTTCATCGACTTTGCCCACTATCCAACTAATAGCAAATATCCATAAATCAAAACAAGAGTCAATAGGTCTTTAAAAGCTTGTAATGAAAGGTCGGGCTAGAGGGTAGAAATTATATAGAATACTCAGAACACAGTCCATCCTTCCTTATTTCACCAACTCAATATTTTCTTCTTAGCACTCGCTCAATCATTGAACTCGCTCAAGCTTTTCTTTGATCTCTCACCCTAAACTTATTTCATTCAATATCACTCAAATTAACTCATTTGTCATAATTACAAAGTAAAATAAATACAAAAAACCTGAAAATAAAACTAAACTTTCGAACTCGTCTCTTTTTTTTTTAAACAGAAAATTAACAAAGCAACGAAAAAATAAATTAACAGATGACTAAGGAGTTTTTATTCATCCTTACCACTACATTCTCCTACTCTCCTTCAAATATATCAGTAAACCCCGTATTTTTTAGATAAGGTAGGAAAATCTACATGTGGCTAGGCTGAAATATGTACAATTGAACGGTTAAATCATAGGTCAAAAAGAGTGACTAAGGGTGTCATTAAATGACACAAAAGGGTAAGGCAAGAAAGCTCAAACGGTCCAATGATGGCCTAAATCATTCTGTTATTTCTGAAAAATTGCAATTCGCATTTGAGGATGTTGGGCAAAACCAAGAAGGATTTTCCTCAGTGAACTTCGTTAACATTATATTTGACAGGAGCTTCACTCTCTTACTGTGTTTGGGCTTCGATATATGTAGACTACATGAGTATGACACCAACAGATAAGTTAAACAAGAATGAAAATGTGCTCATGGTTTTTGAGTCTAACTTTGTAAGCTCAAGTCAATGTAAACTAATACAAACCAATTTTTTACTTAACATTTTTCAAGAAGCTAAAGCATAAATTTATTCAAAATTTCAATCATTGACACATAAACCAAGATTTCAGATTGCATAACCAAAATATGATAAAGTGCTAAAGTACGCTAAAATCATCCCCAAACTTAAAGCAAGCATTGTCCTCAATGTAGAAAATAAAAAGTAAGGAAGAAGTAGCGTACCTCATCCCGTCTGTAACGACCCTTAATTTTTACCCTTTAAACTAATCCTAAAATTCACATGAAATTTAAACTTTTATTCTGTAATTTAATCATGCATGCATAAGGGTGTTTAACCCCAATCAGCAGAAGACTATTCAAGTGTGGACAATCTCACACTAAATTAAACTTTGGCAAAACAGTGATAAAATAATAAAAAAGAGGCTTTGGTTAACAATTCGTCTCAGGTTTTCTCAAATGAACAGTGGATTTGGACGATGAAAAAATCTTTCTGTCAAGTTTCATCAAATGAACAGTGGAGGAGGATATTTCTCTCTATCGGGTTTGGACGACAAAAGCCTTAGGAGGCGTGGACGATAAAATCTAAAAAGGCGTAACACTTTGGACATGGACGACAAAAGTAGAAGGAGGCATGGATGACTGAAAATTGTAGGCAGCGTGGACGATTGAAAACAGTAGTCATCGTGGACGACTGAAAACTGTAGGCAGTGTGGACGACTGAAAACAGTAGTCAGCGTGGACGACTGAAAACTGTAGGCAGCGTGGACGACTGAGTTTCTCTGCCAGGATACTTAACTAAAATTTATCGTCCACGTGACTTATTTGTCCACGGGACTTATTCATCCACGTGACTTATTTTTCCACGGGACTTATTCATCCATATTCATCCACGTAACTTATTTGTCCACGGGACTTATTCGTCCACGTGACTTATTCATCCATATTCGTCCACGTAACTTATTTGTCCACGGGACTTAGATGATGACTTTCTTACAGAAACACTCAATCAAAACTTTATCGTCCACAGACTTTGGACGACATCCATACTTATAAACTCCTAGCTAGCTCTCTGGATTTTGTCCAGAGAGTTTATAACGACCCCTTTTCCCAGCAAGATATTGTCCGCCCTAGGGATTAGCCCGTAGCCCAATATCCTCCCCACACGGCTTTGTTTGGCGAGGACTTCCCAGTCGGTCACCCAACCTGGTACTACTCTCGCCGAAGCACTTTTAACTTCGGAGTTCTTATGGGATCCGTTGCCAATTGTGCTCCAAAACGCGTCTTACTATCTTGAGAGGGTTTCCTTACATATGTTTCATTTCCACATACTTCCCCAAGCGTTGTGGGATTGTGACGACCCCCTCTTTATGACTCGTCACCTTCCGGTTTGCCCGCGTGGACGTACCGCCATCCGGGTTCAAGTTCGTACAGCCATTGTACTCATACTTACACATCCGGGTCATCACAATCACCCCCCCAGGGGCCCAACGTCCTCGTTGGCCACATTTTCGGTTGGGTACAGGCTCTGATACCATTTATAACGACCCATTTTTCCAGCAAGATATTGTCCGCTCTGGGGATTGGGTCGTAGCCCAATATCCTCCCCTCACAGCTTTGTTTGGTGAGGACTTCCCAATCGGTCACCCAACCTGATACAACACTCGCCGAACATGGATCGTGCAATATTATAAGTAAAAACATAGAACAATACATAAAAGAACCTAAGAAAGCATCCTCATGCACAACCAACCTAAACTACCCATCTTATCTCCCTGAAGTGTCTAAATTCACCAAAAACCTCGATCAACAACTATTCTTACGGTGTAGGCCAATCGGCCAAATAAGTCACGAAGACTTACCTCGGTTCCTCAGCACACCGAGCAATATCCGTGAGCTTTGTTCACCTAAACCAATTTATAACACACGGCATTAAAACTGAGTCTAAACCAATTAAACTCTATTAGTTCTACTTATCTATCCTAAACAACTCATTATCATCAACAATTCTATAACCAATAATTTCTATCTTCACACAGCAAATTCAAACAAAACCCTAAGAAAGCTCTAGCCGATTAACAGCTTAGGAAAACCCGGATAATAACTTCAAAAATGTTAGAGTCTTATGTAGGATCGCGGTGGAAGAAGAAAGCGCGAAGAAAACCGATGATCGGAGTGAAAAGTAGGTTGTCGGGAAAGAGAACGCGGGAGGGGAAGAAATCGCCAGAGAAGAGTTTTTCTCTCTGAGAAATTCGTGAAGTGTCGAGGAAGAAAGAGGAGATTTATGATTTTTATAAAAAAATTGACTTTCTCAATTACCTTATTGCCCATCTACTTGATTTCCTGTTTGTTTCATTACTTAAATCGTTATTTAGTTAACGATTCGTTTTGTAACGCCCCCGAACCCACCTTGGCTCAGTGCGCTACTTTGCTAACCAATCCCACATTAAAACATAATTTAAAATAAAATTGACACAACAAAATTTAAAGCTAAGTCCCTTCAAAACTCTCTTACGTCGTACCTAGCTTCCTAAACTCACTAATTTCCCTTAATCCTAACCTTTTAGCACCACGGCATCCTTCCAGAAAATTTCGGCAAAGTAACGCCAAAAAATGGTGCCTCCAAAATGCTAGGTACCTGCATAAAATCTCATCCCAACCAATTCAGAATATTCCAACCATCTAACCAACCTACGAAATCTCCAAATAATAATAGTAAAGAGGAAACTAAAATACGAATAACCCTAAGTGAAGAAAGCCCACAAGATAGGGCGATACATCACCCTTAACTTAACTATATACCCCAAACACATAGTTATCCCATACTGTCAAAAAATCAACCAAATAATACTTACGCATTCCATCAATTCCACAAACAACATTAACTGTCAAAAACACAACCAAAATAATACTTACGCATTCCCCATCAATTCCCACAAACAGACATTTACAATATTACGAAAATACAAAACCCCACATTCTCCCGAAGACCATGGTCGAGGAGCCCCGACAATTGCCCGCACCGGCATGCTCCGTGAATCTCAGACTGTCCCAAATCCTTGGTTCCTTTATCAAGCTCACCTATATCTGCGCCCTTACCTACACCATAGAACACACACACACACGTAAGCTTAAGCTTAGCAAGTAATGAATAACGAATATAAACAAGCACAATGCACACACAACCCCCTAACCCATACAGTTTCTACTCTTTGGCTCATAGACGTTAAACCCTCTAGTGCTCTAGCACTTTAACGACGAGGCGTTCAACTCCCTAGTGCATGTTCTAGCACGTTAACGACGAGACGTTAAACCCTCTAGTGCTCTAGCACTTTAACGACGAGGCGTTCAACTCCTTAGTGCATGCTCTAGCACTTTAACGACGAGGCGTTCAACTCCTTAGTGCATGCTCTAGCACTTTAACGACGAGGCGTTCAACTCCTTAGTGCATGCTCTAGCACTTTAACGACGAGGCGTTCAACTCCCTAGTGCATGTTCTAGCACGTTAACGACGAGACGTTAAACCCTCTAGTGCTCTAGCACTTTAACGACGAGGCGTTCAACTCCCTAGTGCATGTTCTAGCACGTTAACGACGAGACGTTAAACCCTCTAGTGCTCTAGCACTTTAACGACGAGGCGTTCAACTCCCTAGTGCATGTTCTAGCACGTTAACGACGAGACGTTAAACCCTCTAGTGCTCTAGCACTTTAACGACGAGGCGTCTTGCACTTTAACGACGAGGCGTTCAACTCCCTAGTGCATGCTTTAACACGTTACCAACGAGACGTTAAACCCTCTAGTGCTCTAGCACTTTAACGACGAGGCGTTCAACTCCCTAGTGCATGTTCTAGCACGTTAACGACGAGACGTTAAACCCTCTAGTGCTCTAGCACTTTAACGACGAGGCATTTAACTCTCTAGTGCTTTTCTTACATATTTCATGCCACTCACACAACACTCAAACACCAAACAAACTCCAAACAACAACACAACACTTAAACACCAAACAAACACTAACCAACAACACAGCACTCAAACACCAAACAACAGCTAAGAATGTCAGTTCCACACTACGTAATACAAAACAACACAGCTATCAAACAATGCCACTCACACAATATTCAAACACTAACAATACACTATCAAACAATACACTAACAAATAATAAATCCTACCGTTCTGTGGTGTAGGCCCGAAGGTGACAAAACACACAATTCATTACTTACCTGGCGTCCTAGCCCACTAAGGAAACTCGATTTCCTGTCCACCTACGGCTCGACCTTTCGGTTTGTGCGCGGAGACAGGCCGGAATCCTCTCGCCACCGTCGTCTGGCCGGAGAGTGTCAGAAGTCGCCGGTGAACGGCCGTCGATCGTCGCTCGCGTCGCGTGTCTCCTTCCCCTCCCCTGCCTTCGCTGCTCGTCGAACGACAGAATGGCTTCGGCCATTCTGTCGTTTTAGTTTTATTTATTTATTTATTTTTTTAATAATAATAATAATTTCTAATCATTAATTAAATCCTCATTTACCGTTTTGCCCTCCCAAATTTCCGACCATTTCGACTTACGTTAAATCTTGTTCTTAAATTATAACCCACGGCTTAATTTCACAGGAAATACCCGAACCTAAAACCATTCACTTTTCTTTTAAATTAATTAAAACAACCCATTTTATTATTATTTTATTTTCTCTCAAATTTTCCTTTAAAAAAAATCTCGGATGTTACAATCTACCCTCCTTACAAAAATTTTGTCCTCAAAATTTGTGACCTTGTTATTTCTCAATGTGCTCAACGCACCTACCCAATACCCACTATTATCTTCAATTATCACCTATACTTTCAAACTATTCCCACTTAATTCCCAATCTAACTTTTCCTCCAACTACGTTCACTTAGTTACTTGTCTAAGCCCAAGTTCATCAACACTTACATACTATCTTAATCTCATATCTCCTAAGATACATTAATACCGTAACACTAAGAATTCAGTACATAAACGTCTTACCCAAAATCATTAAGTTTCAACTTCCTTTCTACTCTACCATCTCGTTCCTAACTTATCATTCCTATCTCTTACACTTACTTCTATCAGCCGATCAAAACAATTTATACCTCGAACAATCATGACATTTCATTACACAACCCTCATACTCAAAGCTCTCACCCTCATACTCAAAGCTCTCATTTCTTGAATCTATCTACTATTCCGCCAACAAACTTTTTCAATAGCTTACACTCAAGATTCTCTCCAAAATACACTAACCAATCTTCTTCTAACTCGGGTTCTGAATATTTTTCCAACTCTAAACAAATCTTTAATCTCCGATCCTCGATTCTACGTAATCACTCTGACTAAAATCTCTCAATCATTTATTTAAATTAACTCTGGAATACGGTCCACATCTAGATACTACCTCTGTATGTGAATCTAAATATATCACTTCTTGCTATTTTCCTTTATCATCCATTATCCAGGTAACCTATTAATGTTACCTCAATATTCTAGAGTATCTCCCGATAACCTCAAACTCCGCTCAGGTTCGTCGTATCCCAGTACTCCCAAGGGTTTGCTAACTAGGCCCCAATTCTATCTATTCTATGAATATTATCGTGTCTGTGCCCTTTTCCAATAAAAGTCCTAGCAATTCAAACTATTAGTTTGTTACGTCAATAAATTGGCCTCAAAGGATCCATCGAGGTTGTCTCGGTACTCTCGGGTTTTTCTAGCCCACTATAATCACAAAACAAACAGGGGTTAAACCAATCTAATCTTAGATAGAAACTAACTAAAAGTAAAGAAATACTTACAGTCGGTGAAGCGCGTTGCATGGCGGCCGGCATGGTCGGGTAATCATTTGAACGACTCGACCATTTTGCTCTGATACCATCTTGTAATGCCCCCGAACCCACCTTGGCTCGGTGCGCTACTTTGCTAACCAATCCCACATTAAAACATAATTTAAAATGAAATTGACACAACAAAATTTAAAGCTAAGTCCCTTCAAAACTCTCTTACGTCGTACCTAGCTGCCTAAACTCACTAATTTCCCTTAATCCTAACCTTTTAGCACCACGGCGTCCTTCCCAAAAATTTCGGCAAAGTAACGCCAGAAAATGGTACCTCCAAAATGCTAGGTACCTGCATAAAATCAAATCCCAACCAATCCAGAATATTCCAACCATCTAACCAACCTACGAAATCTCTAAATAATAGTAAAGAGGAAACTAAAATACGAACATCCTTAAGTGAAGAAAGCCCACAAGATAGGGCGATACATCACCCTTAACTTAACTATATACCACCAAACACATAGTTATCCCATAACTGTCAAAAACATCAACCAAAATAATACTTACGCATTCCCATCAATTCCACAAACAGACATTTACAATATTACTAAAATACAAAACCCCACATTCTCCCGAAGACCATGGTCGAGGCGCCCCGACAACTGCTTGCACCGGCATGCTCCGTGAATCTCCAACTGCCCCAAATCCTTGGTTCCTTTATCAAGCTCACCTGTATCTACGCCCTTACCTACACCATAGAACACACACACACACGTAAGCTTACGCTTAGAATTAATGAATAACGAATATAAACAATCACAATGCACACACAACCCTCTAACCCATACAGTTTCTACTCTTTGCTCATACACATTAACGACGAGACGTTAAACCCTCTAGTGCTTCTGTACTTTAACGACGAGGCGTTCAACTCCCTAGTGCATGCTCTAGCACGTTACCAACGAGACGTTAAACCCTCTAGTGCTCTTGCACTTTAACGACGAGGCGTTCAACTCCCTAGTGCATGCTCTAGCACGTTACCAACGAGATGTTAAACCCTCTAGTGCTCTAGCACTTTAACGACGAGGCGTTCAACTCCCTAGTGCATGCTCTAGCACGTTACCGACGAGACGTTAAACCCTCTAGTGCTCTTGCACTTTAACGACGAGGCGTTCAACTCCCTAGTGCATGCTCTAGCACGTTACCGACGAGACGTTAAACCCTCCAGTGCTCTTGCACTTTAACGACGAGGCGTTCAACTCCCTAGTGCATGCTTACTCCCTAGTGCATGCTCTAGCACGTTAACGACGAGACGTTAAACCCTCTAGTGCTCTAGCACTTTAACGACGAGGCGTTCAACTCCCTAGTGCATGCTCTAGCACGTTAACGACGAGACGTTAAACCCTCTAGTGCTCTAGCACTTTAACGACGAGACATTTAACTCTCTAGTGCTTTTCTTATATATTTCATGCCACTCACACAACACTCAAACACCAAACAAACTCCAAACAACAACACAACACTCAAACACCAAACAAACACTAACCAACAACACAGCACTCAAACACCAAACAACAACTAAGAATGTTAGTTCCACACTACGTAATACAAAACAACACAGCTATCAAACAATGCCACTCACACAATATTCAAACACTAACAATAAACTAACAAATAATAAATCCTACCGTTCTGTGGTGTAGGCCCGAAGGTGACAAAACACACAATTCATTACTTACCTGGTGTCCTAGCCCACTGAGGATGCTCGATTTCATGTCCACCTACGGCTCGACCCTTCGGTTTGTGCGCGGAGACAGGCCGGAATCCTCTCGCCGCCGTCATCTGGCCGGAGAGTGTCGGAAGTCGCCGGTGAACGGCCGTCGATCGTCGCTCGCGTCGCGTGTCTCCTTCCCCTCCCCTGCCTTCGCTGCTCGTCGAACGACAGAATGGCTTCGGCCATTCTGTCGTTTTAGTTTTATTTATTAATTTTTTTAATAATAATAATAATTTCTAATCATTAATTAAATCCTCATTTACTGTTTTGCCCTCCCGAATTTCTGACCATTTCGACTTATGTTAAATCTTGTTCTTAAATTATAACCCACGGCTTAATTTCACAGGAAATACCCGAACCTAAAACCATTCACTTTTCTTTTAAATTAATTAAAACAACCTATTTTATTATTATTTTATTTTCTCTCCAATTTTCCTTTAAAAAAAAATCCCGGGTGTTACACGTTTTCTCTAAATTTTCTTATTTCACCATTAATTCCAACTTATTGTTAAGGCTCCATTAAAACAGCCAGTATTTATTAGAATAATAAAATCCCGTAAAACTGGGTGTTACACCATCTCGGGCTGGTCGTTAGTGTTGTAGAGTTTCGGTCGAAGGATTGTTTTTATTTTTAAAAAAATTAGGTAAGAATAAACAAAACTAATGCAAACAAAAATTTAAAGAACGAACTAAAAAAGGATACTAGGGTGGGTTGCCTCCCACCAAGCGCTTGTATTTATTGTCGACAGCCCGACATTATACTTCTTCATGTTGGGTCGAGATATATGATGGATTTTGCACTTTTACATGTACCATCCCACAATATGGTGTCGATCGTTGTCCATTTACCAACTTATCATTTGCCAGAAGCTTTTAGTAATCGGGTGGTTTCTCAATAGGTGGTATGACCCGTAATGTCGAATCCCCTAAATTTTCAACGTATTGCATCCCATTCAGCTCAAGAGAGTCGCTTGGTTGACGTGAATCTTCCCTTAGTACAGTGTTAGGAAGTTTCACCCAAAATATGTCCTTACTAGCTATTGGGAACTCCATTGATTTATACACATTGAATGTCACTTCTTCATCTTGTACCTTCAATTTGAGCTCCCCCTTTCTAAGATCAATTATAGCTCCTCATGTTGCTAAGAATGGTCAACCTAATATTATCGGGATGCCACTATCTTTGTCCATATCGAGAATTAAGAAATCAACAGGAAAATTAAACTTGTCGACTTTGACAAGGACATTTTCAATCACCCCATACAGATGTTTTATAGAGCGATCAACCATTTGTAGAAATACACTTGTGGGCTTTGCTTCACCAAGACCAAGTTTTTGAAAAATAGATAGTGACATTAAATTTATACTAGCACCCAAATCACACAATGCCCACTCAAAAATTGACTTCTCAATTTCACATGGAATAGTGAAACTTCCTGGATCCTTCAACTTTTGTGGAAGCTTCCGTTGAATACTAGCACTACATTCCTCCGTCAAAGCGATCATACTGCCTTCTTCGATCTTAAGCTTATGAGACAAAATATCTTTCAGAAAATTTACATATTTAGACATTTGTTCGAGGGCCTCTGCGAATAGAATGTTGATGTGGAGCTTTTTGAAGACATCAAGGAACTTAGAAAATTGATTATCAAGCTTCATATTCTTCAGTCTTTGTGGAAACAGCACTTGGGGTGGAATTGCGTGTATTGGTGAAGGATGATATGGTAGAGACCTTTGAGTTTCATTTTCACTTGTACCCCCATTATCCAATTTAGGCAAACTTGGCTCTTTTTGCACCGGTTCAATCACTGTTCCATTTCAAGTGGTAATTGCATTACGATGCTCTTTCGGATTTACTTCAGTATTGCTAGGTAGTGTACGTTGAGGTCTTCCATTAATGATATTAGCAAATTGGCCAAGTTGATTCTCAAGACTTCGAATTTGGGCCGATTGATTCTGCATCATTGTGCGGGTTTCCGTCATAAATAGCATAAGGGCTGCCTCGAGATCATTTTTCTTCTCAGCTTATTGAGATGGACCCGATTGTGATGTTTGAGGTATAGACATAGTATTTTGGGAATTTTGCCATGAGAGATTCGGACGTTGCCGCCACCCTGGATTACAGCGTTGGAGTTGGGATTTACTTGCTGATTAAAATTCCTCATGTAGTTAACTTGTTCTGCAGATTTATTCGGCATAGGATTGCCCATTTGGCATTCTTCACTTGGGTGCAGTCGCTGACACCATTGACAATTAGATATCTGTGCTTTTCCTACACTAGCTGCCATATGAGATTTCTGTAGCTGTTTAGTTAATGAAGCAACTTGTAGTGTCAAGGCTTTCATAGCTTCGATTTCTGGTGTGCTAGTTGTTCGTTTCATAATTGATCGCTTCACAGGACACTAGTCATTATTAAGTGCCAATTCCTCTAAAAAGTCACATGCAGCTTCTTCAATTTTTCTCATTAAAGCACCACCTGCAGCTGCATTTACTAGTGTTTTAGTAGATGATGACAGACCCACATAGAAAGTTTGAATATGCATCCACTTTGGCAGGCCATGGTTAGGACATTTTCTTAGCATATCTTTGAATCGCGCCCATGCCTCATATAGAGTTTCCCCATCGAATTGACTGAAATTGATTATATCGTTTTGGAGCTTAGCAGTCTTCTCGAAAGGAAAGAATTTAGAAGGAAACTTCTGGCATAATTCTTCTCATGTAGTAATAGAGTTGACTGGCAGAGAGTTAAGCTACTTCTTTGCTTGATCCCGTAATGAGAACGGAAATAAACGCAGCCTAACAACATCATCCCCCACGTTGTGAAATCTGAAAGTGTCGCATACTTCAAAAAAATTGCAATATGATCTTTGGGGTCCTCAGAAGGCAGTCCACTAAACTGAGACTGTTGAATCATATGCAAGGTACCTGGCTTAATTTCAAAATTTGCTACAATAGCCGGCTTCCGAATAGCTGAATGAATCCCGGATACAGTAGGTATAACGTAGTCCAGCAATGTCCGATTTTCAGCATTGTCTTCCCCATTATCTTCCATGATGGCATGCACTTGTTGAATAACTTCTCTTCTCTCTTTATGATTTTGTCGACTTGTACGCTCGATTTCAAGATTAAGCAGGAGAAGATTAGCGTCTCCTTCTTTACGCATACACCTGGAAGTAACACAGAAGCAAAACAAGAATAAAATAAATAGAATTCAAAATAAAACTAAAAATAATTAATTTGATATCAATAATAAAGTCCCTGGCAACGGCACCAAAAACTTGTTGTGAAAAATAATTCGCAAGTGTACGAGTCGCAACAGGTAATAAAGTGATAAGCAAAATGTCGAATCCACGAAGACTTTTTAATTGATAATCAAACAAATTTAATTTCTGTCTAATTTGAATAACGATATTTTAATGATTTTGACCTCAAATAAAACAAGAGCAATTAATTAAATAACAGAAAACTAAACAAGATTTAGAATATAATGAGAAAGCTCTAGGGTTTCCTATTTCACCTAAATTAATCATATTTAGTATTCTTAATTCAATTCACTAATTTCTATTTCTATGTTTTGATGGCAATTTCACAAAATTATTTATCAATCTCTCTCGAGCAATGATAAACTTATTCAACTAACGAATTATTACCTATCGGTCTCTAATCCTGAGAATTAATTAAATACATTAAGAACGAGAAATTAAGATACCACATGAATTCATTAGCTATCTCTAGTCTAACATCATTTTCATGGTAAATTATTCAGTGTCCGATTATTTATTATCTCTCGGTCTCAAAACAATCCTACGAACATTCTTTTGGTGATCAGTCAATCGCAAGTTTTAAGAGCAGAATAAAATACTCAACACAATATTGAAACAGAAAATTAATAATTTGAATTAAAGGAAAAACTAAATATTCATAATCCGGCTACATCATAGCCCTAGAAAAGAAAATTAGTTCATGCTAGAATAAAGAAAAACAACAAGATTAATAAAGATGGTCATAGTTCATAAGAGAAAAGGAAAGAAAAACTATGCTGGAATTCAGTTCCCGAAGCTCTCGCTCCGTTCTGATCTCTGTCTCGCTAGGGCTCCTCATAATCTCCCTCTATCGTCTGAATGGGCTCTCCCCTCATAGTTAGTTAACATAATTCTTAATTAATCTGAAGCCCACAATCATTTTCAATGGCTGAGATTAAAAACAGATTACTCGGTTAATTTACATAGCCGATCGATCAACTAAAATGGCCGATAGATCGGCTATACCTCTACTTTTTTATTAGTAAAATCTTCAGCCGATCGATCGCCTGAGATGGCCGTTCGATCGGCTAGTCTTCTGTATTTCTATTTTTCTGGTCTCCTTCAGCCGATTGATTGCCAGTATGTGGCCGATCGATCGGCAGCATTCTGTTCTTGTTCAATATTTGATAAATCAGCTATGCGTCCATGCTGCTTATTATTTTTCTGTCCTTTTTCTTTTCTGTGGCTGATGGAATTCACCAAACCTATAATGCTTCAATTTCTCTACGCACTTACACCAAACATATCAGAATCTTTCATATACTTGAGTAAAACTCATCAATTCAAGTATTAAAAAGTACAACAAAGTGTGTAAAATACACACTTATTACACCACCAAACATATATGTACAAATCTAGAAAATAGAAGTTTTAACTTGGATTGATATGTCAGGAAAAAGTATCTTACCCAACGACAAAAAATGAATACCCATCAACATGAAAACTCAGTATCGACGTATCGCAAAACTATTTGGATAAATCCTTTATACGTAGCATTAATGATGGATATGTCAGCTCGAGGCGCCCTATTTAGAGATGTACTCGGGAAATCGAGCTTATAAGCTCCATTGATATTATACTTATCAGCTAGGCTAATGGGTGTAAGGATTTGTGGAAAGATTTTTCTTCATTTTTTATTGTTTGGCTGTAGCCTTTTATATATACAAAAGGTAACAATGTTCCTTGTTCAGCAAGAGATACAACTAATAGCTCATCGTGAGATGTCTAGTCTAGAGATAATTATTATTTCTCCTTGAGTTGCACCATGGAGATGGCAAAACTTGCGAAGAAGTAAATAAAATTATGATTTATTAAGAGCTTTGATCAAGATATCCACTAGCTGTGCACTGGTCTGAATATGAGACATAGAAATCGTTCCATCCTGAAAGGTACCACGAACAAAGTGACAATCTATTTTTATATGTTCCGTTTGTTCATGAAAAACCAGATTAGCGTTATATAAAGAACAGCTTGACTATCACAAAAAAAATCGTATAGGGCGCTCATGTTGTATCCCAGAACAAGCTAAAAGGGATTTCAACCATTTTAACTCACATGTAGTAGTGGTCATAAACCTAAACTCGGCTTCCGAAAAAGATAGGGAAATAGTTGACTGTTTTTTTGTTTTCCAAGAGACAGGAGAAGAGCCTAATAGAACAAAGTAACCAGTTAATGACTTCCAAGTCATAGGGCAACTTGCCCAATCACTATCACAAAAAACATAGAGTTGAAAATTACTCTCCGAATGCCCTGTCCAAGACAACCTTTTAAATGCCACAAAACTCTCAAAGCTGCGTCCCAATATTCAACATGAGGATCGCCCATAAACTGAGCTAATATATGTACGGTACAACACAATTCAGGTATGGTAATCGTTGAGTAGATTAAGCTTCCTACAAGTCGTCAATATTTCTTTGGATACTCAAAGGCGACGCTATTGATGGTGGCAAGATGGTGATTCTGTTCCATGGGTGTAGAAACAGGACGTGCTCCAAGTAAGCCAGTCTCACTTATAATGTCAAGAACATACTTACATTGTGAAAAAAACAACTCATCCTTCCCACGTGCTACTTCAATGCCGAGAAAATACTTGAGAGCACCCAAGTCTTTCATATGGAATCTCTCACTAAGTTGTTGCTTGAATTTTCCAATTGTCGAAGAAGAAGAACCAGTGATTATAATATCATCCATATACACAAGAGCATGTAAAGCAACATCACCCTTGGAATAACTAAACAATAAATAGTCAGCATAAGATTGTTGAAAGCCAATGTTCTTCAAGGCAGTTGAAAGTTTAGCAAACCAATTCCGAGGCGCTTGTCGGAGACCATACAATGACTTACGTAATCGACATACTTTACCCAAAGCAGCAAATTTAAAACAAGGAGGGAGTTGCATATATACCTCCTCATCAAGATCTTTGTGAAGAAAGGCATTATGCACATTCATCTAGTGCAGATCCCACTTTCTTGCCACCGCTATAGCAAAAAATGTACAAACCGTGACCATTTAGCCAGGGCAAATGTTTTTGTAAATGCAAATATATTGCAAATACGTTGGCATTAATTTTTTGGCAAATTACATTTATGATAATAAAATTTTATTCAATTATTTTTCAAATTGGTAGTTTATTTCTTGGTAATCAAGAAATAATTTATTTAGATTATTGGATTGATGAATATTGGAACTCAAAAAGATTGGTGAAAGTAAAAATAAGGAAACTTGAGGATCAAGGGAAGTTGTTGAAAATCTAGAGACATTTGTTTTTTGGAAGGCCGATTTGAAAAAGATTTGTTGATTTATATCAAGCCTTCAGATCACATTAATTATGAGATATTTTCCTAAATCTTTGAAATCCATATGCAAGTAATTGACAGTACTTTCCTAAAATATCACACGAGGTGTCACGCAACCGATTTAGTGAGATTTGGTTTCCTTATTCCTTGCGACGCTGAATCTTGATTTGGTATTTGGTTAAACCTCAGATAAGACAGTTACCAATGATATTTAAGCTTTCGTTTTCTAAGGAAGTGACTGTTGGATTTTTTATTCTTGCAAGGAGATTTCTTCATCGTTGAGTCGTCATCGTTCTCTCTCTCCCAACGCTTCAGCGTATGGGTTTGTGATTGTTCATTCAGTTATTGAATGATTATTTTACACACTCTGTTTATGCTGTGGAATTTATCGATTATTAAAGTGTGTTGATTTATTGCGTCCGAAGACAACGACTTGGTATTACAAACGGTGTCATAGGAGGCAATAATCTTTATTCTTCATTGAAGCTCAGTCTTGGGAGGACTTCTGCTAATCGACAAGAGGAGCTTATCATTTTGATTGTGGACAAAGGGATCTCGTCATACATGGATTCCGGGAGGAGTTATCAACAACAAAGGGGATCTTGTTGCTTTTAGATCTTAGGAGAGATCGATCTCAAGTCAAGGGGAGCTCACAAAAACAGTTTCATTGGGAAGTTAAGAAGTGGCGGAGACAAAAATAAGAGAGAGTCTTTATTTGTTAAGTCTATTTAACAAGGGGATCTTGTTGCTTTTAGATCTCGGGAGAGATCGATCTCAAGTCGAGGGGAGCTCGCAAAAACAGTTTCATTGGGAAGTTAAGAAGTTGCGGCGATAAAGATAAGAGGAAGTCTTTATGTGTTTAAGTCCGTTTGTCTTGTAACTTTGTGAACTCGTGAAATATTTTTATATCTAGGCGTAGCCCTACAGACGTAGGCGAATTGTAGAACTATGTTACCAACCTCCCGTCTCTTTAATTTCTGCATATTTATAATTGTCCACCATTGCATTAATTATCGGTGTCATATGAAACATTTTGTGTGACATCGCATAACTGATCTTAATCTTGCAATTGGTATTAGAGCGGGTCATTTCATTTCTTAAGCGGGATCCTCGGGATAAGATCATAGTTCATGTGCGATGGACTCTATGAAGGAAGGAGGCTCTAAAATGCGTCCACCTCTATTGGATGGAAGTAACTACGATTATTGGAAGGCAAGGATGAGAGAATTCATTAAAGCTATTGACGAGAAGACCTATTTTAACAGGATGGAATCACCCTATGGATACTGATGCAGAAGGTATCACATCTTCAAAACCTGAAGAAAATTGGTCATTAAAAGAAGATACTTTGACACATAGCAATTCAAAGGCTCTCAATGCTATCTTTAATGGCGTTGTTCCTATTCAGTTCAGACTCATCTCCACTTGCGAATCACCTAAAAGGGCACGAGAGATTATTCAAACCACCTATAAAGAAACATCAACCGTAAAACTGTCCAACATGCAAATGCTAACTACTAGATGTGAGAATCTGAAGATGCATGAATATGAGAGTATTGGTGAGTTTAATGCCAAACTATGTGGCATAGCAAATGAAGCGTTTGCACTCGGTGAGATGTTTTCTGAAGAAAAACTTGTGAGAAAAACTCTACGGTATTTGCTACAACGATTTGCCTATAAAGTCACTAAGAAGCCAAAGATGTCTCTAAAATGAAGTTAGAAGAATTGATGAGATCGCTTAGAACCTTCGAGATGAATCTTGGAGGGGACACGGAAACAAAGAAGGCAAAAGGAGTGGCGCTAAAAACTGAGATACAGAACTTCAACGAACATAATGAAGATGACTTGGAGGAATCTCTAGCCCTGCTTTCAAAGAATTTTAGCAGAGTTATGAAGAGATTTGGAAGAAATACTCACGGTGTCAAGCACAATGTCACTAACTTCAAAAATGATTATTCAAGCAACAAGAAACACAGGGAAGAAATTCATGTGTCTGATCTACCATTCAAGAACAAAGGCATCCAGTGCAGAGAGTGTGAAGGTTTTGGTTATATACAAGCAGAATGTGCTAACACTTTGAAGAAAAAGAAGAACTCTTTGAACGTGACTTGGAGTGAGGATGAGTTAGAGAAGGAAGATGAATTTCAGAGCAACCATGTGGCGCTTGTTGTTAAGACAGAACATAAAGAAAATGGTTGTGTTATACACGGTGTCACAGACAACTTATCCAATAGTAGTGATGAAGACGAAGAAGCTGTCACAGAAAAACACCTTATTGGAGAATACAAGTTTTTTCATGAAAAGTGGACTGAACTTGTTAAAGTAAATCAATATCTACACATCCAGATTAGAAATTTGAGAGATGAGAAGAACAATTTTCAAAATGTTATTGCTGATTTAGAGACAAAACTGAGAACGAGTCAGGATGAAGTTAATGATCTGACCAATAAGATAAGTCTCATGAAGAAAAATATTAAAATGTTGAATTCGGATTTTTCTAAATTGGATGATATTCTAAACATCAGCAAATCAAGAATCAATCGGTCTGGATTGGTAATAAATATGTTTCTGTGTGTCTTTATTGCAATCGTAGTGGTCATACTCTCCCTAAATGCTTCACCTTTCTTACTAACCTAAGACTAGATACTGTTAGAAATGCTTCTACTTACAGATATGCTTATCAAAAATAGGTGAAAAAATCAAGTTTGAAGTGTAATGTTACACATTTTTCACTAAAGGCAATCGCAGCGAATGCATGGTATTTTGATAGCGTATGTTCTAGGCACATGACAGGTGAAGAGAAATATTTGAAGGACATCACACCCGAAACTGTGGGAAAAGTAACATTCGGCAACAGTGTCTCAACGCATGTCATTGGAAGGGGAACGCTAAATGTTCAATTTCCTAATCTAGTTTAAATTTCGAGTGAGTATTTTGGATACTCGATGGGTATAAAAAAATTAGAGGAACTCCGTTGCACAATTAATTACTATACTCCTCTATTATTTTATATGAGTATGCATCTTTAAGTGACACTACTGAGTAACCGGAGGCCTTCATGACCAATATTGTTGTAACGCCGCCGAACCCGCCCCGGCTCGATGCGATACTTTGCTAACTCAAACCGCATTTAAAATGACGTTTAAAATAATTTTCAACTCGATTTTTGAGTTTTTTCGAACCCATGATTTTTGTTGGAAAACGTGTCCAAAATACGTTTAAAATGTGTCACGACCTTAACCCGTAACCTTAATATATTTTTTTTTTTTTTTTTTTGAAAACAACTTTTAACTTTAACTGTACCTAGGGCGAAACCTCAATCGAAATAGAAAACAGAATTGAAATCTGTGGATCGTTCTAAAACCGAGCCAATCCTTACAGTTATAAATCATCTATAATTATCAAATAAAAACCCAATCAAATCCTCAAAATAAACATTCACAATAAAGTAAAACTTCCTTAAAACATCTTCAAGATAAACACGTCACCAAAACATTTAAAACGACTGAAGCATAGCCTAAACATATTGGAAATTCGTGAATACAAACCACGTGGATCGTTCTAAAACCGAGCCAATCCTTACAGTTATAAATCATCTATAATTATCAAATAAAAACCCAATCAAATCCTCAAAATAAACATTCACAATAAAGTAAAACTTCCTTAAAACATCTTCAAGATAAACACGTCACCAAAACATTTAAAACGACTGAAGCATAGCCTAAACATATTGGAAATTCGTGAATACAAACCACGTGGATCGTTCTAAAACCGAGCCAATCCTTACAGTTATAAATCATCTATAATTATCAAATAAAAACCCAATCAAATCCTCAAAATAAACATTCACAACACATCAACAACTCTTCTCCCTCAACACTTCAACAACTCTTCTCCCTCAACACTTCAACAACTCTTCCCCTTCCATAAACTTAACACTCAACAAAATCACAAAATCTAATTCATCAACGAACATCGACATATACTCTCAATTTCCCAAAACTCAACCAAACAAACTTGTAACAACTCATTTAAAACGACTGAAGCATAGCCTAAACATATTGGAAATTCGTGAATACAAACCACGTGGATCGTTCTAAAACCGAGCCAATCCTTACAGTTATAAATCATCTATAATTATCAAATAAAAACCCAATCAAATCCTCAAAATAAACATTCACAATAAAGTAAAACTTCCTTAAAACATCTTCAAGATAAACACGTCACCAAAACATTTAAAACGACTCAATTCAAAGCCTACACCCTATATACAATCCCTAAACATTAAACTTCTCCACATATCCTAAAATCTCTCACGTTTTTAACATTTAAAAGTAGTTCACTTTGATTACCCAAAAATCGCTCGGAGCACCACCGTGGACATCGACTCTTGCCAAAACACACCCCGTCGCCACGAGCACCATCCGTCGACCACCTATTCTTTGTCATCGAGTTCGCACCTGTCACCTACATCATTCAACATATACGATAAGCCTAAGGCTTAGTAAGGGGATGCACTACACTCAACATGTACAAGAATGCATGAACTTTTTCATTTACTTGTTCTTATTCATTTTTTTCATACATACTTCGTGATGGGGAGGTAGGCAGTGCGTGTACATCGCCTTTCGGCCGTATTCATGGTCCAACTAGTGGATGTGACATGGTTTTGTTGTTCATAGCCAAACCACCCCATTGTACTTAATCATTTCATACTTTTCGTGTTCATGCATGTAAAACTTTTCATATGTCGTTGAGAAAACATGATGCATGAGAAACATTACCTATAACATATCATCAAGACATATCATCGAACAGTTCAAAACGTACGTGGACATGTTTTACTCATAACGAATCTAACAAACAACTAATAACTAACATTCTAGGCTACCCGACTCACTAAACCTCACAATCAGAAAATCATCTTCAAACCACACAAACTTAACGTTGACACGATGTAGGGCCTTAAGGGTCGGAAACCTAACATCCACTTACCTGGCGTCCGTAGTAAGCCGAGCACCGTCCAAAAGTCGCCTCCACCTAAAGCATTACATAAATAGAGGCATTAAAACCGATCACAAATAAACCATTTCCAAGCTTAAACTAAGCTCCTAGGTAACACTATTTTCTTTAAAACCTCAACTTTCTCCATTTAGGCATTTCATCAAACACTTTACGTGCGCACATTCAAACACACTTTTCTCCCTAATCCGACTTCCGATCACGACCATTCAAACGCCTAAACGTTACCCATAACTTCTACTTTAATATACCACCGCTAATTTTCAAACCGCACTCAGCGATAAAACTTAAAAATCCCTAACTTCAATACACATTAATACAATATAATCCAAACACCAAAAACCTAACCCTAAATCCGTTTTCAATCTAAAATCACCAAAAATCATCAATCTATCACCAATCATCGACAATATAACAAAACTAACAATTTCCAACCTAAAACGTAAATTTAGTCAAACCCTAACTCAATAAAACCTAACGAATAACAACCAAAATCGGCAACTAAACGTGTCTAGCGTTTAGGGCTTACCTAGAGGATCGATTGGAGAAGGAAAACCGAAGAGAAATTCGCCGGAAGAGGAAGCGTTGCTCGATCGTTGAAGGAACGATGGAGGGAAGAATAAAATCGCACAAGGGGAGTGGGGGAAAGGGTTTTCACGTCGCTGGAGAGAAAATGAGAGAAGGGGAGGGATTTGTTTGTTTTTATAAAATTTAACCTCTCAAATTACTCTTTTACCCTTATGTTCAATTATTCGCTTAATTCGTTATTTCGTCTATCAAGTTGGTTTCCCGAAACTTCCTTATTCCTTCAAGTATTCAAACTTATTTCTAGGGTTCTAACGAAACTGTCCGTTTGCAAAACGGACATAATTTACTATTTTTACGACTTAAAACACGATAGATGGAGAACGTAATTCGGCATTACGCTATCGATTTAGGTTTCTAAAAATTTACTTATTCTTCCAAAAATCCATATAAATTCTTAGGGCTCTAATAAAACCTCCCGCTCACAAAACGGACCAAATTTATTTATTTACGAAAATACCCTCGGAGCGGAAACCCGAAATTCCCGGGTGTTACAAAATGTGTCGGAAAAGATCGGGTTAAAATATAGTAGAAATAGGAAAATTTTTTAAAAAATCATTTTGGGATTAATTGGGCGCCGCGCGCGTGCACAGCAGCGCGCCGCGCGCCCAACGACCCCGCGCGCTGGGCGCGCGCCACGCCCAGGCAGCGAGCCACGCCCAGGCAGCGAGCCCGCGTGCTTGACCGCTGCGCGCCGCGCACCGCGCACACACACAGCAGCGCGCCCAACGCCTGACCGATCGGCACCCAGCCCGACCGATCAGGCCCTCTCGGGTTCCTTCGGCCAACAATGCCCAATTTTCAACTTTTGTCCACTTTTCTTCATTTTTCTTCAAGCCAAACACCTCCAAATCACCTGAAAATTTAACCACACATTCCCGACACTCCCGACTTCGTGCCCCATAAAAATCATAGAAAACAAACTTAAAACATTTAATGAAAAAAAATAGAAAAAATAAACCCGACGTTATTTGTTTGAAAACCAAAACGAGTGGAATAATGCCTATAATTTCTAAAACCCAAAAAACCTGAAAATACACATTTATAAACCATCTAAACCAAGTCCACAAATGTGCCAAAATCACAATTATTTTCACCAAACCAAAATCTAACAACATCAACCCAAAATACTCAAACCATATGCTACCACGCATCCCCGAAGATCATGGTCGAGACGCCTCGACAATTGCCTGCACCGGCAAACCACGTACGTCAACGACTGCGTCCCCAACCCTAGCTTTCCTTATAGCCCTCACATGTACTCCTGTTGACACCTACACCACGGAACACAAAACGTAAGCCTAATGCTTAGTAAGTAGGGAATAATGCATACCAAAAACATAATGCAACACAACCCCTAACACATGAAGTTTCTACTCGCTCAGTTGCTCTTGTTTCGTGTGCGTTTCGTTGCTCATTCACAGAACGGAACTCATCGTAAGTGCTAAACTGCAATTCTGGTAGTCCCTCGCAGGTACCACCTTAACGCCACTGGGAAACTCTACCAGAGTTCCTCGCAGGTGCTACCCTAACGCGACTGGGTGACTCTAACTTTGCTAGTCCCTCGTAGGTACCACCTTAGTGCGACTGGGAAACTCTACTAGAGTTCCTCGCAGGTATTACCCTAACGCGACTGGGTGACTCTAGCTCTACTAGTCCCTCGCAGGTACCACCTTAACGTGACTGGGAAACTCCACTAGAGTTCCTCGCAAGTGTTACCCTAACACGACTGGGTGACTCCAACACAACCACATTACGTTTCAACTCACAACACCCCTTACATTGCAAGCTCACCATTCAAAACCATGCTTCAAAACACGTTCGTTCCGTAGTTTGAAAACAATGATGCGTGTTACATACAATGCACAACACAGACAAAAATAAAACAATCAAGCAAACAATTCCCTACCATTCCATGGTGTAGGCCCAAAGGCAAAACACAAGCGATCCACTACTTACTTGGTTTCTCGGCACGTGCTCGCTTACCCCACTTAATCAAATTACTCGCTCCTTAACCTAGCATTTCAAGGAAGAAAAATAACTTAATAAGCATATAACTAAACTTAAAGGAACATCCATTCCATTCTTAACAACAAACAAGGCCAACACTAAAATCTTAAACCAAAATCTCGATTTTATGCACGACTTCTAGCATCCAACTTCAAACGGCCATAACTTACTCGTTTTTCAACGGATTTCAACGTGCCACCCCAATCCATAAACCTCTACATGTCTACTATCCATTGAAACCCTTAAATTAACCAACCGAACAAAATGGCCAACTCTAATTCTGAAATAGAATCGGTGTACACTTCCTTAAAAACCAATTTTTTTCACCAAAACTCACAATTTCTCTCATCTAACCACCTCAACACCCTAAATCAACCTATCTAACATTTAGACCATCACAAGTAGGAAGAAAACCAGCCAATGAACTCAAAAATTCGGAGCTCTCCATCTAGGGTTTCAAAACCCTAACCAATCTCCACCAAAATACCCTAAAACCACTATAAACCAACACCTAAATGTAGTATCCACAAAACCCATGTAAAACATACCTTAAAACCATGCAAAAACTTGAAGAAATTGGGAGGAGAAACTTCAATGGCGCTGCACTTCGTGGAGAGGAAAAAAAAGGAGGAAGAAACACTTTACTTTTTTTTTTACACCTAAGCCATCCATTAAATAAACAATCACTTTTTCTTCTTTCTATTTTCTTCCACCAAACTTCTCCTTTTTATAAAGTAGCCACACACTTTTTGCTTTCTTTCTTCCAACGTGACATACATCCTTTCCTTCCACTTTTCTTCTTCTTTTGACTTTTCAAACTTTACTCATTCCTTCTCTTTTTGATATTCACTTTTTCTTTCCATTTGCTAATTTTTCTTTTTGACTTTTCAACACACATTTCTCTTCCTTTCTTCATTCCAACGTGGGACTTCCCCCATCACTCACTCTTCTTTCCACTTTTTAATTCTTTTTCATTAAATTAAATCATAACAATCACTAACCATTTCAAACTTTAGGATTTGCTCACAATTTCCTATTTACACTTTCTAATTCCACTTGTTAGGATAGCATTAAGACCAACTTTAAACTCTTACAACATACTATAACGAGGCCTACATATGTCGTAGGAAATTTCTGGATGTTACAGTTGTCAATCGCGTAAAAAGGTAGTGTGACTTATAGAGAAAGTCAATACAAAAATTATATATCCCCCTTCTTTTTGTGTATTATATTATTAAAAAGAAGAAAAAGAAGAACCTTTAAAAGCTAATTGACTTAGGAAAAACATTGAAGAGTTGGTATTCTAATGATATTCATTGTGATGTTTAGTTTTGATGTTGAACTTAGCAATTTAAAAGGAGTTTGAGCACACACGCACTTTGAAAATTAGGTTATTGGGAAATAAATCTATATTGATTAATTTTAATTGTGATAGTGAAATTTTTTAAAAATTTACGAGTTTCAAAATATTTTGAAAATTACATGGTATTGGTTAATGTTACCTTGGGAAGTTAGTTATTTTTGAATTTGTTTTGCATCACTCGAGGATGAGTAATGGTTCAAGTTTGGGGGTATTTGATAACTCTTAAATTAGAGTTATTTTATATTCTTTTTAATTGATATAACTTGTATGATTTGAGTGAATGTAAAAAGAAATTAGTGAAATTTATTGTAAATTTTGCAGGGTACTGCAGCATCAGGACATTGACTGCATTTAATGTATTTAACGCAGATTCTCAGAAAAATAAGTAGATTTTTATCACTAATCTGAATTTTATAATTGCAGAGTTATTAGCGGGAAAATCGAATTAAAAGGAGAAAGATTAAGGAAAAAGAGAAAATCAATCAAGGAGATAATTGTTGCCAAAAAGGAAGGACAACAATCACGGAGAAAAAGAAGGCTTACAAGGAAAAATCAGAATAATTAAAAGAGGCATTCTAGAGGGAAAAAAAAGGCAGATACGCTGAATGAGAAGACCAGAGGGGACGAGAACTGGATGGCGGCAGAGAAGACAACCAATCTTCTTTCTTCTACTTTTCATATTTTTCTCTTGTTGAATATTTTGATTAGTTTTGCTATTTTATTATGATTCTAGGATAGTTTCTTTTATCATAGTTAGGCAAGAAAGTACTTATTGCATGTTTTTATTCTGATCTATGAATGCTACGTATTTTTCATTGAACGATTCTTCATGATTTTGATTGCATAATTTGAATTGTGTCGATAGACAAATTTGATTTCACATGTTCCTATTGTATTGATAGGTAAATAGGAATTGAAGATGCATGAGTAAGTGAATAAATTAAAATTGTTGCAAAGTAGCTAACATTAATTTATCTGGCGTTAAGAATAGGTTTACATGAAAATTCAGATTAAGTTTTTATCTTTTCAAAGCTGAAAAGAAATTCTGAAACGGATTTATCTAGGCAATTCGACAGAATCCTAGAAATAATATAAATCCTTGTTGTTCTGTGATCAATGTTGTAGCATTGCCGTAGTATCAGTAATAAAATACATGTAATGAGGAAATCAACCAAGGCTTTTAACATATTTATCTCCTTAATTCATTTCAATTTGAATCTTTATTAATTCTGAATAATTTTATTTTATCATTCCTAGCCACTTATCTAAATTCAATATTCTAATTTTTATTTTTATAGAATTTTTATAGCAATTTAATTTTGATTACAAATATCGTCGTAGGAACAAATTGTATTTACTCTATTACTTCGTTAGCGACACGTGCACTGGCGTTAGGGTGTATAAAATCACTAACAACGCCCTAACTACTTATTGACAGGTAGAGGTAGAGAGAGTATGAGACAAGAAACTACAACTTTGAGGAAGTAAATCACTCAATGGTCGAATAACTTGCCATGGTTTGTAGATGTTGTTTTGAATTTGTTAAAGTTCTATGTTGTAGTTGATTTTTCGAGTTGCAAGATGGAACTTCTTGATTAGTGATTGTGTTTGACATTAGAGGTTTCACGGAACTCTGTTTAGATAATTTATATTTTCAACTTATCTACAATGAGGCAACAAGAAGTTGGTTTGATTAAACGGTCTTGCCTGAGATGTTTTATGCATTATGGAGTTTTTAGTTGATTTATTTTGGAAACATTCCCTAATATTTCAAGTAGAGTCTTTCTTTTTGTCTGATGTTGGCAGAACAACTGTAAATTATTTGCTAATTTAATAGAAGCTATAATTATACTAATTATATTTTTTTGTATGAGTCTTTTTCATGTTTTTCTTCTTATTACACTTCTTAGACCTTTATCAACTATTCCCTTGGAAATTGGAAAACAAGCTTCCCAAGGAGGATAGACCTTGGAAATCACTCTTAATATTTTTTTGTATTGCAGTACCTTGTTGAGGAAAAGTAAAAAGTGTGTATAACATGTTGGTCCACTTACTTTCTTAACCAAAGCTTTATGTCATATCGTGATGTTATAAATTTTACTTCATGATGACCTGTTTTTTTACTACATATTGTGATGTGGTAAAGTTTTAAAACATTTGTTTTTGTTCGCTTTTCAGTGTTTTGAATTTTCTTGATTATATTTTTTGTAGATTTTGAAAGAGCATGGTTGTAGCATGAGATTCATTCCAATTTCTTGCCTTGGAGCTTCTTCATCATCTCCATCAAGATTCCTAAAAGCAAAAGCAACCAGAGTGGAAGCTGTTTTGAGGAAATTCTCAGAGGTAAAATCAATATCTTTGAATCAAGTCAGATTTCTATGTCAACTCAACTGTTCATGTTTAAATTAGTCAACTGAATTACTCTAATTCTGGAGTTGGTCTTGATCACATATTGCATTTTTATAAATGAGTGATCAATGATTGTGGGATGCATTTTTAATTTTATTTTAATTGCATTCTAATTTGTGTAGACGAGTACAACGAGGTTAGGAGTCATTTAAGGAAATCTGTGAAACTACCTAGAGTAGAGTGAAATGCTTGGCTCATGATGTTGTTTTAGATCTAACCTTCAATCTTTGTTTATCGAAGGTATTAATTCTTTTAATTATATCTCAATAAGAATAGATTAAATACAAATTTTGTGCTTATAAAAATTATAATTTTTTTTGCCTCTTCTTCAACTTCATAAAAAAAAAAATTCATTGTTTAGTCATAAATATTTTTTCAATATTTAGTAATATAATATAAATAAAAGTTAATAAAATATCTACGATCATTGAATTGGTAAAATACTCGTAAAATATCTACGATCCTTGTCGTTGTTGTGTATAGTGGAATACAAGCACTTTTGTCAATTGATTTGTCAACGAACCGATTGTCAAGGAAGTATTTATGCCCTTAATGTATGATCAAAATATGTGAGAATTGGTCTTTTGAAAATAATTTTAAGTTTCAAACTGCTACTACTTGTTTTCTCATGTTTCATATGTTATTTTGTGCGTTAATATCAAACATTGGCAACACTCTTATTTACTTGCACTTGTCATTAAACAGGTCTCCAACTAAATCATTAAGCATACAAGGAACAACAATATAGCTTATAGAACTGCTGAAACAAGTTTGGTATAAAAATTTCCTTAAAACTCACCAACTGTTAGACTATATAGCATAATCTCTAGCTTATTGTCCAACACACCTTATGTCTCCATATGACATAATTATTAATTAGTGTCATTCAGTATTACAACATTTATTCTTTCTTTTTTATAATTATTCTATTTTCTTCAGATGGAGATATCGAGACGGTGATATATTAGGGAAGAAGATTAAGGTACTTGTGGGCTTTTAGTGATAGAATCAGCTCTTTGTTATGCTATGGATACAATTTAGTGGACACTACAAAGAAAAGTAGGTAAATTTCATCAATCAAGTGAACCATTTTGGCTGCACAATTGATCTATCGTTGATAGAAAGCTAATTGGATTCTCAAACTAGAAAAGTCCATTGCCTTTGTCTTGATTGAATCATCTCCATTTGCTAGCTCTAGAAGCCATTGATTTTTAACAATTTGTGGAGGAACAAACAAAAGTAAGCCAATCACACCAATCAAGAGAAACATTTCTTAAGGCAATGTGATTTAATGGTTCAGAACTTATGTGTTGGAAATGAAATAATTTGTTGAATTATCTAAGAAAATTTATCTACTAGAAATGTAAATTACATCATTTTAAGATATATCTCTATTTTAATAGAAATTTTCTGTTAGAATTATACTACTGCTCTAAAAATGTTCTTATCTCCATTATAATGCTTGCGGCTAATAATAAGATTTTATTTCCATTTCAGTTGACACTCTTCGTTTCCCCTTCATGATTAAATGAACCTCTTACCTACTAAGATCAACCTTTGTTGGTCATCATAATTGATAATATCAAAGTTTGCTAATATGAGAATTAAATCATTATCCTTCAATCATTCTAATATCTTTTAGCATTGGATGGCGAACAGATTTTTAGGTAGAATGGGAAGGTATTAGAGCTTGATGACTCCAACTTTGATTCCGCTATTTCATCTTGGTTGACTTCTATGCTCCTTGGTGTGGTCCCTGCAAGTGTCTTTATCATCCTCTGAGTTCATTCTCTTCATCTGCCAAATTTGATTTCTTTTTTTGTGACTGCTTGAACTATTTTTCATGGAAGTATCAGTCATTGATCAATAAGGGGAAGCAAATATGTTGGATGAAAAATGAGTGTTATTGGAAGTCACAAAAATTAGGATCGGATTGTGCAAAATATATAGCGTGGTTCTTATGTTAAGCATAGTTATTTTTTAACACTTTTAATGGCTAATCTAAAACTACTTTTCTTTGATTACACCAATAATGTTCATACCCTTATCTTTCCAACCGGGAAATAATCATTTTCTTATTAGATCTCCATCCAAAAGATTATGGATTTCACTTGAAAATTGAGAATCTAAGAGTAAACTTTTGCTGAGATGACTTGGGTTAAGTCAAGGAGAATCAAAAGAGTTATAGATGTCTTTTTATTTCTTGAAAAATTTCAGTTTTTTTGAAGATTACATGCTTATGTGGTTGTGATTGAAAGGTTTTTGTTTTTGTTTAATTTGACTTTTGGGACTTCATTATGTTCTAAAAGTTGCCATGTTTCTTGAATAACTTTTGGTTTGTGACGGTCATATTATTGCCCACTGTTTCTTTATTTGTTATGAAAATGAAGAAAATTTTATACTTTGTTGGCTTTTTGACCTTTTACTTTTTCATAGCACTTTTGTATTTTTTTTTTCCTATCTTCGTGTCATATTTGAATAATTATAAAGTGTTTGATCTACTTGTCATTATTCTTAAATAGCTAAAAAGTTGACTTGTACGTGCAAGGCACGTACTGAAAGCTAGTTTTAAAAAAAGTATAAAATAATCAATCAATTTATAATTTCTAACATTTTTATTTTATAGTAGGAAAATGAGATAAGAAAAAAAAGACCAAACATTATAAATTATATATCATAAAATGTATTTAAATTATATGTTTACTATTTCAATATCCACAAAAAATAATCAGTATTTACGTTCATCTGAAGATCAAATTTCATTATTTATGCCACTTGGCTCAGTACAATTCGTTGAGTGTCATGACCCGGCAGGGGGCCTAACAGAAACGCCAGGTTAAACGATCAATCTTAGGAAGGTCCACCGTCTAACGTAAGGTTAAGTGCGAAAGTTTTAACACTGATCCAGGACCTCCTCGAAGCAACAAATATGAGAGTACAAACAATAGTAGAAATCTAAGATAAATGAATATAATTACATGTCAAAGTACAGTACAATCTCGAATATGTTCTTACATAATACAAAGCTACAGAAAGAAACTGTGAGACTCAAAGAAAATCCAGCACGGATAGAGTTCACTTCCTATTCTTCTTTTCTTTACTTGTAGAGAGCGAGTCATTGGGGTGAGTGACAAACTCAGTATGAAATGTTATACCTACCACTCAAAATATGCATGCCTCATAAAATCAATGCACATTTTTAAAATACCAAAACCAGTTTCAATGTTATTCATTTCTCTTCTAATTATTCATTTAAAACGATTGATGGGGCTAACAATAAAAGAAGTATATGCAGTAAACATAGGTCCACATCAATAATGCTATCATAAAAATATATATCCAGGTGTACAGTGAAAATGGAGGTCACTTACGGATCCTCCGAACCACACCAGCACAGAAAGGCCGCGATAACACCAGGTAGGGCCTCATAGGGAGAAGAGAAAAGGTCAACTATCAGGAGGGACGAACTACTCAGCCCTGGGCCACCGGGACACCACGCTAGGGCACACTAGGAGGGACGAACCACTCAACCCTGGGCCCAAGGGGACCACACAGTGGACTTATCAACCACTAGGAGGGACAAACCACTCAACCCTAGGCCCAATGGGACCACACAGTGGACTTATAATACCGGGGATAGCAACGAACAGACACTGCCCAGGTCGGGTAACAGGGCTAGCATAGCTCAGAGCCCATTCCTCCATTCACGGGGAGTACCGTACAGGACTAGCATAGCTCAGAGTCCCTTCCTCCTAATATCAGGGGGAATACCCTATCCAAACAAGTGTGGGGAGTACCACAGCAACCCTCAAACACGGGTGCAACTGGGCAAAACCCCTGATACTCTTAGCATAAAGGCCCAGCTAAGAGTGTCAGACGGTTATCTTCAGTATCAAACTCTAAATGGCACAGCAGAAAACTAATGCATGTACAAAACCATCTGCATGCCCAACATGATAAATCTCAGGAAAATCTCAAATACAGCCCGTCAGCAAAGGCGAGTAAAACATGGCATCTAAAATCCACTAGGCAGTATGAATCAGTCAAAAAGTATACGTGCCACAATATGCAAAATGATCATGCTAGTAAAATGTCGACGTCAATACTAGAGGTATCCCACTAAAAATAATATATGTGCATGAGCTGCTAGGTATAATGCAATAAGTATAATAACTCATACCCCTATGGTAAATTGAGCTTCTCTCTCTCAAACATTCATCCACACTATATGCCTAATTGCACAATATACAAACCTGGATAGTACCACGAGTAATTGCATCCCACCTGTTATAGGAACCTCTTTTATCTTCAGACCAATCACCATAATCCATCCTATAATCAAAATATTTTCTTGGTAAATGTACAAATCTAGAAAATAGAAGTTTTAACTTGGATTGATATGTCAGAAAAGAGTATCTTACCCAAGGACAAAACATGAATACCCAACAACATGAAAACTCAGTATCGACGTATCGTTGTTTTGCAAAACTATTTCGATAAATCCTTTATACGTAGCATTAATGATGGATAGATCAGCTCGAGGTGCCCTATTTAGAGATGTACTCAAGAAATTGAGCTTATAAGCTCCATTGATATTATACTTATCAGCTAGGCTAATGGGTGTAAGGATTTGTGGAAAGATTTTTCTTCATTTTCTATTGTTTGGCCATACCCTTTTATATATACAAAAGGTAATAATGTTCCTTGTTCAGCAAGAGATACAGCTAATAGCTCATCATGAGATGTCTATTCTAGAGATAATTATTTACAAAGATAATATTCCCCCTCGAGTTGGACCATGGAAATTGTAAATGTCTAACATGCAAAGAAGTAAATAAAATTATGATTTATTAACAGCTTTGATCAAGATATCCGCTAACTGTGCACCGGTCCGAATATAAGACATAGAAATCGTTCCATCCTGAAAGGCATCAAGAACAAAGTGACAATCTATTTCTATAAGTTTCGTTCGTTCATGAAAAACCAAATTAGCCGCTATATAAAGAGCAGCTTGACTATCACAAAACAATCATATAGGGCACTCATGTTGTATCCTAAAACAAGCTAAAAGGGATTTCAACCATTTTAACTCACATGTAGTAGTGGTCATAAACCTATACTCGGCTTCCGTAGAAGATCGGGAAACAGTTGACTATTTTTTTGTTTTCCAAGAGAAGAGAAGAGCCTAATAGAACAAAGTAACCCATTAATTGTAATGACCCGAGTTTTCTGAACCCGATTTGTTACACAATCTTGCACGAAACTCGAAAAAACTTTGAACCAAACTAAAAGGTCTACTCAAAAGACAAAATTTGATGTTTTCTAAAACTTCAAACATTCAAGAACTTACAGCGGAAATCGTTTAAGTAAAAAGAATTAAACAAAGCTATTGTACGATGCTTGATTAATCAGTTGAAATGTTGAGGAATAATCAGCAAAATGAATAAAATTTAATTTGCAAAATACTCCATGAGTCTTAAAAGTCAAACACGTCGCCCGCTGAACAAAGTCAACAAAAAGAGGCTGAAGCAGAAAATAGAAGACATCATCCGGTGACAAAACGACAAAATATTCTCTACACCTACCGGTGACGTCAGTCGGATGATCGACGTTATACTGCATCCACCGGTGACTGGTCACTAAACGACAAAACACTTCCTACATCTTCCGGTGGATTATCACACGATATCCACCGGTCACTAAACGACAAAACACTTCCTACATCTTCCGGTGGATTATCACACGATATCCACCGGTCACTAAACGACAAAACACTTCCTACATCTTCCGGTGGATTATCACACGATATCCACCGGTCACTAAACGACAAAACACTTCCTACATCTTCCGGTGGATTATCACACGATATCCACCGGTCACTAAACGACAAAACACTTCCTACATCTTCCGGTGGATTATCACACGATATCCACCGGTCACTAAACGACAAAACACTTCTTACATCTTCCGGTGGATTATCACACGATATCCACCGGTCACTAAACGACAAAACACTTCCTACATCTTCCGGCGGATTAACACACGACATCCACCGGTCACTAAACGACAAAACACTTCCTACATCTTCCGGTGGATTATCACACGATATCCACCGGTCACTAAACGACAAAACACTTCCTACATCTTCCGGTGGATTATCACACGATATCCACCGGTCACTAAACGACAAAACACTTCCTACATCTTCCGGTGGATTATCACACGATATCCACCGGTCACTAAACGACAAAACACTTCCTACATCTTCCGGTGGATTATCACACGATATCCACCGGTCACTAAACGACAAAACACTTCCTACATCTTCCGGTGGATTATCACACGATATCCACCGGTCACTAAACGACAAAACACTTCCTACATCTTCCGGCGGATTAACACACGACATCCACCGGTCACTAAACGACAAAACACTTCCTACATCTTCCGGTGGATTATCACACGATATCCACCGGTCACTAAACGACAAAACACTTCCTACATCTTCCGGTGGATTATCACACGATATCCACCGGTCACTAAACGACAAAACACTTCCTACATCTTCCGGTGGATTATCACACGATATCCACCGGTCACTAAACGACAAAACACTTCCTACATCTTCCGGCGGATTAACACACGACATCCACCGGTCACTAAACGACAAAAGACTCTCTACATCATCCGTCGGGCTTTTATACGACATCCACCGGTGAGTAGAATACTCGACATCATCCGGTGAAGTCAGCCGGATGATTTGATCCGCCAATGTCTATCAGCGAATAAAAACCCAACATCCACCGGCGAACCCATTCGCCAATGGTTGAACTTGCAAACTCACTCAAGACATTCAAAAACCCCTGACCCTAAGTAACTCTAGAAAACTCAACAGAAAGTAGAACAATATCTTAACTACTCAAATTCCATAAAAAAATATCTCTAGCTGTGAGAAGGACGAGTTTACTTCACTAAAACCATTAGAACAGTTCAAAATCCTTACATTACTCGAATTCAGTAAAATCGCATTTATGCCTAACCAAATACTATTATCAGCAAGCTCAAGAAAAGCAACGTATTCAAAATATTGAAAACCACTACTGTCATGAAAACTCAACACACTAAAATTGAAACGTTGTCAACTGAACCTTCACACCAACTGACATCAAATAAACCGCCCCATCAGCTGCCAGATTGTTGCAAAGATGCACTCCAAAACCAGTCTAGTTCTCAGTAGACTCGGAAAACACACCTGCTATCACTTCTTCACCTACATCACAAAACTCATCTATTAGCCTAATGCTAAGTAAGTAAAGCAGTAATGAAATGAAACACCGAAATATAAATTCCTAAACATGCAATTTCTACTTTCTCAACTCAGTTGTTCATGCTTCGTTTCTTGTGAAGTTGGGAGTCGGATCAACCCTCCCAAAGTATAAATATCCACTGTCTCATTAAGGGGTGGATTAGTTCCCTTAACAGTAAATCTGATTCACATGTTCAGATCCCCCTGTGAAGTTGGGAGTCGGATCAACCCTCCCAAAGTATAAATATCCACTGTCTCATTAAGGGGTGGATTAGTTCCCTTAACAGTAAATCTGATTCACATGTTCAGATCCCCCTGTGAAGTTGGGAGTCGGATCAACCCTCCCAAAGTATAAATATCCACTGTCTCATTAAGGGGTGGATTAGTTCCCTTAACAGTAAATCTGATTCACATGTTCAGATCCCCCTGTGAAGTTGGGAGTCGGATCAACCCTCCCAAAGTATAAATATCCACTGTCTCATTAAGGGGTGGATTAGTTCCCTTAACAGTAAATCTGATTCACATGTTCAGATCCCCCTGTGAAGTTGGGAGTCGGATCAACCCTCCCAAAGTATAAATATCCACTGTCTCATTGTTCAGATCCCCCTGTGAAGTTGGGAGTCGGATCAACCCTCCCAAAGTATAAATATCCACTGTCTCATTAAGGGGTGGATTAGTTCCCTTAACAGTAAATCTGATTCACATGTTCAGATCCCCCTGTGAAATTAGAAGTTGGATCAATTCTCCCAAAGTATAAATATCCACTGTCTCATTAAGGGGCGGATTAGTTCCCTTAACAGTAAAACTGATTCACATAACTGTTTCAATATGTTCAATCCTCACCATGATGACATGCATTCAAATTCATTTTCGTTTATTTTTAAAACATGATGCATGACATACCAACACATTCTAGCAAACAAACCCTAACGTTTTGTGATGTAGGCCCGAAGGCACAACCAAACTTTACTTACCTGGCTCTCCTGGTGATGCTCGGTTTCACTACTCCAAAAGCTCGCTTACCTAAGTTTATGGCAATACATTAATCCAACTCTCACTAGACCTTACCAAAAATCAATAATAAGATTGAGGAAACCGATTTGAAACTCTGCTACCCGTGTAATCCCTTTTATCTCTAAGAACCCGAACCTACGCTCAATCTCAGCACCTTCAAAATCCTCACATTGTACTCCCTCAGGTAACTAACCACTATATCTTAAGAGAAATTAGGAAAACTTACCTAAGTTGAAGGAGAATCGGGCAAGGAAAATCGCCTAGAGAGCTCGGCTGCTTGAGCTGAAAACCCGAAGAGGAAAAGTATGAAATTGGTGGCGGCTACAGTGCGTTAAACTCAACCCTCTTTCCTTAAATACGTTATCCACTTTTGAAAATTATAAATTTACTCTAGTGCCATTGCCTAGTCTTTTAATAACCCTACATAAATTATTGATTAATCAGGTGTATACCATTAATAATAAAAGAGCTGGTTCGATAGAACCGGGTGTTACAATCTACCCTCCTTAAAAGAATTTTGTCCTCAAAATTCAGTACCTGAATAATTCTGGGTATTGGTCCAACATGTCTTGCTGGTGCTCCCAAGTTGTCTCCTCTACGTTCTGGTTGTGCCATAAGACTTTCAC